>OZ018408.1:24667370-25267370 GCA_963969595.1 Neckera pumila
TCTTAGGGTTTGCCAGAGTCTCATTCATATTACTGAAGGCAATTTTCATCTTGGAATAGCAAATTTTTGTTTAATAGTACCCAAACTTACAAATTGTGCGCTATCCTTCCCAATTGCATAATCAGGGTGTCCAATGTTGGTGGGTGTCAATTGTTTGAGGAAGCTAGGGTGCTCGTTCTGATGGTGCAAAGGAGAGCCTGGGAGCCAGGACTGGGTATTGCTGTTTTCTTCATCAGGAGAAGCACTATCACCCTCAAATCTGTAATTCAATACAAAATGCCAAAATAATCAATCGCAATGACATTTTTCAGTCCTTGACATGTTGGATGTGTATTCCAATGCAAGTCACGATACCAATCAAGAGAAGAATCCCGATGAGCCTTCAGTTTTAAAGAGCTCCGGAGTCCCCAAGTTCCACAGTTTCATTTCTTGTACACTTTCGGGTGAAGCTAGACTGAGACTGTATAAAGACTTTAAAATTTAAAAAAACTTCTACACACACAAATGATTCGTCCTGTAGATTTTCAGAAACCAAGCTCAATTTGCCTCACTGATCGATCACAATCGCAGGGCCCTGGCATGCAGAGTTGGATTATTGCATATTTGTGAGGGTTTCGTGTTGTTCGGATGGCTGATTCCAAACACGATACTTACTTCATCACAAATCTGGAACAAATCTGAGCTGCAACCCTTTGAAGTGTCAAAAGTCTCAATACTCTGTCAATTACAAATATTTATCTGTGCCGAGTGCGATCGAGTCCCAAGTCCCAAATGGTATGGAACGGAGCTGTCAGAGATCGAGTGAGCAATCAGAGCTGGCATGGCAGGCAAGGGGTGGTGGGTGCCAAAACTGTCAATACCTACACTATTCATATGCTGTTCTCGCTTGCCTGAACTTGATTTAGCGAGATTTCAAACTGCTGCTCCATGGTGAGGTTCAATGCACACTGTTTGCATATAATTATCCGTGTAGTACACAACTTACACCACCAAAATCCGAAAAAAGAAAAGCAAAAAAGAAATGAAACCGACTTGAAGCTGATCTGATCAACACAACATGAACCCATCACCACAATTCTACTTGACTGTCAACATTAGCACGAGAAGCCGTCTCCAACATGGAAAAACAATGTTGGATAAGGAAGTCGGCGCGCGCACTCTGACAGAGAACAAACCAACAGCTTCTTACTCCCAAGGTAGAGCACAAGCTAGAGCAGAGGGTCGGAAACTAAGGAAGCATGCAAGGGATCGAAAAGGACCGAAGCATAAAAAGTCATTAAATTGCGCCCTTTTGCTTTTATATATTCAACATCTTACCTGCTCATCCTCCTCTTTTGACGTTGGCCGCTCCTATTCACCAAATTCTTCACATCGTTGTAATCCCTGACCAATTTCTGCAGAACGCCACCGATCAGTGCCGTCTGCGTATAGTCACGATTCAATATCTGCATGTGCTCATCATTGCAGACGAAACAGCTCCACTCTCGTGGAGGCGATTCAATGGCGCTGAGAATCTCTTCTCCAAAGTTGCGTCTAATGCAATATTTGCAAAACACTTTGGGACAAGAGTCGCAGAGGATCACTTCGGAGCCACCATCGCCACACCAACGGCACTCGTTTTCATGCCAAAACGGGTCTTGGGGGTGGTCCTGCAAAATACACTTCAAGAGTTCAGAGATCGTGAAGAACTAAAAATGTGATAACAACAAGGAAATATTATATTCCCAAGTAGGTCAAATTATCTCTTTACATTGTACAAAACTTGGCAATTTTATTTTAATTTGTTTCTCAGATTAGATTGTTGCGCGCAAGCTTGCAGCTCCGATAGAATTTCTGGAAGAACTTAAGTCACATGCATATACCCCAGGGGTACCAGTGAACCACTAGTAATATGTACCTGACATGATCAAAATCCTGATCAAAATTAATGACTACCGGTAGAGCAATGCTTGTGAATGCTGTCGACAAATTAAAATTATTAAGCATCCTCCATTCACTGCAGAATGATTCTCTTCTTGGTCATAGTGCGAATCACCAGTACCCGTCCACCGTGTTAATCACGAGCAGCGACAATATCATCTGGTCATCTACTGTAGTTAGCTCGATCATTCCCAAATGAAATGACAAGAACGCCATTAATTGATCGTTCCACCTTTAGATATTATTTGGGCTATATATGTTTCAATTAAGTCTTGGCGTTCTTTCCGAATCCTCTTTATCAAATGAATAAACACACTTACCAGATTAAACACACTTTTCCTGCAATAAAAAGCATTGGTCCTGCATGCAATGCAGCGCAATGCAGGACAAGCGAGCAGCACGTACTGGCTCTGATCGATTGATGGCGGCTCACGCGCTCTATTGCGCATTCAACGTGGGACCTCACTTAAACAAATTAACTCAATTCAAACTTACACCATTCCAGTCTTCCTTCTACGAGAATGATGTTCCTGAAATCAGCTTTTTGATGTCTATTTGTTTTCAGCCTTAGAAAATGAGGACAAAAATAACATATGTCAATTAATTAGGGTTTAGAGGACGTGCCTTGGTGAAGGGATCGCTGACTTGAAAATCGTAGCAATGCTTGCAAATTCCCACGTGGAGTACTGGATGTGCTTGCACTTCGGCAATGGCCACGCTGTGACCACATGCTGTGCACACGAACAATTCTGTATCTTGTTCATGCTTTCTGAAATTTTGTGTCACCTGTCATGGAAAAAAAATTCTCTTGTTCAAGCATTACACAAAAACATTATGTAATCACTAGTAGCAAATGCAAAACATTGGTAATTAAGGAAAAAGAGAAGGCTCTTGATCGATCACAAAACTAATATACGCGCCCTCAATGCGCATTGTAAGAGAAATCAGAACTCAAGTATTGATCTGGACTGACGTACCTTCACTTCCTTGAATGACCCCATGCAGTGGGCTTCAAGCATTTCATTCAGCGTCGGGATAGGTTTTGCATGCACCTTGCCCCTCCCAAGCGCCGCTGCCACACTACTCCTGTTCCGTTTCTGGATACGTACAGTCACCATTTCAACGTACCACCAAGCCACAAAATCGTTCAGTACGTACATGTTGTATGTTAGAGAAACAGAAATCAAAAGTCAGCTGGTAATTAACGAGTAAGTCTGCATATGCATCGATTATCAACTAAATGGCACCAAAACTTCTCAATGAAGAGCCCCGCAGTTCATTCATGTAAGAACTTTTGGAGGTTCCTAGCTTGTTCACCATTAAAATTCACTTGCGATCAAATACAGGAACTGATTGAATGATGTGCATGGGGAGCCACTCAGGGAGCGAAGTACACTCCACTTCCGTCTAATATTTGCACGGAAAAGCCCAAATATTGGGATGTATCTTGGCTTCAAAAAAAGCAGAGTCCAGTGCGTGCATTGCGTACCTCGGCCATGGCTGGATGCTAGCTACGCGCGCTAGAAAGATCGAACTGTAACTGCAAACCTTTGATCGAACTTGCAAGCTAGGTTCCATGCAGAGAGCGATCGAGGAGCTAGTTTGCAACTGCAAAACTTGGAGAACTGCGAAACTGCGCAAGCGAACTGCGAAAACTGCGAAACTGGGGAACTAGTTAGTAAGAGCTTCAGTGGATAAACCTTGGCGATGCTTGCGCGAGTGCGAGGTTGCGTCCTGGGGAGGGAGAGACAGGCTTGATGTGATCGAAAGTGACTGCATGTCCGATTCCCACAGTGTAATGGCGACGGGGAGGGTCACCGTCGTCTTGTGACTCTTGTCGATCTGGGACGACGTCCCTTATAGTATTGTATAATGAATAGATATTGAACTAGGTAACCTTTGAGCCGCCGGGAGGCGGCGAGAGGGTTACAGGGCGTAACCATCTCTGTTCCCGGATGAAATTCATGTAACTGTTGCCTTCGTGGATGAATATTGTGTGATTATGAACAAATTATCCTGCTCGTGGATGAGACTCATTTCGAGCAGACAGATGCACACAGTCATAGATGGTTACGTTTCAGTGGTGTCAGGGATGTACTGGACTCATGCAAGTTTCACTTTCCTTTGCAAGAGTTTGGATGGCATGTCTTTGGGTGGGGGGTAGGAAGGAAATTAAAGTCGGCATCCTTAATTTGTATCTTGAATTTGTATTGCTGGCCAATTTTATTAAAATGGTGTCATTCTGTTACTTTGGCACTTTTAACAATTCAGACCACGCAGTCTGGAATCTATACAAGACCCAAATTTTTTAACTGCGCAATTTGAAATCTATAAACATCCTAGATGTCCCTTTTGCGGTTTAGACCACACTGTCTATAAATGGCACATGAAATACCGCCATTTTTATGAAATTTGTCATATTGTTGAAATTGTATTGTTGGTATAGAAAAAAAGTGGATTTTGATGCACTTCAAAGTGCAATTAAAGGATTCTGAATGAATGAGTTATGGCTTTTTTAAGTATTGTCTCTAGGTATATGCACCAAAAATTTACAGTAGGCTCTCATTGATTTTCATGGATTGTAGTATTTTAATTAATTGCATACATCTTCTATACCAACCCCTAAAGTAAGGAAGCAATTTTGGAGGTCAAAAATCATTCAAAGTTGCCAATTTGCCATTTCTAATGCATAGAAGCATGAAAATAGAAAAATGATTCTTTTTTCAATTGAACCAAAAAATCTAATACTAAACTTGTATACAAACACATAGTAAAATTTTTGTGAAGTTTGACCTCATAGATTGGAAGATATTAACATTTGAAGTGAAGATAACCTTTTTTTTGGCACATTGTTGTAATAGTGCTATACAAGGCTATAAGACTTTGGATCCTCTCAACTCAATTTTTACACTAAAGTTTTGGATTTAAAGATTCCTATAAAAGAAAATTGAGTTGAGAGTCTTGAAAAAAATTCACAAAAAGAAATTTAATTTTCATCCTTTAAGAAACTGTTCAAAAATTACAATCAAAATATAAAAGTCTGAGAGTCTAGTGTTGGATTTTGATACATGGAGGGACAATATTTTGAAAATTCATAACTTCTTTATATGCTATTCAATTCAAGTAGGATAAACTGTATTGGAATCATCTTGTAGTTGCCAATATTTAGATCTAACTATTTAACTAATGTATGTTTAAATATGGTAACTATGCTCAATTGTAATTAGTGACAATAATAGGTTTTAGGTACCTTGGCATACCTTGGCGATGTGTGCAAGTGCAAGGTCGCATCTTAGAGAAGGAGGGACAGGCTTGATGTGAAAGTGATTGCATGTCCCGATCTCACAGGGTAATGGCAACAGGTAGGATCACCATCCTCTTGTGACTCTTGTCAATCTAGGACGACATAGATCACTTCTAATATTGTATAATTAATAGAAATTTGTTTTGGTAGTGTCAGGGACGTACCGGAGTCATGCAAGTTTCACTTTCTTTTGAAAGAGTTTGGATGGCATGTCTTTGGTGGGGGTGGGAAGGAATTTAAAGTGCATCCTTAATTTGTATCTTGACACTAGAGCAAAATCCATCGTTTTTCATTCCAGAATTCCAGACCTATGTTGCTTGTTACTCCAAACTATCAAATATTAGTAGTCAAGTCAGCCCCATATTTTATCATTTGTGACTTTTTTTCACTCATCCCATGTTTTGTCATTCATGACTTTTTTCACTCATCCTATATTTTGTCGCTATTTCAAGTAATGAAAAGCGACTGGGTTCGCAATAGTGTGAATTTGTCTTGATGGCATGGCAAGTGAAAGTGGATATGGATGCACTTTAGAGTGCATTTGGAGGACTCTAAATGAATAAGTTATAGATTTTTTAAGTATTGTCTTTAGGTATATATACAAAAAATTTACAATAGGTCTCATTGATTTTCATGGGTTGTAGTCTTACAATTAATTGCATAAAATCTTCTACACAAATACCTTAAGTTTGAAGGCTATTTTGGGATCAAAAGTAACTTAGAATTGCCAAACTGCCATTTCTATTGCATTGAAGCAAAAAAATAGAAGAATGAACTTTTATTTTAATGAACCATAGAATCTTGTACTAAACTTCTATGAGATTCTATGGTTCATTAAAATAAAAAGCATAAGATAGTGCATAGATAGTGTAGATAGTGATGTTAAAATAAAAAGCATAAATAAAAAGCACTATATAATAGCAATGTGTAGATAGTATGTTAAGCACTATAATAGCAATGTGCAGATTACATTTGAAGTGAAGATAACCTTTTTTTTGGCACATTGCTATTATAGTGCTTTACAAGACTATAAGACTTTGAATCCTCTCAACTCCAATTTTTACATTAAAGTTTTGGATTTAAAAATTCCTATAATAGAAAATTGAATTGAGAGTCTTGAAAAAATTTAACAAAAATAAATTTAATTTTCATCCTTAATTTAAGAAATTGTTTACAAATTACAATCAAAACTACATAAAAGTCTATGATAGTCTAGCAATGGATTTTGATATAAGGAGGGACAATCAATTTTGAAAATTCATAACTTTTTCATATGCTATTCTATTAAAGCAGGGTAAAATGTATTGGAATCCTCTTTTAGTTGTCAACACTGAGATCTAACTATTTAACTAATGTATGTTTAATAATGGTAACCAAGTTCAATTGTAATTAGTGACAATAATAGGTTTGCAAACCTTATTACAATGTTCCTCCTTGAAATGACTAAATCAATGATGAATCCTTGGCGAGGTAGAGGAGTGAATTCACAAGCTTCTGCGTGTCTGAGGGCCTGGGAGTATCAAAGGCTGAGAGAAGACGCATAAAGATCAACTCAGTTCTGGCTCCTACAAGTTCTCTTCTATTTTCTCCAAGCAATCTGATACCTTGCTCAACATGAACCTACTCATCGTGAGGATGGTCCTCCAAAATTAAAGAATGGTCTTCAAATCCACCAAATTCAAGAATGCTCTGCTATCCCCTAAACACAAAACACTCATCTTCAGAAAGGTAGGAAAGGAGAGAATCCACAAGCTTCTGCATGAGTTCCCGGGAGAACAAGGGCTCGGAGAAGATGAAGGAGAATTGGAGAGCCGAGTTGCGCAGGAAAGGGAAGAGGGCCAAGCAAGGCCCCACGCCATGCGTGGAGGAGCACGACAAATAGTCCCGGACGCCCACCGCAGCCGCCACTTCCTGGCTGAGATCCTCCACCACGGGGTCGTACATGGTGGACAGAACAGACGTGCGGAGGCTCCCGCTGGGCGTCACCATGGGAAACCGCATCGCCTGCGTCATGAGCGTGTTCAAGTCCCCCATGTCTGTGAAATGCTTCCGGTTCTTGATCGCCGTGTCGAAGTCCTGGGAGCACCGCTTTGCTAGCTCCCAAAATGGCTCTGGCTCTGTTGTGTGAATTGTTCGCATCAGCGCTGCGTGATAGAATCCTGGAAACACCGGATGCAATAGAACAAATGCGTTAGATCACGCGAAGGATGTGGATTGGGTTGAGACGGATGATTATGACTCTTGGCCCCGCCTCTTCTTTTGTAACTGCAATTCGCCATGTGGTTATTATAGTGACATGAGCTTAGAGAGTTGAGAGAGGTGCAACTTGCAAAGTTCTCCTGTCCATCTTGCGATCTTCCACAAGAAATAATGCTCCCAATGGTAATGCTACCAATGCTCCCAATGGTATAACCGTTAGAGGTCTGATCCCATCGCCTATCAACCGACTTAAGTTACCAACAAGAATTCTTGTGACTATTCATACACTTGGTTGGGAGTCAATTAGCAAGTTGGGTGTAAGCATGACTTAGCTAAGCGTTTATGGCTGCTGATCTTTGAATGGAAATGGGATTTTCTACTTTCACTTGTAGTGATCTATGGCGTTTCACTGTAAAATTGCATTAGATATTCACACTGACAAAAAATTGATCTCGAGAGAGTTTGGCGCATGCATGTACCTAAAGTGATCACTACAGAGATATATGGTGATCTACCAATATCACACTCGTACATATTGGTTAAAATTCTTGAAGAAGTATCCGAGCTGCCTTAAATCGTTTGAGAAGTTCCAAAATTGCTTACCAATGGAGGAATCTGGGAGTGTGGGCTGAAGGAGATTTCGGCATTGCAGTAGCACCGTTGTCCCATAGTGCTCGCCTCTAGCTCCCACTTGCTTGTATGCTGCCACCGCCTTCAGCGCTGCCGCATTGATCACCCCATGAATGGATATCTCTCGGTTCTTACATTCCTGTGCACAGTTACGATGCAACATTGCACAAGTTTGAATGTAAGCGTCAATGATAAAACCGGACTTGCATCACTCCAAGTCACATTCAAGGAAGGTGAGAACCATTAGAGTCAATTTCTAAGCCCATTTTCATGGAGTCCCTTTCCCATGAATTAATAGTCACCCGTTTAAAATGCAAGTCTCATCCAAATAAGCGACTTGCAAATAGTGAAATATTCTCGGATTCTATAACAATCAAAGATGCTCCCATGAGTATCCATGGTTCCAGGTTCATGATGCTCATGATTGGGACCTTACTACTTCAAACTTTATTAATTCGTGACTTATTCATACATAATCCAAACACAAATATTCTAGTGCACTGGAATCCTCTCAAAATGGAGGTAAGACAAACACCAAAATGATTTTATTCTACTAATGGAAAACACTCAAAACAGAGGAAAGGTACAGGAATGGATTCCCTACTTTAGATGAACCAGACACTACATTCATTAAAAGTGTAACGTGACTTTTGAAAAAGCGCATTATGCACATATACTGATCAATTCATTTCTGCACGAAAATTATCATATAAAATATTTCGGAAAAAGGGTGAACCGCCACCTACCCTTCCAGCTTTAAATACCACACTAGAAGTACAATGGATGTAATGTTGTGTGGGCGAATGCAAAAACAGCGCACATGGCCGGAGCTAGCATTTACATATATCTTTTTAAGTGCATAGCACATTTACCTGTTCAAGCAGTCGATTGATCATCAATGATCCACACACAAATCATTTTAGAGTAACAAGGGATCAAGGAACTCAGATTTGGAATCATAGAATATAATAACACAATGAAACAGGTTGGTAGGTGTAATGAATCCTTGGTCAGTGCACATGCCTTTGAAACAGGGGAAAATTACCTTGAGGAGCAGGTTGGTGGCTTCAGCAGACAATGCACCTCGAAGAAGCTTCGACACCCGGACGCTCTCCGTGTCTTCAAAGGGCAGATACGCATGTCGCCGCGACACCAAGCCATAGCCCACCACATCCACGCCGTGCGCCCAGAAAGGCTTCTTCGCCCGCCCCGGCGGAATTCCATCTTCCACACTCGGCAAGCTAACAATCTTTTCTGAAACTTCGAGGTTTTCCAGAACTTCAGTCCCCGATCTCGTGTGAAGAGAGCTCACAGTGTGCTTGACAATAGTGGCAGTACTCGCCATGTCAACCGCAGCGGAGTGCAAACGAAGAACTAAAAGAGACTCCGAATGAGGAAGGATATAAAGCTTCGGTACAAAGACGGGGATCGGATACTCCGTCGGAAATGGCGTGTTGAGCTCTTCCTCTGTGATCAAGTGCCACGGCTCTCGCGCATTCGAACCGTCTTCCTCCTCGAAGCTCCTGGAGCTTTGATCTACCTCGCAGACGCGCACTGAGACTTCCTCCGGCGTGTGGAAGCGAAACTCGTTCCGTTCGAAGGTGATTTCAGACCTAAGTCGGGGGTGGAGCGCCAGGAGGTCGCGGAGGGATGACTCGAGATCTGCTCGAGGCACGCGGCGTGAAAACCAAATGGACGTGACTGTGATGCCCGTCCCGGATTCCATTGCAGCACACCAATTCGACTCCGTCTTGCCGAGGTTCCGATCCGGCGATTGCATTACAGCACTCGACATTGCTCAAAACTCCAAACCCCGACGTACCCTCTTCAATTGCAATCTCTCTTAATCAATCACAGCACCTTAACGCCGATTGCGCAATCCCTGCTACTACCCACAAAATTCAATACAACATCACAAAACCGAGGACGGAGATGACATTACAAAGCATTGGGTTCATAAAATTCCTTCGAATCCTTGTTGGGGTCGTGATCGAAGTCCGAGAGGCACAATTTCCAACGACCAGAGGTTCCTTGGTGACGAGAGTCGGACTCAAAATGCTGTAGACGGCTGTATCTAGTCTCCGGTGCACAGAACGAAAGAAGCATCTGCAGTATGTCCTCTCCCGCAATGATCCAAAGGAGAATGATACAAATCCCTGGAGAATATCGCATTTGAGTGCGATCGAGGAGGGCTCCCTGCATTCCTGCAGGAAGCCATGGCTGGTTGCCTCCGGCTCTGTTGCAGCAGTGCAGTCGCGGGGGTCAGGGAGGGGACCAGGGCAGTGCTGTTCAGGCGCGGTGTGAAAACGGAAGAAACGGAACCGGTTTTGTCACGTCACCGTGACGAATTGGAAGTCGTAACCGTAAACTCCAAGTCAAATGAGACCGCGACTGCATTCACCACTTTGTGCTTTCCTATTTTTGTGGGCGTCACTTTGGTGTTTCAATGCATCACCACTTTGTGTTTTCCCATTTTCTTGGGCAACACTACAATGCTTCATCCACGCCATTGTTGAGGTCTTTGAAGACCGTGCAAGAGTTCATGTAACGACTCAAATCCTTTGGCTGTGTAGGAATCATTCTCTTTCATGATGATGTTTCTGATGGCAGGGTAGGAAACACTTACCTCATGTGCGTCTACTAAAAGTTCATTCATTATCTAGCAATGCAAATGCAGTAAGCCGGGGTTCTCTATGATGGGAACCACAACGAATACAAACCGAAAACAAGCTGGAACCTAATGGACCCTTTCTTTGAGGAATTTGGCCCAAATGCAAAATTTCTATTATAATGGTGGCATTAGCTTTTGTCTTTGCTATAGAAATTAGAGGTTTAATTTTTTGGTAATTTTTTACCATCTCATGAAGGATCAGTTGACTTTTCAATCCACCATTGGGATTGATTATTTTTCCTTGAAAGTATGTGTTCAGAAAATGTTGGAAAAAATATGTAGTACAACGTCAAAATGAGGGATGTCAAGGCATCGAAGGATTCTTTAAGAAGTGCTTCATGACTTATTTACCTCTAAAAATTGGTGGAGTAATCAAAATCTATAGTGCAAATGCAATAATCCAAATCTATAATGCAAAAAAATTTCACCAAAAGTGGTCAAAGTCATCTGAAATTTTTGGATAGGGCCTAAAAAAACTTTTAATTTTGACTTCAAACACTAATATCTTACAATCTATATGGCTAAACTTTGCAAAATTTCTTCTACATATCCAAATAATAGTTGAGTCCAAGGTCTTGTAATTAGATATATTGAAAAAAGGATTTTTCAAAAAAATCCTCTTGCAATAGAAATGGTATTTTTGAGTGGTTTTCAATGAAGAAGGGTGATCTTAGAATATAGGGGTTAATTTAGTGGATATCACAAAAATTTTGAACTTTAAAGCATGGGCCCCTTTGCTTCCTAAGAATCAAGGCTCTTTTCACCATAGAAAATCTTGCATGAGTGCCACATCATGAATTTTGGGTCATTAGAATACAAATTATTCTTATTCAATGACATTGGTAGTGTAGAAAAACCCTATAATATCCCCCCTTCTTTCAAGAATGTTATGATTGAAAAAGAATCAATAGTAGGAGTTAGAATTTAAAGCAAAAGATTGGGCTTATAATTAATACATACATTGAATAAAGTTAGAATACCTAAAAAGAACTGTGTTGCCCATTTCGTGCATGAGAAATACTAGAATGAAACAAAGGAGCTAAACAAACAAACAAAATAAAACTCTTAAAATTCCAAAGATTCTCAAAATTCAATCCTTCCTTTTACATTTGAAAAAACCCAAACCTTTACTATTCATGGTACAATAATGTGGTTAGTTGGTTTCAAATTGCTTGCAAGATCTATTAAGAAATTGGAGAATTCCACCTCACAAGGGATTTAGTAGGAAGATGTCTCTTAGATGAGAAGATGTGGCTTCATCTTTTTCTTGTTGGGTTCTTTTTCTACCCTAACAAGATTTCATGATTCCATTCTCCAAGGCATCTTCTAGTCTTGACACTCACTATTTGTTTTGGGCAGTATATCGTGCAATTTTCCCTGGAGTGATGAAACTATTTACATGGATAACACTTGATACATAACATTCAATAGCTCTACAGTGATGGTGTGATATATTCCACACCCCAACAATGCTTTATCAGTAGCTACTAATGAATTAGACAAGTGGAAGATGTAGAGGCACACCATCACTGTAGAACCAAGGCAACATCAACACATGCTACTGAATGTTATGATAATTGTAGATGAAAATTCATCGATTCAATCATCTTAATGTCTGTTCATGCACCGCAATAATAACTAAATTTTTTTTTTAAGAGTATGTAGTACTCCGTATTAGAGCAATTTGATACACTGAGAAGAAGGAATGAATATCGATTGAATCAAAGGAAAAAATTTTGCTTAAAGGAAAAACTGTGCATGTCAACTTGATATAGTGACTCTGGTAGAGACTCTGTATGCGAAAGTTGGCAGTAGGGATTCAGAGAGAAAATTACCTTGAGGCGCAAATTGGTACCTTCAGCAACCAAAGACCAGCAGGCTACCTAGCTTATGGACAATAAGTTGGTCTACTGATTGCAGACGCATGACTAAACTCAACCCACCATTGAACCCTTTCCTTATGTTCCTGCTGTGACACTAAGAACTAGCAAATTTTCATTTCCAAAAATGAAAATACAAGTACGGGAAACCGAGAATGAACTGAAAAGTGGTAGAATGCTAGAAACCTAACTCAAAACCTTAACACTCCCTAACAGTACCTGCATGGGAACTTAAGCTACGAGAGAATCCTTCCTCATAAGGCAGAACTGATTGGATTAAACGATACTCTGCTACTTTGCCGAACCCACCAACCTACAGCCACAGCTACGGCCAAAGACGCCAGCGAAATCAATAATGCGACTGTCCCGAGTGCGCTCCCAGCCTTGTCAGTACTTGACCTTGATCCCGCAGGAACGACTTCGAGTTGTAACCAATCACAACTTGCTGAATAGTGCTGATAAGGCTGCCACATTGCTCCGCCAACAGGGTACCAAAAGGCAACCGCCATGCCATGCGTTGAACCGATCGTGAATTGAGCATCCTGGAACAGATGAGCTGGATCAGTTGCAAACACAGAGTTTCCGAGTATAGAGAACAGATGACGTCATCAGCAATTAAATAATCATTAACATGTGAGAACAAAAACTTTCTAACATAATCGAAAGATATGTGGAAACGACATGAAACTCAAAGAAACAAGGGTCTGAACCTGCTGAAGAACATCGTTTGTACGCAATGGCCTTGCAAATTCAAATGTGTATGTCCCAGGACCATCAATAGCCCCGAATGGGCTGTCGGCGGCGACTAGACCTGGCGTAATCATGTCAATGCCAAACGGTGAGCTAAAACCAAGCTAATGGTGTACAAAAGAGTATTCTGTATTCAGATATAGATCTTTTAAGATCTCAACGTACTCCGAGCAATCTTGATCACGTTCTACGCACTCATGTACGCGGTCTGATGTAAAATACTGAGAATACGCATCAAGTACAACACGAGTACGTTGCTAGAATACTTAAATATGAGAGGATATTCCGTACTCAAATAACCTACGCGGAGAGCATTCACAGGACACATTGTAATGTGATAAAGTATTAACAATCATAATAAAAAAGGACTTACCATATTTTGTATCTATTTTACTGTGAGTCCAAGATCCACGCCAGTTATTCATGCCGCCAGCTGTTAATTGTCCTGCAAATGAAGCCCAGATTGTAAAAACGTATTACCTGCATTATAATCAAGACAGCCAAATTCATTGCATTTTAAGCCGTCTCTATAAACTTTCTCTTCCAATCGACCATCTTGAACAGTCGCCAATCGGAACCAGAAAACTTCAGTACGTAACAAAGAAGGAACACTAGTCTTCTGTCTGTATGACTAGCCTGCAAGACCATTATGCATGGCTTCAAAAGCACTTTAAACTGAGGAACATGTCGACGAGCAGCAGCATTTGGTTCAAAGAGTAATTATCTCACCACTAGGCGTCATGCCATCGACAGACTTGCAATGGGGATTCCAAGCATAACCATCATCCAAATTGCCAAAGCTGCAACATCACCCGCATCACCTAGAGTCAAGACAAGATTAAAAGCACAACAACACCCTGACGCAATCTTTAAACTCAATATAAAAATATGAACAGTTGAGCAAAAACGATAAGTTTGGGTGTGCACGCAATGCGCACCGATCTTTTCCGGTGCCATTCACGCTGTCAACAATGTTTGCACCGTATAAGCGACCAGGAATTGCCTTATTTAGTTCAAAGTGCAGGAGGTCCACCTCATGTCCGCCGCAACTTGTGGCATTGCAAAGTCCAGGGGCTTCCGGACACCCGCCCATCTGCAGTAAACAAGAGGGTTATCCCTATGTAAAATTGATGGAAGCTTTCCTTTGATCAGTCAACATCCGCAAAATGTATTTTTTTTTAAAACTGAGAATATTCCAGTATGTCAGTATTCACATCTTCCCATGACTCGTTCCAAAAGTTGGGATTGTAAGCGTTCCTAGATGAACGTACATTATGGTAGGTGGCATCATCTCCGACTGGGAACATCAGGGCAATTGCAGCCATATTCTGCTCACTGCAATCAGAAGAAACCTAATAAGAGGTTATCTTAATTGTCTACAAGCTATGCAACCACAAAAATGATACATGCAGACATAAAACTGAACATTGTAATCAGTCGCAGTGTTCCTTTCCAATTATCACTAGCGTGATATATAATATATATACATGCCTGTATAAATGCAGGAGTCATAAGTACGTACTTGGCATTGAACACATAGGCTCCAGGGACTTGAGCCAGGAAAAAAATATCATGCCCATCGTGAGCCACCTGCATGAGCAACAAGCCAAGTCTTGAGTTACAACGCCCAAGGCCAGAGTTGTCTTAGATTTTCGGGACATGGGCAGTAATGTAGAGTACCTGCAGTGCAGACCTGGCGTTCTATTCGGTATCAAAGGCAACAAAGTCCTATCCGAAGAATAGTGGACCCAGCGCATAAAACCAAAACCAAAGGTCAATATGATCAGCCCTTACGAGACCCTATTTATTTTGAGACCCTAACAAAGACCCTATCCACTCCGTAGGGTTTAGCATTTCAAAACCAGGATCAGGGTCTTCCCGTGAGGGGTCTTAACAGCATTGAGCCTTGAGGAAGAAACCTTATAGTATACTAGGTTTCCCCCTCTATGTCATCTATAGTCGTCTATTGGCTCCTAAAGGACCACGGTTCATGGTTTTAAATTACTAATTTGATAGATCTTACTGTGAAAAAAATAATTCAGATGAGGTCAAATTTTATATCCTCACAATCAATGAAGAACAGAGCATATACTGGTCTAAATAAAAATATAAAAATTGAACTCCCCACTCAAAAGTACTAAAAATCATGGAGCCCACTCCGGGCCATACGGTCCCTTAGGAGTTAACAAAACCTTTCTCAAACTGTCCGATGCCCCTCAAAAGTTTGAAACTTCTTCAGCAACGTGTTGATAAGTTAACTGGCACCACTAACAAATACATAATCAAGTGAGACCAGAATGGCTAATCAGAATACAGGTAGTCTGCCGTAAAATGCGCATTTACTATTTGTGGAGAGCATTTATCCATAGAGTACATTCTAGAGCAAGTACTGCTTTAACTTGCCCGAACATGCCCTCTACTTAATGTTCCGACGGCCAAGAGCTTTGCTTTAGAATGAATCCAAGAGGAACATCCTGACCATAAAAGGCGCACGTCCATTCTACAGCAGGCTATCTTACAAATGAATTACGTTGCTCTACCCAGAACTTCAAAAGCAAATCGAAATACAAAACCACACATTTCGAGGAAAAAATTAATTCCGCTCTCCTGTGCATCTTCTTCGACAGAGCAGTGACACAAATTGCGATTTCGAAGAACCTCCACATTCCCACAGATACAGCGTGCCACTTCAAAAAAAACTCCTTGACTACTACAGTATATAGTACTAGAAAATGGCTTAAAGATCCTCAATCACAACTTCCAATCTGAGCTGAAATTACGGCCCGATCCAGACCCTAAATTCCGTAACCTAAATTCTCCTCCAATTCACCTCTAATTCATGATCCACGAACAATGAACAACAAACAGCAAACAATCCTCTTTCCACATCCACACCAAACACACCGACGATCCCCACTGAAGCTAAATCAAAAATTCCAATCTGAGCTAAACTTACGACCCGATCCAGGCCCTCAACTCCATAACCTAAATTCTCCTCCAATTCACCTCCAATTCACGATCCGCGACCAACAGAAAACAAAAAACAAATTCCTCTTTCCACATCCACACCAAAACACACCGACGACGATCGCCACCGAAGCTAAAAAATTTCAGAAAGAAAACAGAGAGCGTACCTTGATTTTCAAGGATCCGCCGGGGTAGGCATTCTTGGGATCTTCCGTCAAGGCGGGATACAGCTCCAGCGAGGTGGCGGAGACGGAGCTCCAGTCGGTGGCCACGCCGTCCACGGTGAGGCTGCCGGGCACGAAGGGCGCTTTGAGCTTGACGCCGGCACTGCGCAGGCAAGTGGCGCCCGTGGAGCCCGTGTCGCCGTGGCTGTGCACGGGCGTGGAAGTGGAAACGAGCGTGAGGAGCGCCGTGAGGAGGAGGCGTTGTTGGAGATGACGTAACGACGCCATAGCTGAGGTAGGGTCGGAGGTTTGCTGCAACACGGGGAGCTCGGACGGGGGAGTGCCCCGGCGCACATTTGAGCTGAAGACGACGACAGAATTATTATTGCTGGGGAGAGCCAGTGAGGGAGGCGAACTGAATCATAGTATCATGCGTCCACAAAACTTGAAGGAGGAAGAATTAACTCCAACCATATGTATACATATAGATATAGATATATATATTGTTTTTATTATTTCTTATCTTTATCTATCTTATCTTTATCTTTTTTATTATTTATTTATTTATTTATTATTTGTGGCACATTTAGCATTTTGGTCGGAGTGAGAAGTAATAAGGTGGGAGCATCCATTTTCATCCACGTTCAAAAACCCGTTCCTTGTGATAGTTCTCCAATCGACTCATTAGGTGTCTAAGCTCTAGTGATTAGATGATTTCATTGTAGTCACGGCCTATTGCATGTGGGAGCAGGCTCTGTTCGAAAATGGGGCCCTTCAGATTGGGAAATGGGTGCTTTTTTGTCTTTGTGTTTTGACCAAGTTTTTCATTTGGCTTCCGTTCTCTCTATTTGTTTTCTATACTAGCTTCATGGTTTGTTCAACACATATAGGAATGGGTGCTCCCACTTTAGAGTGATTGAGTCTTGACATTTATTCCAAGGGCGACACCCTTGCTAGTGGCAAGGGGTTTTGTTTCCTCCATCAAACAAGGTTGCTAAAGTATGAGCAGGGAGCAACGAGCATCAAGCGATGAGCGGCGAACAATGACTGTTTTTAAAAAATCTTGTGAGATATTTTAAACTTTTCACCATAAGATGCCTATATCTGTGGTTTAGGATGAACATTTATGGATATAAATGAGTCTTAAGAGGATGAATGGGGATGAATGGATTTGGATGAATTTGTTGTAGTCGTTTTTGTTGGATGAAATACATATGTTCATTGCATTGGATGATGGATGTCTATTGAATGGATTCAAAAAAATTCAATTATTTAAGATAATGATTGATGTCCAAGTACCTTAAATCAAAAGTAAAGAAGTTGCCAAAGGACCTTCCCTTTATTAATTTACAGATTTGTTTAAACTGCAAGTAAAAAGCAAAAAATTCAAAATTATTTTCTTCAAGAGAATATTTGTGTTTCCAAAAAAAATCACAAAATTAAAAAAAAAAATCAATTTTGCTTCTAGTAGATGGCTTCTTGAATCCGAAGAGCAATTTCTTGTTACTAGATTTGAGCTTCTATTAAGAATTAAATTAAAAATTAATTTTAGGAAAAAAATAATAATAATTTTTTTTCAATTTTAATTAAGGCTCCTCGAATTCGTGGAGCCCTTCTTTGGTGCCAAGAGAAGGCTCCTTGAATCTAAGGAGCCCTTCTTTGGTACTAAGAAAAGGCTCCTCAAATTCAAGGAACCATATTTTAGTGCCAAAGGACCCTACTTCTATATTTGAGGATTATTTAAAGGTCTTAAGTTCTTTATAAAGTTTCCTTATAGTCAATAAAGGACTTTTCAGAGCCCAAAGAAGGCTCCTCGGATTTCAAAGAGGCGTGTGCTGAGTTATTTTATATTATTTTAAATTTTTTTTATTGAATTTTTTTTTTTAAATTATTAAATTAAATTGTAGTTCAAATATTTTCCAAATTAGTTCTTCCGATCCGAGGAGCTATTTGCTCATTAAAAAATTTTGAAAAAGGAAATGATTTTGAAAGAAATTGAAAAAGATTTTGAAAAAAAAAAAAAAAAAATCTTCTTTTAAAAAAAATAATTTTGAAATTTTTTTCTCTTAAATCACAATTTAAATAATCCCCCAAATTAATAGAGGGATCCTTTAGCAACTAGAAATGTCTCCTCAGATTTGATAAGCCATATGCTACATAAATAAATAACTTTTTTCTATTCATCGATTCTCAAAGTATTTGGAGTTATTTTCCAATTATTCAAAAAATGAATGGATGACATAGATGAAATTCATTCACACATTACCTCTATAGTAGTACCTTTCATATTGTGGGAAAGGCAAGGCTATCATTTTTGGCCCTACCTACAACATTTGATTGCTAAATAACTACCTTAAATCAATTTTTTTTAACAATAAATGGTTTTTTTGGAAATTTTATTTTTAGTAATCTTTATTTTGGTATTTTGACATTATTATTTTTAGGCTTGATATAACTATTTATGACTCTAATATGTCTATTTTTAGTAAAAAAAGTCTTAGTGAGCGTTCAAGTCTAAATGCTCATTGTTCATTGCTCAATGCTCATTGCTTGTTGTTCCCCGCTCACACTTTAGCGTTGTTGGTGAAGCTAGTTGTTTCTTAGTTGCTTTGAATTTGTACACTAGTTGTATTTAGTTGATCTAAGAAATAAGGTAGATCTGGAATTTTGAAATCTAAAAAAAAGACAGATTTGAAATTCAAAAATCTAGAAGAAAGGTAGCTCTTAATTAAATTAAAAAATCTAAAAGAAAGATATTTCTGAAATTTTGAAATCTACAAATCAATGAGATTAATATTCTAAAATATTTAAGTCGCAAACAAGTTGCAAATGAGATGATGTCCACTATGAATACAAGTCTCTCAAGAAGTCTCCAAATTATCACCAATTGCAAACCAAGCACAAATGTCCTATGCAACTGAAAACTAGTTGCATAGTGTAGTACAAAACCCCTTACTCATTTCCTTCTAGTGAATTGGTTTGTTTATTTTGGTTTGATTGTCAATGGAGCGAGGCTTGGTACCCCCCTTTTGCATGCTTGTGCACTAGTACTTTATTTTGCTTCTTTATGCAATGAATTTCCTTGTTTATTTGAAAAAAACATATTGCAATTAGATGTGCAGTTACCACAATATTATTACCCCTCCAAAGACCAATGGTTCAAATTTTGAACAACAAATGAATGAAAATACATCCCAAGCATACAAAAATGCATTTTTTCATCCATCAATTTTTTCTAAAGATTTCTATGTTAGTTCTTCAACATTTATATAGTATAGATTTTAAAGCCTTTGTTTTGCAAATATTGTATAATTGATAGGATTTTGGTGAATTTGGCCTCAGAATATAGTTTTTTTAGTTTAAAAATTGATCCTTCAAAAATAACTTGAATAAAAAACTAAAATAAAAATCTTGAATAACAATAATGATTAGTATTTAACCTTTTCAACTTAAAAGAATAAAAATTGTAAAAAAAAGATTCAATCTACAATCAAGTTTAGAAGGAATTTTTGATTTCTGACATCAAATTTTAATGAAAAATATTGGTTAGTGCGGGAGTTGACGTAGTTGTAGATCTATAGACTATATTTTACAACTATTGTGTATGAGAGCCATTATTTAATTACTTTTCTAAATTGCATTTTATAAGACATCTTCACAAGTTTAGAAATTTGGAGTCCGTCCAATGTGATAACTAAGCAATCCTTTTTTACAATTTTCAAAAAAATTCCTCATATCTTTGTATATATAATTAGATTATTATTTCTTTCAATTTCATCAAATTGGTCAAAAAGGGAGGTTGTCTATTAAAGGTTGTGTACATTGTTCAAATGCACTATGGACTAGGTAATTTCAAAGCAAGCCAAGTTATCAAAAATAATACCCGGTTAGTGCCGTGGGTAGTGAGGTAGGTACTAACTTGCGATTATTTTTGATGACTTGGCCTACTTTGCAATTACTAGACATAATGTCAATGTAGGAGAATTGAGTTGTTTGACTTCTTTGATTGCTTAACAAATCACAACATGCCACAACGGCAAAAGTCTCTTGCATTTAGATTATGTTAGGTGGATCAACACTCACTAAATATAATACCAGTTGGTAGTAGTAGAGATTTCTCTCAAATTTCTCTCATTGCCATGCCAATGACATTTCTACTTTGTACTTATCCTGTTGAAAATTTGCACAAGGCAAGCAGCAAGCATTATTAGTCTTAATCTGCCTCTCCTTAACCCCTCACCGCCACAGGGGACGAAAAGTGTCCTCACAGAAAATTCAAAGTGCTGTAACTTTTGCATCCAATACTCAAATTCAATAAAATTTGTTGGTAAAGTTGCGCTCTCTCTTCTAGTTTGTGTGGTAAAATTTTCAGATCAATATAAGTTGTATTGATTTCTTGGAAGCCAATAGAAGTTCACAGGTTCAATTTGAATTCACCAAACTGCATTTGAAGGCTGCAACTCTGGAGGCTTGTATCTCTTTCATCCAATGTTTGTTTTCAATAAAATTTGTTGGGTTACGTTCCTCTTGAAGTCCAGTAATTGTGGTAAAATTTTCATGTCAATCCAAGTTGTTTTGAATGCTTGGGAGCAATTCGAAGTTCAAAATCCTGCCATTCTTGGACTATAATGAACTTTGGCGGCTTGTATCTTCTTCATACAGTGTCCATTTCCAATAAATGATTTTGGAAAAGTTGTGCATACTAGTCTAGTTTATGTAACTAAAATTTCATATCAATCCAAGAAGTTATGAGTGACTGAGAATCATTTTAGTAGAAGGAGGTTCATCCTCATATGTGTTTTTTGCAACTTTTCTTGCCTATTTTTTGACATTTGCAAGCCATTTTGCAAACACATTGAGTCAATTGAGTGATATTCTTTTTCACCATTGTGTTTGTATGTTGGTTTTGAATCACTTTATAGTTTCAAGTTTTTTCACTTGAGTAGGTTTAGGAATTGAATTTCACCTCCAAGTGTGTTGCAAGGAAAATTTCAGCATCTTTTTTCAACATTAAAACATTATAATGTTGCAATCCATGCGGTCGAATGACTCCAAATTTGATCCACATCATCTACAACATGTTCACTACATGATTGTACAGTTAAAATCTCTATAACTTAGTGACATTGAGATCTACATCACTTCAAAAGCACTGCTGTTTTTGAACCCAAATGGGACTTGGGTGGTGAGGGGTTAACCAATTGAAACATGCCATGATGGCAAAACTCTCCTGCATTGACATTATGTTCATCATCTCCCAGTGACATCATATGCAGTGACATCATATGCAGTGACATCATATGCAGTGACATCATATGCAGTGACATCATATGTGATACTCTTGGTTGCTGGGTTATAAAGGACACAATCAGATCAACCACTGTGTTTCATCACATTGATGTGTGCAAACCGGAGTATTGGATCATCCTGTAGGTCTGCATTCCAATTCTCAGTTCCATCGTTGCAAAATAAAATTTTGGCATGCCAATACCAAATTGAAGGCACAGGCAGCATACAGCCCTCCAAGTTGACCAAAAGACACCATAGAAATATCCAAACTCTAGCTCTCATGTTTCATCTTGTCAAATTGGAAAGTGAACCATCATTGAGTTACTCCCAACATTGTATTCAGCTCCATAGGATCTCTCCTAATTTTGGAGCAGCTTGCGGCCATCCAAATCATACATGTGTATACTGGTACGCACAGCGACATCCTCAAATGTGACATTCATCTGCACAAATGTCTGAAAACGAGGACTTATGCAGATTTATGTTTTAGGTTCGTGACCTGGGAAATGCCAAAGTAATGAAATTCCACCAATTTAATGAAACTGAAGATCGATAAATTAAAGAACGACTCTTACTCTTACATTTAACATATTGCCTCAACATTGACGCGTTTGAAATTAGAAGGACTCTCATGTAGGAATGGATCAGTTTGAGACGCCATTTGAAACCTAAGATCAATCGGAGGAATGAAGGTTCCCCAAAGGACTAGGTAATATATGTCTTACTACCAAGAGGAGTTTGTTTTGGCTTACAAAAATAACTTGTGACTGTAGTTTAGGTTCTTAGAACAGCGCTGCGACAATCAAATGCTTCCTGTTCTGATTTCCAAAAGATACTACACAATTATGTCACCTAAGTTCATGCCTTTGATATCCGTTCAAGGGCAATTTACATGTGCATGATTGAAACTAGTCTTTGGCGAAATTCAAATCCTCGCACCATCCTACAACTGCACAAAAACAAAACGTGGAAAGTCCAAGACCCCTGAATACAAATCTAGCACCTTATCAAAATGCTATCCATTACGAAGCAGTATATACAGTACGTGCTCCAACCTCTTAGAGTTGTGTGCCTCCTCTAGAGTGTGAACCACATGTACCGAAATCCAGTTACATGAACTACACATATAATTTATTGATGACCATTCTTCTCTCCTCGCTCCTTGAGGACCTGGCAAACATAAGAGTGGACCAAGAATCAAATGCGAGGGTATGTCATTGCCACAGCTACTCGTTCTAAGCATGAGTAAAGAAATGCCGGAAGGAAATAAAGTTTAGTGAAAGGAAATAAACAAACACTGTACTTGAAAAACATTGTGCATTTGTAATCACAGTCACAGAAATATTGGCGTACCTCCTCTCGAGGACGCCCTGTGCCGAAAATCGAGACCCTGTTAAGACACAACCCTCAGATGAGCTTCCACGCACCAGATTTCATTCAAATCAAGTACCAAAACCAAGATCGAAGTCTTCCTGTAAGTCACCTTATTGAAAGGAGTGAGGTACATAAATCACATCAAAACTTGCTGTGAATCTCAAGCCACCTATACTAAGATACAGTTTATATGGAATTAGGGCGTTCAAAACCAAAGTAGAAAGCATTGAATCTAAGACAGGACTAACCTAGACTTCGACTTCGAAGAACTCTCGTTCTCGTCCTTTGCAATCTCCGGCAGCAAATTCAGTGGTGAGCTCTGAAGTTGCTGTGCATGTTCATTTTTTGGTCAGTGTCGCAAAATTTCTGAGAGCCTGTTAATCAGAACACGCATAAGATCAAATGTTTCTTGACCAAAGCGTTTGTGAAGGCAGAAAGGATTACGAAGTCCAGAGAAACTTACGTCCAGGAATGTATTACGACCGTCTTCCAGCTCAGTGGAAGTTTCGGCCCCAGGGCTGGTTCTCTTAATGATATCAGCGTCGTTAGAAAACATCTCCATGCATTTGTGCATCGTCCAATCACCGGGGGATGACACGGCGACAAGCTCTGCTGCTAGGGAACAAATGTTGAAGTGTCGTTCGGCGTCTCGCCATGGCTCCAACTGTGCGACCGGCGTGTCATGCTTTTCTAACCAGTCCACCACAGATAGCGGATCTTTCAGAACAGAGACTAAACCAGGATCTGCAACGACTTCGGTCTCCGTCCACACTACCACCTTCTCGTCATTGCACCACTCTGGAATCTTTTCCAGCGCCACTTGCTCGCCAAGACAGGAGTACACTGCCGCACGCAGCGGGCGAGCAATCACATAGAGATTTCCCATTCTTCTGTCACTGGAGCTACTGGAGCCAAGCTCTACTCTGCCATGACTCGTAAGAGAAGGCCGGTACTTCGTAACAAGCCCGAGTGACCATGTCTCGTGAGACAGAGCCAAATGAGGCTGTACCACAAACGAAAATTTCGACCTTATCGGAAAATGAATATCGTTTCTCGTCACCGGGCTCTCCAGAAGCAGCTTCCCTTTTTTCACGGTAAAGCTTCGACTCACAAGCAGAGGTTTGTCATAGCAGAAAAACAAACGATTGCGGCTCACAATGACGGCGCCTTCGACAGAATCCGCAAAAGCTGCGAGAACATGGATCGCATCGGCATCAATTGGCCGCAGAACGCAAACGCCATGGGACTGAAACGACTCAGCAAGGAGCCTATCCGCTCCCAAGCAAACGCCCCGCGTCTCATGCAAAATCTCCTGTTCACGCCGCCATTTATACTTCGCAATGGCGCCGGCATCAACCCCACTTCCTGCCATTACCACCACAAGTTCGAAGTCGGCATTTCGTGCCGCTTGAATAAAAGTATTGACTGTGCGATCCGAATATCGCAATGCTTCCCAGGGATCCGCACAAATTTGCAGATCCGCATTATTGTTCCAAAATATGGAACTCATCCAGTTTAGTGCGTCGAAGCATAGCAAGGTTTTCTTCTCACTTTCCATCGAATACACTCCCCGATACACGTAAATCAAATCAACTCAAATCGCTACTAAAGACAATCCAGTCTTCACACTCCCACACTGTCTTGGAGAAAACAAGTTGAGAGAACCAAAACTCAATTCCTTCTCCGAGATCTGCTGGAGCTTAGAAGAGATTTTCTTCTACGATCAGTGAACGCCCGACTCACTCAGCGACTGCACTCGACCTCAGAAATCCCCAAGCCCCTCCCTCACAGGCTTGCCATGAAATTTATATAAGAAATTAGCCACTCAAAGGTCATAACCTCATGCATCAATGGCAAAGTAGGGCTATGACTTACCTTAATTATAGCTTAGCACGGCTTCTCTAATCCTATAATTATAACATAACTCCATCGCCGCCTTCTTGCTCGCATGTAAATCAAGCTCCAGGTAACGGGACCAGAGTTTGGCGGCTCACTACATTTCTTAAGTGCGAAAATCATGACTACTTGAAGAACTAGATTAATGACCACTCCTATAAAATGATTCATTAGCATGCCTAAATTCGTAGTCCAAGTACAATCAACCTACCGGTAATGATGCTTGAGCTTTGTAAGCTTGAGTATGTTGCCGCATTGGAAATTTTCAATATTTTTCGTAAAATTCTTCAACACGGAAACCTCAAGCGCATTCTGGCAGCGCTCACTTGCAAGAAGGAGAAGACAAGCTCTGACTCTGGTTTTGAGGAAGGGTTGACGACTTCGTTGACGAACGGACGTTACCGATGATCTCGTTTGTCGATGAGTGTTTTGCGTCCATCTCTGTCAGCTCACTTGCCGGCAGGACGCTAATTAAACCTGACCCACGAAGGGTGAATGAAGGCAGGGTAATTGTAAAAAAATATCCCCCCTATTTTGTGCTGTGTTAATTTCACGTTCTCCACCTCTCCTACACTAAATAGTGATATTAGGTTGTCCCACACTAATTTCTTGACATTCTACAATATATAACTATGTTCAGTTACTGTAGAAGGATGCAGTAATGTAGGGACCATGTGTATTGCATGGGTTGGTGCATTGGTTCATGGCCTGGGTTTAGAGAATGGCATATACCTCCATCTGGACAAGCAGTGAGTCAAGAGGTAATTTCTCTGACTTAGGCAACCTAATTATTAAGGCAATCTAATTTCACCATTTAGTATAGCTAATTTGAGACCTCTGATTGCAAATATGAATTCAAAATTTGCAAATTTTATCATGTGTGAAAAAAAAAAAAAAATCTTGCATTTTTCTCAGGGATAAATTTACTTTGCATGGCCCACTTTGTAGAATAGGTTTAGTATCGTGCTTTTCTTTGTACTCAGAATTTGAATGAGACAAAATAAGTGACCAAATATAAAATTTAGAATAACTTTTTCAGGACAATAGAGACTTCAGGGGCCATTTAGATTCTTGTATATTAGGAGCCTGGCAAAGGGATCGTAGTGGAAAGTGTTTTTATAAATCTAACATCTAATTGTCTCACATTTGCTCAAGTTTGGGCATTGATAGTCCTACATAGTACGCCAAAATTTCTTTTGTTCTTTTAAAAAGACTATATTGATTTTCAGTTAAAGAAGAAGAAGTTGGTAGGCTATAATTTTTTAATGGTATTAGAATTTTTAATTGAATTTTCTTACATAAGCATTAGAGAGAATTTGAGCCCTCTAAAGGGCCTTGAGTTCCTATAAGTTCTCCAAAAGTTTTGCACAGTTGCCAACTGCTGAAACTGCGCCAATATAGCAAGGTGAACTTCGGCCACATTAGATTTTCAATTATTTTTATTTTTATTTTCTTAGAATGAAATTTTTTTAAGAAGAAAAAAAGAAAAAAACTGAAAATATAATTTTTTGATAATCCATACCACTGTTTACAGCATGGGGACAGATTGGGAAACAAACCTGAAACAGCCCTTTTTTGACTCCAAATCCCTTCTAATGTCTTATACTAGATTATTTATCTTGTGTTAAAATGATTAGGATATTATGATGTTTTTTCAAATTTTCTTACACATTGGGTTTATGATTTTTTTATGCACTTAGTTTTTAAAAGGACATTCATTGATAAATTCAAAATTATATACCTTATTATTCACAATTTTCAAACCATAGCA
Organism: Neckera pumila; assembly: GCA_963969595.1. Lineage (NCBI taxonomy): Eukaryota > Viridiplantae > Streptophyta > Bryopsida > Hypnales > Neckeraceae > Neckera > Neckera pumila. Next base: position 24,694,186 of record OZ018408.1, read on the forward strand.
CACCATTGCCTAGTTTCTCCCAACACATAGAGATAACTTAAATATAATTCAACACTTAAGCTCCAATACCTCAAATAAAAACAACCTTTATAAAGCTTCAAATCATCTTTTATTCACTTTTGAAATGTTTAATTATAATAGAATGAAATTGGAGACAGACTATTTGCTAGTCTCAAAAGAAGATTTGAATGATTGAATGTAGATTGTAGTTGCAAAAGTTGTGGCAAAACAAAGCATCTCCTTTAACCCCTAAAGGACCAAGGGGGGTTTCAGGGAGACATTGTCAAAAACTGCGATTATTTGGTATGTTATTCAAAAATGAAAATGGAAACTTTATTTTGAAACTTTAATTGTACAAAATTGAAGCAAGGTATAATATTAGAGTGTGGAAAAAATTTCAGTCCATTTGACCTCGCGGATTGAAAGATTATAACATTTAAATTGAGAAGAAAACTTTTTTTCATTCCTGCGAAATAGGGTCAGCAAACTTTGGGCCCTCTTGGAGTAAAATTTTTTATGTACACAAAAATGAGGATTTTGACCATTCATAAGTATATGATGTTAACTTCACTCATGAAAAATGTTAGAGGCAACTGGAATGTCTAGCTTACACTAAATGACCCTACAATGCAAGGAGGTTAAGTGAATTGGCAATACACTATTCTAGTCATTTTTTTATGATTGCTGGTGCGATGATGAAATTTTTTATTTGAAATGCAAATGGTGACAAGATAGAGACAAACATCTAGAATATGTGGAAAAAATTTCAAGAATTTTGACTTCATAGATTGCAAGATAATAGGACTTAAAGTTAGAAGAAAATGTTTTTTCTTGAAACCGCCCCAACTTAGCTAACAAAGTTTGACTCCTCTTAGAATGCAATTTGAGAACTGAAATTTTTTTTTCTTTAGACAACTGTATGCCATATTTTATTAGTTACATACATGCCAAATTTTAGAAGTTGATGATCTTTTTTGCAAAAGATTTCCAAAAGATTCCCAAATTGCCCGAGCTGCCCTAAAAGTTCAGGGCACCATAACTTTTGATCCAGGCACTGGATCGGAAAAAGAATAAGTTTTTCACCAAGGAAGTACCTGTTTGCACTTTGTGTCCAAATTTCATGAACATCCGACCAAAAATGACTTTGTAGGAACCTACCCGAGATTTCTTGCGTACGTTGAATAAACACTTGGTCCTTTAAGGGTTAATAACTTATTTCATGACTATTTATTTGCTTGTAAACTGACGTTAATTAAAGGTGAAGATCTTAACCTTAACTATAGCCCATTTTGGGCAAAGAAGTAGTTTAACTCCTCAAGGACCATTGTCCCTTTGGGAGACAAAAGCGATTTTGGGCAGGTATCCATAGGTTGAATTTTTGTACTAAGTTTTTTTAAGTTTTTTTGAAGATAGGAAGACTGATAAGCTTTGTGGAAATATAATTATTTTTTAATAGGTGCACAAGAACAAAAATTATTTCCAAATAAGCTCAAAACAGAAGAAAGGCCGGGGCAACAAAAAAAATTTGCAAAAAAATTTAATTTTTTTCAAATTTTCTTTCTCTTAGATTATATTTTTGTCTATCTAGAAAGCCTTGATTCTTTTCATTTGGATTTGTTATGAGATAGTTATAGACAATCTTGTTTGTTGGACAATTAGAGCATTTTCTTGAAAAAATAACTTGGAGGATTCATTTCTGAATGCAATTTTTGCAATTTTTCAAAAAAACATGTTTCACATGGTTTAATTTTCTTTTTCAAACAACTTCACCATTGGAATTTGTGCATTTTAATTCCACCTAAAAGATATTTGTATTTTAGATTTTCCTTTTTATCATGTACCTACATCTACTTAACAACTTTTTTAAGAATTAAAATTAAGTTTTTGTGAAGTTTTTTTTTTTTCTCAACTTTCAACTCAATTCTCCACTATAAAGATTTAAAGCTCAAGACTTTGTAGTGCTAAAAATTTAAGTTAAAAATGTTCAAAGTCAAAAAATTTAGTCTCACAATGTGTTGAAAAACTTATTTTTTTCACTTTAAGTGCAAATATCTTGCAATTTGTGCAATTGAAAATTCTGAAATTTTTTCTACACATTTTCATACTAATTAGGTGTAAGATCCTGCAGTTAGATATGCAAAAAAATAATTTTTCATTTTTTTAACTCTTTGACATAGAAATGACAATTTTGAGTGCTTTTTGGCAAAAAAACGTCCTTGGTCTATTAGGTGTTAAATTTCCAAAATTGATAAAATGTGTTATAAAGTGCAATTTTGAAGAATACTTTGGTAATCAAATTCAAAAAAATTTGTAAATTATTATCCATAAATTGCATCCATACTATATAGTTGGATCTACCAATAGACTAGATTTATCAACATAATTGAAAACCAAAATTGAAAATTCCTCTTGAAGTTATAGATTTAATGTAGGTGATCTCTACAAGAGTTTTTCTTCATAGAAGTTTTAAATGTTAAATTCTCATTGTGTTGTTATCTTTATTATCTTTTATCTCGCTTATTTTTTATTTGAAGTCAATATTGAGAGGTTATTTTAGAATTAGGTTTCATTTATTTCTTTTATAAAAATCACAAGTTGTGCTTTCTACACTATTATAAACCTAAATCAAAATCAAAATATTTTTGCTAAATATTTAATTACTTTTTAAAAATAAAATTTGGCTAATGCTAAATAGTAAATATAAAAATATTTTGTAAGAGTACATTTTTTTCATATAAAATTAATTTGAAAAAATACAAAACATTTCAATATGTTTTTTGGAATTCATTTATACCAAACTTGCCTTTCAACTACAAAGTTTAATATACAATGTAGAATATTTGCAAAAAAGAGTTCAAGATATCAATATAGTTATCACAAACATTGATATGGATGAAAAAACAAGTTGTTGTGTGTATGGGACAAGTTTGCATTCATTCATTGTTTAAAGTTTGAACATTCAAATCTCTAGAGGTTATATACAAACCAATTTTAAGTCACAATGTAGCACCGCTTTTTATTCTCTAATTTCTTACAAATTACAAGATTGTAGCCTTTTAAGCATTAAAAATGCATCATTTATACAATGACAATGATATAAATGAATTACCATTTTTGCTTAAATATTTGAAATGTATGTTTTAACATAGGACATTCTTTAAATTTTTTCAATATACATAGGTCTGGTGTGTTATTTAATTTTTAGTAGCAAAAAAAAATTCACCAAATTTGGTTGATTTCATCTGAAAAGTTTAGTAGCTAAAAATTGCACTAATCCTATTATTTGTATACATCAAATTAATGTTGTACTTTCCATAAACAACCTTCCTAAATACATGGTCAAGATAAATATGTGATTTGAAGAGGCATAAGTCTTTAAATTTTGTTGAAGGTATTTATAATCAATTACATGGTGTGTCTAGCATCTATTCTATCTTACATTTGTATCTATTTATATAATGTTTAACCCTTAAAGGACGAAGGGGTGACCCTGGAAATCATCCTTTTTCATTACCATGTGACATCATCTATATTAAAAAATCCAAAAGTATCTATTGGAAGTCAAGCTACTGTAAAAGATCTCCCCTTTTCACAACAAATTTCGAGGATGAATGATTGCATTTCTATCCTATACAATTTGATTCTTTGTCATTTATCGGCCACATAATGGCTTCCTCAGTCATTTAAGGGTTAAACGACGTAGTTTTGGATTCCATTGGTTGCAACAAGGCACTTGAATTGATTCGTTGGTTGATGACAACGTGTAGCATCCCACTAACGAAGGTTTGTATCCGCATGTGTATTTCAAGTGCCTCCTATGTATCCTTTGCTAGATTCAAGTGTCTTGAATCCAAATAGATTTGAGGATACTTAAATATAGAGGAGGTTACAGAGGATGATTTTTTTAGGCAAATTTACAATGAGTTTGATTGTTTCTATTGTAGTGTAGATTTTTCCTCCCTACTCCCTAATAGCACTTATAAGTAGTATGACCTCTTACTACCAGTATGGCAAATAAGTACTATTTTAAAAGGATGGTAATATTGATGGCATGTAGGTAATTATTCCAAATTTTACAAAAATTATTTGGAGATTCATTGCATGAATTTGAAATTTCATAAAATCTTAGAATTCCCAAAATATCACCTTAAAATACAACCTTGGCTCATATCCTAAGTCATTTGCAATTTTCATGAACTCTTTGACTCTAAAACACCTTAAAGGTTCTTTAGGGCCATGGATTTTTATTATTATTATTAAGCTAATTGTAGTCACTTTTTATTTCAATACATTTAATTATGAATTTAACCAAAAAACTTAAGCCAAGTTTTGCTTCTAACTCCGTTTTCAATAGTTTAATTTTTTTCAAAAAAAACAATAGATTATGCCCATTACAAGATCCATGCGTCGAAATTCAAAATATATGATATTGTGTGATTTTCATTCATTTTTTATCGAGTGAAAAAAAAATCACAAGGATTTGGCATTTTGTTGTTTGTTGAGTACTAAATAGTATTACCTCCATTGGTTGCAATTACAAATTGCATTTGGGTAGTAATAAATACATCAATGGTATCTCATTCAATATTAAATTGTAGTATATAGTAAGTCTACTTCATTTATAAATAGCCGATTTGAAGCACTCAACTTTTGTTGTACAATGTTTAGTATAATTGTTATATTTTGGTAAGCATAATTATCATTGCATCCTTATGCAATCCCAACCAAGCATACCAGACAGATTTCAGCTTCAAAAAAGAAAAATTCTATTTTTGGTGAATTTTTGAGGTCAATTTTTATGGTTTTACATGATATTTTATTAAAAACAATTGGTGATGAATTTCTTAAGTTTGATTGTGGATACATGTAGGAACATCTCTATGCACATCTTTTTCTTCACAACATCTTCCAAAAAGTCTTATAGATCCTTCTATAGAGATTTCAATGTTGAGGTCACAATGCCCAAATGTTGAAAAAAATAGATATCTCTTTATTATAATTAGATTTTTCTACTTTTTCCTCATGTGATAACTAATTTGGTACATTTGAGCATGATGGTGCAATTACTTTGGCAAAATCTAATTAAAATATATCTATTTCACAAAGTTTGGTCATATGATGCCTCATATTGAACTCTTTCTAGATTATAATTTTGTTACTTAATGGAGTATCTTTTAATATAAAAGATGTGCATATGGATGATCCCTATATATCTATGCAATCAAATTAAAAAAATTCATCACCATTTTTTTTCAATAAAATATTATGTAAAACTATGAAAATTGACTTCAAAAATTCACCAAATATAGAGTGTGTTTTTTTCGAAACTGAAGTTTGGTATGCTTCGTTGGGATTGCATAAGAATTGAGTTTTGATTATGTAAGATGAAAAATTCCATTTTTTTTTTCTATTCTATGTAAGAAAATTTGGAACGGATCACATCGACAGTTTGTAAATGAAGTACACCTTACCGTACAATGGCTTATGAGTGTGGCTAATAACACCAATACCATAATTCAATTGACTAAGAAGTTGTTATTGGCACACAAGAAAATTGTCATGCCATTTGCATATTTTCCTTTTAAGCATAACTTACCATGACCTTAATAAAAAAGTTCTTATGAAGTAACTACTCCTAAAATGTACTCCCGCTATTCATAAGAATCTAGGACAGTTTTTTTGTTTTTTGTTTTTTTAGAGAAGTGCTAAAGTGGCAACATACGAGAAAATGATGTAGCAAAATATTTTAATATTCATCTATATTTTGGATAGAATTATCTTTTCATCTACATATTTGGATGAGTTTTATTTAAATTTGGCAATTTCATCCAAAATTTAAAAAAATTTGAAGCAATTTAGCACTATCATCCAATTTTTCTTCCAATTCTTCCCTATAGGCTTGATGCAACCCATTTTTTGAGGCATTTGGGCCTCATAAGGCCCCAAAAAAACCCACTGGTCTAGGGTCAATTTTAGAAACACCTATTTAGAGCACTTTGAAAATTCATAGTTCATCCATATAGTGTCCAAAAAATGCATTCTAAGAGAATCTAGAATCTCCTTTTTATTACCAATTTGACCCCACAAATAAATTAATATAATAATGGAAACCATGTGGAATTGCTTATTTGGTTTTACTGTAGAATTTACTGTAGTCTCATTTACTGTTTCATTGTTCATAATCCCCAATCATTGCCTCATTGCCTCATCTGGACTCATTGCCTCTTCAGAATACAAGCTTCAATACACAAAGTACAATAGGTTCTGGCAAGGTAACTGAGCACATGAAACCACAAGTGCATCCAACAAAACTCTTCTTCATCGCAGCCAAAATACTTCCAAGCATCAGAAGATGTGAAACCTGGTAATGACAACATCCTTGATATTCTTACGTTTTCCCAGCATTCTAACAACACAAAAATGCGGTCAGGGTTATATTCAAATGTTACATTATAAGCTCGAAGCCCGTTCCAGTAATATAATGATCATTCCGCTGATGCCAATACATACTCTCTCAATCATGGTCTATTTCTGCAAGCTACACTAGGACTTCACTATTCATTGCACTTCTACTGCTGCATCAATATACATTGATTCACTCTGGAAATTGTCTCACTGCTCGAAAGATAACGGTGAATCCAATCCTAGGAACTAATCAAAACCCTGCCAGCAAAACTCCAAATCAACCCAGCTAGGATAGTTCAGATTCATTCTACCAGTCTCGTGAACTGTACAGAAAATTGTTATCGTTTGTCAACTACATATCAAAATGAGGAATGGCAAGCACCAAGATAGAGCTTTTACCTATACTTCATAATTGTGCAAGACTCAAGAGCATGTTTGTTCACACTAAACATCATCATGCAAGTGAGAAGAATCCAACTTAGCCAGCTTCACTTGTTTGTACCTCCCCTTCTTCGTCGGAGTCCCCATCGTGTACTTCTTGCACCCCTTTCACCTCCGGAACATAGTGCATCAACATGTTCTCAATGCCGGATTTCAAAGTAACAGCCGAACTCGGACAGCCACTGCACGCCCCTTGCATCTTCAGTGACACGATGCCACTCTCCGGATCAAACCCTCTGTACTCAATGTCGCCTCCATCGTCCTGTACAGCAGGGCGAATCCGAGTCTCCAGCAACTCCTTGATCATCTGCACCGTTTCGTCGTCGTCTTCATGGATAGCAGTATCGGAGGCTTGCGACTGTGCGTCGTAGAAGAGCGGTTGCTTGGTGGAGTAAAAATCCATAATCGCACCAAAGATTTCCGGTTTGAGAATATCCCACGAGACTTCCTCCGACTTGGTCACCGTCACGAAATCCGCACCGAAGAAGACTCTCACCACGCCGTCCACGACAAAGAGCGCCTTCGCTAACGGGGACGACATGGCAGCGCGGGCGTTAGGGAAATCCGAGCTTCCCACTTCCATCACGGGTTTCCCAGGGTAAAACATGAGCGACTGCGGATTCGGCGTCGACTCCACTTGAATGAACATTCCCCGGCGCTGCGCGCCAAACTGCGAATCCGGCGACGTCAAAAGCGAATCAAGACCGCTGCGATCGGAAAACGACCACCCCTGGTGCATCACCCCAACCGCGCCCGCACCCAAACCCCCGTCCTTTCCCGCGGACTTCGAAATCAACCTCCGAGCGGCCACGCGCTCCCCTTCTTGCACCATTGGCCGCACACCAACTCTCCGTCCCAACACCTGCACGGCTCGAATCCATGTCGCCATAGCCGCTAACGAAACTCCAAACAACAGCAAAGAAATTTCCGCAAACAAAACTATACACCCACTTGTAACCCTAATTCAGCGCCAAAAAAGAAACGACTTCTACACAACAAATGCTGCTCTATACACTACAAGTAACCCTAATTCTACTGAGATGGGAATGGATTCTAGTGCACGATTTCGGAAGTTTCGACAAATTGAGTGATTGCGGCATCTGGCCGGGCGTCAAAAACGAGGGGAAGAAGAAGAAGGAAATTGGCCATTGCGGCCACGATGCCGCTACTCTACACTACTGTCAGTGATGGCTGGGACGGAGAGTCCGACGACAGACGATGGACGACGGACGAAGCTTCCTAAGGGATGGACGCATGGAATGGACGGACTAATGGCATGCTGGATGGACCGCCACGTGGCAAGCGGAGGTAGTTTGGTTCGGACCCCGGGGTGGAGACGAAGCTACAGTTGTGGACTCATATTCGCCCTTTTCTTTTTGCTTTTTGAGAAAGTGCCAATTGGCGAAGTTGCTTCTAATTTGGTGCCAGCATTGGAATTCTACATTCATCCATCTCGTGGACCAGAGAACACCACTCAATTATACTCCGTATTTGTTAAGAAATGTATTAATATAATAAAAAATTTCATCCAATGTTAGTGGTTTTATGGTATACCTATGGTATAAATAGAAATTGAAAAACTGTCGCGAGAAGTACTCCGTACTAAACTTTTTTGAATGGTGTCTTTGAACCCCATTAATCCTACAAGGAAAATGGTTGTTTTTTGGCTAACTTTGAACTAGCCGCTAGTTCTTCCCGAAAGTAGGAGAGGATGCAAGGCTGGGATGAATTGACCCCCCTACTCATCCCCTCCAAGTCATTTCAAGGTTGCATGTAAAAAAAAATACCCCTCCTTAGTACTTGATTAATTTATCTTCTACACCTCTCCTAGCTAATTTGGAGACTTTGAATGCAAATATGAATTCAAAATTTGATCTATTTTGAATTGTATTGGTCTAATTTTGTATTCATGCGTGGCAAATAAAAAATTTCAGTGTTTTCCCTTGGGAACAAGCGAGGGCTTGGTTCACCTTGGCCTCAGGGCCCTCGGAAAAAAGAGTCAACTCCTTCTACAAAGAGGAGGCAAATTTCCGGGGCAGCTCCCAAAACTTCCCGAGTACCAGCGGAAAGCCATTGCAATTACAAAAGAAAAGCTCCTCAGAAGAGAGCTACCCTGGTCAATCTCAGTTTGACCAGATGGACTAAGGTAAAGCAACCCATTGTGGTCAAATGACCCATTGGGGACACATGATGACCCCATTGTGGTTTTTCTGACCACAATCAATATCTCACCTAACTTCAATGTAGTAATTAGTGACCTTATTAGGAATATGCAGTAATTTTAGTGTAAGTCATTGTAAGAAGTGACTTTTTATGGCCATCCACATATAAAAAAAAATTGTCTCCTTTAGAAGAGGTAGGTGAGCATTATGGATACACTTGCAGTTGGTTTTAAAGTAGTCTGACGACTTCTTTGGGCTGAACACTTGAGAAATTTATAGCTAATTCATACTCTGTCTGAGAATTATGATTTCAATTGCCTTCACAAATTCTCATACTTGTCTTCACATGGGAAAAAAATTGAAAAACTTAGGTGATGGGATGATGGCAGACTCCTAATTCTAACCACAATGGGATGCTTTACCTTAGTTTGAAGTCGTTTACCCCCTTTTCTACTGGGGGAGAATTCCATGGATTGGCCAATAGTGTGCTCACACGTGTCTCTCAGCCAAAGGTACATCTTATATTCAACCAGCAGGGAGGCCCATTTTTCTCCCAAGGAAAATGCAAAAAACTTATATTATCATTTCCCACATATGGTCAACTTTAGAAAGTTTCAATTCATTTTTATTAGAATCAAGCAGACTCCGAAGTAGTGAAGAGGGGTTTAAATTGCAAAATTAACCCCAAAAGGCCCAAGGCCTTTTTTCTGCCAAAAAACACCCAAAACTGCCATTTTTTAGCAAAGAGTGAAAAAAAATTAAAACTGTTTTTTTTTGCAGATATAACCGTAGGATCGTACACCTAACTAAGTGAGGAGGTCCATAAAGCGCTCACTTAAGAGATGAAACTGAATTTTGGGGAGGTGAAACTTCTTGAAATATTTTTTAGTAAATTTTCCTTCAAAGACAAATGAAATTGGCATCCAGCCCAAGTTGTTTCATATTTTTTGGAGCTTTGTGGAATTAGTTATGAATTTTTGAAGTTCAAATTTTTGACGCTTTGGAGGGCTCTAAAATCACCCACCTCCTCAAATGTTTACAACTTGTACATTACAAAAAGCAGCATGTACAAGCAGTGAACATTGAAGACGTGGGCGATTTTAGAGCCCGAGCGGTTTAAGAACCTCCTCCCTTAATATGAGAATGTGTGGAAATTTTTTTGGAATTTTTGACCTTACAGATTGCAAGATATCTACATTTGAAGTGAAAAAACAAATTTTCAACACATTGTGCAGCTAGATTTTTTGACTTTGATCATTTTTCACTTAAATGTTTTGCAATATAGAGTTTTGAGCTTTAAATGTTTATACTAGAGAATTGAGTTGAGAATCTAGCAAAAAAAAAAAATAACTCGAAAAAACTTAGTTTTCATTATTAAAAAAATTGTTGAGTAGAAGTAGGTATGAGATAGAAGGAAAATCTAAAATATTCATATATTTTAGATGGAATTAAAATTCACTAATCCCAATCATGAGACTGTTCTAGCAAATAAACTGAACTATGCAAAAAAAAATTGAAAAATTTGAAAAATTTCATTCAGAAATGAATCCTACAAGTTATTTTTTCAAAAAGATGCTCTAACTGCTCGAAAAACAAGAATGTCCATAACTTTCTCATAACAAATCCAAATGAAATGAATCAAAGCTTTCCAGATAGAAAAAAATATAATCTATGAGAAAAAAATATTAAGAAAAATTCAAATTTTTGTCCATTATTTTTTTTGCTGCCCGGGCTGCTCGCCGTTCCTTTATTTGAGCTTATTTGGTCATAACTTTTGTTCCCATGCACCAATTGTGAAAAAACTTATATTCCCGCAAAGCTAATCAGCTTTTATATCTCCAAAAAAAGTTTCAAAAAATCAAGAGAAAATTTCAGCCTGTAGGTACCTACTTGAAAACGCATTTGTCCCCCAAAGGGACAATGGGCTTTTAGGGGTTAACCAATTACTATAACATTGTTAAACCTAAAGACTTCCTTCCTCCCAGGTGGAGGTATAATTCCCCCCTAGATACTTGGGGGCAGTTCAATTATAATATAAAGCACGTTATTGGTTGAAATCAGTTGCATTCAGAGAGTTTTATTGGATAGTATGAGTTGGCCCAGCTAATTTCAGAACTACGGGCTCCCTCTTTCTATGGAGACAAAAGGATCCCCCGGATTTGGTTGATAATGTTATGTACAAAATATGGGGCAAAATTTCACATTATTTTATCCACAATGGTAAAAACTTTGGACCGCATGAGATCTAACCTGAAGGAGTTGGTTACATCGACATAAGAACTTCACTTCTTTATTGCAAACAAAATATTTACAATGAAATGTCACTTGCAAATTTGCTTGATGGAAATTACAAAGTGGTATTAAGCTTACACCCATTTGTCTTATTAGAGAGTGTGAAAATTTAGTCTCTCCAACCAAACCAAATGATATTGTTGAAATCACTTTGATGTATTTAAGATATAATTTAACTCCTAATGGCCCAATGATGCCAGCATGTGAGCATGGAAATGCAAGCATATGAGCCGTGAGCATATGTATAATAAATAGATATCTTACTACAACCATTGAAGGTGCCTATAACATAAACACCTACTCCCTCCGTCCCAAAATAAATCCAGGATTTTAAAATATACTTGTCCCAAATTAAATTCAACAATGACTCTCCACAACTTGATGGACAACAATTGAAGCTAGTTCAAGCACCTTGAAGCAAAAGAATTCATAGATGTTAGGCTCCAAAGACTACATAGCAATTCAATCCCTACAGAAGGAATCAAATCACAACTTCTAACCAACCAAAGGTGAAGAATTCATCCCAAAACTACATAGAAACTGCTACTTAACAAATCTCTCGTTGAGAATTTCCTCGAGTTGAATCACAAGACATTGTCGAAATTGAATATAGAAGACATGAATGGGTGTCATTGCATCAACATTGCTCAAAGAATGATCAAATTTAATACCGCTGGAGCAGTTCCCCAAAGGTTAAAAATTTGTCACTTTCGCCACCTGTTTTCAACATGCACTTCATTGTTGACTTCCATTCTTTCACACCTAGTGGGCTTTTGCAAAAGCTACAGTAACTATGCAATCCCTTGAAAATAGGAACAACTCACGCGTTAATCTAGCCATTTCTAAAAAACCCCAAATTTATTTTGAGATGAAGGTAGTATAATACATGTATTTACAATATAGGAACCCTATATTATAGAAGATTTTTATAATATGAACACCTATAACATAGGTGTATGTGCTCATGATCCTATGCTCACATCGTAACAACCCTCAAAATTTACAAAAATTATAATTCCACTTGAGTTTGACTTGTGAAACAAGCACCCACCTCTAAAAATATGTTAGACTCTTAGAGATGTCCCTAAGATAGTCAAATTGCAAATCAAGGTGGTAATAGGCTTGTCTACCTTAACGTTATCAATAGTTGGACACATCTAAGGTAATGGAATTCACAAGTTCATTCAATTCTCATGTAAAACCAATGAAAATTAAGTAATAAATTTACCAAAAATGAAGTTTCAATTTTCTGAAATTGAAATTTGGCATGCCCAATTGGGATTGTGTAATAATGCAATGTCAATTAGGCATGGAATAAAATGGGAATTATATTTTACATTATGCAAAATTCTTTAAATACTGCAATAGTTGGTCTGTAAAATATTGAGCACTACATAGAATACATAAAACCACATCATGTAAGGAGAAAATATATCAACTCAAGGCACGTACACATAGTTGCTATGTACAATACAGTGTCTTTATTTCAGAACCTAAATCTAGAATAGTCATTCTTGTCTGATGAGATTTGTGCCACATGAATACGAGAAGAATACAAGAAGAATGACAATTTCAGATTTAGGTTCTAAAATGAAGATGGGATAAGCATTGTGATGCAAAAAGGTAAGGGTCACAATTAGGTGTAAGGTAAACGAGCCCATTGTGGTCAAACATTGGAGTCTACCATCATGCCATTGCTGAAAGTTTTCAAGTTTTTTCTCACATGAAGACAAGTGTAAGAAATAGTGAGAGCAATTGAAATTGTATTTTTCAAACAAAGTATGAATTTGTTACGGAATTTTGAAGTGATCAGTCCAAAAGAGTCAGTAGTCTACCCCATAACCAACAAAAATTGTACCCATTATGCTCTTCTTAATCACCTAAAGTGGTCACAGTAATTTCTAATGTAGAAGGCCATGAAAAGTGACTTCTTGCAATGATTTACACTGAAAAAGCAAGTGTTCCTAATGAGGTCACTAATCACTCCATTGGTGTCAAGTTAGACATTGATTGTGGCCAAAAAAACTGTCATGGGGTCATTTACCTTACTTAGTGTCATGATGACCATCCTCAAATCATTTACTACAAAACTATCTCAAAGTATGAGACAGTAAAAATAGATACAGTTCCTAAATCCCAGTACGGCATGCAACATCCTCTTCTAAGTTGCAGTGATGAATTCATCCTGATACCTGGAGCTTTGAGCATCTAGAATCTACATCACGAAGAGAGAGTGCAGTTATTTGCGGGATCCCTAAAGTCCTAAACTACAATTGATTCTCTCAAACTATTGATTCTCATCAAACTGATTGATTTTGTATTAAAGGAGAAAAAGAAAAATCACGGACATACTCACATCGCTCAAACATTCTGTAACTCTCAGATTTCCTACCGTGACCTCTCTGCAAAGGATGAAATATCCCTACTAAAGATTCTAGGAGAGGGGTTTACTTGAAGTGGCCATGGATACCCTCACAGCTCTGATTTTTTTCATTTCAGAGAAGTAGCCAGCTATTTCTTCAGTACCCATGTGCAAAAAAAAGACACACTGCCTCACAGTTCCAGTAATAGGATCCGATTCGTGAGAGGCAAAGGGACAGCATCTCAGTCAAGGCTACTTCTCATCTATGGCTATTTCTAATAGACATGCCAGTAGCAAGCAAAGATTAATTATTCGGAAGCACATGTGAAAAAGAGGCAGAAAGTACTCACTGTATGACTGCGCAATCCATGACAACTGGATGTCCTAAAAGAATGGACTCCAACTCTGCAGGGACCACCCATTAATATTGAACGAAAAATAAGAACCAAAAGGAAAATACACAGCTCCTAGACCTTGATCATGTCCTCAAAAAATAGAATCACAACATCAAGTGCAGCATCTAGTAGGAATTTAATTTCCGAATGTCAACATAAGCAGATATATTAGTCTGCAGAGAGTAACACACACCTGATTGGCTTTGTACTTGATAAGCTCCTTCAGACGATCAACAATATACACATAGCCATCAGTATCAAAATACACAAGGTCGCCTGTGTGCAAGCAACCCTCGGCATCAATGGTCTCAGCCACGACCTTCGCATTTCCAATATATTCTGCACCGCATGCAAATCATCACCGGCCCAGCAAAATACAAGAATCCCAAATAGAGTCATGTTTTTTCAGAAGTTTTAAGTAGGTCATATGGGGACTAGCTCTTATCCACTTCAATTATTTTTTGCCCAACACATGCATTAACGGTATTCGTCACTTGTTCTACCATATAAATTTTGGTTACATAAGAACTGTAATTTGTGTAACATAACCAATCAAATTGGTCATTTATAACCATGAATCCTTGGTTAAAATTTACGAAGATTATTACTATTTAGAGCTCAACACAATTTCTAACAATGTGAAACGAATGAGGGTTACCTTTCATAATTGTGTATAGGACTACAAGTCATCAAAGAAACTATTGGATGGAGCACCACCGCGTTGCTTGTCCTTCTTCCCTTTCTTTTTCCGCTCCTTTGATTCTTCAACTTCCATTTGCTCATCGTTGTGATCTGAATCGGCAGCACTCGTTGGTTGGACGGCGGCGGACTCCTCTTCCTCCACTTCCTTGTCGTCTTCGTGCAAATACCTCACATCCCAAAGCTTCACGGTATTATCATGAGAAGCACTCCCTAAAATATTGCGGTCCCGGGAGAACGCTAGACGCTCGACAGGAAACTCAGCATGCTCTCCAATCACTCCAATCATCTTGTTCGGTAATATCGTCACAATTCGGATGATACCATCACTGGATCCCGTGAGAAGCGTATCCTCGTCCACCTTCAGCATAGCGTCAACAGAATTAGGGTGCCCTAAAAATCGATCGCTGCAATCGGCCATAGCTCCCCACGAGTACAACAACAGAACTCCATCCTGCGAACCGCAGATAACCTTTTGCCCGTTCTTGCACACCACCACCGATAGCAGCTCGTCTTCTGCAAACTCTGTTTTCGAGTCAATTCTGTTCCGCCGTAGATTACAAATCGAAAGTGTTCCATCACCACTGGCGGCTAATAATTGATGGCTACCCGGGAGAAACTCCATGTCTGCTACGAAATCTTGGTGCGCCGAGAAGCTATTGCAGCACTTGTTCTGCCGCGTATCCCATACCTTCAAGTAGGGACAACCAAAATCACCAAAGACGCAAAACCACCAATTAAATTAGGTATTTTCCTGGTATCCATCTCTTTAATCATTATGTCTAAGAAGGGAATTTCAAGAACATCCACATTGACCGCTCATAACTTTCGAACACGGAATCCAAATGAAGCATTCTTTGGTGCGTTAGAACCCTCTATCATTCGCCAACAAGAGCAAATAAAATTCTGACCATCATGTCCTACCTTGACGGTACCTCCGTCATCGCCAGACGCGACGGTGTTCTCGCTGCAATTGACCAGGCGATTGATGGCCTCGCCATGCGCATCAGCCAGCCGTGCCACCGCCTGCCCCGTCTCCACGTTGGTGGCGAGGATGGACTTGTCCGCCGAAGCTGTCAAAACAAACTCCCCGCCTTGCACGAACCGAACCGCACGACAGGACTCGCTGTGCGCACTCGAGGTCCAGAGCTGCGCCACCGCTGCCTCGCCGCTGCCTGGGTCGCCATACTTGTGCAATTGCACATGGCCGGTGATGGCCGCAACCGCCACCAGATTCGCAGTCGGGTGGAAGGCTAAATCAAAGGGCTGCGTGCCGATGTTGACCTCCACCATCGTTTCTGTCATCGCGGTCCCTGCACCTACTGGTCGCTACAAAACTCCAAACCCTAAATAAGCCCCAAGTCTTCTGGGTTTAAAAACATGAGCAGGAATTCCAGTGCTTTTCGATGAAGGAACTCATGAAAAAGGCTGTGCAGAGAAACGACACCAGCAACAAGAGTAAGACATCCAATACGAGAGATCGGTACAAAACCCTAAACCCTAAGTAAGCCCCAAGTCTTCTGGATTTAAGAAAACGAGCAGGAATTCCAATTCTTTTCGATGAAGGAACTACAGAAAAAAACTGTACAGAGGAACGACACCAGCAACAAGAGCAAGACATCCAACACGAGAGATTCTATAGAGGAATGACAACAGCAACAAGAGTAGTGCAGCGCGGCGAGGATCACCTGAGAGAAAACGTGAAAAGGATTCTCGGGATGCAGAAAAACCAAAATGCGGCAGCTTCAATTTCAATTACAAGGAGCACGCATTTCTGCCGACAGTGAAAACGGCAGGCAGGGTGAAGCGTACATTTTTTTCCTGTAGTGCTCTTCGAAAGATGACGGATGGAACCCTAAACAAGGACCAGTTACTATTGGATGGACGAGGAACGACCCATCCACGAAATAGTTCATTCGTTAAAATTGGTTGGAAATGGATTTTAGGGGTTTAGGGGTTTAGGATTTGTAGGGTTTTAGGGTTTAGGGTTCAGGGATTTAGCTCTAACAGGCCTCTTTAACTGAGCGGTCAAGCGAAGCCATCGTCTTCCTCGCAAACTTGGTTCATGGCCGCTGTCTTCGTCGTTGCTGCGCTTCCGCTCCTGCCCCTCCGCTGCCCTCCTCGCAACTTGCCAGCAATGGAGGTTTCTTATTATTCCAACATCAGCACCTTGGGCCTTGTAAATCTCCTAAAAACTCAGCAACCTTTGTTAACTCCTAGTAACCTCATTCTTCTCCGTTAAGTATTGAATTTTGATAAAGAAATCTTCTATTTCAAATCCAATCAGTATGCTTTCAATGCTTGATAATTAAGTATTGAGTTTAAGAAAAAATTTGGAAATTTTTGAAATAAAAATTCCCATTTCTAAGTTATATCAATTCAATTTTTGTTATTTATATTTCCATTGCATAAGAAAAAGGCAAGATTTCAAGTCATAAGGCTGGACAAATGAAGAGAACAGAGCACAGATCACATATCAAGTCAGTTTGAATCTAATTGTAATTAGTGTGCATGTGCATTTTGAAATAAAAATAAAAGCAATTTTTTAATTTTTTAAGTTATAAAACTTTAAAATTCAATTATTTTCACACAGTAGGTCCAAACGTCAGAAAACATGTGCATGGGCATTTTGAAAACCTCGAACTTGATAGGAGTGGCTCGCTTTTTCGCCACTCCTATCAAGTTCGAGGTTTTCAAAATGCACTTCAGTATTATTATTTTTTTCACTTTTATTCAAAAAATTCACAATGTCAATTCAATTTTTCTACAAGATTATGATTTTTTAACGTATAAATTTTTTGTGAGTTAATGTTTGAATAGTCAATATAAAAAATTGACACATCCAATGATATGGAAATAAGATCTTCGTGAATTCAAGGCACGGAAGAAGAAGCATAAAAAAGTAAAGTATTAAATACTATACAAAGAATTCAAAGTAAATGTTTGTTCTTGGAGCTCAGCAGTCTACACTGGACAATGCCCTTTTTCTATGTACTATCAATCCTGTACATCATTCTCAAAATTAGTCTATCCCTGCTGTCCAATTTCAGCTCCATGTATGTCCTCCGTGTCATGACAGAGGCTGCTATATACTGTATAATATAAGATTCAAAGATTCAGGACAGGACATCTGGCAACTCGGTTGATAAAACTTCCCCTCCATTGCTGCAATGGCTTCAAATCACTGTATCGTCTTTGATTACAGAGTTTCTCCCTATTATAACAATGCCAGAGCGAATGTAATACCCAGATTCTGCCCTATCCGCTTCAAAAACAGTCTGCACGAATAACAATGCAGGTGTTACAACAACATTCCGAACACTCAAACCGAACATTCAAACCCATGTGAGTTTCTGGGAAAGACATAACTAATTCAGATTCACTCTAAACTCATTCAAAAGTTAAGGGACAGAACAACAGTATCAAAATGACAGTGAGAGTGATGAATCACATACATCTGTGTTGGCAATAACGACATTCCTCCCTATCTTGGCATTTTTGTCGATAATACAGTTCCTGCAAACCACCCCAATAGCTTTCTTTGTCAATTACACTTCATCTCAGCTTTCTAAACGGGACTGAGACTAAAACTAAGTGTCAAGCTAGTGTAATAACTTAGAGCTATACACGGTAGTCAGTTTCTAGTACAAAACTCTCGTAAACTTTGAAATTTCAAGCACACAAATCCGATTCGGCCATTTTAAGTGCAGCGGTACCTGATTTTTGTGTTTTCACCAATTCCCATTGGCACCTTCCCTGCGACAATCAAGGCGGCTCGCTCCTCATCAGTTTCGTAGAAATCAGCTCCAAGCATCATGGTATCCTGCACAATACCAAGTTTGATCGAGTGAAAATCAACAATATACAGCTGCTTGTTACTCGGATTTTGCACAAAAAATTCTGCACCAGTACCCTAGAGCTAATATATCATGAATCAATGATTCGAAGACTTGAAAACCATATCCTTAAGATGCTCATTCAAATGATGCACTAACCGTCTCTAATTGCACTCTCTCGGCGGGATTCTTAATGCACTCTGACATGGATTCACAAATCACCCTAGTTGCGAAGATGCCTTCAGAGAGTAACCCTATTCCAAACACAAGAGTAGATTCTAACGGGAGTAGAACGTCTTGTCAAGTAAAGACAAACGACTTTAAGGAATTATTAGGGAAGACTTAATTGCAGAAAATAGAATACGTTTAAGAGCATATGGAGATTTAACCCTACAAACCTTGACTTCGACGCCAGATTCAAGCCGTGATCGCAGTCCAATCAAAGAATGCTCCACTGAACAATCCCGCAAAAAGCAGCCATGCGACACAATGGAGTCTCTAATCTGCATTACGAAGACAAATGTTAGCATTCCAACTGCAAATTAGTTTTTTTTCTACTCATCCAATGCATACTTATTCCATACCCACATTCACGCATCCTTGATCGATACCCAACATTATTTACGGTAGCTTCACATCCAGACACCAGGGGAAAACACCGTGATTCCCGGTCAACATTCTAACACCCCACTCTGACCGAGATTCACCGGCAATCGGAAATCAGACAATCTTCGTAAAGCAGAATTGTATGGCTCGTCAGGGAATAGATTACCCTGCATTGCTCCACTTTCGTTGGCGGAAGGTAGCGGGGCGATGTGAAGATTGGTTTCTGCGCATCGTAAAACTTGAATTTTGGAGGCTGCCAAGACAAACCACGGAAATTTGCGATCACTTAAACGGAAAACAGAGAAACGGCAGACTACCCCTCCCAATCCAAATAATCAACGGAAGGCAAGGTACACTACTAGACTTCAAGATGCTCACAAAAGTGAGAACCTGCAAAGAGAGTATCTAAAGAAAATCCTTCAGTCTCACGCTTCAAGGACCAACACAACACCAATCAAGAAACAAGGAACATTGGTCTCTCTTAAGATCTTATGGTACGATGACCAGATGTACAATATGTCCAGAGGTCCACCTGAGCTGCAAGTGCCAGGTTAGCGTCAAAAAAGGACTTGATTGTTCCAATGTCCTCCCAGTAATCATTGAACAAATACGCCTGCCAAATGATCAACACGGATGATGATGATAAGAACTTCGAATGCTGATTAAGGAAAATCCACAACGATTCCCCGTGTTTATCACTGGTCAAAAAATCTTAGTACCTAAAGGGCCAAGAAACCCAAGTGGGGTCTCATATATTTAAAAGAGATTTTGATTGGTCATGAGAACTTTCTTTTCTCGAAATTTGTATATGTCTTGGCCAACATAGGCAATGCTCTCCACGGATCATGGCGAAATATCTCCTCTGAAAAATTGTTATTTACGCTCCCTAGAATTGGTCATTTTAAGCCACCAATCTCTGGTCTTGCAGGGATAAAAATCATATGTCCTAAAATCAGTCGACAAGCGATCGACGCAAACCTGAACATTGTACTCTTTCGCTGCTGCCGGAATAATCTCTGAGCCAAAATCATTGGATGTTGGGTATCGCCATCTGATCCCACGAAAACATATTAGTTCCTGAGGACATGCTTTGACCTTCAGAGACAGTTACAAAACGACCGAACTCAAAAAATGAAAGTGCACGACAACTTCCACTCACCTCAGGAGCTTCAGGAGAATGTCTTTCCTGAAAACATATATACCCATGGATGCGATGTAGGGCATCTTCTTGGCCTCTTCAGGTAACAAGCCCAATACGGATGTGTCCACTTGCTGCAACCCAACGCGCAGCAATCTTCCATTAACACTCTCAAGTAACGGTAAATAATCTCCTGCATACTTATTCTTGCATGATACTAACAAAAATGCATACCAGACTGAGTGGTCGCCAGAGGATTAAGGTACTCAAAACATACCATGGATTCCAGGTCTGCCCCTCTAGGCTTCTCATTGAAGTAAAGGACTCGGCCCTTGTCATCAATCTTCATCAATCCATAGTCTGATGCCCGGCTGCAAGAAGGTTCCCCACATTCAAGTGTTAAAACAATTTGCGACTATTGGAGCCTCCCACTGACAAACAGAAAGACACTCAGTGACGAAAATCACAAAATCGCAATTCCGCTGATGATGGGCATATGCTATAGTAAAAGCATATACCTCTCGTCCATTGGTACGCATGAAATAGTAATATCCGCTCCGCTATCCTTGTGCTTCTGCAACCCACAAATAATTCTCTTCCTTTCAGATGCAAAGCATAGGTTGATAACTTTTGAACCCGTCATGCTCTCTCCTAGTCCACCAAAGCTTAGCAATAAGTTCAATTAAATTTTAGTAGTGAAAAAATGTGCTAATAAAACTCAGATACATTGAAAACATTATGAATGCGCAATGACAAAGCTAACCTGGATGAAGTCCATGTAGTCCATGCGGTACAAGTGATCTCCAGAAAGAATGAGGACATGCTCCACGTGCTTATTCTTGGCATCCTATCCCAATCATAAGAACAAAATGCAATTGATCCCATGAATGAATAAACAGTCTATTCAAAGCCCTACTCCAAATCCACCTCCGGAAATACGTTTCACCTATCCTATACCAACCCCAATTATATTTCATCAATTTGGTAAGACAGAGCTCATACACAGAAAATCAAATACATCACAAACCTCAAAGAGCCACGTAAACTGCCGGACAGCATCAGCAGTACCCTGGAACCAATTCATACCGGCCTCTCCAGGTGTCTGCGTGGCTGCCAAAACCTGCACAAGGACCAAAAATTCGTGGTTTGAAAATGGTCAATTATATTGATCATATTGAAAGCTGCATTTAGATGGGCCCAAATTTGTATCACCAGAATCAGTGAATTAGATAAATCAGGAAATAATTATCCTTGCTCATAAATGCTAACAGAACATGAGGCCCAATTTGGAATACTTAGTCCCAACAGGCTCAGATTTTTAGCAAACCATAGGATTCACAATGGCGGTCACTTAAATCCTACTCATGCATTGCAAGCGTCTACTGCATGCTCATGCTTTTGAAAAGAGTTACTGAATTTACCTCGACAAACCCATCTCCAAAATTCACCCCGTTTCCAAAGGTGTAGGTTCTGGCTAAATGTCGATTCAATGAAGCGGAATTGAACTGAGTGAAGATAAAGATTTTGTTGATGCCACTGTTGATACAGTTACTCATAGGGACATCGATCAGCCGATATCCTCCTCCAATAGGCACCTGCATACAAATCACGCACGAGGCAAAGAAAGTTTAACGCACGAATAACAAGGTGATGCAAGAACGACCGTGGCAACCAAAATAAAGTAGATGAGTAGATTAAATCCATAGAGACCTGATTCCGTCTCCGACACTGACCCCTGTTACCAAGAACAACTCATTTATTCACACATTTTGTTGCACTTCTTAGCAAGTGGTGGAAGCATTACTTAGTTAAATCGTCTATGGCCGCTGATCTTTTAAAGGAATTGAGGTATCTACTATCACTTGCAGTAGTCACAACCTACCACGTTAGCATAGGAAATTCATACATAGTAATTTCCCCCAAATCACACTCCTACATATGTTAAAATGACGCAAAATGGTATCCCCTACCTTGATAGAACCAGAACAAAGGAAAAGTTTAGGAACACATACAGCTGGTTTGGCTCTTCTATGTGTTAGAGGGAAGAGCCTAGTCCCTGCTCCACCTCCAAGGATAAGTGATACTACAGTGCGAGCTTCCACACGAGGCTTCTCAGTAGTTGGTGATTCCTGCAGCGCCACATGCATACTTCGTCATTGGAAATAAAACAAAATTCATGCGACCATTTTCAAAATCTAGAGAGGAGGCTCTCACGACTGCTACAGAAGTCATCTTCACGCATCAACAATAAATTATCTTCAATGTTTAGACCAATGCCACAGATCTAGTGCACTCTTTGCCACAAGTAGAAGAGTTACTGAAACTCCAGAACAAAGAAACGATTACGGCTTAACCAACTATACCGAGATAAATGTGATTCATTTCCGCCTCCAACTACGCATACTTTGAATAAGAATGTATCAGAATCCTCGCCAATAACTGCTGTCAGCAGAAGACTTGCAACCGGAGATGCAAGCAAATTTTATGGATAGACCTTGAAACGTTTCAATTGAGGATTACAGCGTTGCCAACTGGGATCATCATAAAAGCAAATCAATGATAACTACCTATGACCATGAAGAAGAGTTCGTAGAACTATCCCAGAAGACTCTTCATTCCAGTGGGTGTAATACCGACGATAATCTTCTTGTTCTCTTCCAAATACCTCGTAACTCCGAAAGGACCAAGAATTAATGGTTTAATTAAGATTAAATTCAATTGGTCACATTGTGAGAAGTATAATTTAGATGGGATCAAACGTCACGAGAATCAACAAAAGAACATAAAATAAGTACGTTTGGCTAACGAAATGGTTCCTATTTGACCTACTCAAAGCTACGAAAATATATATACAGGCCGACATTGGGCCTCTTCGTCATTTAAGTAGCGACTGATCTGCATACAATTGGAAATAAAGGCCCCATCTTCTAAATTCTTCTCTATAACAAAATTATAGGATCGAATACGTGCAAGGCATCAATAGAAAGAAAAATGAATCCCTAAGTGCCCAGATGACCAAAATTTCATATCTACAGGGGTCTAAGTAAAATATTTAGAAGCTTCGTAGGAAGATACCACAAGACAATTCAAAAGTTGACTTTCTATTACTAGCTTGGGCCTTGGGCACTTGTGGAGGGAAGAACAACCTTACAGAGATACAGACCAGCATGATACAAAAGTAAAATACGACGCGTGGCAAATCAAAAAGTTAGACACGCAGCACTGAACCCTTTACGAAAGAACTTCACAAAAATGAAACCAGGTCTCAATCACGCCAGCATCACCAGCAGGCAAACCCTCATTCCTCCATTTTTTAACCAAGAAAATTCTCAAGCTCGGTGAGAGGCTCCAAAACGACATAAAACCATGCATGACTTCAATTGCCAATGCACAAAGAAGCCGCGAAGGGACTAACATCATTTCGAGCGTCAGGAATCTAGAATTTTATGACACAGAGCTCTGGCAGAAACAGGAGCACATGTACAACTCAAAAAGAAACTAATAAGTTAAAGATAAACATAATAACAGAGATGCTTAAAAAAAATCATGTACCTGGGAAAACTTGCCAATCTCGCTGTGCGTAAAATTGAGTGCATGGCAAGGGAAGAGAAGGCGACATACCACATTCTCCTCAGCAAGATCCGCCAGCACAGACTCCACTTGCACGCCAGCCTTTGAAGTCCCGCGTCGACGCGGCGCGACCGAAGAGCGAGAGCTGCGAATGCGAAGCGGGCTGCCAATCCCCGCATGCAAGAAATGCGACACCGCTTCCCCGGAGAACGAACTAGATGGCATTGCAAGCTGTTGTTGCTGCGCCCTGCTGCTGCTGCTGCTGGTGCATGACAATGCGGATGCTCCTCCTCCTCCCACCGTCCCAATCATTGCACACTGAGACGACGAAGAAATGCACGCCACTCCCGCCATCACGTACCCAATTCAAACTCGAGATTCAATTCTCCTCCCTCCAAAATCACAGTTCACATATCCCTGAACTAAATCTCTACCGCTCCTTCACACAAGGTATGGTTCAGTCGAAGCGTGATTCTCTCCTCTACTAATCCTCTCGAATTTCACCAACGCATTGATTGATCTCGCACCGCAAAATTCCCCCAAAATACGCCCGCTCCTCCTCTCCAAGACTAACGAATTGAAAACCTCTCCTCCAAATTTGCAAAGTCTTATCGACAAATCGAAACCGGAGATCGATGAACTCCAGAATGCAGAGCCTTACGACACCTCGGCGACAGCGAATTCCACCACAGACACAAAGAAAGCGAGCTTTCCAAGGGGAATGGAGATTGTCCTCGTTCTCCCTCGTCTCTTGACCGATTCCCTCGAACTCAAGCTTAAATGCGATCCCCGCAACAGGCTCTCCACTTCTCTCACTTCTGAAAACTCCTGCGTCCCGTTTTCAATTGCTTCCCGTGCGATCCTCAAATGGCCTTCAAATGGACTCTGTCTTGACTCTTGAGGGCAATGGCGACGGCGCTGCTGCAGCTGTGGTACGAAGAGTTTCCCAGCTGCAGAGCCTCCTCCTCGGGATGACAACAGGCATGCTCGGGGTACGTGGCGTTCCCAAAGTTCCCAACGCTCCCAACATCGAGCTCGTTTCGAGTCCGCACGAGTTCGCCAAAGCGTTCGCCAAAGCGTTCTCCAGAGTTCGAACGAGTTCGCACGAGTTCCCACCAAATCCGTTCCCCCCGGCGTTCCCGATCTGGGACCCTGCACCTGGCACCCGTGAGAAGACGCCAAGTGGAACGACCAGGTGTACGTGGCACCTTTTTGTCGTGTTGTTCCACCTGGGATAAGTTTCAAATCCACAAATATCTCCGCCTCAGGCTTTTCCCATATACCCACCCCATTGTATTGTACAACACTATTTGCAATTGCCATATGGCAAGCTTTTTAATGCAAACTGGAAGAACATGAACATGGTTCCTTTTCCGGGGACCTGCCCAAACATCCACCACCCATTGTACGTAACGTATGATGATTCATTTGGCATGGATTGAACCAAAAGGTGGCGGCCGGATTTTGTGCAAATCAAAAAAAAAAAAAAAAAAAATTGAAGGAAGAAAATGCATGGAAGATGGTAGAAATCACTTTTTGATTGTTAAACGTATGCCATCTACATCTTCTCGGTCATTTCCTTGACTGCTTTTTGAGAATTCTTTGTCAAAGATTCCGTTTATAGAATGTCATATGAATTTGGTTTCATGTACAGATGAACTCATGTAAGCTTAGAGTGATGGAATGGATGGTCACCTTGGTTCTTCCATTTGTACAAAAGAAAAAAAGAATAAAAAAGAAAAAGAAAAAATAGATGGTCACCTTCAGGAGGACTGGAGGAG
This sequence comes from Neckera pumila, assembly GCA_963969595.1. Classification (NCBI taxonomy): domain Eukaryota; kingdom Viridiplantae; phylum Streptophyta; class Bryopsida; order Hypnales; family Neckeraceae; genus Neckera; species Neckera pumila. The sequence continues at coordinate 24,719,873 of OZ018408.1, forward strand.
TACAAGATGGACTAATTAGACTGGTACTGTAATTAGACTTCCCTACCTTTGATGGTGCATATCAATTGTAGTACACTACTTTCCATGTGAAAGTGAATTCTTTTTGCTATTATGAGCTAAGCTACTGCAGACAAAATTCAGCACTTACCTGTGACCAGGCGGATGGAATTCATGAAGGATTACCAATATTTAAAAAAAAAAAATGGAGTCAAAATCATATCATTTTTTTATTTTTTTATTGCGAGCAATCCAGATGAGCTAGAGAGAAGAGCCATGTAGGAGAGACCATATGATTCTCGTACTAAGAAGCTTGCGGGGAAGGGTTGAGTCCAAAATACATAAGGTGTGATCAAAACTTGTTGCCCAACTGAAGGCCAAAACCGCCGCTAGTCAAAGACTACATCAGGCTTCTCTTATTTGGACTAAGTTTGACAAGATTTGGCTTAAATCCCAGCTTCTTGCCTCTTGCAATGGCAATCACATTAGATGGCACAAAAATGGCCCTTCCGACTGTCAGTTCATGTAGTTCTCTTTTGCTCTCTTTGTTGCGTTCTCTTTCTTTTGTTTTTGCTCATTTCTCTTCATTTGACCATCCTTTGGGCTTGGCTATTTTTGTACTTGGTTTTTTCTTTTTAATGCAATGGATCTCCCATTTGAAAAAAAACAAAACTCATATAATTATACTCCACGTCATAATTTTTTTCTGAATTTAAGAAAGAAAATTGTATTTACTATGAATTCTTGGAGTTTTACTGTCTTCCAAAGTCCTAAAAGAAGTTCCTTGGGGACTTTGGGGACTTTGAGCAGGTGCTTTTGATCATAAGTTTTTGCAAGAATTTTTGAACTTTTTTTCAAGGTAGGAAAATTAATTAGCTTTCTAGGAATATAAACTTTATTTCAATTGGTGCCCGGTAGTAAAAGTTATGCCACAATAAGCCCAAAATAGACAAAGACAGGCAATAAAAAAAAATTCAAATATATACTTTTCAAATTTATTTCTTATTGATTGTATTTTTGTCTATTTAGAAAGATTTGATGCATTCCATTTAGATAAGTGATGTGAAAATTATGAAGCTTCTTTTTTTTAAGCAATCTCAGCAAGTTCTTGAGAAAACAATGTGTGAGATTTGCTTATATATTCAATTTTAATAAAAAAAAACTTAAAAATGGTTTAGTTTTCTTTCTCAAGTAAACTGCCCATTGGAATTAGTATATTTCAATTTCATCTTGAAGATATCAACAATTTAATTTTTCCCTAAAATTCTGGCATCTATCTTTAAAATGATTTTTCTCTAGTCTTGTCCTATAGTGATAGTATAGATGTGCTAAAAATCCAAATTTAACACTATATTCTTCATATTTGTGTGTAGTTAAAATGGTATTTTTAGTAGAGATTTTCTAAGACTAAGTTACATACGTTAGCACAGTCTATTCTATAACATTATATAAAAGTGCAATACAAGGGACTCCAAAACACTGTTGAAAACACAAGAATACAGATTCAAAGCAAGGAATTATCATTTATACAAGCCAAAGAAATTAGGCTACCTTATCATGTGAGAAAATTTTCCTTTTTAGATATTTAATTACCCTTTCTTCAAATTAAATGTAACTCTTCTATAATTGGTGAATAATGTGATCTCCTACAAAAAATACTTTTTTTAAGCCACCTTTCTTTTCATTGCAGGTTGCATTTGATATAAAAATTTATAATATGAATTCTTTTTTTAATTATGTTCTCAAAATTCAAACATTTGAAACAATGCCATCTTAAAATCTCCATTTGTATTATTTAGATAAGTTATAGGAATAAATTAGACATATTATAAAATATAATTCCTTCAATTTTTTTGAAGTTTGTATCTAAGAAAAAGGTGTACTAAAGAGAGAACATATTGACACCATAATGATTACAAGGATAATCCAAATTTTAAAAACATAATGGTATATCATGGATTATAATCTAGAAAAATAGTTTAGTGGCAATTTCTTAAATAATACATATGGTTAGAATTTGTATTGAATAAACTTGTATTGAACTTGTATTATATTAAGTTATGTACATCTCGAGGAGGTCAAAGCAGCATTGTATAAATGGTACACTAATTTGGCTGAATAGAGCTCGTGACACTAATTTATCAAAGTCACATTCTTTTGAATTAGTGCCGGTTGAAATATTAGTATAGAGTCGGGAACAAAAAGATCCATTCCTCATTCAGATGCTTCCTCACATGTTCTATACATCACCAAATTTTACAAGTAATTATACATTCTAGAAGCTATGAAAGAAAGAGAAAAGGTGTTAAATTTGGAGGCATATCAAACTAAGAGAAGTTGTAGAAAAAAATTTGGAAATAATAAATGAAAATCATAGTTAAAAGGCTCCAAAAATTGTTATAAATCCACCAACAATATTCCACCAACTTAAAACCAATCCATTATCAATCTACAAATCGCTTGCTTCATTTGAAGCACTTTCAAATTCTAAATTGCGACTAAAAGGCAAAACAATGTTATGGATGTTGATGAGCATGGCAAATTTCTTATGAATTATAAGTGCAAAATTGTCTTTGACAAATATTAAAGGAAGGTAGGGCAATTATTTTCACTTGAAATTTTAATACATTTCTTTCCATGTCATCGGCTTTTAGAATATATAGTTAGAATTAAATTTGGTTGAGGATTGACTCCTTTGGAAAGCTCCAAGTGAAGAATGGACTTTTTGGTCCTCATCTCTATTATAAAAAAATACAAAAAATAATTTTTTTGTAGCCATATTAATTTTATAGGTGATACTAATATTCCCCTTCACCACTAGAACAAATAAGTGTAATTAAATTGCATATTTTCATTCCAAACTTATTCACTCCTATTTTTTTGAGAAATCATCAACTAACTATGACATCAATTCTTTTCACCTTGTAAAAATTGTGGAATGGGAACACACCTTTAGTAAAAGATAGGACCCCCCGTTGATGCTTAATTTTGTCATTTCTGAAAAGTATCCAATTGAATAAGATTCAATTGCAATTAAGAATAAGATTTGAAAGAGGGACCAAATGAAGTCATTAGATAATATTCGGGGGTCTTGGAGGGCCGTTTCAGGCCCGTTCCCTGATCTGCCCAGATTCAGTGAACGCCGGTACGGGGGGGTTAGAATTTTTTTTTTCAAAAATAAATAAATAAATAATTTTTTTTTACCAAAATATCATTTTAAACAATTTTTTTTTTTTTTTTTTTCAAAAAATGACGTGGCAATCGCTATGCCACATCAGCCAACTGCTGCTACGTTCCCGCAGTCTGGGAATGCAGCAGACAGCAGGGGAACTTGGAGCCCTCCAAGACCCTCAAATCTCATCTAATGGCAACATTTCATGATTTCTAGAATAATTTTAATAAGATTTTTTATGGCATTGTGATTTTATTAAAAATACTAGCGATTGGCGCTTGCTTTGCTACGCATTAAATATATTACTTTCATCAATTTTTCATGTGATAGAATGTAGATAAACAAAGTATGTATAATCTTTAAATGAAAATATTGACATCCTCATATAATATTCTTTGAAAAAATTTATTTAGTGCAATATAAAGTAATTAAAAAAAATCTTTATATCATAATTTTTACAAAATATCCTTTGCAAAGATGAAAACATTGCAATGAGAATAGATTAATCAAGTGAACAATGTAAGTAGAATCTTAACATTTGAATATGTAGAGCAACGCTAGCGGTTGGTGCTTCCTTATTCTTTAATATCACATTTTAAAAAGACATGGAATTTATCTATAGTTTTGTTGTCTAAAAAGTTTTTTTGAATTTTTTTTAGAAGTATCCATTTGATTTTCAAATATTTAACGAGAAGAATACATAATATATAGAAGAAAGTATCCTATGGCTATTACAAAAGCAATTGAATTTCTATAATATTATTCAAAATTGAATTGTGATATTATAGAGGTCGTTGTGATTTTAGTAGCGGTTGGCACTTGCTATGCTACGCATTCATCACTAGAATTTTATTAGAAATTTTTATGTATTAGATAAAATGCAGAACAAAAATTTCAATAAATCTTCAAATAAAAATTTCGAAAATCTTTGTGTAATTATGTTTATAAGTAAGCATATATTGAAATGTACAACAGAAATTTATTGAATGATGAATGAAATATATGCAATAGTGAATACTATAAAAGATACACATTTATTTTAATGCATTCAAAAACTGACTCAATTATTATGAACAGTGGCAACCCAAAAACTTGGTGAATTGAAAAGAAAAACTTGTAAATTTCAAAAATTTCATGAACAACTTAATTGTTGGGGAATCTAAAATTGCTTCAATTGAATAAATTTCTCAAATCATTTGGTAGTAGCAATAGAATTTTGAAATCATAAAGCTGTAAAAGTGATATTACAGAGGTGATTGCAAACTACTATTCTATTTCTGTAATATAACATTGTGTCACAATATTATTTTTATGTATGCATGATTGAAAATATTTATACAAAACATTAAAATTAATTATTTCAAAGAGTAATTAATTATTAAAATCATTATCATGCATTCTAAATACGGTATATCAAAATTTTACTAATATGTGATACAATGAATGCGTAGTATGCAAGCATGAGCCCATATTATTAATGGTAGCATTTGTGATATTACAGAGGGAGTTATGATTTTAGTAGTATGATTGTGCTCTTTTCCTTTCAAAAAAAAAATTTGACGATAGAGATATTCATTTGGAATGCACCAATGTAGAGAATATTTAAGCTATTAGTGTTGGTATAAAATTTCAAGTTTTGTGTAAATATATAAATGTGTATTTGTAAACTCCCTTGTCTCAAAATAAATCCATAGTTTCTAGTCATCTATTGTAATGTAAATTTTGTGAGTACCACAGATTTATCGCAGTGGGAATACAAAACAAAATAAATCCATAGTTTCTAGTCATCTATTTTGAGACAAAAGGAGGTACAAAACAAAATTAATCCGTGAATGTACCCATACCCGAGATTTCCCAACAGATGTTGAGCAATTTAAGGCACAAGAAATTTTTATTATGTAAAAAGATAAGAAATATGGGAATTCCCAAATTTTTGTATTTTGATTCCCAAAATTGAAATTACTATGAATTTTGGGAGTCAAAAAGTTGTCAGGACTAGTAGCCAATCTCTAGAGTCATCCAATTCCAATCATATAAAAAACTGCTTTTCAACTCACTATTTCTTATTTTTCTTCCTCATTACTTTGGGACTATTATCATAACCTTATTAGTCCCAACCTTGAAAAAACACATTCCAAGCTTTTTAGCCATGGTTGGAAATAGTGCCCCCTTCAGATTGGTTATGGGTAATGATCCACTATGGGTACATTTATCTTAGTCATCTACAGTAGTGGAAAACTCTGTGAGAGTACCACAGATTTATTTTGAGACAAAAGGGAGTGCAAAACACAATCATAACTTCTCAGAATATTAATGTAATAGTACGTAATCTGCAATCACATCCGTCGTCGGTGTAATTAGAGAGAGAAAGAGAGTGTACAAAATAGGCCTCTTTCAAATAACCTCTAAACAACATTTGAAACAACATTTGAAATATCTTCCACGACACTTGTCACACTACCATTGATTGTACCACAGCAGTCACACTATGTCAGGGGGACGGTCAGATTAAAGAGCTCGAGATGTACTGGATAGGTAAGCATCAGAGGCATCACTTTACAAGGAAAATAAAAATAGTCTAAAAAATCAGAACCCAACACATGGCAGCCTGCCCAGGTTTCTCTGCAACCATACTTCTATCATCGGCCTTCCTTTCCTTTAGGGTTAAAGGCATCCAAATCACAATACGGTACTGTACAGCAAAATCAGAGTTCAAATCAGAAGTGAGTATTTCCATAAGTTTAATACACCCAGCTCCTCCTTCTGCAAGCATAACAACGAGACAACAATGTACAGTACGAGAGGCAATCTACACTCGGAAGAACACAGACCAACCACCCACATTTGGAAAAGAACCTGGTTACGATAGTAATGAAGAATTCTACTTGATTTGTAAACACTTTAATCGGTGTCAATACAAAAAACCAGGAAAAATTCAACAACCTGTATAAACCTCTGAATTAAAACCTGATCCTGCAACTCTAGAAAAAATTTGAATCAACTCGTCGAACCCTCTATAATAACAAATTGAGTATGCAAACCAACAATCTCTACATGTTGAGGACTGAAGCAGTATGGTGCACATCATTACTCAAACATCATTTTACTGTACAACCGATTTACTCTGGTTCATGGAGCTTCCCATTTCATAGGTAGTTATGATGGCATTCCAATCTTTGTTGGAGCTCCGTAACTGAAGGTATATCACAAAGAGACCCTGCAATAGAAATTATGGAAAAAAGAATTTAGAATCTACAAATAGGAAGGTCAATATGCACTGCTTTGGTCACTCAATCAAAGCGCAATACATTAGCTGTAAAATAGATAGTTGAAGAATAATGCACGATAGGAATCGCAGCTGATGAGTATTAAACTTCTGATCCTACAATATTGAAAAAAAACGTTCACCTGTCTTTGAAATAGTAAAATATGAGCAATTGAACAATCGAGTAGAAGCTAGTCAAGCAGAATCTGCAAGTAAGGCAGCCAATGAACCAGTCCTCATTACTTTAGAAAACAATTCAAAAGGTGCAGTGGTTAATACAACATATATCACATCTAGTTGAAAAGAATGCACCTGCAAAATGTAGCGAATGTCAATTACAAAAACATATCCGGAACATACAACAATACAAAATGAGTCAGCGCTAATGTCGGATTGCAAGTAGTAAACGAGTTACTGGATGATAATTTGAACGAACTGAAAGTATTTAATCCGAACCAGTTTGACCCAGTTATACTAGTTAGGACATGCTCCTGACATACTTCAACGAAGAATGTACTCAAGCAACGCTCTCCTAAGAAGATTGAGTTCATCAACCAGTGTTACCTTTGAAGTAGTTGACCGTAGCTGGAGTAGAAATGCACGGCAAAGAAAAAAGTGCAAGTTCACGAAATGGAAAAAACAGACAAATGGTTATGAAAGGCTTACAGATAATTTCAAATCAAAGCATGTCGAGTGAGATTCTAATGCTCTGAAAAGGCCTCCCCACGAAGAACAGAATCTCCACCAGATTTTGCATCCATCTTCTCATTCACAAGATCGATGACAATACCCTTGAGAGCCTCTAACGGCAGAGCGCCCAGAACCCGATTCGTAGAATCAAAATCGCCTGATGAGCTGCCTGACTGCCCCAACGACCAATTTATGGTGTGGGAACGAACATCTGGAGACGCGACAATGGAAACATCCTCGTAGTCGTCAAATTCAAACGTCACGCTCAGCAAATCAAGGCGAGTTTCCACACCCATGCCTGATGCCTCAGCATGCAGCCAGGCCACCAAGTGCGCTGCCATCTGCCAAAAACCAATCAACTGTAAATTCCCAGAGAAAACGCCAAACTACGCTGCAATAGAATAACATCCTGGCATAATGGAGTCAAATCAAGATTCCTGCTTTAAATACACTTTTAATACTCAAAGTCCTGCAAGAAATCCATGACCCCCGGTAAGTTTTTGCTCAGCTTTACCAGCAGACTATTTGTAATTGTCGCTTTGGGGTCAACCAGCAGATTAACTTGCAATTGAGAAACTTGCTTTAATCGAGAGTAAGCTATTTGTGAGAACTGGGAGGAAGTTAGGAGACCTTGATTCACCTGAAAGAGAAGAAAAGGTGCGAGTTCTGATAAAGGACATGGTACTGAAGCCAAGTTCTCGTTGTCGTCCCCAGCTGGCAGTCCCACAATGGTCAAAGCATCCTCCCTTAACACAACACTGGCCTGCCACCTGCCCACCACGGTTGAATCTGGAATATCCAACCAAAGGTTCCAGGTTGACACCTGCGCGTGCCATGTGGGATGTGACAAAAGTCGGAGCTCAGGAACCCTATGAACCTAATCCATTGACAAATATTGGTGAGTACGATTGGAGCAAGTAGGAGTATTACCTTAAACCGACACATCAAAGCTTAAAGAGTATACTTCAGGTCGAATGCAAATCATGGTACTTCACCAGCAAGTCGCATTTGGACTATTTCAATAAATTTGGGCTATTTTTACCGTAAACAACCACCGGATTCACAACAAGATGTCATGAACTTGACAGGATAGCAAGGTCAAAATCACTCTCCTCAGCAAATAACGGTCATTCTGACGTACTCACCTGTTTCTCAAGAACTGAAATAATCCTGTCACATGCAACACGGTGTCGCATGATAGCTGAGACATGTTTAACCAATCCAGCTGCCTCACTCTGTACGTCCTTGACTTTCCCGGTTTGTTTGGCAGATGACTGATTCTGCCTCGCGTGCAAAAAGTGCTGGTAAGCCTGCTGTAAGCAGACACCGAGACTTCCCTCGTTTGGGAGTATCCTCATATGCTGATGATCCGGCGTTCGAGGTGCAAGGACAGTTGACTCAGTATCGGAGTCGCCAGCCAGAGAAGCCATGGGGATGAGATGCACATTAAGACTGGTGCCAGAGCCAAGACTCAGCTGAAGGCATGTGTCGCTGAGCCCAGTCACATTGATGTGTGGCGATAATGATAGTGCCTGCCGTCCAACCCACTCGAACACCTGCTAGCCCAGAATTGGCATGACAAATACACATTAATATAGAGAAAAAAAATTTGAGACATTTGAGCCACTGTATGCTATCAACGGAGCATTCCACTTCCAGAGTAAACACTCCGGCAATGATAACACTGTCGTGTTTGAAACTTCCAGGTGAAAAGCCAATGCAACCATTCCAAGGACCTTCATATGGATTACAGGTCGCTTATAAGTAGTTCTGTAGTTAGATTACACACCTGAGCCTCGAAGTTAGCTGTCTGAATCTGCCGAAGCATGGCTTGAGTGCTTGTGGCGCCCCGGTCTACACCTTGTCCTACAGCCTTTTCTCCAGGCTTGGACACTTCCAGTAACCCTGTAGTATCAGGCCTCAGCTCCTTCGTAGTCTCTGGCAAACGCTCTGTCTCTTTCCCAAATTTAAATACGGTTAGCTTTGAGTGAAGGGTGACGTGCAGGGAGGAAAGGGAGAGCCCAGCTGGAAGATGAGCAGTTAACAAGCCTACTGAGTCCTGCTCAAGCGTTATAATACAAGGAGCACTTTCAGAAGTCCCTAAGTCAATAGAGAAGCCTGCACTGCCAACTGGACCGGCTGCTACTCCACGTTGCCGCTTAACTTTCCAGTTCCGTTGAAGCCTTCATTAGCATTCGCACAAAAACAATCAGTAGATATCAGGAACAGCGACTGATTAGTATCTGAGCTCAAATAATCGTATAGGCGCAGCGCTATCAAACTTGTCACCTCTGATATAAATGTTAGTGAGACAAAACACAACCTGTGATTTTACAACTGAACGAGAATTGGTTTTATCAGTTTCTTGTTCGTGTCATGAAAAGATATTGAGATCTCTTGAACTGGTGCTGTACCTCATGTTCCTCCCCTCAGCCGTTCAGGGTTTTCTCTTAGTTCGCTGATTTTGTTAATTAATAAAAGAGTTACGGTGTTTCCTCATTTTCTTCCATCTCGTTTACAAATTGTTTACTCCACCTAGAAACAGACCACGTTACGACTTTCCTGCATGCCCCAAACCTTTGGTTCTTATTCTGATCGTTCCTTCCAATATGCTTTGTTACAAATCGGTCGGCAAGATTCATACTTCCTCCGTCCCGAAACGATTGTCCACAATTTTATTGGTGTTTTTTTGAGCCAATTTCATTGATCCTAGTGTGAAAACATAATAAAGAAAGGTTCCAAATTTTATATCACTAGAATCAATGAAGAACATTGCATGTGTTCATTGCAGCCTAAATAAAATTAGCCATATGACCTACTCAAAACAACCTTAAAAAACATGACATTCAAAGTGGAAAATCTTTTCGGGACGGAGGGAGTGCACTGTAACAAAGACAAAGGATCGTTACGAGGTTTTACATGGTCATGTGCGGTTCATGTCATAAAAATTTGTAAGACTTGTGAACTTGACAGCCTTCGTTTTCATGTGACACACATTTCTTGTAGATAATGGTCGATAACCAGAAGGCAGTACCTCATAAGAGCTCCATAAAAAACTGCCTCCCTTTCAACCTGTTGTTCCAATGCTTGTGCTGACCGCTTCAAGTATTTTCCCACGTTCTGGATATATGACCAGGGCCACGATTAGATGGATAAGCATAACTTGCAACAGAGAGTCATATGCTACATTCACGCTAGCCATTTGAATCTTCAGGCCTCGTGAAAGTACCCATCACATGAGTATCTAATATTGCCTCAGCAAAACAAACGAAAAACGAAAACGATTGATTTTCTATAGCTAATTTCTCATCAGTAATGAACGTAATTAACGACCAAGTAGCCAAAAGTGGCCGCTTCCATATCTATAGCAATCGAAGTCAATCATTTACGAAGCCTCATGGAAGGTAACCATAGAATGTGTCCATAGAAAGAAGTAATAATGTCCTACAGTTTGAACGATAGAAATGTATTTTGAAAGTGTACTGTAACCTAGTCGACGATCTGCTTTCAGAGAGGACTTTATATTCTTAACTTGGGCACTTAGGGATCCATTGAGAGAGTAATAAACTAACACGAAAGTGATGGAGCTTGGAGGCGGCTCGCAAAGCGTAATCTGAGCATATCTCTTGCGGTTGCAGTTTTGGCCTCTCCATCCTTGCCACAGTCACTGCTTCGCTTGCCTCCACCTGGTCAGACAGTCATCCAGTTTCTATAAGGCTATTGTCCTATCAAATTGAAGTACAAAAAACATACAAAAGATTGCAAATGCTTGAGAAAACGAACATGATTGATGACGTCGAGGATAATCGCCAACTCTTGATGTGCCTGCTGTAAATGGTCCACAAGTCCTTGCCATGGCCATACTTGCACTATCTCCTTTTCTTTCTCATCTTTCTTGCTCCCCTCATCCTCTTTCTTTAGTTTCTTGAACTCTTGGCCGAAGTCAATTCGACCCAGCAATGCGAGAGATTTTTCCTCTTGGCTTAACTCCCTACGCAACACGGACACAACAGTCCGTAGCTTAATAGGGTTACAGGAAAAAGGGTGAATGACACAGCAGCCCCAGAAGGTTAATCTCTCTTAATCAGCTCGGCGAGCAACTTCCTGAAATCAAAATAGGTCAACCATTCTCAACAAGCGACCTATCGCAAGTGTCTCTACCCCCAAAAAAAATGTAAAGATTTCATATGCCTCTTTCAATATAATACTTACAGTAGTTACAACACCTCTTTTGCAAATCTTAATATTAAAAATAAAAAACTAAAGCGAGAATCCCTGCACGAAGCGCTACAGCGGTTTCTTGATCATACTTACTGATCATGATTAGTGCCGTTGTAGCGCTTCAAGTATGATTTATTTTCTATTCGTTCACAGTCCAAAAGCAAGAAACTTTACATGCTTGAAAAATATAATATTCTATTGCATTAGTTGATCTTGTTCGAAGGGGTTCCATATCGTAAATCTCGATTTCAGAAAAGAATCCTCGTCGCACCACTAGTTCTCCAAGAACAACAGATTCCATTAATCCGTGCTTACAGAAACTACCAAAAGAGGTCAAAAACGAAACCCTAAAAGTGTAGAACCCCTGAGATTTAAGCTCAAAGCGGAAGCAACGAGCAGTTCCAGCTTCACTTCCTACTGAAAACTCCTTAGACCTAGAGTTTCGCGAGGATTACAATTCCGCAAATACGATGAGAGAGATCTCTAGTAGCTACAAGGTGAAAAACGAAGAGAATTCGTCGCCATAAAAGGCGCAGCAACAGCAATGCGCCTTCGAGCATTCAATCCACTTAATTACCAATCCCACTCCAGAGACCACACCTTCCCAGTACCAAATCCAGTCCTCCACATTACCAAATGCGTGCCCGGAAATGCGAAAACTATGAAATCGCAGGAAATGAAAGAAGGGAAATGATCCCGTATGAAAAAACTCACGGTGGAAGATGCTCGGTGCCATTCTCCTCCATCGCCAACACCCGCTTCAGGGGCAGGGGGTCCAGAGAAACCTCCATCGCTTCGAGTTCTCGGGTTGCTTCCAAAAACCTTAGTTACTTACTGGATTGCTTGCCAAGTTCTGGAGAAGAAAGTGAAGAAAGTCACTGCCAAGGGCAGAAACAGTTAAAAAAAGAATCTTGGAGTCTTTGTGAGCTACGCCATGGCGAGCGAGGATTTGAGCTTGGGGCGTTTCATGCTGGGAAACTGGCGTCGCTGCTGCTTCAGCTTCCACGACGAAGGCGTTCTGTAGTCAACAAGGTGGAGGAGCTCAAAACCTACGGTAATAGGTGGTTTTAGCCAAAGCCCATCAAAAGAGATGATTGATCAATAATAGGTTGTAAGGTAAAATATGTTGCACCCATAATGGACTCCAACCAAATTCTTTTGGAGAATTTTGGGGGGATGTTACCTCATTTTGGCAAATTAGCTGCTTCAAAACTTCAAATAAGGTAAAGAATGGGTGAAAAAATGGATAAAATCGTTGAATCCTTCTCAAAAAATATTAGATTTGCTAATATTTAGATGAAAGCTAAGACTATCTTAGTATTCCAATTTGAAAAATGAGATTGTTGTCATTCCAAAAAGACACTTATGCAGTCTAGAAAGAGCTTGCCAATGGTCAATGTACATCAAATGAAATTACAAAGCCGTTGGTTACAACTACACCACGACCCTTCAAACACCTTTAGTGTAACTTGCAATCTCAATAAATTGTCATGAATAAGCCCCTAAATTCAAGGCCCTCAAAAATGAAGTAATATCATGTTTAGAATCACCATCACGTATACAAGATGGTAAAAAAAAATCTTAAAAATTATTGGCAACTATTTTAAGAATTATTTTACATCAAACCTACCCTACTCCTACATCCTATTTGTGCCACAATTGAGAAGCCCATTTTATCTATTTGTGCTACCGTGTGTTAGTAATATACACTTCAAACTTTCAAATGTATTCTATTAGTACACAATATCTATAAAGTAACACAAATATGTATACAACAAAAATAGGATCTCCTATCTTACCTCATAATGTAAGTGCATCCATAATCACCACTAGTAACAATTGAATGTATTTGTTATTACACTGTAAACCTAAAGGAGGCACCATTGGTATTCTTTTGAATCCATGTGCATACAAAGGGGTATTATATGGGGTCTATTATTTATTGGGATGAAATTTAGGACCCCTAGTTTTATATAATTTTCCCAAAAGATCCAATTAATAGTAAGGTAGGCTCTTTAAAGAAAAAATATATTGCCTCAACAAAAAAATTTGGTACTTTAAACTTACTACATTTTTAGTACTAAAATCAAATTTTTGTAGTGCAAATAAATAGATCTTTATATTCATCAATATTTGGATGAAAGTTGTTAAAAGTACACATGTAGATGATTCTATCCATTGATTTTACCTCACTTACATATATTCAAACGTAAAAGTCGCTCTACCTCTAAAAAAACCCAAAAGAAATTGGCTTGTTGATGATTAAGGTGGGCACCCTCAAATGCGCCACTCACCCAAAATTGCCATCATTACTATAGGTACATCTCCAAAATCAATATGTACATACGTGAAAGAATCAATTTTAACTCCTAAAGTCCTATTGTCCCTACATGGGACAAATTGGATTTTGGGTAGGTTCCTATGAGCTCAATTTTTGGTGAAACTTTCTGAAACTTTTCCACAAGATAGAAAAACTTATAAGCTTTTTGGGAATGTAATTTTTATTTCAATCGGTGCCCCAAAGCAAAAGTTATGCTACAATAACCTCAAAACGTGGGAGCAAGAAGCAAAAAAATCCATAAAGAATTGAATTAAATTTTTTCATTATTTTTTGTTAATAGATTATATTTTTGTCTAAATAAGAAGCTTTAATTATTCCATTTGGATTAGTGATGTGAAAGTTATAGAGTTTCTTGTTTTGTGGGCAATCAAAGCATCTTCTTGAAAAAAACTTTTTCTTTCATTTTGAATGCTAATATCTTTCAATCCATATGGTCAAACATCACCAAATTTTTACCATATAATTTGAGAAAAGTGTAGTACAAGATCCTATGGTTAGCTTCTAAAAAAAATATTTTTTGGATTTCTTAGATGAATGCAACAAAAGTAGCAATTTTGAGTGATTTTTGACAGAAAATGACCTTGAGACTTTAGGGATTAAAATCCCTACTAATAAAACTTTGATCCTTTACAATTTTTGCATACGGTATCCAAATTTTGCATTCTTTGGTGCATTGGAACCTCCTTTCACTCACCAACAAGATAATATCAAAATTTGACCATTCTAATAATAATAATTTGACCATTCTAATAATAATAATTTGACCATTTTAGGCACAGTAGCTAAAAATGGCGAATTTACGGGTACCAAGCTTATTACGGGTCATCTCCCTTCCTTGATGTGATTGCACCATTTTGCACTCCCCTCCGCAACGTGCACCAAGGAATTAGGGTTTTCGCGTCTCCTCCATCGCGTCCCAAGCTCCCTGCACGCAGCTATGGCGATCGCATTTTAGCTCCCAAATCCTTCGCCACCAGCAGCTCTTTCATGGTCCAAACCATGGCGCCCTGGCTGTGCTTCCTCACCACATTGCTCTTCCTCGTCCTCCGAGTGGAAGCGTACGGCTATGGCTACGGCTTAGAATCCGCGATCGCCCGCGCCTCGGAGGACCCTCTCGCCGAGGAGGACACGTTCGCCACGCTCTCCCCATCCCTGCTGCGCCTGCTCTCGCACCCCGTGCTCTTGGACACCGAGAAGAAGAAGGAGGAGCTCCTGGCGCTCGAGTCGACGACGCTGTTGAGAGTGAGGTTGGTAGGGTTTAGTGAGGATCGTCGAAGTCTGTCTCACTTGCAATCGCAGCTGTCGAAGTATGTGGATGCGTTGAACCCGGATGTGTATGCGAATGTGATTGGGCATGAACCGCATCGGATGACGGCCAAGACGAGAATGTCGGTGGAGGTGGAGAGGGTGCAAGGGGATCTGGGGGAGAAGATTCATGTCGCCATTGGGGAGTTTATTAGCAAGGTTTGGACTGGCGCACAGCCTTGGATGTTTTTTTTTGTTCTCTTCTGATTTGGGGCCTGAATTGGGCGTGATGAGGTTTTGTTGAGTAGGTTATGTGGTTTTGCTATTGGTTGACCAACACATTTTTTACTGATTCTAGTGATGTGAGATTTGATTATATCTGAGTTGTTGAATTTCCACTGTATGATCAATCGAATTCGTCATTAGGGATCCATGAGGCTAAATTGGCAACTGTCGTTCTCCTCTGATTTTGGGCCTAAATTGGGATGATGAGGTTTTGAGTAGGTTATGTGGAGATTTTTGTCTTCTTCTTTTTTTTTTCGACCAGCAGATTCAATCTTGTTTGCTGATTCTAGTGATATGAAATTTGATCGTATCTGAGTTATTGACTTTTCACTACACGAGCAATCGAATTCGTCATTAGGGAGCCATGAGGCGAAATTAGCAATTATCGGAAGGCATCTAAGTAAGTGAGCTCATTATGGGCAAAATCATATTAGTGGTGTACATTTTAGAACTTGAATATACACCACCATTACAATTTTGCCCACAATGGGCTCCCTTACCTTAGCTTACCTAGCTGCATGTTTGGACTAGCGTGTTGAATTGGTTGCTGAGATTTTAGGTTTTCGTACATGCAGAGTACTGCAATGCGAACTTCTTTCCAGCATCATCATGTGTCGCATGAAGTTGTTGATAACATGATTCGAGCACAGCTGGAAGACCCTCTTCCAGCTTATACTATATATCTTCTCAATTTGAGACCCCAAACACAAGGCAAATATGGTTATACTTATGGTGAGAGCAGTGGCTCCCTCTATCGCACGACATGTCTCGGGACTTTATGGGCCGGCAAGAAGCGATACATGTGGGTAGATCTTTCTGCGGGGCCTGTGGAATATGGTCCTGCCAGTTCTGGAGAAGGTTACGTGAAAGGGGAGATGCTTCCACTCGCTTCTTCCTACGGAGTGGGCCAGGAGAACGCATTTGCAGCGGATTTGGCTTCGCTGGTGTGGAGTGCTTCTCGGATGCTTTTGGCTCCGTCTGTGCGCATCCCTGTAGTTTTTGAAGAGCATTTGGAGGTAAATCCTGATTCTTTTAGGTTGAGGATTCTATTTGTGTCACTTCAGGTATTTAACATATGCAGGGAGTGCTTTTATGGAGATTACTTTAGGCGCAAGAGCCAAACTTGTGTGAGATTAAATTGTTTTATCTCTATGTGTGAATTTGTTTTGCAATCGTTTAAAGTGGTGGGAGGTTGTAGACCAATCTTAGAAACAGTAGACAATCCCATTTCCATTAAATGTTCAGTGGTCATAGACATTTAGTTCAAGTCATGCTTGCACCACTTGCTAAATAAGTCCAACCAGGTATGAATAGGTTGGAAGTAGGGGTCTGCATAAGAGACGGGGAGCAAGTCCCGAACGGTGCTATTATATTCTTCCTTGTACGCTGGGTTGTCTGCGAGTGCTACGTCATTGTGTGCAATACTTGTGACTAACCCAAGTGGCTGTTATCGTGCTCAGGTGCATATCGTGCACATCATCGGGGTCAATGAAACACAGAATGATCCATATGGTCTGGACTTCAAAGCGATTGAAGCTCAATTTTTGGGAGAAAATCAGGATTTGCTATTTTTGCGGCAGAGTTTGAAGTTTAAGCATGTGAAAGTCAATCTTTCTGAGTGCCCTGAGTGTTCAGCTGCCTTCTCCCGTGCTCTTCGAACTTACACATCACGTTTCCATCTTGAAAAATATGGCCTTTTCGTAGATGAGTACCTCGATTCGAAAGAACTCCACCAGTTTCTATCGGAGTTTGGACAAGAGCTGGCGGAGGATGGTGGTTTAAATCGACCTGAGTCGAATAATGTCAGAGTCGTTCCCGTGTATATATGGGATTTGGATTTCGACAAACAATTGCTTTTGGACCGCTTTCATCAGGTAAGTAATTTGGCATTTGTTATCATCATATTGTAACACATTTGCTGCAATAGTTCACGCGGTTCCAGGATCATGCTTGTGGACGCCTATGGTCATTTTGTAAATGGCATACTGTAAATGCGTTGATAATATTTAGCACGATCCTTACGCTACTGAATGTCGGTGCCATAGACACAGGACTGAGGGATCATCTTACAATCCTTGCTGTTGAACCTTGCGTCCAAGAAATTTGCAAATTTCTTGTCAGTGGTTGCTCGAATTCGTCTTCCTTTTCTTTTTTTTTTCTTTTTTTTGGAAGAAATTTCTTTTTCGTATCATGTTGACTACTTGAAATACATGTTCCTCTCATGGTCGATATGGATATATAATTATGTAATTATATATCAATAATACTTTGGAAGTATAGTTGTAGCGTTAAAAAAACGAGTATTATTCGTTGTCCCATTTTCAGACTTTATTCCTGCTACCACTCTCGTAGTTCAGTCCAGATGTGCACAGGCAATAAAATTTCCGGTGTTTGAATGCGTTCAGGTCATGCCATTCCGGGATATGGTAATCGCTGTGAGAACCGTGGTGGCGCAAGCGGTGCTTGAGTACAGCTGCAACGGGCAGCAACTCCTGGTATCAACACGGCATCTTGAGAGACCATTGGTCGGCGCGCTCCTCCAAAGTCTCTTTGGGGTGGCACCCACGCACGTCACATGGAGTTCCCAGCACAACAGCACCATGGTGGACTACCGATGGGGCATTGGGCACACTCCTTTTGGGCCGTTTTCAGAGAGCCCCAGTCTTTCATTTGCGCAGCGAGACGCAGCGCGCAGGAATACTATCCTGACCATGCTGAATGCCACCATGTCCGGGGTGTTGGAGACTCTGCAGTCGATCAAGAACTACGGCGGAGAGAAGGAGCTTCTGGGCATGAAGCATCACACGGAGTACACGCAGAGGTGGAACTTGCTGGTTTACAAGTTGCACAAGGTGATGACTGCCCTGTCGCACTTTGATTTCGACAGTGCTCTGTACTTCGTGAAGTCCTCTGAGCATGAGTTGAACGCACTTCATGGCCTGGCGTTTGTGGCGTCGACCGAGTTTGTAGCTTCCTTGAAATGTTTTGAGGATCCTCCGTTCCCTTGGATTCCCATCGTTCTGGGGCTGGGAGTTGTAGGTTTGTTGGTGTATGTGTGGAACATGCGAGACAAATTTTTTGTGAATAAGAAAAAACGGTTTTGACAGTAAAGTACTTCTGTTTTTCGTTTTTCATTTGCATGCCTTGCTTGACAGTGTGCGTCCATTGGAGTTGAGGGATCAAGCACTTGCCGGTCTGCAAATGTTTCCTCACCCAACGCTCTCTAAGTCTCTTAATTTAGAAACGTACCATCGAGATTTGAGCCTCTCACAACTGGAAACCTATTTCCATAGCCGGTGGTCAGGTTGGCAAAAAAATATTTTTAAAAGCTAAAAGCAAAAATATTTCTGAAAAAACAGATGTTGGAATATTATTTGAATATTACATTTTCCAATAAAAACTTCCATGGAAATGTTTTTGTTTTTAGGCATCTGCCAAATTACATTTGGCAACTTTACTTAATTATTTGGAAGAGAATGTTGACCCTAACTACTAGAGTATGGTCTTAGGTCCATTGTAGAGCTACACAAAATAGTGAAATTAGGTTGCCTTGTCAATTAGGTTGCCTTACCTAAGATACATTACCTCATAGATCAATGCTTGTTCTACACGGAGGTGCATGCCATTCTCTGAACCACATCTGGAACTAGTGCACAAATCTATGCCAAACTCATAGCTCTGAATTGAATGCTTCATTGTACAAAAGCAATGAATATTTGTACAGTGCGGATTGTCGAGAAATTAGTGTGGGGCAACCTAATTTCACTATTTTGTGTAGTAGAGTTATCCTAAATGTCATTTCTTTTCATGTGTATTTCACTTTTACATCCTAAAAGTGTGTATTTGAAAGTTTAATAAAATATTTTTGTCCTTGCATAATCAAAAACATCAATAATTGGAATCATAGATTGGAATTAACCCCTAAAAGACCAACATGCGTTTTTTGGCAACATACAAATTTTGGGGAGGTACATGTGACTGGAGATTTGTATATTTTGGTCTAAAATTTTTACAGAAGGTAGGGACAAGGAATATCTTTCATATGCATCAAATTTCATGACATTTGGAAATACAAGTAAAAAGTTATGGCCTAATATGTTGTTTGTTTCTCAACTCGGGCAGTCCGGGCAAATCAGAAAATATCACTTTTTTCAAAAATAAAACTTTGAAATTGGTTTATTAGATTTATATATACATGGAAAGCTTTGAATCATTCCATTTTGATTAATGAATCAAATGTTATAAGGATTTTTAGTTTGCGGGCAATTATAGATTGTCTACTTTAAAATAAACTTTGAAGTTGTTTATTTCACTCAATTTTCAATATTTTTCAAAAAAAAAAAAATCGTAGGATGTAGATTGTTTATTACAACATTGCAACCATTGGGATTGGCATTTTTCAATCCCATGATTAACTTCTTAACAATTTAGTGTTTTGAACCATTTTTTACTTCTTTCTACCTACTATTTTTTTCCTACATGTTGTACAATTTTAAATAATCTGAAATTTTCAAGCATGTAGCCAACTTGCTCTGAAGAATGAATCCAAAGAAGCACAACCATTTTAGAATCTTTTTCATAATAATTTGACCTTGTGAAGTGCAGCTGCCCGGTTTTTTGCAAAGCCAAAAAAAGGACTTTTACCACTTCAAACGTTAAAATCTTCCAATCTACAAGATGGAAATTTCTGAAATTTTTTCCACACATTTCCAAACCATAGTACTACAAGATCCTATGGTTACATTTGTCCAAAAATGATATTTTTCAAAAATTTGGTACTTCTGCTAGAAATGGCAATTTTGGAGCATTTTTGGTGAGAACGTAGTCAAGGAACTTAAGGGCTTAATATAAAGTTTGGAAGATGAATTAAAAGTTTAAACCTCTCATCCTACCCTTGTTCATTGCACTCTCTAGGATGTAAAAGTTTAAACCTCTCATCCTACCCTTGATCTCCTTGTACTTGTTCTTTCATCATTGAGAAATGAATGTTGTTATTAACTCAATGTTTTGACTCCTCTCCAAGATCCTAAATGTCATTAAAGGTTAAAGTTGAAAGATGAAATCATGTTCAAAATTCGAATATGGTCCTTAGTCATGATGTTTTGAATTCCAATTTAGAATTGGAAAAAAAGCATCTTTCCTACTTTTAGGGAATGGTATTGTTATTAGCACCATTATGAATTGTACTAAATTTCAAATTTCAAATCTCAAATTTCAATTAGTACCTTGCAAAGTTTATGTTGCCAAAAGGTTTTGAAACAGATTTTGTAATTCTTCAAAGATTGAACTATCAACCAATCAATTTTAAACTGTTTTTATATTAGCATCTAACTTTACTATCTTTTTTTTACTAATATAATTATAACTAGTGTGGCCCTGTGCCGTTGGCCCAATTTTCATCCACTTCTAGTTCCACTCCCGGTTCCACTCCCAGTAGCAAGAACGCCACCAAAATCAAAGTAAAAGTAATTTTCAAATTTTTTAATCAATAAATACTTTGAAATTCAATAACTTTTGCACCACCGCTCCAAACGCCACGAAACCAAGCTGGTGCACCCCTCCTTGGCGAGAGCTTTCCGACGGTACCAAGCACGCGGCCGGGGGACGCACGGTCAGGAAGTTGTACAGGCTACAAACAAAACAAAACAAAACAAACAAACAAACAAACAAACAAACAAACAAACAAACAAACAAACAGCCTAATTTAAGGTATTGATTATTAGTAAGCATTCTTGAGATTAGATACAAATTTTAATTGGTCCATTTTTTAAAATTATTATATTTTTACTGAATTTCAAAAAACATTCATTCAATAAAAATAAATAATTTAATGAATGAACAGATTCTTGAATTTGTAAAAAAATTCTTTTATTGATGAATTATGATTATCATAATATACAAAGAAATAGAATATAGATCATTAAGGCATTTATATATCACAAGATATCTATTGCCAATACTATATTTTGTTAATTAAATAAATTAAATTTATTCTTGTAATGACACAAGAACAACCTTTGTAAGTGAAGAGTTGAAATTCAAAAGGCAACATTGTTATTTAAAAAAGGATTGACAAGACACGTCTTTTTATTGAACCAAAAGTTTTTGAAAAAAATAATGAATGGAAGTAATAACTTATGTAATATGGTACAGGAAGACGAGAGGACAAAACTCTTCACTTATATATACAATGTCTTCATATGCAATATTCCACCGTAAATTATTCAAAGAACTATTTTTTTTATTTTATGAGATGATGTACAAACAACTTAATAATCTAGTGAAACTCTTGTGATGAGCAAAGTAAATTGAAAGAATTGCTTTCAATATAATTAATGTGAAACTTACAAAGAATATGGATTCTACCTTTGATATTACAACTTAGAATTGTATTATTTACATCAAGGTGAATTTTTTTGAAGTTTGTAACTATTTGTATATAGTAGGAAAATCAATCAATATCTTGAAGATGATAAATCACAAGGTATCTACTTTGAAATTTATCACATGATATCTTAGACTTTTCAAAAAAATTTATATAAATTATAAAAACAATCTTCTAGTTGACATGACATGTAAACTGAAAAATGTAAATAACAAAAATGTTTATAGTTTTTGTCAGCTATTTTGTTTAGAAAAACTAACAAAGTGAAACAAAGTTTTGAGTCATTTCTATTGTTATAGCTTGATTGGTTTATGAATACTTTAGTTCAATTTTAACTTATTTATAAAATAATTGGATTATGAGTTGAGTGGTTGATAGCAAAGTCTAAGTCAAACACTACATTTTTGAGAATTCAAGACATTTTTGGATTGCACTTGGTATGGGATACCTTAAAATGAGTCCAATAGAAAGGAATCTAAAACGATTTGAAAGTATTCAACCAATCATTCCTCCCGAGGTCTTGGAAGAACAAAGGAAATACAATGAAGACAAAACTACTCGGTTAGCTCGTGAAGCTATATTTTTTGAAAAGGAAAGAAGAGAAGAACGTCGCTATGACAAGAGATGGAGAAGCGGGAAGGCTACAGAAAAGAGGAGGGATCGAGAGAAAGGTAGAGCTAGAGAAAGACGAAGAGAAAGAGCCTTCCAACGTGAAAAAATGCGAGATGTTGAAAGATATAGAGAGGTTGAAATAGCATTCACGCTAGAAAGACAACATGGGCGACATCTACAAAGAGGCAAAAATGCTAATAGAGAACGAGAGAGATCTCTAGAGAGAGCACACGAACGAGAGTTAGAAAAAGAGAGAAATAGGATACAAGACAAATATGGAGCTGATGACTTAGAAAGGGCGGAAACTAGAAAACGATGGCGACTTGCTGAACGAAGGCGAGAAAAAGAGCGAGAACAAATACAACAAGAAGAACGGAGAATAGAATTGGAAGAAAAAACAAAGTGGAATATGGAGAGGCAACAAGATAAAGATCGAAAATATCAAATGTATAAAGAAAGAGAGAAGGATAGAATGGATGAACGAGCTGATTTGCAACTTCAAGGAGAGGAAAATTGGAATGAAGGGAGACGAGAAAGATTTCGAGCTAAAGAACATGAAGCAGACTATTATAGTCAATGGAAATTAGATGCGCAACACGGACATGAGAGATGGAAATTTCACAAACGAATATATGAAAAAGGTAAAGCGGTATACAAATCAAATCTTGCATTAGCAACGTTCAAAATGAAGAATAGGAGACTTGTAGACCAAGCATGGGATGATGAATGTACAGACAAAAGAAATTTGAAAAAAGAACAAGAATGTGATAAATTGAATCGTGAAGAATGGCAGGCACGTTTGCAAAGAATGTTCTTTAGGTTTAAAAATCCTTGGTATAATAATAAATTTTTAAAATGATTTTATTTTGATTTAAAATTTTGAAATTTTGCCATCAATTCTTTCAAAATTGACAAGACACAAATTTTGTTTTTTGATAAATTCCTTAAATTCCTAAAATGAAGTTAAATATCTAAATCAAATTATAATAAATTCTAAAATTCCTAAAGCTTTATTAATTTTTGGATTTTTTTCTAAATTATTTAACCCCAAAACACAAAATATAATCATTTATAGGATCAAAATTTGTGTCAACTGTCAAGTGCATGCATAGGCATCGGAAACTCATTCATACAGCTCATTCACATGACCTTGGGAAGTGCATTTTGAAAACTAGCACCAGAACCACTAAAAAGTTCAAGACACCTTCAACCCTCACATCTTCACTTTTATTACAAATTATAATTTATCACTACTGTAGTCAATTTTCCTGGAATCCAACAGATTCTACTTGCTATGCCCAACCAATGTATTATTGATAAGCATAGCCTTCGACACTGTAAAGCAGATAGAATACTATTCATGGAGGTGCCTACTTTTGGTAGCTAAACTGCTAAAGTATTGAAAAAGAAGTTGAATTGGCATTCATTCCTCAAAATTAAGTCACAACCATCCTATAGTACATATGAACTATAGAATCTATTCAAAGCACTAAAAAAAAAAAAAATGGTCGTAAACTTGTTCTGAATTTCAACATCACAAAATTTGTGAAGAACAAGTTGACTAGGTATAACAACCCTACGCAGATACGTTTGGCTCACGTCAACAACTAACTGAGCTCTATCACAAGCATACAAGCGTCATATACAACTGGACTTGTAATAGAGAAATTTGGTAATCAAACTTCATTTAACACTTTGCATAGAAGACAAAGCCACAATGATTGACAGGTAGTTGCATGGATGTCACCAAAAGTCCTTGGCAACAACATCAAATTTTTGATGGGAAACAATATGCATCCCAATTGAAACATTCCTGAAGGTTCAAGAATAAGATTTTACCAATGTAATATAAAAGCAAACCACATCAATTTCTGCCAAATACAAGTGCGTGTGGTTAAGATTATACCTTAAAATTATTGCCCGAATAGCGAGAAAAAAAAAGAATCAACTCCAACTGCAGATGCCCACTTCTCTTACTGCTCAGGAAGAACTCTATTGTTTATTGTAAAAGAATCAAATTTTTATTAGTATTCTATTGTTTTTTGTAAAAGAGAACCTAAAAAAGAATCCACAAGGAGAAAGGCAAAACTGAGGTTACCAAAGTACACAACAATACACACCTTTGAAAGCACAGAAAGTAGAGCATAATGAGCACCTTCCTTGATTGTTTGTTGCCGCACCAATACAAAAAAATGAACAAGTGCCTACAAGTTCCCACACAAAACTGAAAAACAACTCAAGTTTCCATGTTGCAAGGCCTATGAAAGAAGGTCAAAAATCAATAACAACAAAGCAGAGAGGTATTTGTCGCTTTCTCCAAGAATTTTAGATTCTACCTAATCGGCACACGCGCACAGAGCTGCAGTGCTCCAAAAATCCACCGCTTTGGAAAAATGAAACCCTAAACCCAAAAGCAGGATTTGAAATGACGCAAAACTAGAAGGTGAGAAAGAAATCAAAATCCTAAAGTGAGCATGTGCCGTGCAATATACAACAAAGATGGACCTTAATAGAGCCAAATATACTTATTTTTGTAGCGCTAAGCAATGTTCAGGCACTGCGTGCTGGAGTAGGCGAAGCGTGGAGGAGCAACAGATAGTAAAGGGGCAAAATTTTGCGGAGGAGTAGCGGAGTGGAAAGGACTAGCAAAGCAATGAAAACAGCAGCAAAGCAAGAACCAGAAGCTAAGCACGGAAGAACACGCTAAAAGCGCAAGACGGAAGTGTAGAGGCAGAGCCAAGGAGTTGAGCGGCAAAGAGCGACATAAAATCAAGCAACAAGCAAAGGAGTCAAGACTACACAGATACAATTCCAAACCAATCTCAAATCCTCTCGCCCCCATGTAGCTACATAGCGTCTGAATTTGAACTATTGTTCACTCCACAATAGATGACTCGCAACTTCTTTTGCTTTTTTGCATTTCTTTTATTAGGTCTATTTTCATCCAGTGAGAACCTCCATTATAGTTCTTTGTTAATTAGCTTTTGCATTACTTTCTTCTATTCATTTGGCTACTTAGTTGATTTTCACAATGTATTTCGCTTATTAGCTACTTGTGTCATTTATTTAGCACCACAGGATTTTCTTCTAGTGAAGTAGTTTCTTAATTAATTGTTTCCATTAAATAGTGTGGCCTCTTAATTAATATTGGCAATTATTCTAAGACACCTCATTTGATTTTGAGGTCCAATGAGCCCAACACTTAACCCCTAAAGGAACAAACACCGATTTTTGGCAATATAGGGATTTTGGGCAGCTCACTACGAACATAGTTTTTATTCTTTTCCTTTGGAAATTTCACACAACATGTGCCCAAGGATTAGCTTTTAGGTCCAACAATTTTCATAACTTCTGACAACACGGTTAAAAAGTTAATGCATGATATATAGTTTTTGATACTCGACAAGCAGCCTGGGCAGCTCAAAAAACTTCTTTAAAAATCACTTTTTTGAAAAATGAAAAATTGAAAGTGGTTCTAAAGAAATATTTAGAAGAAGAAAAGTTTAAATCATTACATTTTTTACTGAGATGAGAATTATAAGTCATTCTATTTTGCAAGTAGCTATATATGGAGTCCATGGATTCCAAACCTACCTGCAAATTGGAATCCCTCATAACTCTCATCACATTAAACAAAATGGGGTAGTTCAAACTTTTCCACATCTAAATATTTTTGTAGAACCACTATCAATTTTTCATTTTTCAAAAAAGTGATTTTAAAGAAGTTTTTTGAGCTGCCCGGGCTGCTCGCCGAGTAACAAAAACTACATATCATGCAATAACTTTTTAATCGTGTAGTCAAAAGTTATAAAATATGTTGGACCTAAAAGCTACTCCTTGGGCACATATTGTGTGAAATTTCCAAAGAAAAAAAATAAAAACTCCATTTGTAGTGAGCTGCCCAAAATTGCTATGTTGCCAAAAAACGGTGTTTGGTCCTTTAGGTATTAACCCATAAATGCTTGAGTCACCAAATTTGGTGTCCACAATCCTTTGATTTGAAATAAAACTTCATCAAGATGCTATTTTTAGTCATTTTTTTATTTTTTTAATTATTTTTTAAGTCCACTTTAAGTACCGTAAATTTGATCTTCAAAATTATTAATTGTAATTTCCTATTCCAGATTTTATGCAAGGATGTCTATTGCAATCTCAACTTTTTGTAGTATTAAGGGCTCTTAGAAATGAGCCTCAAATACATTAGATCTAGGAGAAAAAAATCATATTAGGAATTCGTTTAAAAAACATTGTAGAATAGATTTAAAAAAGCTATAAATTGATTGGAGTTGTGCATATTAGGCCCTTGAACCTCATAGGTTCTTTTTGACCAATAGTTTAGATATGACATGTGAAGAAAGGATTGAAAGACTTCAAATCACTTTTGCAATTTTACTCCCTCAATGCCTAACAATATTTTGACAATGGAGGTTTTCAATGAATCGTCCCACTTTGATATTTTTTTGCACGTGGATGTGCTTGATATTTTTTTGCACGTGGATATGCTTGAAATTTTTAATTTCCACTGTAAAAAAGTAAAGATACCTTTCCTAGTATGCGTGGAATTAATGGTGGAAAATAGTGGCCGTTGGATTTTTAGATTATAATAATTTAGGATGGTTGACTTTGTAGGCAAAAAACGTAGCTTTTGGAGAAAAAGAAGAAGATGAATAATGCTTTTTTTTCTCCAGAAAAGGAATTATATTAGAACTTAAGGCAAATGAAATGTTTTTTATTTTTTTTAAATGTGAAATAAAAAAACTCTCAATTTTGTACACACTTTCAAACAGAAGGAGTAAAAAGCCAAAACTGATCAAATTGAATGCTATCAAATTTAAATTCTTTTTATATGTGGCAATTTCTTAAATTTAACAACAAATATTATTAGCATATTTTTTGAAACATCTTCAAAAAATGAGTGGACTCATTCTAATTATTTATATATTTTTAATCACACCAAATTGAAACATATATATTAAAAATTTGCTAAAAATACAAATTCAAATTTTCTTCTCCAAACCTAGTTTATTTGTGCAAAATAGTGATTAGAAATGTCTTAAAATATGTTTTTTTCCATCCCTACTATTCATTACATTGTACAAAACTATGTTGCTCTAATTTTTCTATTAGACTACATTTCCTAAATAATTAAAAAAAAATTCTCACATTGAAAATTTTAAAATGGAAAGTGCACCAAGTTTGTCAACTTCTTACTCTACAAGTCCTTAGTTGTAAAATATTGAGATTTGTTTCACCCTACAGAGCATTTGCCATTAAAATTTGAAGAAGATACATTGTATCCTCTTAGTCTTTGAGGGATTAACACCCTGTAGTTTCAATAATATACCATTCCAAGCTAAAAGAACTGATAGACTATCCTGTAGTGTAGTGGTGAAGGTTCGATTGCTAGGAATTTTGTAACTATATATTATTTTCAATGGTCTTCTATATTGCAATTATTGTAATTATGTACATAATAGTAAGAAAACTAGACATCACGTATAAGTATAAATCAACTATGCAAGGTTTTTTTATTTATAGATATTTGATAATAGCTTATCATTCAATACTCATGAGCAAGAACCTTCTCTTGATCTACTATAATGATCATCATTGTTGTCCTATTAATAACCGAAATTAAATCCTACTAGACACAAGTCACAACTATTGACATATGGAAAGGCAAAATGGTTAAATAATCTCTATTGATTATCCAAAGCTATGTGAATGAATATAAAAAAAGTCTTTTAACCCCTAACTGCCTAAGTGACCAAATATGGTTGCTCAAAAATATCAGGCTCGTTTGGGTACAGGCAGTTAAATTCCTTTAACCGGTTAAAATTTTTTTACGGATAGTATTGAAGGTTAACTATTGGAAACTTTTATTTTTCACTAAAAAAGGTAAATATTTGATTTTTGAGAGGTCCTCAAAGGCATGTATGTATCATTAGTGGAAGAGTAAAGCTTGCAGATTTTACTTGATTTCCCAACTTTGAACAAAGCTTGCCAATTTCACTTGATTTGAGATCTAAAAAGTTGTGCTTATCCATTTGCTTTGAAAATGGTCACAATGGAAAGAGTAAAGTGTGTCCATGATTTTCACTGTTGAAAATTTAAACATACAAGTGTTGATTTGGAGTTATTTACAATTTCTACTTATCAAATAAAATTGCATTTCAACAACTACAAGGTGGATTGTGTAATGAGTGTGATAGCTCTTCATTTGGACTTAAGTCTTTTAGAAGTGCATTTTAGTGTGCTAAAAAATTGTTCATGCCACATCCAACCCCCAAAAATTCTTATATACAAATTTCTCAAACATTGTGGGGAGGGGCTGCATACTAAAAATAGAATATTTACATTTCTCTTGTTATAATCTCACAACTCCTATGCAATTTTCTACTCAAAATAGGTAAGCACAATAATAAGCAAGCTCTCTAAACATCTATACAATTGGATTCTGAAGAAAAATAACAATTTGCTTCATTGGAGATAACTATAAGCTTATGCTCTTTTTTCAAAGGAAAAACAGATTTGGAAAGGCTTAGGCACTTAGGGGTTAAACATATTTATACTTTTAATAAAAGATCACATCAAATCAAATCAATTTATACTATACACCGTCATGAGCAAACATTATAATCTTTCAATTCACAAGTGATATGATTGTGTTTTCTTTCTCATGTGATCTCTAACATGTCTAGTTTGAAATTGTAAGGTTACAATTCAAAAAAATTGTTCCAACTTATTAAAATGTTGGCTTTTTGTTCAATTTATAGCAAACTTCTAGAAGCTCAACAATAGCTTGTGGCATTTAGACCATCTGCAATGCTGTCACAGTATATGGCCCAAGTATCGGTATAACTAACTTTTGAATGCTAAATAATTAGAACTTGAAAAGCAAGGTACAAGTCTGAAATTATAGAGATCTTAGCAAATCACAATTTCCAAAGCAAAAATTTGGTCATTGACCCTCCACATTTGACGATTTTTAGAGGGTCAATGGCCGAATGTTGCTTTGATAATCGTGATTTGCTAAGACCTCTATAATTTCAGATTTGTACCTTGCTTTTGAAGTACTTGTCCAATGTCTACTTTTAAATTTTCTTGTTCCTTTTCCAAGTTCTTTCTAATGCGCTTCCAATAAGACAATTTTCAAATTCTAATTATTTAGCGTTCAAAAGTTAGCTATACCAATATTGGGTCATATACCATGACATCATTGCAGATGGTCTTAGGACTTAAAGTGAATTAGGTCCTCAATTAATTGTCCCAATTAATGTGGCTCCTTACTTAATTTCAAAAATTAATTGAGCTCCTTACTTAATTTCTTAAATTAATTGAGCTCCTCAGTTAATTGTTTAAGTGAATTTAGCTTCTCATCTAATTCTTTCAAAAATTAATTGAGCTCCTTACTTAATTTCTTAAATTAATTGAGCTCCTCAGTTAATTGTTTAAGTGAATTTAGCTTCTCATCTAATTCTTTGACTGAATGACCCCTCTAATTTTTTGAATTAGTTTAGATGCTTAGTTAATTGTTACATTAAGTTTTGTTCCTCAGCTACTTCTTTTAGTTAATTTAGGTCCACGGGGTTTTTTCCCCATTTATTTAGCTTTCCAATCGATTCAGCTCCTTAGTTACCCCCTAAAGGACCAAGGCCTTTTTTCTGCCAAAAAACACTCAAAACTGCCATTTCTATAGTAAAGAGTAAAAAAATTTGAAAAATGTTTTTTTACCACATCTAACCGTAGGGTCTTATACCTGACTATATGAGAGTGTGTGGAAAAAATTTCAGAATTTTTGACCGCACAAATTGCAAAATACCTGTGTTTAAAGTAAAAAAAACAAGTTTTTCAATACATTGTGGGACTAGATTTTTTGACTTTGAACATTTTTGACTTTATTTTTTTGCACTACAGAGTTTTGAGCTTTTAATGTTTATACTGGAGAATTGAGTTGAGAATCTAGCCAAAAAACAAAAGTTCAAAAAAACTTAATTTTCATTATTAAAAAAATTGTTAAGTAGAAGTAGGTACAAGATAAAAGGAAAATCTAAAATATTTATATATTTTAAGTGAGAGTAAAATGCACTAATCCCAATGGTGAGATTGTTCTAGCAAGTAAAATAAACCATGCAAAAAAAAAAAATCTGAAAAATTTGAAGAATTGCATTCAAAAATGAATCCTACAAGTATTTTTTTCAAAAAGATGCTCTAATTGCCCAAAAAACAAGAATGTACATAACTTTCTCATACAAAATCCAAATGAAATTAATCAAAGCTATCTAGATAGACAAAAATATAATCTATGAGAAAAAAGATATTTAAAAAAAAAAAAAAAAATTACAAATTTTTTTTGCTGCCCGCCGTTCCCTGTTTTGAGCTTATTTAGTCATAACTTTTGTTCCCGAGCACCGATTGGAAAAAAACTTATATTTCCATGAAGCTAATCAGCTTTTCTACCTCCAAAAAAAGTTTCAGATAATCAGAAGAAAATTTCAGCCCGTAGGTACCTGCCCAAAAACGCATTTGTCCCCCAAAGGGACAATGGTCCTTTAGGGATTAATTTCCACATGTAATGCATAAATGTCTCACTTAATTTTGATGTCCATTTTGCTCCTCCATTACTTTTTTTGGTTTATTACGTTCTCAAGTAATTTTTGCAATTCATTTAGCTCTGACCTTACTTAATTGTTACTGTTAATTCATCTCCTTAGTTAGTTTTTGAATTTCTGATACATCCTACGTTAATTTCTTAAAGTGAATTAGCTTTTCCACTAATTTTTGGAAGTTCTCAGTGTATTTTGACTGTTAACTCCTACATTAAAGCAATTCAATGGTTTAGGGCCCAAAAATGCGTCAAAGTGATAACTCAAAAGCAAGGCTACAATCTTTATCTATATTTATTCATTAATAAATTCAACCGTAGGATCCTTTAGTTAATTTGTTGGAGCACATCCTCCCAAAATTTAAAAAGAAGAAACCTCACGAATTGCAAGGTCATATTGTTTTCTTTCAAAAATAAGTGTTTTCAAATGTTCCCAAAGGATTTCATTTCACCTTTAAAACTTCGTATACAAAAATGTGTAGATTCTACAACTTGTTACTCTCCATAATATATTGAAGACCTAAGTTGCAAATACATATAGAAAATCTAAATACAAAATATTTCATATTCATACTTAAGAAAATTGTAAGTGAAAAGAGGTACAATTAGTAAGATTCAAAAAATAATTTTTAACAAAAATTGTTAAAAATACAATTAGAAAATTAGAAAATTCCAATCGCAACGGTTGTAATGTTGTAATAAATAATCTACCTTGAGTGGTTTATATTTTTCAAGAATATTGAGAATTGAGTGAAATAAAAGACTAGAAAGTGTATTTTGGAGTAGAGATTCTAGAAGTGCCCGCAAACTAAAATTCCACATAATATTCCCCTTATTGATTGAAATGGAGTGATTCAAATTTTTTCATGTATATATAAATGTAGGATACTAAATTCAAATTTCTTTGTCTTTAAGAATTCACTTTTTTTGAGTTGCCTTTTGTTTCCCACCAAGCATTAAAAATAACCTATCATGGACTAACTTTTTAATCATGTACTAAACTATTATGAAAATTGTTGGACCTTGAAAAGAACTCCTTGCACATGCTATGTAAACATTTCAAGGAAAATAAATAAAAATTCCATATGTAGTGAGATCCTTGAAATCATTGTATTGCTATAAAATGCCTTTAGGGCCTTCGGGAGTTAATTTAGTTCCTCAATTAATTCTAAAAATTCATTTAATATCTCCGTTGACTAGTTTTTACATCACATTAATTATGTGTTGGATGCAATTACTTTATTACATATATGCCAAGAAGCAATTCTTCAACCTGGAATGTTGAACTTTTCTTATCATTTAGCAGTGTGCAAGTCATTGAGGATTGATTTATTCCTACTTTGATTTAATGTCTCATGTTATTGAATCTCAATTGATGCTTTTTCTTTTTTAGTTTGCTTATGTTGCACAATTTTTGGTGCAATGATGAGGTCAAAAAATGCTTCATGGATGTAATACAAGGTGTTGAGTAATTACTCGAGGATCTGCTATATAAATTGACATGCTAGTTATTGTCATTTTCCAATTTCTAGTTCATTGCACGTGAGGTTGTGGAGCATAGATTTGTGTTAGCAAAAATATGGAGTGACCAAAGGAAAAGAAACTTAGTGTCCATTGATTAAACAAATAATCCGAAAATATTTATTAATATATAAAGTAAAATTGCTTTTACGAATACTTTGAAAAGTACAAGAAATAGAGAAAATAGGAAGCAAAAAGAAAAGATTATCGAGAAGTCCAACTCTAAACCAGTTTCTTTTATTGTCCACATTTAAAAAATAGAAAAGTGAGGAAAAGGTGCACGCTTTATGTTTTTTGAAATGGAGCATTACCAAAATTGAAGAAGGTATGATCAAAAATTGGGCCCTAAAGTTGGATTTTACCGCTTTATAATAACTCAAGTCCTAGCTTTCAATTAAGATCTAAACTCATAGAAATGCAATAGTGCATGCGTCTCCAACTAGCATTAAACAAGCCAAAAAAACCCGACGTTCTCAAAAGAAAAATGTCCACATATTTGGATGAATTTCATTTAAATTTGGCAATTTCTTCCAAACTTCAAAAAAAAATTGGAACAATTACCAAAATTGTGGAGTATACGGCATAAATGTCATGATTTGGCTACAAATATTCAAAACATTTTTAAGCAAAGTTAGTGACATAAAATTTTACAATAACGCATGGTTGAATTTTTTTCGCTGATTTTTAGTAACAACTTACAATCAACTAATGTAAATAATTCTAACACTCACCACCTAAAATGAAATCATCTTTATCAATTTTCTTGCTTTTTGTTTTTGTCTACATATTTTTGTTTAATTTCTCCTCTATCCACTATCGTACTACTAAAATCACAACAACCTCTATAATATCACAATTCAATTTTGAATAATATTATAGAAATTCAATTGCTTTTGTAATAGCCATAGGATACTTTCTACTATATATTATGTATTCTTTTCGTGAAATATTTGAAAATCAAATGGACACTTCTAAAAAGATTTCAAAAAAACTTTTCAGACAACAAACTTTAGATAAATTCCATGTCTTTTTAAAATGTGATATTAAAGAATAAGGAAGTACCAACCGCTAGCGTTGCTCTACATATTCAAATGTGAAGATTCTATTTACATTGTTCACTTGATTAATTTATTCTTATTGCAATGTTTTCATCTTTGCAAAGGTTATTTTGTAAAAATTATGATATAAAGATTTTCTTTAACTACTTTATATTGCACTATATAAATTTTTTCAAAGAATATTGTATGAGGATGTCAATATTTTCATTTAAAGATTATACATACTTTGTTTATCTACATTCTATCACATGAAAAATTGATGAAAGTAATATATTTAATGCATAGCAAAGCAAGCGCCAATAAACTAATATTGTTGTTTACCTAGGACAGGGCTTCACAATCACACCGTTCTTGGTTACTACCGGTATTCTGGAGTGCATTGAGCAAAAATTTGCGTACTGAAATTTCATCGTTCTTTAAAAAAAGAAAAACAAGACGTGTGGCCATTGATAATCAACTACAAAAATCATATATCACATTAAAGAAAGTAGGATCTTTTATAAAGATTAAAATCTCAGATTTTATTGTTTCATTCATGCCAATAATTCACATGAAATGCAAACACCTATCTTATTCATCCGTGACAAATAAGATGAACAAGACTCCAATTGCCACGATGAGTTATCAAATAACAACAAAATTTAAGTTGTTTGACTAGTGTTAGTTCCAATGTATATGTTGGAAGCGTCTGCGTTTCCAACGGGGCCCATAAAAAAGGAAAAAAAACAAAAACAAAAACAAAAACTGCGAAATTTCAAAAAAAGATTTGGACGATGACCAGTTCCAGTGTTCACATTTGTTCCCGAAGCCCCAAATCGAATTGCGGTGTGTAGGGTAGTTCGCCTTGCTCCGTACGTCTGACCATAGGTCGCCGTCTCCAAACCACGGGTCGTTGAATCAAGGATTCAATCGCCGCCCCTCGGTCGGAAACCTTCAGGCTTCCATTGCGTTGCCAATTGGCAGCTATGGCGGTGGGACCTCGGCGTTGCCTTCCTCATCGCACCTTGGATTGGCCAAATCGACTCCTTCGACTCTGAGCTTCCAATTTCAAGAGCGGCGGGCTTCCAATTTCAGAGCGCACCAAAATTTTTATAAATTCTCGTTGTGAATCCACTCTGTGGCTACCTAGTTTGTGTTTTGCAGAGAAAAATCTCGCCTTTGATTCTCGGAGGACAACGACGAGCTAGCACAAGGCGTGTGTAATCCAGATCATGGCTACAGCAGTAGTGGTAACCCAGACTCTGGGCATGTCGAATCTGGCGCTTGGAAGCGCATGCCGGGCGTCTGTGAAACCTAACCATCTTGCCTCACAGCTGCTCACCTCAAGAACTCCGTCGTCACTTACAATTGGTAGCGGCTTCAGAGTCGGACAACCGTTGGGACTAATTGGTGTTGTTAGACACGGTGAGAATTGTTTCAGTGCGATTAGAATTGCTATTTTTTTTCTATGAAGTCTTCGTGCAAGAACAGAGGCTTCGAGATGGGTTCCGGGATGTTCAATCTTTTTCTAAAATATGGCTGCCTGATTGCGCCATTCAAGTAAATGTTGCACTGGGTTCTGTTTAAATTTTTCTTACCAGGTGAAGTGGGTTGTTGCATTTGCAGAATATGGATATCATGAGCTGGTAGCAAGTGTTGGAGCGCATTCTGGGAATGGAGGATCTGCTGGGGGAGCGTTAGCGTCTGAGATGAACGTCTTCGCTCGAATTGCTCGAATAGTCAGGGTGTGTTGCAGTTCATCATGTTCTTACCGACTTGGTTTGCATCTGCCTTTTGGTTAGTTAGCATTGCTCAAATTTGGATGACGATAGTGCGTCATTTACTGAGAGGATTTTGGGCATTTAGCTCGGGCTGAAAAATTAGCTCATTGGTCTCATTTTGGATCATTGGCTCCGTCAGTGCCTACGAAGAGCGAAGTGTTCCTGGAGGCTCTCATAATAACAGTGATTACCTAAACGTTGTTTGTGCAGTCGTATGTAGAGCAATTTGTAGGCTCGGGGGAAGATCCTGAAAGGATTATTGATCAAGCTGTTGAGGAAATGAATACCGACCTCGTCAAGCTGAGACAGACAGCTGCTCAGGTAACTCATAATCCCAATATCTCTTGATTCTCGTCGCTGATTCTTTCTAATGGACTTCCGATCCTTGAAGTTGGATGATAT
This sequence comes from Neckera pumila, assembly GCA_963969595.1. Taxonomy (NCBI): domain Eukaryota; kingdom Viridiplantae; phylum Streptophyta; class Bryopsida; order Hypnales; family Neckeraceae; genus Neckera; species Neckera pumila. The sequence goes on from OZ018408.1 coordinate 24,755,432, forward strand.
TAATTTGACTCAGAACTCAAATGAAACCGATTTTGAGTTTCATCCTCTGATGGACTGAATCTTCCTTTTTTGGTTCATAAGACAGATTTGGAAACTCTCTTGTAACTTTGGAGAGGTCCGAAATTGAGTATATGTTTGGATTTGCAACGTAGAAATTCGCTTTGGTGGGATATGCTTTGTATTCTAATCAACCTTGAAAGTTGAATGAACTAATAATGAACATTGGGCGTCAATATCTCTTTGTTGTATTCCTCGTGTTGAATACCAGTCCTTTAACTTCTGATTTGATTTAAAAATTTGAGTTTGTAAAGCTAAGTTCAATGCGCATATTTAGAAGCGTAGCACAGAAATGATTAAATTCGCTTACTTCTAGATGAAATAGGAATAGGATATCTTCATTGTGTCGGACCTGTGTGCCGGCAGTAAGATTTTTATTTACGTTTCTGTTTTTTTATATTCGTGTATTGGTTGTCTGTTCAGGTTGTGGCAGCAAAGCGAATCTTAGAGAACAAGTACATTACAGCCCAACAGGCCAGCGATGAATGGTGAGTTCACTATATCTACCTTGTTTTATTTAATCAGGTTTTGATGTAGAAGCATGAGATTATCAAGAAAACTGCATCTTTTTGTTCCTTTATAGATTGCTAGAAAATGACGGTGGTGATTTTGCAGGTATAAACGGGCGGCAAGAGCATTGGAAAGAGGGGATGAAGCATTGGCCAAGGAAGCATTGAAGCGCCGGAAAGCCTTTTCAGTATGACAACTTTCTTTCAGTTTTTGTTTTTTTCTTCTTAGATATATAGTACTGGTGCTTTGAAAATTGCTTCATGTTCGATAAGTAGAATTAGTTTATTTGTCACTCTTTAACCTTGTGTATTGCAATGTCCTTTTCTCTACACAGGACAATGCGAAATCATTGAAATCACAGCTGGATCAGCAAGTTTCGGTGTCTGATCGCATATTGTCCAGCACTCGCATTCTGGAAAGTAAAATGTACGAGGCACGGAATAAGAAGGACCTGTTGAAGGCAAGAGCACAGAGTGCCAAAACCTCAAAACAAGTAAATGAGGTGATAGGATCGGTGGACGCCACTAGTGCGCTCTCAGCTTACAAGCGCATGGAAGAGAAAGGTACTGATCGCAGGTTTTTGTGAACCATATTGAACACTCATTAATGTGAATCATATTGGACGTAAAATATCATTAGTTTTGCTGGAAACATGTGTGAATAATAATGATTAATTGATTTATAATATTAACTTTTAAAGTGTCAAAAGTGACCAAAAGTGACCAAAAGTGTCTGCTTCCATAGGAGTGGAAATGAATCACTTAGGAGCTTCAAGAAAGGTAGTAAAATTTACCAGTAGAAATATGTTTAGATAGTTACTATAATCAACTATTAGATTCTTATTTTTGGCTTGAGCACTTGGGGGTTAACACCTCTGTTGAGTCGTTTTGTATGCACGCGAAAGAAGTGCTTTGTTCCATGACGTTGCATTGTAATGGTTGATGTGACAGTGGAGAGACTAGAGGCAGAGGCAGATGCTGTAACTCAAATGGCATCTGATGATCTTGGAACTAAGGTACAGGTCTCGTGCACTCGTTTGTGCCAATGAAACATAGATGTGATTTTTGGGAGATCTATAGTGCTGTGGAGGGATCTACAAGAGCCATATTCGTTGGTATCAAATTTCATAACTGTTTGTGAATTCTTTTGCAATAGTATACTGGGAGGTTCTAGATCACTTTAATTGACATCAAACAGTTTCGAAGTAAAGATGATAGACATTCAACCGAGTCATGCTTACACTACATGCTATTTTTCTAACCAAGTGTTTAATAGATGAGTTATTAGTCACTAGGGTCAGAGTAAGATATGGATCAGGTTCCCTAATTGTTACAGTCTCTTCTACCTTATGAAATGAGCTTGCCTGTATTTATTTTTTCCAATTTCTATGATAGCTTTTCATGATAGTTTTGCTTCGCTTGTTATCAATCTAACATGATGAATCGCCTGTGATGGTATCTAGTTTGCGCAATTGGAATTGGATGTTGACGTGGATGATGATCTGAAGTCACTTAAGAAAGACGTGCTTGGATCGTCGAGCACCACTTCACAGGTATGTTTTTCATTTTCATTGAGAGTTGTCAACTGCTTGTATGATCATGAATTCAGCCAGTTGGAGGTTTCGAGATGGACATACCATCTTCAGTTTGCTTTGTAGAAGAAACAAGTCTATAGTGTATAACTGCTGAGTTTTCCATGTCAGTTCTAGGAAGGGGTTTAATATATATTTCTTTTTAGAAATCTGTTGAATGTTGTTTCTACTTCTCCATAATCTGGAATTTATTCTTGATAACACATCCCGGAGATTGCAATTCTTTGGGGGCATGTCCAAAACCAGTTGAGGTTTCTGTCTTCACTATATGATGGGATCGTTTGTGTTTACCGGTTTCCTTTGCTTTGTTATAACGCAGTTACGAGGGGAGCTTCCACCGTGGGAGCGGGAAGCTATCAGAGCAGAGATGTCACGAGAGCCTGAAAGTTACAGGAAATTTTAAACGGAGTTATCGTTAATCGAGGCACCAAGGATAAGGCTTACTATCTAGGTCCTTGTGGCTTAGCTAGTACTACTACCTCCAATAGACTCTTTATTCTTCTTCTACTCAATTGAGCTCAACTGAATATGAATCTTAATTTGCAGCATCTCATTTTAAGTTTGATGTTGTATGCTGCTTTGAGGAAGCTGCAGTCCATAGGGTAAACTTTGTATACTGTAAACCAACTTTGTAAAGATTTTTGGAGTGCACGTTTTTTCAAGTACCATCTGTTTGTTGTCTTGGCATTTGGCAAAGTCAATGAGTGCTCCAAATTGACGTAAATAATCTCATGTATTTTACTTTGTAATACGGTATTCAACAGTGGAGTCAAATATATGCTTATTTCTCAAAAATAAAGAAACAAATAAAGAAACAAGTGCTGCATGTGGTACACATGTCAATCTACATTCGTGTTGCCAGTTAATCACCGCTGCATTTCTTACAACCCTTGTCCCCTTATGTCACATGCTTTTGAGATCTCATTGGTGGAAGCAAAACTAAGCAAGAGCTTCATTTTGCACCAAAAATGAATCTAGTGTTTACTGTTGTTCATAAGCTATTCATAGGCAAAGAAACCTGCATTGGCTCCAAGGTTGGCTCCAAGGTTGGCTCCAAGGTTGGCTCCCACTTTATGGTTTAACTTTATTGTTCATTATTGGTACAATCAATCCACTCTATTTGTTCATCTCGTAATTTCTCATTCCAACATGTATACAGTATTCTAGAGAATTTGTTAGACTGTACTAAGGCTTTTTTTTTTTTTTCATATTTTATGAAGTCCCAAAGTGGCAATATAAAGTGTTATAGTGGTGCTCCAAATTTCAACGTTAATCCACCGATATTGGATAGAAAAGATCACATTAGCACATATCACATGTCTATAATTTTGTTTCATCCACAATTTGGCGAAATCATCCAAGATTTTTTTTAAATTCGAAAAATTTAACAATTGTTTGCCATTTTTTAGCCAAATTCATTTTTTTTGGGTGCAATTTGGTACCAAAAAGGCAAAAAAAACAACTCCTGCTATGTACCCATCTAATAAGTTTAAGGCATAAACAAATTTGTAGACCATTCCATTTGTCTCCTACAATAGTGAATCATATAAATAGTGACCTAATTGTGAAGACCTAATTATTTAGGAATTAATTGTACTCTAATAGCACCAAATCCAGCCATTAGATAGGACAACAACTTGATAAAGTATCTGCACAAATTAGGAAGACTTTCATCCAAGCATAATGAAAAAGAATATGAGTTTCAATCTATTTGTTGTTCAAAGACTGGACATCGATCAAAGTGTTAAGGGATTAATAACATACAATACCAGAACTTACCTAAATATTGTTAGGACAACAATAAAATGAATGTTATGCATTCATAACTAGAATTTGTGACTCATATATTTATACAATGCTGTGTAACTCCTAAGCACTCCTACATCCAATTTCTAGACGATGATGAGATTGAAACTCAAGCATCATTCTTGTTATTGCTTAGATGAAAGTCATCCTATCAAGTTGTTGTCCTGTGTAATAGTTGGATTTGGTATTATTAGAGCACGTTACTTTTTCTAAAATTACAATTGTGCAAGTATGTCAGGTGGTTGACCAAGCCAAAATTGCATTGACTCTAGTTCAAACCTAGATTTGCAGAAACAAGGTCATTGATTTTAAGCACATAAAAACTTCAAAAAATCACTATGTAAAGAGAACCTCATTTCAAATCTATTCTAACAAATTTTACTCAAAGAATGATACTCCGGAAACATTTTGCTTGTAATCAAATTTAGAAAGAGTTTTGAAATTTCTATTTCAAAATTTATAAAAAAAAATATTGGTGATAGCATTGGCGAATCTAATTGTAAGGATGGAATAAACAACTTAAAATGCACAACTTTTATTTCTTTATGAACTCCAAAACATTCTTCCGATAGTAATTTATGATAAATTTTCTCAAATCGGGAATTCTGCAGAAGACTGGACGTTTAGGGGTTAATAACATGTCGCCGTCGAGCAATGAGTGGATGTACAGTGCCCGCAGTAGATGATATTCATCCATTGCTCCCTCCCGCCTCGCAAACATGAGAAAGAAGAATCCCAAACGCCATCGCCATTTTGAATTGAGCATTTTCCCAGTTTCGCTGTTCGCTTGCAGCTTGCGTTTCTCAGTGGTATGTCTTCCAATTGCGTTGATGTAAATTATTTGCTGCTGTCACTTCATCGATTCTGCTCCTGTTCACAGCTTTGCTTGATATGTTTTCGTTCACATTGGATAGATTGGAATGTTTTCAAATTGGACAGCAAATGCTCAATAAAATTCTATCACGAAGAATATCTCAAGGTGATGAATTAGGCAGCAATTGGAGACTAAAAGAATCCAATTTCTGGCTAATTCATCACCTTGAAATATTCTTCGTGATTGATTTTATTAAGCATTTGCTGTCCAATTGTTCTGAACGCGTATAAGTGCGTGACTTCTGTGCGGCCGCTTCCAAAGTATTGAGGATTGATGCCTAATATTCTTAGAGTCCTTTTCCTGGACTAAGGTTGCGATATCTGCGCACTGGATTTAAATGTATCTTGATTTTCCAGGTCTCTGTTCTGGTGCCGGGTCAATCCGCAGATGTTGATTACTTCTCTCAAAAAAAATTACCAAAGGAGTTCTAAGTATACGATTACAACCTAATTTTGCTTACAGGACCTTGATGTTGTCGACTTTACCATGAAATTAATGAGAGACTACGCAGCTCGAAAGATCAGGAGGAGACAGCAACCAGCTTAGAAGGAGCATGGGATTTGCCAAGGCTTCCGGGCAGATGTCATCATTGCTGCAAATGCTGCTGCTGTGTGGAGTTATAAACATGGTTAGTGCACAGACAGGTACTACCTCGACAATATTCCCCTTCAGTCTAGTTGAAAATTGATTGCTTCTGTTGTCCAAGTAGGATTTCTTTGCCGGTAGTTTCGTCGGCAAGGGAATTGAAGTGAAGACTGGAACAAGTCTTTACGATCAAGATGGATTTGTTACACCATACCTCATCTACAACATATAACTACCACGTTAAGCGGAGTGTGATTCGATGAAAAAACACATGTCATGTGCGATTAGAATACGTCAGTCGGAAAGGTGCAGAGGGCGTTACCACAGATTCTATCCAAATTCACGAAGTCTGTGAGTTTTGTGCAGAATGAAAAGAGATTGATGAAAACTCCGCCTGAAATACATACTTTAGTACTTTCTTGTCTTGTACTGATCTGAAATTAAGGGCATCGCCCCGTGGTTCTCGCCTCCTTCGAATTGCAGCGCACTTTTGTATTTAGATGTCTACATTGGTTATGTTTAAAAAGTTCATGCAATATCAACCAGACAGATGCTAATACTAGCCAGTCGCTTGTTTTCTGGTTCTGCAGGGTTCACAAGTCTTGTGTGTGGAGCTCCCTCTGACTATCTCTCTCAAAGTGACGGCATCTTCTGGACCAGTGATGCTGCCTACACTCCGCCAATAAGCAAAAATTTCAGCGTATCGACTCGTTCGGCGCTCCCTACACTGAGATCATTTCCTCCCGATGTGAGCAGTCCTTCTAGAAGGAGCTGCTACGGCGGTCTTGTTCAGCCTGGCCTCAGTCTTGTGCGAGCGACTTTCGCCTACGGGAACTATGACGGTCTCAATAAACCCCCAGTATTTGGAGTCTCAGTCGGAGCCACAATGTACAGTACGGTTGATTTCAAGATGCAAGACCCTTGGGTTGAGGAGATAATTCTGAATGCGACGGATGTGCAGGCATTTTGCCTTATAGCCATTGATGGAATCCCTGTCATTTCTCTTCTCGAATTGCGTACACTTCCATCAGGGTCCTACAACCACGCAAGCTCCTCCAGCGGGGTATTGCTAAAGAAGGTGTATCGGTTGGACTGCGGGTCTGACGACATGAAAACTACGAGGTGAGAGCTACGAAACCGAGAATTTATATCAAAAGATTAAGAAAACTTGATACGAATTTCTGATTACCGGAATTTTCGAAATCTGCTGGAGGATGAGTCAGTTGTGTAATTACGTCGTTTGAACCTCGAGCAGCACGATAAATCCCGCCCAAAAGAAACCGTTAAAAGACTGAAATTTCCGCATTAGAAGGCACTTCAACATACCAATTACGTCGGAAGGACTGACCGCTAGATTGAATCTAAGAAATCGAAGTGGAATAGCAGGTATCCAGATGACAACTGCGACAGAATTTGGGATTCTGATATGTACTACCTTGAACCAAGCACCACGAGTACTCATTCAATAACACACATATTGAATACGTCGGCAGTGGCTGATGTTGCCCCGATGATCGTGCTGCAGTCGAACCGCTTCAATTACCATAACCTGACATTATCGTACTCCCTCCCTTTAGCCAGGTCGACAGGAAAGTACCTAATGAACACTTATTTTGGAGAACTCTATAATACAACCGGGTCTGCCTTCAAGGTTTCTGTAAATGGGGCAGAGTTACTAATGGTCGATGGATGGTCTCCCCTGTCAGCCGTTGAGCTTACTGTGACACAGGCCGCAGGTTGGTGGTGGAATTTCTCACTTCTTCCAGTGGCAGGGACTCCTCAAATAAATGGCCTTGAAATTTTTGAAACAGTACAGTTGAAGCACACATCAACTCTTGGAGATGGTAAGTTTTCTGGATGTCACTCTGTAGATTGCCGCTTTTCTTAAGGTATGTAAGTTTCCTCAGAAGCAAATGGCTGTATAAGCAGTTTAAGAATGCCTGGTGTTGTATGTGCGGAGGCCAACTAAAGGTTCACTTGAGTGTGTGCATTGGTGGTGTGTAGTCAGATCTCTGAAACTGATTGAGCTCAACTTCAATATCCAGAGTGCATTACTGGACTGGGCACTTGGTAGTGATCCATGCTTTCCAGTTCCATGGAGAGGAGTCAATTGCAACACGGAAGGCACGATTACTTCTCTGTAGGTGCTTCTCTGCACTGGTAGATTTGCTATTAAGTTCCAACTATCACATTCATGAGTTCATTTGGACTCTAGAGAAACAATCATCGTTGTCAGTATATAATTCTAGCAATTTTTCTCTTGAGATGTCCATGATATGGAATTTCAACCTCATTTACAGGGATCTCTCGAGCTCGCAGCTATCAGGTGACATAGCAGGGCTTTTTCAAAATTTCACGAGCCTTGAATATTTGTAAGCATTCCATCTTGCTTGAATTTTTACATGCAATTGGCAAGGTACATGTCTATAACCGCCTCCTGTCTTCAGAATGATTCATTCTACAGTGCCAATTGAAGCTACTCATGTACGACACGCGATGTGGACAGACAAAAGTATTATCAAATTATCGTTATCCACCTAATAATTTCTCTTGAAACTTTGGTACCTCCCAGCTCCTCTTTAGGGGTGTCACCACCCAAGGGGTGAGGGAAATACCCCAAGCCATTAATTAAATCAAGGTTGTCACAAATCAGACTGTCCTCCTGTCATCCGATGCCACTAATCTGACAAATCTACCCAGGATACTAGATTTTCGGGGTTAGTGAATCCTGATTCTTGGAGGAAGTCCATGCTGTGACATACCCTACAAGAGTTCTCAGCACTGGATTCGTTGGCCGTGATACCCCTAATTATTATATTTGATGCAATAGACTCACAGGGTCGTACTCACAAACATTGTCTTAAAGCATATTCTTGGTCACTTGTATCTGAAAAGCATTGGCAACACGGCTGTGCCAAACACTTGAAGCTTGCGAAGCAGGAAATGTTGATTTGGTATAAGATTTGTCACGTTTCCGAAGCCCACAGCAGCGATATTTTCCTAAAATTCCAATCCCCACGTGACTCTGCAGAAACGTAAGCGGAAACAGTCTGGTGGGACATATCCCAGATCCTAAGGGACTTTTCCAAAGCTTGAAAATCTTGTAAGTTGAACTAGTATCTCTCGTATGTGCCATTAAGTCTTGTCACTCTTTAATTCTGCCATTTACTTTTCTAGGACACCCACCACTCAATTTTGATTAATTCCTTCTCTTTTTCTTGCTTGATAAATGTCTTCGATTTGCATGCAGGTCTACTACTCAATTTCTGACAGTCGTACGTACGTTTTGGCAGAGACTTGAGCAATAATCAACTTTCAGGCACCTTGGATGATTTCACAGCCTTGAATCTTCACTATCTGTAAGCAATTCTAGTTTGTTCTTATATTTACCTACGGACTATTGATTCTAGATAGGAGTTTGAGAACAGTGATAATGCACTGCTGAAAATTTTAAAGATCTGTAAGATTTCTTGACAGAAGTCGCTGCGATAACGAAGACTCCGTTCGCTTAGAACGATTGTCGCATTCTCCTCTGTTTCTGTCGACCACTTCTCTGGTTTTATTCGAGTGCCAATTCTAGTCGCGAAGGGCTATGTAGCTTACTCCTTGTCCTTTATCTCTCTGTTGTCGCACCTTTGATTTGGAAATATTGATTCTGTCAGGAACGTTGCGAATAACCAGTTCTCTGGCGCCATACCAAAAGGATTGGAACATTCCAGCTTGGTGTTGATGTAATCTTCCTCTACCGATTCCCAGAAAGTTACTCGCTTGACTTCTACCTTCTTGACGATAACATATGCTCGTATTAATGTGAAGCTGTAGTTCCTTGGCGAATTCTATTCTCTTAATGAAGACTAAAATTGTCGTCTAAACTGATCTAATAATTATCTGGAATTGGTGCAGCACGTCTGGGAATCCTTGCTTAACTCAGAATGAGACAGACCCCTGTGCACCATTAGTCACGGTTCAAACACCACACCCTGCTGAAGTAGGACCCATACGAAGCTCCAGACACAAGTTTAAGTCGGTCGAGATAGGGACCGTAGTTGGAACAGTAGCAGCAGTGATGGCAATTACAGCATCCGGGATCATATGCTGTCGCCGCTACAAACGCAAAAGAGAATTAATGGATGCTTCGGAGGAAGGTAAAGCCCACGAATTATCTTAAATCTTTATATTCTGAAGTCTTTTTGCGGTAAACTTATCTGAAGTTTTTTACAAATCTAGTACGACCAATCTGTCTGCAGCGGGAACGGTTAATATTCTGGAAAAAACGCTGGAAATCGACAGCAACGTTAAGAGATATTCTTTTCAAGAACTTGAAAATGCAACAAAAAATTTCAAAGATACACTAGGCGAAGGCAGTTTAGGTCCGGTTTACCGAGGTAGGTTATCAGATGGGACGGATGTCGCCATCAAAATGCGGTCAGATAGTTTACATCTCGATGACGATTCATTTCTGAAAGAGGTATAAATGACCACGGCTTGAACTTGGTTGTGTGGGTGATCATAAAGATAATTTACCCTGATCCTTGCAAGATAACAATAATTTTTCATGTTTTGGGTAATTGTAAGCACACACAAGTTTTCTCAATCCTACACTAAGAACTGCAACTGTTTCTTCAGGTGTCTTTTCTGTCGAAATTGCGCCATCAGAATCTGGTCCTGCTAAAAGGATACTGTCGGGAGAGCAAGAAGCAGTTCCTAGTGTTCGAGTTCATGTCTGGGGGTTCACTGAAGGATCATCTATACGGTACGAGACCCTGGTTTCGTTCGCTAAGTTCAAAGGATGAGGTCTTTACTATTACCTATTGGCTAAATATGATTATTAGTATTTGCCTCTGATGGTATTCCAATTGATTGAACCAATCGATTTGTCTCTGGATCATATGTGCTGGTGTACATTTAGGTCCACTTTCAAAGACCCAATCGATGACATGGGAGCAAAGACTCACATCAGCTATTGGGGCTGCCGCTGGTAACAATTTCCTGAATACTGCTCATCACTTGCAATTTGCACGTACAATCACCAGAGTACGTTGCACCTCGATCACCAGAACCTAGCCAGGGGGGTACAGAGTCACAGAGAAGAGGAATACCGGGCAGACTGTTCAATGTTCTCTAACGTCTTCTTCGTCTAAAATTTTGCTTGCAAGTAGTATGTGGCTATGGGCAGTACGATATAGAATAGTTCTCATTGATAAAAATGATAAATTTTTGCATTTTTCAGGACTTGAGTATCTGCACAGTCACTTGAAGAGTGTACACAGAAGCGTGAAGAGCTCCAACTTCTTATTAGGACCCAATTATGTTGCGAAGGTCTCAGATTTCGGCCTCTCGAAGCCGGGAGCGCTCGCGGAAAAGACCCTCATAAGAGGCACAGCAGGCTACCTTGATCCAGAGTAACATTTGCAACACTATTCTGTTGATATTTAACGAAACATTTGTTAAATATGAACTGTCTTTCTGGATGTGAATCCTAGAAGAGGACCTTGTGCAGATCTTAGAGGGCTCTTTTCAAAACCAGCTGTCCCCACAGTCTTGTGCATCGTGATCTTGCTGGGAATTCGCAAATGTAATTTTCTGTAAGAAACACATATACATTGAGACAGTCGTCTTGAGAAGATTCTACTTTTCTAACCGAGAATCAGAGAATATGTGTAGCGTATTTTGGTGTAGTACACTGAGGAATCATTAATTGTTTGGTGAGCTGGAAATGTGGTATTAGGTACTTCGACACGATGCAGCTAACTGATAAGAGCGACGTTTTCAGTTTTGGAATTGTTCTTATGGAGATCCTGTGTGGACGGGAACCTCTTGCCAGTGATTGCTCTCCTGATGCGTACAATCTTGTAGCATGGGTACCAGATTCCTCACCCTGCCTGTTTACTTCCGAGAGGTCTAAAATGGCCAATCTCTGACAGTTTATCAGTTTAGCCAGCTTCTCATATTATACGTCTGCTGTAAACATCATAAGCTTAACCGAATCCCATTTACCCATTCCAGACCAACAGTCTACACAATCTGTTGCATTTGTGCTCCAGGAATTAATGCTGAGTAACCTTGATATTGCAGGTTCGACCTGCTTTACAAGGTGCAATTCCGAACGGCGACATTTCAGTTGTCGACAAGGCGTTGGGAAACCAGTTCGTACTGCAAAGCCTGGCCATTGTCGCCAGCGTCGCTTTCCAGTGCACTGAGAAGGAGGGGGCCAGCAGACCATCGATGACCGAGGTGGTCAAGGAACTCAAACGAGCCATGGATGTTGAAGATTTGCTTCCGACGAGCATCATCGAGCCCTCTCCTCCTAAACAGACTCGGCCACTGGCCCCGAAAATCATCAACAAGAAATTTAAAACCTTTCATTCCCAAGAATTTTACCCGGTTCAACGTTCTCAGAACATAACCTTTCGTGCTCGTTAAAGAGTTTGAAGCAGACAGCAATAACATACTCAGGGTGAGTGTGCTTGAAACTCTTGAACGATCCATTCCAATCATCAATACTCTCGAAAAAGACATTTGTCTTGGACAGATTTCCCAAGCTGAGTCTTTTGTAACGAATTCTATGGAGTGTTCTGCATCCCACTTAGATGCAAATTGGACCGTAAGTTTACGTATCCCCGCCCTCAGATCAACGATTTTCCTGTCAATTTTGTGATTGGGCTTGTCCGTCACCATGTAAGCTGGAGTGTCCACTAAATGTCCTTTTAAGTGTTGATCCTCCTTTTTAACGGTGCTGGACCCTTGAACCTTAACCCCTAAATGCCCAAGGCCGTTTTTGAGATTCTCGCTTTTTTCTCTAAAAGCCAACATTTTGATAAGTTTTATCAAAAAATTTGATCTACTGATCTGTACAAATTCAAACTAAACATGTTAGAGATCACATGGGAAAAGAAAACACAATATCACTTATGGATTGTTCAAACTAAACATGTTAGAGATCACATGGGAAAAGAAAATACAATATCACTTATGGATTGAAAGATTGTAATGTTTGATCATGAGGGTATTAAAACTAAGAAAGTGAATTAGAAGTCTTTCAATCCTTTGTCACATGTCATTCTAGAAAATATGAGGTTAAAGGGTATAACCTCAATCAATTTACGGCTTCTCAAAATCTACTCTACAATTTTTTAAATGAATTTCTAATGTGATTTTTCTCCAAGATCTAGTGTATTTGAGGCTCATTTCTAAAAGCCCTCAACATTAGAAAATCAAGATTTGTAATGGACATGCTTGCACAAAATCTTAAATAGAAAAATTTTAATCATTCTTTTCCAAAATTGGATGGTTGATACTAACACTAAACTTCAGGGTGAATGCAAGAAACACTTGTACTATTTTTTGTCACACCTTGCATGCTGATTTGTTTTTTAGGCATAACTTTTGCATATTGAATCCAAATGACTTAAGATTTATAGGGAAGGTGCTCATGACCACTATACACCTTGCCTAATTTTTTTGCAATTTTCAATAATGTTTTACTAAATAAAAACAGCCCCCGATTTTATATCACAAATTCCAATTTGGAGGTTTTTAGTACTATTTTGTATCCAAAAAATCGAATTTGAAGCTGAAATTTGGACGAGATGGTCTTCTATTAGACTTCTAGCTCTTCAGGAGAGGGATTTTAAAAAAAGTTAATTTTGTATAGTGTAGAAGTCTACAAAGTAAGCTTCTTTCTGCTTGCATTTTGAAATACATAAAACATTATTTTGGTGGGTTTTTTGGTGAGTAACCATCTCTATAGAGTTGTTGCAAATGGTTAATTTTTATTTAATTTATTTAATTTATTTTACTATTTTTAACTAATTAAAGCATCAAAATGTCTATTTTCTTGAGATTTGGCACTTTCTAGTTCTCCCACTTAGAGAACTTTTCTATGCTTTTCCTTCCCAGGGTTTCTTCATCTTAAAGGTATATACATTGGCCATATTTTCTTTAAAAATTTAAAAATTATTTTTCTATGTTTAAAGTACTCCAGAAAAAAACCCATCAAATAGTGAAAACGCAACAAATAGTACAAGTGTTTCTTGCATTCACCCTTCAAAAAGAAAATTTCAAAAATACAAACTATAAAAAATAATAACTTGGTTAGGTTTTATTTAACTTAAAAGTATTGTTGACACCAAAATATGGTACCTTGGGCATTTAGAGGTTAAACAACGGACAACCTAAGCGAGAACTTCTCAAAGTGGGGTACAAGTATTGCTCCTTATCCAAGGTTTGTATTGTCAGGGCATGTAGAATTGATCAATGAAAAATGCTTTGACTTTGAAATTTGAATGCGGTGTGGCAAGCCTTATTCACTCTAAAAGTAAATTTAATGAATTGAACCTCTATGCAATTAGATTATGATTATGCAAAATTTATGAGTTTACACACTAGAGGTGCAAGATTGTAGAGAGTTGGTTTTCAACCAATGCAAGCTTTGAAAATTGAAAAGATCAAGGAGTATAGCTTTACACTCAAAAAATTTAGTATCAGTAAGAGAATGATGTCAACAACACTTTTGTTGTCCATAACAATAGAAGTGCACAAATTACAAGTGATCCTTGGTCCTAAATGTTCATAGACAATCATTAAAAACTAATTCACAGTATGAATTGTCCTAATTTAGAGAACGTACTAAAAATATAAATAAGACACTTTGAGATCCCCTTCACACTACACTATTTTCATAAGCCATGACCTCAAAGGCAACCTAAACCCTAGCAGAGGTATTCTCTACAAGTAAAAGTTGATCTCAAAATTCAAGAGAAGGAAAAGAACAAGGACAAGAAGGAAGATGGATAGTAGCAGACAACTATAGTATATTGCAATACATAGCTAACATCCTTGTACCTTCCATTTTTGAGTTAGATGAAAAGTTGTACATCTACATTATTCTTCACATGCATTACACTAATTTTTCAATGTCACTCTATTTTATATTAGTATAAATTAAAATATTGTTCTAGAATATTGATTTCCATAAAATAAAATTTGTAGAGACATTGATTTTGCACGTGATTTCATTTTTGTACATTCACTAATAGGATAATTTTTCAATCAAATGATAGAAATAATGATTTAAAAATTCATCCAATATATTTACTATTATTTTTAAATAATTGTAAAATTTTATGAATGACAACCAATAATTGGATGCACACTTTCTTCCACTTTACAAATAATTATATAGCTATCAACCATCATATTAGGATTGTAGTTTCAAAATTAATGATCTTGGAATGACAAAGTATATTTAAGAATTGTTTAGATAAATGATAATAAGCCTCAACTACAAAAAACGAATGATTATCATCTACTTTTTAAGGGCACAATTTTATTGATGGAGCATTCGCATAATAAATAAAGTAACTCCAAGCCATATAAGTTATTTTTTGACTTTATATCAATGAAGTTGCTTCAAAAGATATAATATCCGTGTAGTGTATTTTGATACTTTTGGTTTTAGAATCTTAAATCTTTTCTTTTTTTACATTTCAAATAAATCATTTAAAAAAAAATTCTAGATCTACTTTCTACTCCACTTGAATTATTTTAATAAGTTCCAAAAATGTGTGTTCTATTGTAGTTTGAAGTGGAAAGTCTATCATCATATTTCTAATCATAGAATGATAGGAAGATTTGGTTTGTGCTATAATATAAATGTACAATGAAAATATAAAAGATTTGATCTTATTTTCAAACTCTATATAAACAATTTTCCACTCCGTTTCAAAATTCATAGTAACTTTAAGTTATTACCAAAAAATATTGAAGTTTTTATAACTTACATGGAAATGCAATTTTATTTCAAAGAATTAAAAGAATTCTTTTCATTCATCTTTAGCAAAATGGAGAATATAAAGTAGATGGAATTTGAAGATTGACTACAAGGCCATATGCCCATTCTCCATGGATCAATCATGTAAGGTTATAGAGGACTCACAATATTAGATGATTAATCTCTAAAGGCTCAAGGCCTTTTTTCTGCCAAAAAACACCCACCTTTATAGCAAAGAGTAAAAAAATTTAAAATGTTTTTTTGGTACATCTAACCATAGGAACTTACACCTAACTAGTATAAGAAAGTGTGGAAAAAATTTCAGAATTTTTGACCGCACAAATTGCCAGATATCTGCGTTTTAAAGTGAAAAAAAACAAGTTTTTCAACACATTGTAGGACTAGATTTTATGATTTTGAACATTTTTAACTTAAATGTTTTGCACTACAAAGATTTGAGCTTTATATCTTTATAGTGGAGAATTGAGTTGAGAGTCTAGGATAAAAAAGAAAATCCAAAAAAACTTAATTTTCATTATTAATAAAATTGTTAAGTACAAGTAGGTACGAGATAGAAGGAAAACCTAAAATATTAATATTATATGGAATTAAAAAGCACTAATTTCAATGGTGAGATTGTTCTTGCAAAAAAACTAAACCTTGAGGAACTTTTTTTTGAAAAATTGTAAAAATTGCATTCAGAAATGAATGCTACAAGTTATTTTTTTCAGGAAGATGCTCTAAGTGCCCAAAAAATAAGATTGTCCATGACTTTCTCATAACAAATCCAAACGAAATGAATCAAATCTTCAAATAGACAAAAATATAATCTATAAGAAAAATTAAATTAAATTAAATTAAATTAAATTAAATTAAATTAAATTAAATTAAATTAAATTAAATTAAATTAAATTAAATTAAATTAAATTAAATTAAATTAATTTTGTTGTTTTACTGCCCCTCGTCCCCTGTTTTGAGATTATTTGGACATAACTTTTTTCCTAGGCACCAGTTGAGAAAAAATTATATTCCTACAAAGCTTAGCAATTTTTCTATCTTCACAAAAAGTTTCAGAAAATCATGACAAAATTCCAGCCCATAGACACTTGCCCAAAATCCCAATTGTTCCCCAAAGGAACAATGGGCTTTTAGGGGTTAATATTCAAAGTTCCTATAGATATAAGGAATACATCTAAAGTAAATATACCCAAAATCAACAAACAATAATAATTCAAAAAGCTCTAGCCCTATATCACTAGTTCATTTTCCATTTTCCAAATTCAAATCCTACTCAAACTCCCTCGCATTTAGCTTCTCTGCATGCAAAGACACTCCTTGAATCCAAAGCCAACAAACAAACAAAACTCGCATTGTATTCCAAAATCCTACATTTAAGGATATCAAATGTACAACAAAGAATTTATAATGCCAATTTTGGATGTACTATTGATTTTGTATATTCCAACTCATCTTGTCAGAGGACAAAGTTGAGGCTAATGATCAAGGTCATGAGCCAAGGAGAACTAACTTCTTCACTGCCTTTTTTCTCATGACCAAAGAAAACTCAAAATCTAATTATTCAACTACAAATGATGACAAGTTTAAAATATTTGAATTTACATTTGGTATCAACTACAAAACAGTGAAATGAATTGCCTTCTCTAGTTACCTCATGACTCACTGCTTGTCCACATGGAGGCACATATGACTCTCTAAACCTGGACCAAGAACTAGTGCACCAAGCCACCAATCCATGCAACACAACATATGATTCTTGCATTATTGCATCCTTCTACAATAATAGTACATATTTATATAGTGTAGAATGTCGAGAAATTAGTGAGTGGGCAAACTAATTTCAGTATTTTGTGTAGGAGTGGTCACAAAATACAAAATTAACCACTAAAAAATAGAAGACAGAGTATTACATTGGGGCACGGTCATGGGCACGGTCATGGGCCCCAGCGGTTCAGTCCTCCCTGGCCACGGTCATGGGCCCAGTAGGCACACTTGCTGTATACTGTAACAATACTGTATCCGTGAACACGTTGCCAGACGCTGCACTTTCTGCATCACATTCGCAGAGAAGACAACTTGTCTTCCTCCCAAAGGCGCATGCCTCTTCAGTTCACTGGAAGCCCACATCTGGCGCACTTGCAAGGAGATAGGGTGTCAAACATTTCCTTCTTTCAAACATTTCCTTCTTTCAAACATTTCCTTCTTACAATTCGTGACCATTCCAGTGCCGAAGATCGTTCCAGGGCTCCCCATTTCGCTCAATCCCAGCAGCTAGCTCGAATCTCGCCATGGCCAAGTCCAAAGCGGTGCTCATGATCGTCGGCGACTATGTGGATGATTACGAGGTGGGTCACGCTTCAATCGAATCCTCAATTACTCCAATGCATCCCTTCTTCTTCCTAAGGTCGATCCCTGCTTTGTCTCTGAATTTCTTTCAAATTAGAATTGAAGTTCACTTGAGGAGCTGCTGCGGTTCTGAAGAATCCCTTGGCGCATTTAATTTGCGCTCACTGCCGTGCTACAAGTGTGAATTGGGGGACTTTAGTGGAATGCTGATTGTCCGGATATGGTTTTTTCTTGACTTGAAAATCGTGCTGCAAGTAGCCCACCTGACTGTTTTGAGAGTTTCGGTTACTGAAACAACGAAGTAGTTGCGTTTTGTAGTCAATTTAGGGGTTGGTTCTCCTTGGGGATTTCATGGCGTTGTGAATTGGGTGATGTTTGTCTATTTTTTTGTTTCCATGAGATAGTGCTGATGGGTTCGCTTATTCACTGTGGGAAATTCCCTTGCTCAGATCATGATGTTATTTGGTGATGGAAATGCAGGCGATGGTTCCGTTCCAGGCCCTTCTGGCGTATGGATTGAAGGTGGACGCAGTTTGCCCAGGAAAGAAAGCTGGTGAAACTTGTGCAACTGCTATCCATGATTTTCTTGGACACCAGGTATGCTCTAGAGGTCTGTTGAAATTCTTGGTGATCTTGGTTGTGCTTATGGTTGTCTTGATATTTAAGGTAAGTCTTCTTATTTGTGCCGCTATCAATGTACCAGTAGTGCACAATGTAAATTTTGGAATGTGCACTATTCGAACAAAGTGGCACAGATAAGCCACAACTGAATCGTGGATGCCTTACCTTACAAGTGGAACAATGAACTCAGCATGTCATGAGCTCACACTGACAACCGTTCTTTGGGCAAGTATAGGCCAAATAGGAACCTCTTTGGAGCAGAGTGGAAATGCTGTATGTCATGTTAGATTTGCTGATGTCGTTTCTTTATGGTGACCTTGTTATCGAGACGTTGTCTATGAAAACTTTTATGTTCTTTACTCATAGTGGGATTAGTAGAGGAAAAGCAATGAAGTGTGCCACTGTTTATTAGAACTAATGGCACACTTGAAGAACGACACCAAATACTGAGGAATCCCTTGTTTCATTCGGGCATGCTTTGGGAATCCTATGCTGGACATGTAAGAGGACATGGCAATGAAGAAGCAAATGTTCTCCTGAGCTCTATAGCTTGGATGGACATGAAAGGAAGAACTTTTATTTACTTTCCATGTCATGCGACTGTAGTGATGTTTCTTGCCTTCGCTGTAGAGTCGTAACGCGCTTGCTATGGGTGTGGTGTGGTTTTGTGCAGACTTTCTCGGAGAGCAAGGGTCACAATTTTGCACTGACTGCAGACTTCAAAGATGTGAATGCCGACAGCTACGATGCGTTGGTGGTGCCAGGAGGTCGAGCGCCAGAGTACCTCTCTCTGGATGAGGACGTTTTAAACTTGGTCAAGAAGTTTGAAAGTTCACACAAACCAATTGCTTCAATCTGTCACGGCCAACTTATTCTTGCAGCTGCTGGCATTTTGAAAGACAAGCAGTGCACAGCATATCCAGCAGTGAAACCTGTTGTTGTCGCTGCAGGTTGAAATGCGAGACCAGTGCTTTTCTTTTTCTTTGAAAATTGTGTGAGTTCCTGTCAATGAAGCTGTTAATTGAATTAAATGCTGTTTGTTCCATGGCTATTCGATGTATCCAATTTACAACTCGCTCCCTTTTGAACTGTGACCTTGACGAGCGTTTCTTTGATATGTTACTCAGGCGGCATATGGAAGGATCCGAATCCCATTTCAGCATGCTTCACAGACGGCAATCTTGTGACAGGGGCAACCTGGCCAGGCCACCCTGAATTTCTGAAGCAAACATTGAGGGTCCTTGGTGCCACTGTCCAAGGTGGCGACAAGAAGATTCTTCTGTTGTGCGGGGTATGTGTACTACTGGACTGCTTGCAAACGGATATGGTTCTGTGCGCAAGTAATGAATCATTGGCAAGGGGAGGGCTCTCATATACTTGTCCCACTATAATTTTCCTATCTCAACCCCTGTTCATTACTTGGTCATGAACTTGAATTCGGTGGGGCATCTTTGGTGGTTGGGCTTAAGAACAAGCGTAGGAGAACGAGAACTAGGCGAGTTATATATGTGAACACTCTAATTCACAACACGAATTTGATTTTAACATTATGTTCTTAACACCAAACACGTTAGTCATGAACCCTAAACCCTAAACATGGAACATGGAAGGCAATGTAGGGCGGGGCTCCTCAATTCTAGCCTACATCCGTGGAACCTGGTTTTTTTCCAGCTCAATTGTGGATATTGACTCTTCTTCTGTGCCATTGTCGTACAGGATTACATGGAGGATTACGAGGCGATGGTACCGTTTCAAGCCATGCAAGCGTTGGGGCACCAGGTGGATGCTGTGTGCCCTGACAAGAAAGCTGGCGATAAATGCGCGACTGCTGTTCATGACTTTGAAGGCGCCCAAACCTACAGCGAGAAGCCCGGTCACAACTTCGCTCTCACGGCGACTTTCAGTGAAGTGAAGGTGAGTGAGTACGATGCCCTTGTTGTACCTGGAGGTCGTGCACCGGAGTACTTGTCTGTGAACGAGAAAGTGCTGGATGTGGTCCGGGAGTTTGATAATGCGAAGAAACCAATTGCCTCCATATGCCATGGGCAACAGATTTTGGCGGCAGCTGGTGTACTCAAGGTATCACCGTCAAATCCCTTGTTTTGCGCTCACGTTACAATTTTTTTTTTAACGTTGGGTTACTTTGGAGTTTTGAGTGAGTGTTGCCGCTTCTGAAAGTTCTTCGTTTATGACTCATTCTTTTGTTTTGAAGCGGACTGTTGTAAATACAGTATTTGCAGACAGAACCCGTATTTTGTGGATAAAAAGTTGATCTTAGTAATTACTCATGAGCCCCCCTTTTCACTATTGCTACAGAGGTTGGGAATAAAGACTCTTGCCTGAATTAGTTGGCTGAGTGTTGTTAAATCCATTAATTGTTGGACTCAAGATGTAAAGAAAGGAGATGCCAAAGAATCGGAGCATCTTGGATGCTCGACTCTCCCTTGAATTAGATGTTGGACACCTGGACGGAGCTCCATTCAAGAATGTACGCTGAGCATATTTGAAATCTGCTGAAATTGTGCAGGGCAAAAAGTGCACGGCATATCCAGCTGTGAAGAGCCAGGTTGTGTTAGCCGGCGGACACTGGTTGAATGCAGATCCAATTACCAAGTGTTTCACTGATGGACACTTGGTGACAGGAGCTGCATGGCCGGCTCAACCCGAGTTCATTGCCCAGCTGATGGTTTTGTTAGGGACGACAGTCACCTTCTGAGAATACGGAAGTTATGTTGCCTTACACTTCTAGTCACAGTAATAAATAGTTGCATTTCGATATCAAGGATTGTTTATAGATTGGCGAGAGCTGTTTGAAGCTTCAAGGGGAAAACCAGATAAATACTTATAATTGGCGTTTGTTTTATTTTTTTTGCATTGTTATTCGCATGAGTATAGTTTGTGGCAGTTGTTCTGGTGCAAGTATGAAACTTAAAGCCCGAGGGTTTATGGATGTTACATATTCTGACCACTGTATTCACATTACTATCGAGGAAATGAAGATAGGATCTGGGATTGCCACTTCGGCTTCCCTAGATCCTGTAAAGAATGTATGAGCTACAACACGCCTACTGCTCGTAGTCTCATCTGAATACAAAATAGTCTCATATGAATCGGTCTAACTAGAGTTCGTCTACATGAATTGACTACGACCTGTCATCAAGTACATCTCCCATTTTTTGCACCGAAAAATGGCCAGGTTTAAACTAACCTTGATCTACAAACTACCTTCTTCTGCAAACTATTTTGGAACTCCTAAAACAAAGCTTACCTCTAACCCAAAGCTCGGAAATCTTTCCAAGACTTTTCTCATACATTAATAATCACCTTAAAATTCCTGCAAAGCAAAAGGAGTAAACGAACGTCAGTAAGAAAGCAAACACCTTCTGAGACCGTTACCTGAAAGTAACCAAAATTATAACTGCAACCCTGAATGTAACCGGATTACCAGAATATAACGGTAACTTGAAACACAGAACCCCACGAATTCACACAACAAACTTGACACAAGGTTCATCGAGGCCAGCAGACAACAGACCTAAAGATAACTGTACTTCAGTTTGACCCATTTTCCAAAACTGACCCCTACAGATACTTGCCTAGCCTAAAATGTACAGCTTAGGGTTGATTTTGGGTACACCCTCTAAATATTATTATTTATTCATCCGAAGTCCAAGAAATGCATGCAAAGAGAGTATGGAAATTCCCTTTTGACTCTCACCAAGACCCAACAAAAGTTCAGTTCAACAAAGAAGCCATGCTCAAATGCTTTGCCGGACAGTTTTTAGGTTTCGTTAGCTTACCAAAACCCAACCCCCAGCGCCATAGCCTCCACGCATTCCAAGTCTACGTTACAAGCAGCGAAGTACGTTACTGCCTCGGCATCCAAAGCCCTCCATCACTCCCACGGCAGATGCAATTTGTGGTCACTGTCATAGCTCCCAAACACGCTCTGCGTGTAATTCTTGAGCCCATAGTCATGCAGTTCGCAGAACCGCGACTCCCAATCCGCAGGTTTAATCGCTTTCGTCCCCAAGTCCGGCACTCGGTCCTTGGACCCCTGGTTCCGTTTTTCCGTCCAGTCCGCCACATAAGTGGCAGCGCGGCGATGGAACTTGTTCTTAAACTCGTCCCAGACTTGGAACTTGAAGTGGTTGATCACCGCCGTCCCTGGCTGAATCAGCTTCCGCCCATACCCACGTTTCAAAGTGAAATGGTGAATCGCATTCTCCAGAGAATAATGAACAGCGCTCAGTAATACAAGCGACTTGTGCCTCTCGGTCTTTTTCACCCGGCAAGTGTATCCCTGGGTCACTCCTTGTGGGGGAGAAACCTTAAGCCCCGAGGGGCCAAAGTTGTAACAGAAGGTGCAGATCTGACCCAGTCGGTCACGCCCAATTGAGGCTGCTTTGATAAACCCTGCCAGAATGGTGGAGGAGTTTGTCCCGGCGGACGGAGAAATCGACCTAGCTGGAGAGGAAACCATCTCAGCTGGAACTTCAGCTCCTTCAGCATCTTCTTCAGCATCTTCAAGAGCTTCTTCCGGAGAAGAAGAAGAAGAAGAAGAAGAGTCATTAATCTCTCGGAAAGGCTTGCTGGGGAAGAAAAACTCGTCGACGTCCGTGAAGAGCATCCATTTGCACTCATTCTGAGCTAAGACGCTGCAATGCGAGAAGGACGCTTCCTGCGTCTTCACCCACGGCCACGCCTGCTTCTGAATGCTGAACCCGCTGCTCCCCAAGGAACTGATCACCCCATCCAAACCGTCGTCGCTGTTGTTATCGTACAAGAAAAACTTGGTCACGCCCAAATGGCTGTTGTAATGCACCCACTCCTTCAAAAACTTCGCCACGTTGTAGATCATGGTGCACGAGCAGACGTGGTGTTTTGGGGCGGCTTCAATTCCAGAGCTTGCTGCTTTGTTTAAAAGCTTACGATCCACGGGACCCTCGAAGGAACCCTCGGGAGAAGGCTCCGGAGTCTGTTTGGAAGAGGGCTCGTAAGAATGCTCGGGAGAGTTATCAGAACTCGTATTAGGGTTTCGTGCAGGATTGTAATACGCAACAGACGCCAAAACGCGTCCTTGGAACTTCACCGAGATTTTCCTCCCGGCAAACTGGTGCACCAAATCCAACGGCGGATGCGCGCACCTGAAAACCTCTTGCACTTGCGACGTCACTTTCGTTTCGTAGTACCCTCCGTAGACGCACGTAAGATTCCTCAAGCGCGCCTCTTCTAGCGGCCCAGACAGACGAGGGCCTCGCGGGTGGCTGATCCCGTGGACGAAAACCACCACGTCGGTCTCGGTCGGGAAAGCTTCGTAAGTCACCAGGTCTGAGTGGAACCACTGCAAGGGGCGTTCGTGCACCGTGACTTTCGGAAGAATCTGCTGGTCTTGTCCGACGATGAGAATGGAGCTCACGTCCCACTGAAGGGATTGAGGTGGCGCAGGACAGAGAATGGCTGCTCGGTGGTGGTAGAGGTGAAGCGCAGTGGGTTTGCGGGAAATGGTGTCGCCGTAGCGGCATTCCAGGGATTGTTTGAATGGGAATGCGGAATCAGGAGACTTTTGCACCAACACTAAAACCTCCAAGTCCATGACGATCACGTCCTCGATGTACATTTCGGCAGTTCCGTTCTTGGACCAGGAAGTGGGGACATTGTTCGAGGGTAAGCTCATCAGGGAGACGTCTGACGGAGCTGCGAAAAGCAGGCAACATGTACATTGTTAGGAAACTTGCGACAGAAAGGGATACTCTCAAATCTCTGTAATCCCATTGATAGAATGTGGATTCCGGGATGTCGCTTGAGAGAAGGTTTGAATGTAACTGGCTAAGGAAGAGTTGTCAGATGGTGCAATCGGATAGAAAAATGACATATTTCGGGGTGATTAACGGTATTGGTTTTGCAGAAAGAAGAAACTGGATGGAGGAGAACGGGGGCTTACCTTGATTGGGTTGAGGGGTGATAAGAACAACGAGGGCAACCAAGCCGACGAAACCAACGGCATAGCAGACACGGCGCAACCAGACCCGCCGGCGGATCTTATCCGCATGGCGCTTGAGCATGGATTTGCTGTCCTCCGGGACCAGCAAACTGAAACCGTTGTGCGCCATCCGAAACGGCCACCCGCTCTGTCACCGGACTCCAAACTTTCCTTCAATGCCAATGATGCGCTATTGCCAATACCCGCAGCAGCGAATTCACGGCAAATCGACAAACAAACAACGAAACTACCCCAACACACTGGGCCTGAAAATCGGCAATCAGTTGCGGAAATTGACGGGAAGCAACTCGCTCGCTATAAGGGATGCCGCGCACATATCCCACCCCGCTTCAAAGCAAATATATTCGGCTCAAAAACAAACACATTCCGAAAGAAGACGAACTATGGCTGGAAATCCAGTGCACTCTATCCAAATCCCGTAGACCTTTCCCCAATCCGGTGCTGCTCCCTTCCTCAATCCTCCCTAAAACACGGCTCTGCGTCCCTGTGCTCGAATCTCAAGTGCAATCTCAAAACGAAGCCCCACGCTTCTCAATATACCCACGACCGCCGCTCCACTGCATCCCAATCACAAAAGCAGCGCTCAGTCATACCCAAAACAAAGCAGATCAACGAGCACAGAAAGTAATCCTAAACCCAACACTGAAACCCAACAATGAAATGCCTTGCACGCCACCACGCCTAACTTAATGCGCACATGGCAGCAAACCCATGTCGAAAAACCCCACTCGGCATCAACCTCTTCCTCTACGTACCAATCCACCCTCCCAGAGTCCAAATCGCCCGAGTCTTCAACACGCCACGTGAGAATGTCCGCACCCGGGTGGGCTTCCTGCAAGGCGTCAACTGCACTGGACTCCCCCTCAACTGACACCTTCCTCTCACACGTATGAACAGGAGCCTCTCAGCCTCCCTCACAACGTACCCAGCGCTCGCGACTCCGCCGCTATGTCTGTCTGTCTTCGGTCTGTCACGCGCTTCCGCTAAATAGAACCAGGCACGCGCGCCACTGGGTTGGAGCTTTACTGTGGCTGTGAAAACGATTTGTATTTCTAAGTTACCCACAAATTCGGGGAGGCGATGGAGATTTCATTATTGTCGGCTTCCTTTCTTTGCTTTATCTTAGTTTCCGTGTTGAAGCATGGCGATTGTTGATTGTTTCACTCTTTTCAGCGTAATAAAAAGTCTTGTTACTGTAGAAAACTAGAAGTTTTCTTCAGCTGGTGGGGCCTGGCAGAGTGGCAACAGCGGGCGGGATTCATGAATACTCGTGCAACATACGTCACCTTTGATGGTCTCTCTCATCACAGAGAATGGCCGGGAACTGAACGCGCGCTCTGCTTGAGCCGCCGCGCCGGACCGGGGTGCGGGCGCGCCGGACGGGATGTGGCATAATGCGCTGGCCGTTGCCTGCCGTCCGCGGCATGTATTCGTATATGAGTACGAAATACGGGTACTTAGAATTCCGTAGTCGTATACCTGCGAGTGCTTGAGTGGTTCTCCAAAGGGTGGTATTCGTATCATGGTGTAGGGCAGGGTTGGCGGAAAATAATTCTAAAAGAAAATAATTCTAAAAGGAGATGCCAAAATTTGAAGGAAATTATTTTTCCCAAAAAACAAAACATTTGTATGGTGGAAAAAAACATTCATTAAAAAATTACATTTCAGCATATATTGAATTTCTTTATTTTCATTTTTAAAATCTGAGATAGATGATTGCTGACTCTAGCTACACTTATAGTATAAAACTCTAATACACCAAAATATCTAATTTACAAGTTACACAAGATAAAAGTTGACAAAGGGGAGGTGACAAGAAGAATTAAAAAAAGATGCCAAAATGGAAGAAGGTGTTTGTAACCTTATCCTTTTAATCCATGGAGGCCCAAGGCCTTTTTGGTTTTAGAAACATCATTGCTTTTGAAGTGTAATAGACCGAAATGTCATTAGGTTGTAGAGATCTCAACCATACAATCTTGTAGTGTATGTGTTGTTGCTGATATGGATCAAGTTTGGAGTCATTTGGCCACATAGATTGCAAGATTATACTATTTTAGTGGTGAAATAAGGTTCCGAAATTTCCTAGCAACACATTTGGTGGTGAAATTTGATTTCTAAATCTACTTAAATGAAAAAAACTTCAAACTATAAAGTGATTGAAAACCAGTATACAAATACATTGGTGAAAAAAATATCATTCAATTGACTCATTGTGTTTGCAAAATGACTTTGAAATGTCAAAAAATAGCATCAAAAGTTGGAAAAATCACATCTAAGGCTAAACCTCCTTCTACTAAAAGCGCAAGTTTTACAAAAAGAATTATTGGAAGTGGAGACTGTATGAAGAAGAAACCAGCCGCCAAAATTCATTGTAGTCCAAAAATGTCAGATTGCTCCCATACATTCAAAACGATTTGGGTTGACATGAAAATTTTATCACAACAACTAGACTTTAAGGGGAACATAGTCCAATAACTTTAATTGAAAACTAAAAATATTGGATGAAGGAGATACTAGCCCCTAAAGTTGCAGCCATCATATGCACTTTGGTGAATTCAAATTGATCCTATGAACTTCGATTAGCTTCCAAAAAATTTGATCTAAAAATTTCACCACTCAAACTAAAAAAGACAGCACAAATTTTTCAACAAGTTTGATTGAGTTTGGACTTTGGATGCAAAAGTTATAATACTTTGAATTGGACTAGAAACTATGTGAGGACACTTTTGGGAGTTTATAGGTTTAATAGTTTGTTCAAATCAAGTTATTCCAAAAACATTGGCCATTCCAAAAAGAAGTAGGAACTTAAAGCAATAATACACAAATAAAAATTCAAATCGATTGTCACATTTAGGTGCCAACTATAGAAACAAACATCAATTACCTTGTAGCATATATTCAAATTTGTTATCATAGATTCTAGACCCTAGACCTCAATAGGTATAGGATTCCTTTCTATCCTTTATTGTACACCTTAGCATTCCTATCCTTTATTGTACACCTTAGCAAGAATGTAAAAAATCTTTCTCCACCCCCATGATTTGTTGTACAATGTAGGCCCACCTTTAGGTCTGCCACACAATGTTAGATAATGTTTTGAATACATTGAGTCCAAAAAAATCAAGTAAATCGATTGAGTACCAATGGATACACATACATACATTTTTATATACATAAAGAAATAAATTTGTATATGGACATTGAATCCAGGGCACTTCCGTATTGGAAAACCTCACTTCTTTCCTGAATTCGAGGGGAATGGTATTTTATTATTTTTTTTTCAACATGGCCTAGAGTTGCACTGTTTTGGAACTCTTATTCCCAAAAGGGTTGTGTGTTGACTTCCTTTTTAAGAACTTGGCCAGTTGTACCCCTCATGCCTGGCCGTGTCTTTTGGTAGCCTTTTTTTTATTTATTTTTTATTTATTTTTTATTTTTGGGGGAAACAAATAGAAATCTATTGCAGAGCATAAAATACAAAACAGCCAAGCCACGCCAGAAGGCTGGACAAAAGATGAACAGTAATTGTAGCCCTTATTTTTGTATCCCTCCAAGTGGGTCAGTCAGCAACGGTACAAAAAGAACATGGTATTGTAGTATTGTACCAATGAGAGCTCCATAATATTTACTCATAACATTCCGTAGCTCTACAGTGATGGTGTCGTATATTTCACACCCCAATAGTGCTTCATCAGTAGCTACTGATGAATTATACAAGTGGAAAGATGTAGAAGCATTGGCACCATCACTATAGAACCAAGGTAGCGTCGACATGTGCTACTGAATGTTATGGTTGTAGTACAATAATTGTGGATCTTTAATAATTTTAGTAGTTTGATTGATTTTAAATGAAATTAGAAGCAAGACTTTATAGTAAATCTCTCTTACGAAGTGGGACCAATTGAAGATAAGTTTTGTGTTTTCCGAGGTAAAAGTAGAAAAAGTGTCCCCTATTTTGTGCCATGTTTGGGATATGTTATAGATCACTCCTAGGTTCCCTAAATATGAATTTAAAATTTGCAAAAAATAAATTTGTGGCAAATAAGACAATCCTGCTTTTTTCCTCAGGGTAAATCCACCCTGTTGGTCCCACTTAGGGGGATGGTTTTTGTTTTTTTTTGTTATTTTGGACAAATGGGAGACCCATTGCGTTAAAAAAAAACACCAAGTATAAAACGGCCAAGCCAGAAGGCTAGACAATGAAGAGAGGATGAGCAAAAGAAGAACCGAACAGAAACCGCAGAAAAAACAACTAAACAAAGACACAAGGAAGAGGGCCCTCTTTGTTCCAACTAATCTGGTTGCCAACACGGGTGGCCAAAACATGATAGGGAGATGGGTTTAAGGTAACTACACCCAAAAGCGCACAGCGGATATTCTTGTCTAGAATGTACTCCCACTATTCATATGATTCTATGATCACTTTTAGGTACACCTATTCTCAACACTTTGGAAATTTGTAGTTTATTCACATGGTGTCCAAAAAATGCGTTCTAAGAGAATCTAGAACCCCCTTTTGACAACCAATAGGACCCCACAAAAAAAAATTTAATAAAATAGTGAAACCCATGCTGAATCAGGCTGAGTTCCTTAACTGTGCGATTTAAGGTGCAGTTACCTTAACGTCCTCCAAATTAGAAGGGGTTAACTACTAACTTGGGTCAAAGCTACCCAGGGTAAAGTACTGTAAAGCACTTATTCAGATTGAGTATTATTGGTTATTTACTTAACAATGGGGGGGGGGGGGGGGGGTAATAATTGCAATGCCTATTAAAACTTGGGGTGTGACACTCATGCCTGTTGACTTCATTCGGTGCATTTGGGCCTTGGGGGGAGATGGACTCTTCTGTAATTAAGCGACTAGTATTTTTTTTATAATTTTTGACTTTTTTATTTTTTTTATTTTTTTATTTAGAACAAATGGGAAGTTTTTTTGTTTTTTTAATTTTATTTTTAAACAGTCGATGAGGTGCTCTTAGCTGGACTAGGTAATATTGTTTACCAACCAAGCAGGGTTCCTTTCGTCCAGGGAGGATTTACCCCTTTATTGCCCCGTGTTTTACCCTTGGAGAGAACACTGGAATTTTTTATTTGCCACGCACAATAAAAATTGCAAATTTAGAATTCATATTTGCAATCAGTGGACCAAGATTATTTGTGAGAGGTGAAGATATACAAAATTTTCCTAGCACAAAATAGGGGTAATTTTTACATTTATCTTTGGTTGGAGCAATAAGGGGGTCAATTTCTCCCTAGTCCATTTTGCATCTTCGTTTGAAAAGGTTGGGTTGAAGTGAACCCCTTACTTCATACCATTGTTCACCCTTAACCCCTAAAGGACCAAATACTGTTTCTTTAGCAACATAGCGATTTTGAGCAGCTCACTACGGACAGATTTTTCATTTGCACAAGATTGTCCTTAACTTTCTCATTATTAGTCCAAATTGAATGAATCTAAGCTTCACATGTAGACAAAAATATAATATATTATGTGAAAAAAATTTAAAAAGTTATTTGACTTTTTGCAGGGTTTCTTTTTGCTGGTTGCCGAGTTCAGTTCTAAGCTTTTTGTGGTATAACTTTTGCCCCGGCTACCAATTGAAATAAAAATTATACTCCCACATAGCTAATCAAGTTTTCTAGCTTATGAGAAAATTTCAAAATTTCATAAAAATTTGAGGTCACAAGACTTTGTCCAAAATCCAATTTGTCCCCTGAGGGACAATGGGACTTTAGGGGGTAATGTGAAGAAGGTTATGAGGGATTCAATTTGTGAGTAGATTAGGACATTAGAGGATCTTTGGGCCAAAAAGATCGCGAGTTCCTGAATTGTGGATACTCTAGAAACTCTTTGGGAACTCCCTTGTGATCTGGCCAAAAGATTGCCACGCCAAATATTATTAAATAATTAATTTTCTTAATTTTTTTTAAATTTTTTTTAAATTAAATTTTTTTAATAGATTTTTAATGCATTTTTAATTTTTTAATTTTTTATTATTATTATAACATTCTGACAACATAGTGCTGGTTCCCAACAAAGGAACAACCTTGAAACAATCTTCCGGAGGCCCCCCAAATCCTCTAATAATCCAAAAATTCTATACCTAAACGCAAACTAGAATCCCTCATAACTTTCATTTCATTAAACAAAATGGAGTGGTTCAAACTTTCCCACGTCAATAAATCCTTAGAACCATTTTCAATTTTTCATTTTCCACAAAAGTGAATCTTTAAGAAGTTTTTTGAGTTGCTCGAGCTGCCCACCGAGTAATGAAAACTATGTATCATGCAATAACTTTTTAACTGTGTAGTCAAAAGTTATGAAAATTGTTGGACCTTAAAGCTACTCCTTGGGCACACGTTGCGTGAAGTTTTCAAAGAACAAAAATAAAAAATCTGTTTGTAGTGAGTTGCCCAAAATCACTATATTGCCAAATAAGGGTGTTTAGTCCTTTAGAGGTTAACTGCCCAATTTACCATTTATATTTGATCTGAAATTTTAGGCTTATTTTGGTGGTGGCAGTTAAATTCCTTTAATTGGTTTGAAAATTTTTACGGACAATATTCAAGGAATATATTCAAAAAAGAAGGAAATTATTTTATTTTTGAAAGGACCGTGATACTACAGACACTGTACGCAGAAGACAATTAGAAGTCCTTGAAGCCAAGATCAACTCTTTGATTGCTAGCAAAGTTCATGAATACATATATAGAACAAAAACTAGAGTGCAAAAGATGTATTGTTGAAATTGAGGACTACCTTAATCTCAAATCCTATATATACAATTGTTTAGAATGCCTCTCAAGAACCTTTTTCTATTTAAAAAGCTCTTCAAGAGACTTCCTGTTGCTTATAAGTTCTTCTCTAGATCTAGGAAGCCTCTCAAAAGGCTTCCTACTACTA
Source organism: Neckera pumila (assembly GCA_963969595.1). NCBI lineage: Eukaryota > Viridiplantae > Streptophyta > Bryopsida > Hypnales > Neckeraceae > Neckera > Neckera pumila. The sequence continues at coordinate 24,786,520 of OZ018408.1, forward strand.
GCAGATTGTTTCTTTGATCTAAGAAGCTTCTCAAGAAGCTCCTTCTATTTAGGAAACTCCTCAAGAAGCTTTCTATTGCTTACTAGCCCCTTTTGAGACCTAAGAAGCTTTCCAAGAGGCTTCTTTCTACTAATAATTTACTTTATACATCTAAGAAGCTTCTCAAAAAGCTTTTTTTTAATTAGTAAGCTCTTGAAGAGGCTTCCTATTACATAAAGCGGGGTCTAAGGTGTATGTCCATAATATCATCCTCGTCTCTAGCAACGAGTTCTAAGAGGAATCTAGATCATGTCCATCTCAAAAAATTCAAGAATTTTTTTGATGGTGCATGCTATATATTCGGTCCGTTCAATCTTAGGCAAAGGATGGATGGGGCCTTTTAACCATCATCAATGACCCGGACTTCCTTCTATTGGATAACCCATGCAAAAGTATTGCTCCTTGTTGAGTCCTTCAAAACACACTTCAAATAACACTTAGCAACCTCCAGGTTCCACGCTTCTACGTTGCAGCAAACTCATTAAGATTTGAGCATTGTCTTGAAGAATTCCATACCAAAGTTAATCCAAGCAAGGTCTTTTCCGTTGTTCAGAGGGTCCTACTTCTTCTTGAAGATGTTCTTGTAGTGGCAAAGGATCCACGGGTTGGAGCAGTTGGGCTATTAATTGTGATAAAGAGAGCTCAAGCTTAGTCTTTGGTTGGGACTCTGGTTGTAATGATTCTCTAAAATCTCTCTAATTAGACATATAGAAGTCTCAACAAATAACTATTAAAACCAAATTGAGGACTAGGTGAACAAACACTAAATTTTTTTGAAAAGACTATATGCTCTTGCTATCATTTGAATCGCTCCCGTCTTTATATACAGCTTTGTGGTGTTGGCGTAAAAGCTTCTACAAGAAGTTATTATTGTATCATCTTTGGTTTGTCAAGATAGTGTCGATGAAATTCTTGTACCTTTTGCGGTAAGTTGATTACATTTGTTTCCCATGTACGCTTGCTGATGTTATATCCATGCCAATATATGAAATACTCCAACTTGCCTAGTCTATGTCGTGAATCTAGAACTTTCTCCACCTTATATTCTTCATGGTTATTCACTTCAATGAAAGGCGGCGGTAGTTGCATTATGCCCAATACATTTGACTCTTTATGTGGTTCAATAAGAGAGACGTTAAAGACTAGATGTACCTTCATAGATGCTGAGAGTTTCAATCTATAAGCAATTGGATTGATTTTATGTTGACTGGAAAATGGTTCTAGTTGATGATAGTCTAATTTATCACATGGTTGGGTAGTCTTCATATTGCATCAAAGGAGCCAAACTTTCTCATCGATTTAAAAGGAAGGAAATTATTTTCTAAGAACATTTGCTAATGCCTTATAACGATCTTGAGCACCTTGTAACTAGAGTTTCATGATTTCTTGAAGTTGTAATAATTGTGTTGCTAAGTCTTTAGCTACTAGATTATTTATTTTGGAGACATTTAAAGCCTATTCCTTGAGATGGGTACAACTGCAATTCTAGAGAACAAAAGATTTGTACATTTTTTCCATGGAAGATAAACTTAGTGTTGTCTACATCATTCTCTCTATTGGTCTTCAAATCTTGAATGCAAAGTTATATTCTTTATTTTTCTCAATTTTGAAAGCTCTCATTGATTGACAGCTTGCTATTCACAATTTTTTTCTTCTAGTTTAATCTCTAAATGCCCACTTAGGCATCAAATTTTGATGTTGACAATATTTTCAAGTTAAATAAAATCCAACCATGTTGCTATTTTAGTAGTTTATATCTTATATATTTTTTGAAGTCTAATATTAGCATAAAAAATCCAAATTTGAAAATGACTGATTATGATTTTTCTAATCAAGATTTTGGGCAAGAGTGTCCACTGCAATCTTGACTTTCCATAGTGTTGAAGGCTCTTAGAAATGAGCCTCAAATATACTAGATCTTGAAGAAAATATCACATTAGAAATTCATTTAAAAAAATGTAGAATTGGTTTTGAAAAGCCATAAAGTAATTGGGATTATGCAAACTAGGCCTTTATTTTTTGAGTAACCAACTTTTCAAATTTAACATGAAAAAAGAAAATTGAAAGACTTCAAATCACTTTTGCAGTTTTTACACCTTCATGATCAGACATTATAATCTTCCAATCTTTAAGTGATATTGTTATGTTTTCTTTTCTTGTGTTACCTCTAACATGTCTAGTTTGAATTTGTACGGTTACAATTTAAAAAAATTGATACAGCATATCAAAATATTGGCTTTTTGTTCAAATTTGAGCAAATTCCTAGAAGCTCAAAATAGACCTTGGACATTTAAAAGTTAGAAGAGGTCCTAAAGGCCTCACTGCAATAAATATAAGAAACTTTGGATGAGAATGTGAGGACAAAATTTTCAGTCAATAAGAGTTATGATGATTGAGAAGACGAAGGATTGTAAATTTTACTCAAAATATTAAGTCCAAAGGAAAGAATGATGTAGATAGCACTTTTGTCTTCTATAAAAAAAATGCACAAATTTTGAGTCCTCTAGAATTGTATTGTCACTACAAGAAAATCCTATTTTAGGTGATGTTCAATACAACAATCAACATCTAAATGAACAGATTTTAGGTGACATAAGAAAAAAAATCAATATTTTTATATCAACAACGGTGTCCATTGATGTTAAATTGGACATCATTATTCACATGAAAATATAGGTTGTTGTTTTGACCTCACCAAAAATTTGTTAACCTAGACGTCAAAAAACTCTCGTTTTTTATAGTGTGTAGACCTATCAAGATATATGATTTTGGCAACAGTTGCAAAGATCTTTAGGTCAAAACTTAAGACTCATTGCAAATCATTTTATCTATAAAGTCCTTGCAAAGAATAGAAATGTAGAGCTGGAGTGTTTAGGCAAAATAAATTATTGCCTGAAACTAGTACAAATGATCTCTATTTTTGCAAGTTTTTGTTTCTTTCTTTTTTCTTTTTTTTCCTTACAAAAATTAATTCATAGCCTTGCACAAAACCACAAAGCAACAAGTAACTATATTAATTACATCTAAAATATGCTTCTACATGTCATTTTTTAATTTGCAATTTATTCAAAAAAATTAGAATCCTAATAATAAGATTTTAAAATGAACTACAAACCTTCAAATAAATTTTTCTTTTTTTTGGATATTGGTTTGTAAATTTTTATATGCTTTAAATTTTACTTACCTTACTTAAATCCCAATTTAACTAATTATGGACAAATCTTCAAATTATGGGCATTCTATGTAGTTGAAAATTTATTGGTTGGCATGCGATATTTGTCTATTTTTTATTTATTTCAAATTTTTACTTGTTCAAACTGATGCTTTTGATCCATTTTAATTCAGAAGTCTACATTTGGACTATTTATATATCATATTTTCATCATTTTTTGGCAAATGCAATGTTAATTTTGGATTGGACAATAGTCTATAATTAATTAAATTGAAAAATATTTTTAAATCCGACCCAGACCTAGGATAGCTCTTAAAATATGATCTTAGAACCGTTCACAATCCACTTATTGAACATGAAGGCTCTCAGAAGTTAAAAAATAAGTTATATTCTAAGCTACCTTGGTTTATAGAATATAGCCCACAAACCTATAGATTGAATACTTTTATAGCCTTCTCTCATTCTACATTCCTTGGTACCTCCAAAGGCTAACCTTTCAAAAACTAAAACAAATCTTTGAGAAATTTTTTGAAGGCTTTCGTTTCAATTTGTCTTTTTGGTGAATTTTTGTGACAATTTGACCTCATTTTGGCATTGACTACTTAAATTCTAAAAAAAATGGGTGAAATAATAGCCGGACACTTCTCAAAAAATACTACATTTGCTAATGTTTAGATGAAAGTTACCAATGATAGATAAACTTGTAATTTAATCCCTAAAGTCCCATTGTCCCTACGGGAGACAAAATGGATTTTGGGCAGGTTCCTATGAGTTCAATTTTTGGTGAGATTTTTTGAAACTTTTCCATAAGATAGAAAAACTTATTAGCTTTTTGGGAATGTAATTTTTATTTCAATCGGTGCCCGGGAGCAAAAGTTATGCTACAACAACCTCAAAACAAGGGAGATCGGGCAACAAAAAAAATCCATAAAAAATTGAAATATATTTTTTAATTATTTTTTTCTAATAGATTATATTTTTGTCTAAATAAGAAGCTTTGATTCATTCCATTTGGATTAGTGATGTGAAAGTTATAGAGTTTCTTGTTTTGTGGGCAATCAAAGCATCTTATTGAAAAAAATAAATTCTTTCACTTTGAATGATGATATCTTTCAATCCGTATGGTCAAACATCACAAAATTTTTACCACATGATCTAAGAAAAGTGTAGTATAAGATCCTACGGTTGGATTCTAAAAAAAATATTTTTTCTGATTTCTTGGATGAATGCAACAAAAGTAGCAGTTTTGAGTGATTTTTGATAGAAAAATGGCCTTGGGACTTTAGGGGTTAAAATACTCATATAGGTAATTCTATCCATTTTTTTTTCTTATTTCCATACATTCCAAGGTGCAAGTTGTTCTACCAACAAAAAAACAAAGAAAAAGTGACAAGGAAAGAAGGTTCAATTATCCTCATTTTGACAAATACGATGCAGAGTAATGTAAATTTTTTTGGTGATTCATCTCCAAAAAATGATGCTATTTAGATGCTGATCATTGGAGTAATTATACAACTTTTGAGTGTTTTTTGAAAAGCATTTTGACATTTCCATCTAGGCCAAGGCTAAAACTTGCCAAACTTTTCCTACTTTAAAAATCAAATAACCCAAAATGGATGAAATCAGAAAAATTACTTAAAAATAGCATAAACAAGCGTCTTCATCTTGCACTTATCAGCACATAAGCGATCTATGAAAATCCCCCCCCAAAATAAGAAACGGAGGACGTCGAGGAAGCATATGAGCCGCTCGATGAGCTCATTTGAGCAGGAACAGTCCAGATCAGAAAGCTGCTGGGAACACGGATGGGGAACAGCATGGGGAACAGCATGGGGAACTTGAATGCGCGAGCAGGGTTTAGTGAAGCATCGACATTTGGCTTGTCTTCGACAGAACTGTAGTCAAGACACGGATTGTAACAATTGGATCAGTCTCTCCTGATGTGCAGAAAAATCACTTGTCCGCGCTCACTGCTGGGACTATTGTTTCCAACGCCAAGCGATTTTTTATTAGAGAATTTGCAGACTTGTTGGTGTCCTGGAATTTAGGGTTTTAGGGTTTATTGGTAGGGTATAGGCTTCAGATAGGAAATGCTCTTTGGGAGCCAATTCTGCAATTAGCTTCTCTAAAGAAATGCAGAGTTGTGTGAAATTCATGGACCCAAAGGACTAGAATCAGGAATCTGCAACTCCTGGAACTGGTATTCGGTGTCAACTGTCAAATGGGACTCGGGGTTTGTAGCTGGGGATTCGCAGGGGTTTATCCGAATGTAGACCTTTGCAGAAGTAGATACAGCGGCATTACGAGCGGAATTAATGATTGGGAATGGCGGAGACATGCTGGATGGGAGTGTCGCTGGTCTCAGTGTAGTGTTGAAGATGCTTTTCCTAGAGGTGATGAATCAACATTTAGACGGAGGAGAAAGTTGGTTGTGACGAGTGCGAGCAAAAGCAGGCGATGGGAAGCAGAGCCGCTGGTTAAGGGTAACGTAACGAGGAGAGCAATGCATATCATCAAAACGTTACGGTCCTTGAGTAATCTTCAGGTGGACGAAATCGATGCAGCGTTGCAGAAGTGGGTGATTAGTATGCAGCCGAAGCGAAAGGATTGGCTTAATGTATTGAAGGAATTTGACAACAAATTGGAGCGACTGCTCTACTTCAAGGTACAGCATCGATTTAGGGTTTTATCATTCACGTTTTCAGGGTTTAGGGTTTAGGGCTTTTGTGAAAGAACTTGACTGTATGACTTGTTTTGTTTCCCGCTGGATTGGGTCCTTCACTCTTGAATTTGGGACATTGATTGTTTGTGTCTGGGACAGAACATCGTATTTTTAGTTTATTAATTCCTAAGATGGATAGAGATCCACTTCTTATTTAGGGGCTTTAGGGTACGTTCTGAAGTGGTCGAGCTGAACCCTGCAGATCTCCGAATGGGGAATTGAGCAGAGCTGGTTCGAAGCAGGTCTCCGAGACTACACCAAATTGATTGACAGGTATGGCAAGGACGGCAACGTCGTAGGAGCGGAACGGATGCTCCGTGCCATGGAAGAACGTGGTATAATTCCGGATTTGGGGACCTACACCGTGATGATAGCGGCTTATGGACGCGCCAATATGCTCTCAAGGGTTCACGAACTGGTACAGGAGCTTTCCCTCACAGGTCTGGAGCTCGACGCTGTGTTTTACAAAACATTGATCGTTGCCTACGGCAGTGCAGGATTGGTCAAGGAAGCAGAGGATGTGTTAACCAGCATGGAGTCAGCTGAGGTCTCAGGAGGGCTGAACGCCTACCTTGCGCTACTGACTGCGTATGGAAGGCTAGGACGAGCCAGTGATGCCCAGAGAATCTTCGACCGCATGCACTTGAAGGGCTTTCGAGGGGACTTGAAAGCTTTCACAGCACTAATGGAAGCGTATACCAATGCTAAAGACTACTCCAATGCAGAGCTCATCTTTCAGAGCCTCAGAGCTGCAAGGCTTAAACCTGATGACAGAGCGCTGGGTAGCTTGATTTCTATGTATGCCAGTGCGAACATGTTGCAGAGAGTTGCGGAGGTCTTGGGGGAATTCGAGAAAGCAATTGGACCAAGTACGCTGACCTCCCTAATTGGATGGTTTGGTAAAGCTGGACTGGTGGAGGAGGCCAAAAATTGCTTTCAGGAATTGAAACGAAAAGGCTTGCCCATGTCGGACAAAGCTTTTGCGAACATGTTCGCTGCTTATGCGCGAGCTGGGGAGCTTGAACTGGCTGACAGTGTCTGGGTGGCTATTGAAGAAGACGGGATTGTATTAGATGACCGCGCGTGCAGACTCATTGTGGAAGGCCTTGTAGCGGGACCGTTCCATGAACAGGGGCAGAAATTCTTTCTTTCAGAGTTGCAGGCCCGAGGGTGGGAACCGCCTTCGGACTTGAGAGTTGCTCTCGGGGAAGTGGTGGCTTGAATTTGACACATACTGGGTGGCATTCTGGGGCAATCACCCCTCTCCAATTGCACCACCTCGGGGGAACAACCTGGGTTCTTTTCACGTGCTTACAATTTGACATGTGGGAACTGTCCAATCAGATACCCAACCTGACGGGATATGCTGGGAATGTGCACTTACAGAGTGTGCAATTAGAGAGGGGTGAGTCTTGCTCAGCACATTGCTTGGGACCATGCCTTAATTCCTTATGTACATTGAATGAATCAATTGCAGCATTTCAGCACGGACTAGTGCATCCTACAGAAAATTGCTGTGCATCGGAATTATTACTGGTACCATACTGCTCTTATTGGTTGTTTTCTACCACTTTTGCAAGCCATGGGGTATCAATGTGTTGCCATAAATTTCTGGAATTGTGCTTGCCAGGAAGGAAAGAAGTGCACGTAAACCCACAATGGATGGAACTGACCACGTAGTATGTAACCCCGTGGTTCACGAGTCTCTTTCAACCGTTCGGAAATTACACACCTGATCCAACACATCCTCATGTCACTCTTCGATTCGAAGCACCCATAACATTGTTAACCGAGCGACTGCATTCCCTCTGACATGAGGTATAATCCCCCCTGGATGCCTGGGGGGGAAATTTTAGTTATATTTGAGTACATCCCATTGGTTTGGGCATCCCTGTAGCTCTGACAAGACTACATCAGCGAATGGGGGGGTCCTGTTATGGGGGGAGCAAAAGGGACCCCCCCGCTGAAGGTTAATAATGTCATGCCTCGAATGTTCGACCTCTCGATTTTTTGGAGTTATGTTAAGAAATTGTGTGTAGACACTAGCTCCCAGTCGAATTCTGGAACGCAGTTCTGAACTTGCTTTTTTTCTGTGGGCCAGCTCTGACATAGTGTTGAGCATACGTCAAAAGAGAAGGACATTGCGAACGAAAAGCTACAAAAAGAGTACGGGCAAGCCACTCCGACTCTGCTTCATCAGAATCTAGAACAAAACAAAGAAACTTGACCCAATTCATTGAACATGCACCCAGGTCTCCCGAAGGCCAGGAGATTCCAACTGAGACCTATGTAGAAACAGTTTTCTCATCCATCCAACATTCCCCGACTTCGAGCTGCAGTTCCGAGCCCTCACTTTGGCGAGCGCCTCCTGCTGGCCAAGTGGCTCCCATCGAATCTAACTTACTTGTCAGCATTCCTCGCGTTTGAATCATACGACATCGCACCTTCCGCGATCACCAGGAACCATCATCTGCACAAGAGATTCTCGCAAACTGAGTTTGTGTTCAACGAATTTTGGAGTTTGATTCGGGCTGTTAGGTTTGTCAAGTTTGGAGATCAGACGGGAATTCGCAGGGAGTTCTTCTTGCAGAGGAGGAGCGATGGCGGGCGGCAAAGTGGATGGCAATCTGCTGGCAGCTCGCGCTTTCGCGCGAATGGGCGTGGAGCAGATGTTCGGCGTGGTGGGCATCCCAGTGACCTCTTTCGCAACTTCTTGTGTGCGCGAGGGCGTGCGCTTCATCGCGTTTCACAACGAGCAATCAGCTGGGTACGCCGCGAGCGCCGCGGGCTACTTAACAGGCAAACCCGGCGTGCTCTTGACAGTCTCAGGACCCGGTTGCGTCCACGGCTTAGCAGGTCTCAGCAACGCCTGCATCAACACATGGCCGATGATTCTCGTTTCGGGATCCAGCGTCCAATCCGACATCGGCAAAGGCGATTTCCAGGAGCTCGATCAAGTCGAGATCGTGAAGCCTTTTGCGAAGTACGCCGGGAAAGCGCATTCCATTTCGGAGATTCCTAAAGTGGTAGCCGAAGCCGTCGCCGCGTCAGTCAGTGGTCGTCCTGGTGGCGCCTACGTCGACTTACCTTCGGATGTTCTTCACGAAGAAGTCTCTGAGGCGGAAGCTTCCCAATTGCTCGCCGATTTGAAACCCTACATTCCCCTGTTTGCACAGAATTCGACAACACTCCCCGCAGCTGCACCCGAGATCACCGAAGCGGCTTCACTTCTCCGTAATGCGAAGCGGCCGTTGGTGGTTTTCGGCAAAGGCGCGGCGTATTCCCGCGCGGAAGGCGCTATTCAAACCCTAGTCGAGTCCACCGGAATTCCTTTCTTAGCTACTCCCATGGGCAAGGGTTTGTTACCCGACGCGCATCCCTTATCCGCCGCAGCCGCGCGTTCTCTCGCCTTAAGCGAAGCCGACGTTGCGCTCATCGTCGGCGCGCGCTTGAATTGGCTGCTCCACTTCGGGGAGTCTCCCAAATGGTCCCCCACCGTGAAATTCATCCTCATCGACGTCTCCCCCGAAGAACTTACCTTCCGGAAACCGGCGATTGGGTTACTAGGGGACGCCGACGTCGTGGTGAAGCAATTGAACAAGGAGATCAAAGACCAGCCGTTTGCGTTAGGGGAGAAGCATGAGTGGGTGCAGAAGATTAAGGCGAAGGTGCAAGCGAATGTGACCAAGATGGCGCCGTCGCTCAACAAGGAGGTCGTGCCCTTCAATTTCTTGACGCCAATGCGGATTATAAGAGATGCGATCCTCGCAGTGGGATCTCCAGCTCCGATTTTAGTTTCGGAAGGGGCGAATACGATGGATGTGGGGAGGTCGGTGTTGGAGCAGACGGAGCCGAGGACAAGGTTGGATGCAGGGACGTGGGGGACAATGGGAGTGGGACTGGGGTATTGCATTGCGGCGGCGGTGACGAACCCGGAGAAGCTGGTGGTGGCGGTGGAGGGAGACTCGGGGTTCGGGTTTAGTGGACTGGAAGTGGAGGTATGCAAATCAAGCTTGGGCGGTTGCTGTTGTGTGCAATTGTGTTTGCATTTGTGGGCAATTGCAAAATTCGTGCAGAGACAAGATGTGTATTTGTGACACATTTGCATTTGTGATATATCTTATCTCTGCACGAATTGCCAATCTGAATTTCCTCTTGTTTGGAAATCGCCTCTTATTGGAGAGTGCAAGTGTGACACTTGCACTCTGACACCTTCTATTTAACAATCCTCACTTATCGTGGAATCTAATTCTGTTATGGAAGATATGCAAGTACTTTTACAGTACTTATCAATACATAGCCAGACCTCATTACGAACACCTTCTCTAATATCATGCTCTTTGCTCTCTCACCAAACTGTTAGGGAATGGACGCACTTAGCTCCAAATTCACTCCGTACTCTCATTTATGACACTGTTCTTTCCAAATAAGTTGCAGAAAAAATATGTGTTAGACAGGAGTTCGACAAGCATGAAAAGCGGTCTAGACCATATTTCTAACTCCTATGACCTAATTTCTTCTTTACTGCCATATTTACATGGAACACTAGTGATTGTCGTATTTCTTACAGAATATTTAATCTTGTGCATGAATGAGAGTTGGTTGTATTTTTATGCTCTTGTTTGTAATATCTGTGGAAGATCATTTCTATACGAAAGCTTATGCCGTTCATTCAAGCGCAATTGTTCTCATGATCCTTCCGCCCTCTCGCAGACACTGGTCCGGTACAAGTTACCGGTGGTGGTGATCATCTTCAACAACGGTGGAGTTTACGGTGGAGACCGTCGCCCTCCGGAAGACCTCGTCGGTCCTCACAAAGACGACCCTGCTCCCACGTCGTTCGTCCCTGGCGCTCGCTACGACTTAGTCATAGAAGCCTTTGGTGGGAAGGGGTACCTTGTGGCCAACCCTGCAGAGCTCAAGGCGGCATTAAAAGAATCTTTTTCAGCAAGGAAACCTGCCGTTATCAATGTGACCATTGATCCCTACGCTGGTTCTGAAAGTGGTCGGATGGGCCACAGAAATTAAATGACAACCCAGGCTCTTCAAATTCAGTGAAGAAGCTCTTGAATCTGTTATTTATTTATTTTACATTGTTGATGGTACTCCTTTGAAATTGTCATCCTGAGCAGCAGCATTTAGAAGTTGTCCGTTGTGAGTGTCATTGCATTTGTATAGGCCTGTATAGTTAAGCTTGACTGATCAGATGCTCACTGCTCTTGGAATTGTAATGTTTGTGCAAGTGAACCGATTTGATCGAGAGAAATTAGGTCGTAGTGGAGGGGTTCAGAATAATTGAAAGTTTGTTGACCTCTTGGCTTGTCCACAGCACACGAATGGATGAGGATCTCTGATTTGGCAGCCGAAATTGCTATTTGTCTGCAGATATTGCTCTTTTCCGTGTGCCGCAAGGTATCATATATGAGAAGCAAGTGCAATGTCTCTTTGGGTTGCAAAGTCGGTGAGAGTTGACTTTCTTGTGGTGAGATAAAAATTTGGAAATTCCAAGTCAAATTGCAGAGTTCGACCAGTGAAATTGTACAATGCATGGCACTTTTGTTCATGATTTGCATTCTTCCAACTAAGAATTTGACTGTATGTGTTAACTGACTGTATGTGTCTGTATGTAGTGAAATTTGTTGTAAATAGTTGAAACTACTCTATAGGACTACTTGAAATATAATTGTTTGCACAGTACAGTGAACCATGCATTTTGAACATGTACATTGAGAAAACCACCTTTTAAAGGCAGTAACTATCTTGGACAAAAAGAAGACTTGCTAGATGAATCCATTAGAAGTCCATAGAATCTTGAGACTTTTTAGGACCATACAAATTACTTAAAAACAAAGCAACCCAGCAAAGTGGATGCTTGCACCTGAAGCAATTTTAGGGCATTGTTTTTCAATTGAAACAATTTATATTAAGGAAAAAAGAAGAATTACTTGAAAACAAAGCAATCTAGTAAAAGAGGTTGCTTGCAACTCAAGTGATTTTAGAAAGAAGAAAAATTACTTGGAAACAAGGCAATCTAGCAAAGCGGTTGCTTGTAACTCAAGTAATTTTAGAAAGAAGAAGAATTACTTGAAAACAAATTTAGTTGAATGTGCATCTGCAATTCACTTTGAATCATTTTTGTTGGTATGAATTTCCTTTTCCAAGTAATTGATCTGAATTAAAAAAATTTGAGGGTACTTATGGATTTGTTGTCTAATCATAGAATGTCTAAACTCATCTCCTTTTAATTGAGCCCTTGGCAATGAACTAAGGTAATTAGCCCACTAAATGTCCAAATGCTATTGTAGAAATCTAGAAAATGCACCCTTTTATAGTATTGCTTTCAACCAATGACAAACATCCTTCAATAGTTTGAATGAGCAATTGCAATTCATGTTTTGGGTGACAATAATGGAGTCACTGAGCAACTACATAGGAACTTCTATCTTTTGAGTGCAAATCCATTACAAAAATAAACTCTTTTAGCCTTGATTTTGTGTCTAATTCAAAAAATATTGTAGTTGCTTTTGGTGATGATTATGGATGCATTTGCAAGGGGGATAGCTGAGAGACTCCTTAAAGCCATTTGGATAGTACACTTCAAAAATTCATAAGAAATTCATGGTTCTTGTCAAAAAAAACATAGTTTTAACTGCTCTTGCCTTTTTGTACATTTATCTTTATAAAATGGAAAAATTAAAAAACTTCAATCATGTGAAGTGGGCAAAAACCCTAAACCTAATTACACTCACTTTAATATAACTAAGCGTTCAAGATTGTCATATACTCATTGTCTAGAATTTTTATAAATAGAATCTTTCATTTTTGTCCAATTTTTATATTGGATGGCGTCTTCTAGAGTGCATTTTTTGTTTTTGATTTTAATAAAAACTTTGCTATGTGATTGTGCATATAATCAGCAATTGGATGACTTTGAAAGGGCCTACATGATAAAAAAAAAAGATGTATTTTTTAATCTAATTCTTTTTGCAAAAGGTGACTAAATACATATTTTGATAAAGGTATTGAATACTCCTTATTGTGGTGTTTTTTACTCTTCTATATAAGAAGATGCTTGATCCATGGATCACTATATAGTGTATTTTGACATCTTTGAGGTTCTTGCTCTTCATATGAATTTGTGTAATGAAAATGATCTTTTTTGAATTTGATACCAACTAGTGAAATGAATCTTATGAGGTTTATTTCCTACTTCAATTTGGAAATTTGGAAAACTCCTAAAATTCAATATTTATTGCAATTTAAACTTTAGACCTATTACCATAGACAGTTGATATGAAATTTTAAAATGACACCATAAGTGTTTTGCTATGATGTTGTTAACTATCAAATATACTTGTGGAGAATTTTTTAGATTTTTAAGAATATTTGTATAAATTTAATTTTACTTTTTTCTTAAAAATTCAATGTAATTTCAAATTTTCACCAAAAAAATTTGAAGTCTTAAGACATATAGAAGATATGTGATTTTATATCTTGGAAAATGAAAAAGAAAATTTCAATCATATATAGTTGTAAAATGGGGTTATAAACAACCATGAACTTTGAAGTTTGAAAAAGTAGTCATAGGTCCATCCTTTTAAGATTAAGCATATACTATGGCTAGCGTAAATCAAGAATATGTTCATTCAAGGTCTTATCTCATGTCTTATCTCAAGGTTAAGTCAGTATGAGTGACACCTAGAGTACATTCCTCTATTAGGAGGGAGACTTATGCTAACTACATCAAAAAATTCAAAACTACATGTGAAGGTAGTAAATAATTTTTGATGTATCGATTGTTTTTAAGAGAGGAAGTAAGCAATTGTAAGTAAACTAGGTACATGGCATATATCTTGTGAATAACTTAGATGGTATTTATAGAGTTTAGTGGTTTGTGGAAATTTATATTCTTGTTGATAGTGTACTGAAATATGGAGGTTCATGAAGGATTGGGAGGGATTGGTTCTTTTCTAAACAACATTTCTGTAGTAAAATGTATTTGGAGTATTTGATAGCATAATTGTTGATGATGTTACCCCCTAAAGGACCAAGGCATTTTCTGCTCGAAAACCACTCAAAACTGCCATGCCTGCTGCGATCACCCAAAAAAACAAAAATAACATTTTTTTAGAATCTAACTAAGGATATTATACTTTACTTGTCTTTGATCATGTAGTAAAAATTTCTTAAAGTTTGATTGTATAGATTAGAAGATATTAACTTTTGAAGTTAGAAAAATAAATTTTTTGAATGCTAACCTGCAATGTTAGATGATTTTGACTACCATTTGTGGAAGTTTTTGCACTATGGACCATAAATTTTACATTCTTTTTGTTGAACATTTGAGTTTAGAGTCAGAAAAAAAAATTCAAATTATAAAACTTGATATTCAATCATTAAAAATTTGTTAAGTAGAAGTAGGTTCAAGATTGAATAAAACACTAAATTATTAATAGCTCTCAAATGGAGTTGAAACATCATAATTCCAGTGGTGAAACTCTTCTTGAAAACAAACTTCACCTATCAAAAAAAAATTGAAAAAATTTGAAAATTGCATTCAAAAATGAATTATATTAATTGTTTTTTTGAAGAAGATGCTTAGATTGCCCAAAAAGCAAGATTGTTCATAACTTCCCATTATTTGTCAAAATAAATGAATCAAAGCTTCAAATGTAGACAAAATCATAATCTTTTAGAAAAAAATCAAAAATTAAATTTTTTTATTTTATTTTATTTTATTTTGTTTTGCTCGGCAAACTGCCTTTAGGACTTAGGATGGCATAACTTTTGCTCCCAAGCACCAATTGAAATAAAAAATATATTCTTAGAAAGCTAATATAAAAATTTCTTTAAGTGACTAGATGAATGGAATCATGTAAGTAGTGCCTGCAATGTGTGATCTTAGGACTATGAGTGAATTATTGTTCCTTCTAATGTTCTAAATGTCATGTATGAGGGATGTATATTTTTTTAATTTAGTTTGTTTAGATTCATATGAGAATTGGTCATTACAAAATGTGAATTTTATAAATTGGATTTAATGTTGTAGATGGTGTGTGTTGGGTGGGAGGTCATTGAATGGTATACAGTTACGTATTCCCATAATCTCTAGACATAGTTTGGAATCAAAATTATATCGAGGTGGATTTGAGCAAGTACAAATATTGTGCCAACTTGGAACAATTTGTTTTGGTAGCATGTCTTCAAAAACCCCTACTTTCATGAATGTGTAGCAACATTGGAGGTGGGATAGGTGATTAATAGTTTTTGAATTTCTTGTTTTATCTTTGTTGTGATTGGATTTTAAGAGTTTTGATGTGAGGTTTAAAATACCAAAGGAAGACATGAGTCCCCGTGTCTCTTTGGTTGAGGTTGCAAAATGAACAAATAATGTTTGAATATTCTATAGGCCCGTCAAAAAAAAGGTTTTCTTGCAAAGCTCACATATTGTCGATATTAGCTTCTAGTAAGTTTTTTGGGGGGGCATATGAGATAGTAGGATTAGTCCGGAAGCTATTTGAAAGTTTAGAGTCTATCCTAGGGTTGTTGCTAATACTAGTGAAGTGAGATGTTGGATGGTTTAGGTGGGATTTTTGTGAGATGTATATTGGTTATTTATATTAAGCACTACATTGAAATGATTATTTAGTATGGTCTAAATTATATATCACAAGATCATACTATTCAAACCTAGTTGCAATGGTATTGTTCTTAGACTTGGGATATTAATTCTCATGTCGACTAAGCTTAATTATCCATCCATACTAAATAAACATTTTGGTTGCACCGTATTTAGGATTGCTTTTATAATTGCTTTTGTCTTTTGACACTCTCAGCCCATGCACATGGTCAAGAAACAATGACAAACTGCCAGAGTATGCTGGGTTCCGCCTGGCGTGCTGGCGATTTTTGCCCTTGCGGATTTGGCCATCGCTAAGCGTGGTGGAGCTTGAGAGTTTACTGCGCCAGGTGAAAGTTTACCCCTGGCCCTTCTCTTCTTCTCGCACCTCTTGAGAAGCTTAGGTCCCGTGCAGCTCCCGGGTTTTATGGAATTTTTTTTTTACTAATGAAGAGCTTGGCACGGCAAGGCGTAGCTGGGTTGTGGCTGGGCGCTGAGCCCGCGCACATGCTTGTTTTTGTGGTGGGTGCTGGTGGTGGATGGCGGGTTCCGCCTGGCGAGGTGGCGGAATTCAGCCTAGCAAGAATGGCCCCGCGCACATGCCAACATTTCGTGGCGAGTGCTGGCGGTTTTGGGCGGAGTCAAGCCTGCGCCAGGCGGTTTTGGAACTGGTGGATTTGGACCAGGGCACATGCCAACTTAGCGCCTTGCCATCCGCCTAGCCAGGTGGTGGATCGCCACAGGTTGATTCGGAATTGCCGGGCGAATGGCGTTGGCTGAAGGATCACTTCACGCATTTGATCTCACCCCCGCCACGCCACCCCAGGGGAAAATATACAGTTGAAAGTCAGATTTTTCATATTGAAATTGAAGTTTAAAAAAAATTTAGAACATATTTATGTACCTTGTGCTACAACCAAAATAAAAGTAATATAAATTTTCTAATTTTTCTAATTCAAAAATAAATTTTTAATGCACAAAGAAGTGCAAGGGCGTTGTTGTGGTGTGAGAAGTTTTGTACCAATAGAATTCAAAATAGAAAGTTTTGTGCGCAAAGGAGTGTAATGGTTTTGTTTAGTGGCGTTTGGACTTGCAAAATGAAAGTAATGTTTTTTCTAAAATAGAACATTTTTTAATCCAATTTCTTAATTTTAAAAAATACATAACTTTCACACATAGGTCCAAACGCCACAAAACGAATACAAATAGAAAGCTCTAAGCATGAAGGAGTGCAGGGGCTTTGTTTTGTAGCATTTGATTAACATGGATGCATTGGTTCCTTTCTATGAATTGAACAAGAAGCCCCAACATGTAACCACTTTATCAATTTTCTTTAATAGTAACTGCACAAAATCAAATTGAACATGGTGAATATGGTTGATATTACTGAACAATATCACTTATGGATTGAAAGATTATAATATTGGATTATGATGGTGTTCAAATTGTGAAATTAATTTTATGGATGATATCAAATCTTTCAATCCTCATTTGATATGTCAAATTTTAAGAATTGGTCACCATAAATATTTGAAGTGTAATTCTAGCATTGTGATTATAAAAATGAATAATTATGATTTTTCTATTGAACATTGCCTACAAGGGTGTCCATTGTCTGTCTTAATTTTACAGTGTTCAGTGTTTTTGGAAAGGAGCCTAAAATACACATTATTCTGGAGAAAAAATTGCATTAGAAAATAATTTGAAAAAATTGTAGAGTACATTTTGAGAAGCCCTAAATTGATTTGGATTATGCATAAAATTCCCACTAACCTCATTTTTTTTTAGATTTGGCATGAGAAAAGAAGTTTGAAAGACTTCAATAATCAAAGCATTCATGGATTAACCCCCAAAGGATCAACTATGTTTTTTAGGCAATATTGCGATTTTGGGCAACTCATTACGAATGGAATTTTTATTTTTTTTCTTTGAAATTTTCACAAAACATGGGACACAATTTTTCATTAAGGCGCAACAATTTTCATAATTTTTGACCACATGGTTAAAAAATTATTGTATAATGTATTACCTATTTTTTTCGGCCGGGCAATTCTCGCAGATTAAAAAAATGACTTTTTCCATAAACAAAAATTTGATATTAGTTATTTAGATTTATATACACAAGAAAAGCTTTCAATCATTCCATTTTGATCAATGAAATGAAATAAATGAGGAGTTTTAGTTTTTGGGCATTATGGATTTTCTACTCGAAAATAAACTTTGAAGTCCTTTATTTAACTCAATTTTGAAAAAAATAAATTCACCGGATGTAGATTGTATATTACAACATTACAACCATTGGAATTGGAATTTTTCAATTCCAGTACTAAATTTTTAACAATTTAGTATTTTGAATCATTCTCTACTTCTTTTTAAGTATTTTTTTTCCTGTTTGTTGTACATTTGACTGCAAATGATTTGAAAATTTTCAAGCATGTAGACAACTTGCCTTGAAAAATGAATCCAATGCCAGTAACCACCATTTGAACATTTTTTTATACAAATGTGATCTTGTGAAGTGCAATTAGTTTGTAGGGCCAAAAAAAGAATTTTTGTCAATTCAAATGCTAATATCTTGCAACCCACTTGGTGGAATTTTCTAAAAAAATTTCTACATCTTCTCAAACCAGCATATTACAAAATCCTATGGTTATATGTGTCCAAAAATGTTTAAAAAAATTTGGTACTTGTACCAGATATGGCAATTTTGGAACGTTTTTGGTGAAAACAAAGTCAAAGAACTTTAGGGATTAAATGACCATTGCATTTCAAGTTCGATAATTTATCACTAATTCCAAAAAACATGAAATGGCTTCGTAGATATGCCAATTCCATTTTGTATCCTAGGATAATTAACTAAAATTGACTTAAGGAATTTAGCTTCCCTGAGAAGGCAATTAGCTCTTAAATGATTGCTTCAAGAGCAGAGTCAATTAATCTTTAACCCCTAAAGTTCCATGACTATGTTTTCACCAAAAACACTCCAAAACTGTCATTTTTAGTACAAGTACCAAATTTTTGAACTTTTTTTTGAGACATGTAACCATAGGATCTTATAGTAAACTAGTTTTAGAAGATGTGGAAAAAATTTCAAAATTTTCCACCATGCGGATTAGAAGATATTAGCATTTGAATTGGCAAAAATCCTTTTTTTGTCCCTGCGAAAAATAGGGCAGCTGCACTTCACAAGATCACATTTGTAAGAAAAAATGCCCAAATTGGTGGTGCATCTTTAAATTCTTTTTCCTAAACAAGTTGGCTACATGCCTAAAATTTTTCAAACCATTTGATATTGTACAACATATACAAAAAAAATAGTAAGTAGAAAGAAGTAGAGAATGATCCAAAATACTAAACTGTTAAGAATTTAATTATGGAATTGAAAAATGTCAATCCCAATGGTTGAAATGTTGTATTAAACAACCTACATCCTATGAATTTTTTTTTTTCAAAAACTATTAAAAATTGAATTACATTAGATGAGATTCGGGGGTCTTAGAGGGCTCCAAGTTCCCCTGCTGTCTGACGTGGTCAAGCGACTGCCACGTAATTTTTTTTTCTTAAGATTTTTTTTTTTTTTTTGCTTAAAATGATATTTTGGTAATTTTTTTTTAATTTTCTGACACATCTGTACCGATGTTCACTGAATTTGGGTAGATCAGTGAACAAGCCTGAAACGGCCCTCCAAGACCCCCAAATATCATTTAATGAATAAACAACTTCAAAGTTTATTTAAGAGTAGAGAATCTATAACTGCCCGCAAACTAAAAAACCTCATAACTTTTGACTCATTGGTTGAAATGGAATGATTCAAAGCTTTCCACGTATATATAACTCTAGAAAATCAATTTCAAATTTTTATTTTTGAAAAAAGTGATTTTTTCTGATCTACCCAAACTGCTAGTTACGAACAAAAGTAACATATTTGGCCATAACTTTTGACTCCTATTTCCAAATGTCATGAAATTTAGTGCATATAAAAGGTACTCCTTGTGCCCATCTTCTGTTAAAATTTCAGCTTAAAATATGTAAATCCCTAATTACATGTACCTGCCCAAAAATTTTATGTTGCCCAAAATTGCATGTTGGTCCTTTAGGGGTTAATTTGTTTCCTAATCCCTCTACAAAATAGCAGTGAGAAGAAGCGACATTTCCCAAACCTCTAAGGTTTACCATCGGGGAGGACAAAGTAGCACTTGCCAGGAAAGAGCACCCTCGAATTACGAGAAAAATGTAAAATTTTACCTCGTGGCTAGTGATCTCAGAACTAGTTTATGGAATTTAGTGCAATATGCTACATTCAAGACAAATAGGTATCAACTTTGGCTACCTTGAAAGTGAGTAGTATAAAAAAATATAGAAAAGAAAAAAATTTGCAAGTTGTGAAGGATTATTTGGAACACCATAGACACAAATCTAACAAAATAGATGCAAACTTTCCAATATAGAGGAAGTTGCAAATTGACTATCAAATTCTATTGTTGGTTGCAATTTTGGCTAAAATGTCTCTATTAAAGGCCATTTTTTACAATGTACTAGTAGCGCTAGGATTTTTTTGGTAGAAACTCAGCTACTTTTAGCCAATTTCGGAATTGTTGCTCGTGGCCTCACTCCATTATTCCCGAGCCTAGCTTGGAATTCCCTAGCGCTGGCGCTGACGGGGCTCATTGGGCTTGCGCACATGCTAAAAATTCCACCCGCCACCCACCACCCACCATCCACCTTCTGCCTGGCCAGGTGGCGGGTCGTGACTTGCGGGGCGGGATCCTGGTGGCGTATGGAACTCCGTCAGGGGCCCTCCGCCTCCGCCAACCCAGCCACTGCAACCAAATTGCCCTTGCCATTGGCCCCTTGCCATGTGGCTAGGTGGAGGGCGCCAAGCGTGGCGGGGAAGAAATGGAAAGCTGTTTCAGGCCCTATAATGCTTTTTGGGGTTAAGGTATGAATATTTTTGGCATTTTTCTTTTTCTTTTCTTTTTCTTTTCTATTTCTTTCAACTTAAATATAGGAACTAGTCTTTACTGCAAGAAATATATAAACAAATCCCCAACCTGCCCCGGGTCGTTATGTATAGGACAATCCCCGCAGAGGAGGGCATTGCGCCAAATAATCGGCCAACGAAGACGGCGGAGCCGAACGAGGAGGACTGATTATTTGGCGCAATGCCCGACGATAAGGGTATTGCCCAACGTAAAGCACAAGCAAAATTCAATGAAAATCCGGATGATAAATTGGAGCCGGATGAAAAATCCGTAATCCCCGATTTGCCCGCGTAATTGGGCATTACAGCGCAGAAACTTCCCCGCAGAATGAACAGGAGAAGTCCCGCGAGTGGTTTACGTGCGTGGGCTGTCTGTCTGTTGGAACGTCGTGAACGTGGGGAACGCGGAGAGCTTCCAGCCTAAAAACCCTAAAACTGTCTTCGTGCCGTCGGTTTTGTGTCTTCGTGTCGTCGGTTTTGTTTGAGGTTTTGGGAGTAGTTTCTCGTGTCGTCCATCTGGTGATGTTGTGTGCCGTAACGAGAGAGTTGTAGTTCGTGAGAAGCGGGGTTTAGAGGGAGTGTTTCGAATATGGCGGACGTTCAAGTGGCGCCCACGGCGCCGCACAATATGGTGCCCCCGGGGATGGAAGAAGAGGAGGAGCAGCAGCCGCGGATCCAGTTGAACATTGATTGGGGTAACGTGGACCTCGATTCTATCGTGCTTCCCCACGGAGACGACATGGGTATCAAGAGGTATGCCATGGTAGTTTCAGTTTCGGTGAAATTCAAGTTGGTTTGCTATGGGGCGTATGGGTTGCCATTTAGTGTCTGTGAAGAAGCATGTTTCATCTAGCATATCATAATACTGCGCAAGATAACTGTTTTTAAGGTTTGCCTTTCATTGAGATGAAGCGTATGTTTGATGGCAGCGATGACGAGGAAGAGGAAGAAGAGACTCTGGAAACTGAATCAGGTTTTGGTAACGTCATCATTGTCGATAACTTGCCTGTTGTGGCATCTGAGAAGTATGAGAAGCTGGAAGGTGTTATCCGCAAGATTTTTGGTCAAATTGGTGTTATCACTCAGAACGGGCTACTGATGCCAAGGGACGAGAGTGGCAAGACAAAGGGCTATGCTTTCATTGAGTACAGCACTCCTCAGGTATTTGTCTGAAGTTTTCAATTTCGTGTGAATTTAGGTCACTCGGACTTTGCGAATCGGTGAACAATTAGGGGTTAAGTTTCGAGGCAGATATTGCTGAAGGCCATGGTAGTGATGATCTCATTTAGTTCAGGCTGGTCGGTTCTTTTGAGGTATTAATGTTCTGCTATCTCATCATAGACTTTTTATTGCAGTAACCTATCTTTTTTTTTTGCGACAGTTCAGCATTGAATGTTGTTGTTTGTATTGATGACTGCAGGAGGCACAGACAGCTCGTGAGCAGACAAACGGATACAAGCTCGACAGATCTCACGTCTTTGTTGTGAACATGTTCGACGACTATGATAGGTATATGCGAGTGCCTGATGAGTGGAACTCACCGGAAATCAAGCCCTATACTCCAGGGGAAAACCTGGTAGCTTGGCTGACAGACGACCGAGGTCGCGATCAATTTGTTATTCGCTTTGGATCTGAGACCGAGGTCTACTGGAACAATGCAAGCCAAGGAAAGCCTGACCCAGTGTATCATCGCTCTGTAAGTTCTCATTATTGTCTTTTTGTTATATTTGGGATGGTTGTAATATGATAAATATTTAACATGAGGTTCACCAATTGGTCTTTGGGAAACAGTTTTGGACAGAGAGCTTTGTGCAATGGTCGCCATTGGGAACCTATCTGGCCACCATTCATAGGCAGGGTGCTGCTGTGTGGGGAGGGGAGAAGTCCTTCAATCGTATCATGCGTTACATTCACCCTCAGGTATATCGTATGCTGTGCTTTCTTGGATTTACGTAGCTTACTCACTAATTAATGGAAGTTGTTGCACTGTAATTAGAGCCTAGATGTTCAATAGGAATTGATTTTTTTCCAAGACGGGGAAGAACTAATGCCAGTCTCTGTGTTATGTTGCCCTGAGCAGGTCAAGTTGATCGATTTTTCTCCAGGAGAAAAATTTATGGTGACGTACAGCAGCCACGAGCCCAGTAACCCACGGGATACTCAGGTTTGCTCGGTGCTTACTAGAATTTCTGTTACCATAATCATTTTCAATTCCGTTTTCTACTCTTCAGAACCTTTCGGCGTTCTCTTTGGCTTATTTTAATGATGCTCGTCTAGAGTGGGAGGAAAACTTTGAATTTAATATTTGTGTCCAGTTATCTAAGAGATTCTACTATCTGGTTGGCTTGCAGAGGGTTACTTTGATGGTTTTTGATGTTCGTAGTGGCAAAGTTCTCCGTGAGTTCAAGGGCAGTGCAGATGACTTTGCAACTGGTGGGACTGGAGGTATTGCCGGTGTGTCGTGGCCTGTATTCAGGTGGGCTGGTGGGCGTGATGATAAGTACTTCGCCAGAATCGGGAAAAATGCGATTAGTGTGTATGAGACTGAAACCATGGGTTTATTGGACAAGAAATCATTGAAGGTGGAGAATGTGGTTGATTTCTGCTGGTCTCCTACTGACCCGCTGCTGTCCCTCTTTGTACCTGAAGGCGGTGGTGGTAACCAGCCTGCAAGGGTGGGTATTTTCGTATCTATCTTTCTCTTGTTTCAGATTGCAATTGAGTTTTCTCTTTCTGTGGGTTTGACAGCCTGGATTGTTTAAGATGTCTGAATACTTATTCACACCCTGAATATGGATTAAGCGATTCTATTTGTGTTCTTTCAGGTCAGTCTGGTGTCTATCCCCAGCAGAGAGGAGTTGAGGCAGAAGAATCTTTTCAGTGTCAGTGACTGCAAGATGTACTGGCAAAGCAATGGCGAGTACCTGGCTGTAAAGGTGGACCGGTATACAAAAACCAAGAAGAGTACCTATACTGGATTTGAGCTTTTCCGTGTCAAGGAACGTGATATCCCTATCGAGGTTCTCGAGCTTGAAAATAAGAATGACAAGATTGTTGCATTCGCGTGGGAACCCAAAGGTCATCGTTTTGCTATCATACACGGTGATGGTCCTCGACCGGATATCTCTTTCTACTCGATGAAGGGTCGTGTGACGAAGCTTACCACTCTGAAGGGCAGACAAGCTAACGCCCTCTACTGGTCCCCTCTTGGACGCTTCATCATTCTTGCTGGTACGCTTTCAGTCTTGTTCGTCTGATTTTAGTTGTTGGTTGCTAATTGCAAGACAGTATCACGCTCTGAGTTGTAGTCAGACTTTGTTAAATGGTTTATGATGAATAAACTATGGTTTGCTGGCTGAAGAGCAAATTCTGTTACTCTTTCAGGTTTGAAGGCGTATAACGGTCAGCTTGAGTTCTACAACGTAGATGACTTGGAAACAATGGCGACAGCTGAGCACTTCATGGCTACTGATGTTGATTGGGATCCTACTGGCAGGCAAGGACCTTGTCCTCACTTTCGTCTAGGAAAAATTGGGTGTCGGTTTATAAAGTTCATGTGTGGTTCTTCTGTCGACACATGAGTATTCTGGATCAAGAGTGCAATAAACCAAGTGTGAGTTTTACGTTGTCCAATGCTGAATGGGAGTTTGCACTGTTTGCAGGTTCTGTTCAACTTCGGTCACATCTGTTCACCAGATGGAGAATGGATTCAACATCTGGTCATTCCAAGGGAAATTGTTGTACCGCCTACCGAGGGACAGGTTCTTTCAGGTATGCCTCTTTCAAGATCGTATTTTCCCCGTTCCGTCAAGTTGTTGGTGCCTTCGTTTGCAAGCAGATGGTCCTTTTGACATGGTGGTACGTTCATTATAAGACTGACTAATTGTTCAACTTTCCATGTAGTTCCTATGGCGCCCAAGACCTCCTACACTCTTGACTCCTGATGATGAAGGTGAGATCGCCAAGAACCTGAAAAAGTACAGCAAGAAGTACGAGGCCGACGATCTTGCAAGGTCTCTGGAGGGTACTGAGAGGGACACTGAGAATCGCCGGAAATTGGTGGATGAGTGGAAGTCGTGGGTCGTCCAATGGAAGGCTGCCCTGGAGGATGAAGCTGAGGAGCGTCTCATGCTCCGTGATGGTGTCCCGAGCGACACCGAGGAAGACTACGAGGCCGAAGAAGTAGAAGTAGAGGAGATCATCAACATTGAAGAGGAAGTTGTCGGGTATGGATTTGAGCAGACCGACTAAACGTAGACAACGCGGCCTGGGATCAGGTTTTTGTAGCACAAGTTGTTTCGTCAAGTTCCAACAGCACTTTCGTCTCCCTAGTAACGTTGAAGTAGTGGACACAGAGGCCTCCATTATCCGTTGATAGTGCGTTTGTTTTGTAGTTTGCTCACCTTCAGTAAACGTGAGGGTAATTTGCCTTTTCTTTATTTATTTTGTCAGTTCAAATAGTTCTTTACTCTTGTACTTTCTTTGCATCCTACTTTCTATGATAGAGAAGTTCTCGCTTGCTCTTCGAAGTAGAACTGTGAAGGTACCTAAGTGTTTCTTAAACAATGCTTGTAATAATGCCAAATAAGAGTGTTTGTCTAAAGTGCTGGTCATACTGCAATATTCAGTTCTGTTGATTGCGTACTTACATGCACCAATTGGTTGACAAAGTGCAACAAGGTAAACAATGATTATAAATTCTGCAACAAAGAAAGAGCTGACGTTGTATGCGAATTGGTTGAAATTGGTAATAGGCCCTCTTAGTTAATTTATTGAAAATGAAACTCTAATATGGTCCTTCAAATGAATTTAACCCCTAAATGACGTACCCATGACCATTGATTTCAAACCTCACTGTCCATCACTCAATTTGCTACCATTTTGCAACTAGATATGTATGAAAAATTTTATATTTATTTTTCAGAGATGAAAGTACATGACTTCTTTACTTTAAAAAAATTTAGATATTTTTGTGGAAAATTATTTTTTTAAGAATTTTTGAAGAAAAAGTGAAGAAAAATCATATTAAATGGAAAAATATTTCAAAAAATCTGAAAATTTCACCATAAGTGTATATCACAATGACAAACATCATGGTATAAACTTAATATCCATGTCATTCTATTATTAGAAAATAATAGACATTGAAAATACACCCAATGTTCAAATTGCAATAAAATATGCAATATTAGGAATTTTTTCAAAATTCAAATTAGAGTAGAAACTAGAGTAGATGACCTTCATTTTGTTAGTGTGACTCAAACTCTAAAAATATCATTTTGTGGAGAAATTTCAGATTTAAAGCAAGTAGCAACAACTTTCCAAAATACTCTAAAATAGCATAAAATAGCATATTTTGTTATCCGTTTTTTTTAATAGCTTCTCATTTCCGTGAAGGCAAAATTTGGAAAGAGTACAAACTCAATTGGATACTCTTCATAACCCAATGGGAAAGATCAACAAAGAAAAGGAGGATGAAAAAATGCTTTTGAACTCTCCATAGCTCAACAGTATTGTCACTGGAACGCCACAGAATGGCATCCGCAATGCTCCAGGGTTAATGACTCATTGATTTGAAAAGTTTTTACTTGTTCAATTGGAGTGAACTTTGTAAAACAAGATGTTACATTTTTATTTCCATACCAATTTAGAAGGTAGGTAGTAGATAAGGGATCTTTGGAATGTTACGATTATGCAGTTAATCAGTGTGATGGCATTGAGATTTCATTCAAAGATATGGTAAAGTTTCAAATCTTAATAAATCGTATTGTATATTTGATTTGAATTTTCTTCATTTATGCCTCAAAAATTTATGGCAATTTCAAATTTTCACAATAAAAAACTAATTTCCTTAAGGATTTATTGAAGGTATGGGATTTCATCTTTGAAAAATATACACAAAAATTCTCATTCATAAACAATAAAATGGGAACATATAGAATGAAGAAAGCCAATATTCAATTTAGTCCGTCCTTTAGGCTTTACTACTCCTCTGTCCCACTAAAAACCTCCATTTGATTTCGTCCATTGAATAAGGTAAAAGACCCCATTGCGGTTAGAATTAGGAGTGTCCTCATGCCATTGTTGAAATTTTTCAAATTTTTTCCCACACAAAGATAAATGTGAGAAACAGTGAGGACATTTGAAATATATTTTTTGGACTAAGTATGAATTAGTTTTGAATTTTTGAAATGATCAGCCTATAGGGGTTTGTAGGCCACCTCATGACCAACAAAATCTGAATCCAATATGGTCATCTTCCTACCAATGCAATTACAACATTTTCAAACATGGAAGACCTAAAAAATTAGTTTTACAAAGAATTTTACACTAAAAAGTTGGAAGTACCTATTGAGGTCACTAATTACTCCATACCTACCATGTAAGGCATTGATTGTGGTCTGAAAAACCACAATGGGGTCATTAGGTGTCCATCATAGGCAATTTGATTGCAATGGGGTCTTTTACCTTAAACATTAGCCGTGTTGAATGACTGCGTGGGGGCAAGTTAAAAGATTAGGGAACATTCTTCTCCTAGAAAGCTTAGCCTTGTCCATATGAGGCACCTTGTACTTGTTGTGCTTCCTTAGATAGTAGTGTTGACGATGGGCTTGGTGACAACTTCGGCGCTATGAAGATTTGTTCATGAAATGGGCCAGGGTTCCTTCTTGTGAGTATTTAGATTGGGACAAATGTTATTACAATCCCATTATTGCTACCAACCTTTAAATTATCAAAAATGACGGAGCTGGTAGCATTTACAAACCGTGCTCAAATATGATACTTTTTGCATGGATTCTGGGTGTCTAAAGGACAACGTCTGAGCTAGAGATCTTGCATAGATCTAAGGGATGATGGGTTGCTAGTTTTTGAATGCATGCATCACTAGCACAACAATTAATTCCTCATAGGGATGCTTTTTGTAGGTTTTTACTGTGGGACAAAGGGAATATTTCCTTTTCTAGTATCACATCCTCTATTTACTTACCAAAACATAGGAATGGTCATGAATGGTTTAAAACTCACTAGAAATTATTCTCATTACACTATTATGTCATAAGAAAGTTGCATGCGAATGTGATAATAAAGAATTTGACAAGTGTGGAAAAATTACAAGAACCATTGTTTCTTGTAAAGTTAAAGTGTGCTTTTAATGTCACCTTTTCTTACTAAGAATGTATTATGACACTATTACAAACTCCATATTATTATATAGATCATCATAGCATGGCTATAACATTATCAAGGGCTTAAATTAGTTCACTTAACCCCCAAGTGCCCAAGCCTTTCCAAGTGTGTTTTTCCAATGAAAAAGGTCCAGTGTGAAATTGTATAGGAGTTGTAAAATTATAACAAGAGAAATGTACATATCCTATTTTTAGTATATTATCCTTCCATATAATACTTGAGAAATTTACATATAAGAGTTTTTTGTGATTGGAGGTGATATGAACAACTAAAATTGCGTTAGTACACTAAAATGCACTTCCAAAAACCTTAAAGTTCAATGGAGCTATCAAACCCATTACACCTTGCAATTGTTGAAATACAGGGTTTTTTTTGGTAAGTATAAATCACAAATAACTCCAAATCAACACTTGCATGTTTCAATTTACAGTGTTGAAATTTCATGAAAACACTTTACTCTTTCCATTGGGACCATTTTCAAAGCAAATGGATCAATACAATTTTTTAGATCTCACATCAAGTGAAATTGACAAACTTTGCTCAAAGTTAAGAAATGAAGTAAAATTGGCAAGCTTTACTCTTCCACTAATGGTACATGTATGCCTTAAAAGACCTCTCAAAAATCAATATTTACCTTTTTCAATGAAAAATAAAAGTTCTCAATAGTCAACCTTCAAAACTGCCCGTAAAAAGTTTTAAAACAATCAAAAGGAATTTAACTGCCCACAGCCCCACACCAAAACAAGCCTGCAATTTCAGATCGACCATATATATAGTCGATTGGGCAGTTTAGGATTAAACCCTAAACCCTAAACCCTGAGGTGATCCAGCCTGATCAAGTTGCAGCTTGGCATGCAAATGTTTTACTTCGTACAAGGACAAAGTACGCCAGCCCCAAAGAACACAACTTTGCTCCGAACAATTCATTATCACAATGAAAGTTCCTTACCATATGGCAATAAAATAACTCAATCCAGAACATTCAATAGTAAGGCAATAAGAGGAAGAAGAATACTTTGGAACTGTCACAGGCTGAAAATTCAACAAGAAGGTGAATTCGAGAGCATGAACATCTCATCACCGTACATTGTTATGCGCAGGCACTGGCAGTGGCAAACATTTAGCCTGCATCTAACGCCAAACAAATCTGGGCTCACTTCTATTGTATATTTATTCAGCTCTGATTGCCAAGCAATCTAAAATAAATACAAATCCAAAGCAGGAAACAACGAAGGAATCAATGGAAGGATCCTTAGAACCAAACAAGGCAACTTACAGTACTGCATGAGAGGTGTCCGGTGTAATTCACAGGTCCAACGCTCTAGCATCATGTGGCTCCATTTACGCAATTTTGGCACTGTCTCTTTGAAATGGTTCATTGTTGAACATAGAAGCAGAGTACAGAGCCTCATTCGACAAGTCTTGTTGACGGATCCCATGTTGCTGTTCCCGCAGCTTCTGCTCACCGTCTGTGCTTGCATCTGCCCCAAAGGAGCTTTCATCATCCGCCACAGTAACGATCATCGGAAACTCCCTACGATTACAAAAATATCCACGTGTGCACAGAATGTTGGATGGTTTGAGGTCTCTATGGAGAATATCCGCAGAGTGTAAAGACCTCATCTCGTCAGCAATATAATACATAATGTCTTCTGCATACCGATCACTGAAAACTGGAGAAGAGCATTTCCGAGTATGCACGTCTAGGTGAAGAGCTCTTCAATTCGAGGCCATCTATTATGGTCAAAGAGCAGGAAACGTTTTGTCCAGGGTACCATCGATCAGCTTCCGCAACTCAAAGTCACTTAGAAAGTAATAAGCCAAACCTGTCATCATCCAATATCATACCACCCCAAAAAGGGTTCCTTGTGGAACGATTCTCGAGAAGCAGAGCCTCTGGCCATTGGGCCTTCAGATCTTGTAGTGAGGAACCTTCCTTGAATACGTTTAGCACATAATTGAACTGCCTATGCTCCTTGTAGCAGAAACCCGACTCAAAAATCTCCGCCTGGCCGCCTTCTGTTATTGTTGGCCAAATCTGATAGTCACTAGGTCTACTAGTTAACCATCTCTCATACATCGGTCCTTCTCGAAGACTACCGTAAATTTGCTGTTTGCTTTTCGCGTTGTCATCTGAACCATTGTTCGAGCATAGCTCGCTCCAGTGAATTTTTTGAAGCCTCAATTGTACTCTCCATCTCACTGTTTGAATCCAATCCGCTGCAGTTGCTGCTCTGAACAACATCAACTCCTGTAAAGTAATCCAACGAAGAAAAGCTTGGATCCAAACTACAACAAGGGCCATTGTCCTGGCTGTGAGTGTCTCTCGCTGTGTGGTACACAGAAATGTTATAGAGTGTCTCTGGCTCTGACTGGTCCATCACCTTGTTGCCAGCTAAGGAGGCTTCAGAAATCTACTCTACAAAAAACCACGAACAGCCATAATGCTTAGATTACCACCATTAGTTGTCTAGATGTTCAATTTCAAATTCTAAAACGCAGGGCACAACTAATACCAACCTACCACAACCTCAAAATTAGTACGTTCTCTAGGGTTTATGGTTTGTAACGGTCCACGAAAACCACTCCAAAAGTTGGGATCAGGGGCTTGCATCTCAACTGGACTTCAAAGGGTCTCCTTTTACGCACATCTTGGACGGGAACCTAAGCAGTATGACCTGCATTGCTAGCATAGCAATTCTTCCAGGTCTATCACCAACCCTATCCGTGCCACTCCGTAGGGTCTACGATTTATAGATTTTTAAACTAGCAAACTAGTGGTCTATGCATGGAAAAAGAAACAAAACATAAGAGTCACACATTTAATCATGACCATCAGCCCATCAACAGATTCCCACAGTAAGCAAAGTGAAGGCTCAAACCAAGATTTGTTTTATATTCAAAGTCGCTGATCTACCTCGATCATTGGAGGACCTAATGCATTCAAATCTATTGTTTGTCTTGAATGCTGGTATTTGCACTGAGCCTTCTAACTTGCATGTACCAGTTTTGACATAATTCCAAGTGTACACTCACATCCAGCAACCCAAACCATGACGGGTTCCTCATGACCGTATCACCGAGAAGGCCTGGCCATCAACTTTCACATCCTACACCTCAAACGGCACAATCGCACGGAATTGGCAAACCTATTGTGGTACAGACTAAGTTTGAGGAACCCCGAGCAGTTCGGAGGTGCCCAACCGCAAACTGGAGCCCAAATGAACCTCATCTCTAGACCGGTGCTAGATAACAGAGCTCACAACCCACGTGAAAGTCCTAGTCTTCAGAGGCTTGAGCACACCCTAGTATTCGGGACTCTGAAAATTGAAAATATACTTCACAGCTCAGTTGCTAATAGAGTAAATACCTGGGATGCTGGCGGAGCAAGCCCTTCCGGATACTCGCCCTTCCTCCAGTGATCTGCACAACGAGCTCCACACACGATCAATTCAAACGATGGTCAAGTTCGTTCATTGGAACAATTTCAGAGCCAAAAGTTGTGACGTACATGTACATGAAGGACTAAAAAGCTAGTATCATTTATGTTTCAGACTGCGCGTTCTGAAAGGTGCCAGAGTATTGGAATACTGTCGATATAACGGAAGTGACGTTAAAGGATAGTTCGACACTCTAATGAGGACCCCCCTGCAGTATGCACAGCACCCCTACACGTCTCTACTCTCAGCAGAAACATTTTTGGCAACGGAGGTTACCTAAATCACATGAGCCCCGATTTCTGTCGATCAATGCGCACTCACGTTTCCGGTGCGTTCGAGTCGTGCCAGGCTTCCGCCTCAGCACCGCCATCGCCAAAATGGTTGACATCACGATCGCCATCGCCATCGCTTCACCTTCTTCTCCCACGCCTATTGCAGCTCTAACTTTAATTCCCTACCGACACTGAGAGCCTACTAACAACTGGGCATTCTCTCCACGAGGGGCTCTGGTATATTATGCCGCCATTATCTCCGAATCTCTTCTTTTCTACCCCGGACGGACCGATGAGCACACAATTTGAACGAGCACCCACAAGCACATGCAACCAAGCAAAGCCGATCGATGTCGCCGGGTCAAAGATCAAAGATGTCGCCGGGTGCACCTTCTCACTTGGTGCACCACCAACAACTTGCGAGTTCTAAGCTGAAGCGAGTCCAGTACTTATACCAAAGATCTTACAAAACCTTGACTACTATGTTATCGACTCTTTGGAAAGATATATAAGCTGATGAATCAGTAGCTGCTGTTGCAGCACACTCAGGCTCTGAATTGTGAAAATAGGGAGTCAGGGAGGAGCTTACTGACGGAAGCCTAGATTGAGATGCACGCAGGTTTTGGATGAGGGTAGATGCACTGTGATGCTCCGATTGTCCGAGCTCCGGATCCTTCGTCAATTCGGCCACCAGTTGGCTATGGATGTGACCACCACCACCGTCAACAAGAAGAACGAAAATACTTCACGACGGAGCCAGGAAGGCCGGACTTTAGGTACGTGGGAAGTAATTAACCCGGTAGCGCCCAGGGAACTGTAGGATGAAGTGATCGCATTCTGAATCTAAAATATTGTTTGAAATACATGTCCTGTTGTTTGTAAATGAAATATTTTAATCATTGAACCATTATAGAGAATTGCAAATACAGTATCTCACAAAAGCATCAACTACGAAATTTTCGTGATCATCTAAACGTGCATCTTCAAAATCATAGTTCTAACGTGGAAAACATAACAGTGCAGTTAGATTTACATGAAGCTGGTGCCCCCACTTTGGGTCCACCGGCTGTGCTAGTATGCGAGAAGTTGATCAAGTGACTTTGCTTTGACATTCTGGTACAGCAGCTGCATCAATGTCCCAAATATCCGATTTATTCAAGTCGGGGTAATCCTCTTCAGTCAACTTGTAGGCCGGGACCCTATGCGAAAAGCGCTCCATGCTTCCTATCGGTAGTGAGCCTCTCTGGTACCCTGGTTCCCACAATGTTCGATAGCCTGTCCGCTTCCTCAATACTAAAATATCCAATGGGCGCCCTTCTCCACAATCTGATAGAATGACCACCAGTCTGAAGTTGCCATTCTCCTCGTTTCCTTTCCCCTGTTTCGCTTTCTCAGAACGACATTGTTTCAAGTCTTCTTTCTTATTCAAGTCTTCTTTCTTATGCAGAGCCCATACCTCCCCTTTCTGCGGATACACTTGAATCACACGATCAAGCTTTGATGTGAACTCCATCCTATGAGAGAAGACATTTACAACATTAAAGATTCTTGTCTCCTTGATTTCTTCAAAATCCCCACAACTCCTTGGATTCAATGTTTCCTGTGACAACCACACTCACAACACTTACCGTCAAAGCCTTTTCCATGAAAGCCTTTACCAGTTCAAGTGAACGAAGCTTTTCGTAGCACAAAGCAAGAACATGCAAAACATTTTCATGTACACGTAAAAGAAGAGTGGGCAAACCTTTTGCCGTTCATATTTCTTGGATGGAATGTGAGGTTGTAGCCAGCTTGCCTTCACCCAAAAAGCGCCATTCATGCTCACTTCCTTGACTCGAATCAAGGAACGTGGCATAAAATCTTTTTCATGATAAAGAGCCCATACCTAGAATAGCCAGCATGAATTAGTGTCAAATAAGAACTAAGCCACAATTAGCACTTCTTTAGGAACCAAAGCACAAGGATAGGAACACAGTCGAACTTATCACCACGATAGAATAGAAGAACCATGTTGCCCAAGGAGAACAGGACTATATGGGTGACAAAAATTGTACCTCATTTGGTTTGATTTTCTCCTTCACACGATCTTTATCAAAGTTATAATAATCAGAATCAGGAACAGGCTTTTGTTGTTCTTGATCCACATCTGCAGAAGGGTGCCCCTGAGAGTTACTATGCTTGGGTCTTCCTAAAGGTCTTGATGTACGTGAGACCCGCTGCAAGTTAGTGTTTCTTATTTCTTTGTCCAACTGTGTAGTCCTGTCAGTGCAGGTGTTTGCACCTGTTACACTAGGAACTATCAGACCTCACAAATCATTAAAACAGGAGGGGAGGGAGAGAAGGAAAAGGGCCGCAAATCTTATCAAAAGAAATAAGAAAGGATACGTGGTGACCAAAGAAAATATAATTACCTTGTGACATAGATTTTGTTGGGTTGGGATGCAATTGGGCTTTTGAGCCTGGAGGACGTCCCCTGCGACCAGGTAATTTTCGCCCATACAGTGGCCTTATGGACTCTGACTTCTCCCTTTGTTTAAATTTCAGCATGTCAGCAACGGACTCACCAGCACGATTTGTTCCCTCGGTATCATTATGCAATCCGGGCTCAAATACATGCTCTTCTACACTATCACTATCACCATCATTCTCTACCTCAATGGACTCTCTCTCCACTTTTACTTTCTTGAGCTTCGAAACATCGGATGAAACCCCTATCTTGCTCTTACTCAACTCTCTGGTGTGACTTCTGTCTGCATTTTCAGCACAACCTCTATCTGAAATCTCCAGACGTTCCCCACAACTATTCTCTTCGCTTGGAAAAAGGTTGACGTTCAGAGTCTCTCTTGGTGATTGGAGATGTTCAGAATCGGTGTGTGGAAAATCAACCACATCGAAATCCCTATCAAGCTTCTTCAATGAAAGCGGGGTGATTAGGCGTTTCGAATCACATCGTGGGCTCACATTTTCTGTAGATTGATTTCCTACATGGCCTGATCCTCCTGTCAAAGAGTTTCCGTTTTGTGTCTGCGCTTCCCAAGACGTTACTTCAGTTTTAGCTTTAGAGTTTCCGATTTGTGTCTGCGCCTCCCAAGACGTTACTTCAGTTTTAGCTTCAGATATCCAAGTGTTCCACTGTGCTCTGACCACCCACAACACCAACAATAGCGACATCAGTACATATTTGATACATACTGCAACAGCAAGATGACTTTGTGAACACTGTGCATATTACATAATGCTTGTAGAGTATATCCAGAAATCTGCTTGGCAGATCCTTCCTTCCTTAGAATGGCAACCAGGCAATAGAAGCTCGAACACATCGTGACGACTCTAGCAAACATTCAGTATCTCTACACTATTGATACATTAACCCTTAAACATTAAAGTTTTTGAAAGTACACTGAAAAAACAGGCCACAGGCTGGTTGTGATGTTTAAGGTTTAAGCTAAATGGACATATAGAAGGCATACCTGTTTTCATAGTTGAAAGAATTTGTAAGCCTCTCACTGCAATTATCAGCAGTATGGTAAGCAGGTTTCAACTGTGCCCTAATCACTCTCAAAACCAATAACGTCATCAGTACGCTACGACAAACTGTGGAGCTTGTGGAACTGTGGAGCACAAACAGCTTTGACAGCCTTCTGCGTTATTTCAAATAGTCAATGACTAGAGGAGCTTGGATACATCCCAATGACTCGAGGAGTTATCTAGAATCTTGAAAATCGTGAAGATGATGACACAAGCGAATATCGCAAATTTGAAGGAACAAAGCATGTACCTGCTTCGATAATCGAAAGTGCTGGGATGTTTCCCATAATGATGATCCCCAGACTGCCAAACTGCGTTCTGTTCGCTTTGACACTGACTCTCCACCTTGATACAAGGAGCTGCACCAGCTGGCCTGCTTCTGTCCTCATGGGCATCGTCCCTATCCTTCCGCTTCCATGACCTGCTTCTACAGCCAAGTGGGGCCTGCGCTTCAGCTTCCAGCCTCGATCGACAGTGCTCATCTTTCACCATTGACACATTCATATTCGGTTCCTCAATGTTTCCTCGCCAAGGATCAGGCATCGAGTCATTTAAGCGGCCAGCCCTAATTGTAAATTTTTTTTCGGGTTCATCAGGTAACCCTTCCATTGCTCTCGGTATCCCTCGGTCCAGCAAGTCTTCATCGTCCAGGACGCCAGGATCGACTTCAAGGTTGTGGTAGTCCTCTTCTTCACTATCACTGAGCATGATGACGGCTTCTCGTCCCTGACTTTCACCATGTCTCTTCGACCCAGAGAGCTCAAACTGACGGCTCTCCACACCAGTGCTAGACTTTCGAGGATTAATCCAACCACTGCCACCAAAGGTCGCCATACCCAGCTTTCTGGACTCATGCGAAAGGACGGCCTTGTCACCAGCCGGGGTGTTGTGGACATTTGAGGGCATAGCAACATCGTGAAACGTGGGCGCAGGCCTGCTCATTGAGTCAATGTCAACAGTCATAGTTCGGCTGGGTGTGCGGGGTTGAGCCCACGACGACAGTCCGTGCTCGTACAACCTTGCTGTAAATTCCGAGGAGTGTTTGGGTGGTGGAACTCGATTTAATCCGTCATACACACCCACTTTCTTAGGTAACTGCAACTGGGAAGACCCCACTCTGTCCAAAATATAATCACGATCATCAGTCATTGGAACTTGGACGGCCTCACTCCGCTGTTTGGGGGCCCTCAACCTCTGCGCGTCCACCTGTGCTTGCTCTCTCTTATTCTCAGTGATGCCTTGATACCCAGATGGTAGGGATTTCAGCTGCCCATGGGACACTCCCACGTAACTCCCCAAGCCATTTGGCCTGTCGAAGGAGAAAGACGGGGTCTGATGGCCATAGCAAGGCACAGTCTCCTCCTCTGAGACGAGCCTCCCAGCATTGTACACTCCTAAGTTAAGCAACTTCGATGTCGACGAGACTGACTGCAAAACCTGTCTCGGTGATATCAAGTTCTCCCTAGCAGGTGTCCGGAGTTCGTGCTGCTGAACTCTGCCATCCAGAGCTGTCAAGCTTGGCGGATGCGTAGGAGTACTCAACCCCGAAGTGGGCTCATAGCTGGCTGTTGATGAATTGAATTTCGGAGCGGTTTTTGGAAATTCAGATTTGACAGCTAACCCGTCGAATCCTCCATGCATCCCCTCTCCGGTTGGTGCTTGTTGGGACAAACTTCTCTTCCTGACCTTCTGTGATGCTGAAAACCGCATCGCCAGTTGGCGGGCCTTCTTGCTCTTACTAGTCTTGCACTTTGACAGAAGATCCTGGGTGCAACAAAGCATGCGCATAATTGTGATTGACAAGTTCGCTGAAACATACTATTTCTGGTCTACCCGCATGAATATCTCTCTTAGTGTGCATCGCACAAATTTTACATTTATAGCTTACTACAACCTCTACATTTGAAAATATACATACAGTCCATTGCACCTCCAAAACTTACAGTTTATAGGGACAACATTAAATGTGATTACCTTATCCATAGTCAATCCAAGTTGCCAACGAGTGAGCTCAATGTACCTTCACTATGAGAGTCGTGTCCATTAGCACATTCAGGAACTCTGGTACGAATTCCATTGGGCTAACATCTTCTTGAAGGAAAAGAGCCACCCTTGGTTCTTCATTATATCTCACGTCAGCTGTAGTCCAAGAAAGCTGCGATGGTAGACACAAATTAGTATCTAGGCAGCAAAATGAAAATAAAATGAAATACAAGAAGAGAAAAAGGCAATGAAGAGCTTCTTGCGCTAAGGTAGTTCATGAAGACCAAAGAGAGAGAATGAGAGATATGTACCCGCATAACGTTGGGTCGTCGACCTAGTGCCTCAAATGAATACTGGGAGTCTGAAATACCATCACCCAGATATAGACGCGCCTGGGAGAAAAAATCTTCACAATCAATGCCCAACATTGACGCTATGTCCCGTATCTCCTGCGTCACCACTGTTTTTTGTTCACAATTCCGCAACCCACAGCCCGAGCACGCACACATTCACACAAACAATAAAACACAGTGAGTGTAAGATTGACACGAGCTTCTCCCAAATTTCCAATTCCTCAAGCACTCACATGACGAAATTCAGACCGCCCACAATATCTACTGCAATCCCCAAGGCCTAGGTGGTAATGTTTCTAAATGAAATGCAAAACAAGAAGGCCAAGATCAAACAGACACATACCGTGGCATGACCAGGAGCGCGGGAAGTCCATAGCTGTGACGGAGAAGCTGGTATTGAACCATTTGGTGCGGAGAAAAATGTGGCTTCCATCCAACAGAGTCAGACGCGTGCAAGTGATGGTGTGACTACCACCTGGCACCTCCACCATCGTGAGCAGGGAAGGGTCCCTCCCTCGGTTAGAAGGTGAAGAAGCGGAAAGAGCACCCACCAATGTATGGAGCCTTGATACTAAGCTTCAGTCAAACAAATTATCATATAGCATAGAGCTTTCTCCTCTCTTTCATCCGTGTCTGTTTGATTCTCCACACTGCTCAACCCTGAACTCTCGGGCACCAAGTACGGAGGAAGAACCAACTGCAGCAGCTTGACATCAACATGAACAACTTCAAATGACTTCAGCTTCAGAAACTTGACTGAACCGTAGTCAGGGGAAAGCTCAAATGTGAAAGTATCAATCTCTAAGATTGTCTAATCCCTTACACACTCTTCTATAGCCAGCCAGAACGCAACAACAGATATTGACAGTCGTACAGACACAGAATTCTACTGGAAATTGCAAATCATGAAGAGCAAGAAACCTAACCACAATAACATCAATCTCCACATGAACAACCCCAATATCTGAGCTTCCAAGAACTTGACTGCAATCTAGACACAAAGCATCGTGTGCAATCAACCTTTTTAAATAGGTTGCTCCCGTTGCAATTGCGTCTGCTCTACCCACCGAATTGCACAACAAGAAGGCCAGACCTTGAATAAAAACAGTACCTTATGTTTCAAATAAAAATGAAATAAAAAATCCTTGCCACCCGTCAAGAATGAGAGGATTTCTTGCACATGCGCATGGCTACTTACCTCGGATCAAGGAAGAAAGACGGACAGGGTAGTAGCTCAACCCTGGCCTCCCCCTTAACCCTACATCTCAAATAATCACATGAATCATCAGGTGCCACACTAAAAAATTCCAACAGAACACACACGTAGTAAACATACTCAGAGTCTAGATTATGACATATAAAATCCACAAGGCGATAATAACAACATTTACAATCAATAACGCCAGAGGATTGAGAAGCTCAATATCAAGTGGACGAGTTCCACTGCCTCCACCACGGAAGCGGCTTGAAATTAATAAAGTAAATATCCCACGAAACTAAAAAATGCTTCTTATCACACCACCCCGATTACTCCAATGTCGAGGAACACATCAATAAATTCAAAATCCTAACATGCTAAGTACACAAAAAAAAATACTAATACAGTAGGACCTCTCTTACTGCATACTCTCTTAATATGCAGTAAGAGAGGTTCATGAGTGGAGCAAATTTCAAGTATTTAATCTGGAAAGTAGTGTAATTAGAAGCCATGTTAGTCAAGTGCCATTACTACAACTCTACAACTGCATAAAACCTCTCTTTAGTGCAGATCTCTTAGTGCATAGTCCCAACACTAAGCACTAAGAGAGGTTCTACTTGTACGTCAAAAAAACTAAAAAATCCACTTCGACATAGGAAAAATGCGACATTCTTAGAAACTCGTTCTCGTTACGCGACTCGCATGACCACAAGAGAAACAAAAATCTAGAAGCACACCACCATACAAAATTCCTAAAAGCCTAACCAGTCCAAAAAAACACCGACCCTCACCAACCCCAGAAATAGACCAGAAATAGAAACGCCTCCCAAACAAACCAAAATCACAACTCCCGATGACCAAATGCAGAAACCTTCCTAAAATCCTGCATGGAATAAATTCTCACTCCGCCATGAATCATTTAATCGGATTTCCGCCATCGCCAGCACGAAACCACGAAACCCCAGCTCAAGCAAACAAACGGGAGTTGTCACCGACCGAGGCATTGTGTCAACATTCGGCAGGGAATGCTGTACCTGAGAGGCATGGTGGAGCAGCGACGAGGTTGGTTTGCAGTGCTGATAAACTTACGACAAGGTCCATTCACGAGAATACTACTAATGACGCCATTGCTGCTGCGACTGAGGAGCTCTGGCAAGACTTCGTCAAACCCTTCGCCACTCATTTCGGGCTTCGTTCGTAGCCTTCAGTTCGGCTGAATGGATGAATGTATGAAAAGGACGGAAGGATGGATGGATGAATGAGTGTACTCAGTATGGTCGGGGGAGTGGATGAATGACATCGTGGAAGTGTGGATGATTCTTTGTAATACTAGGGATGGATGGAGGATTTCCTGGATGCAGTGATTTGTCCAAGATTCTTGCCAGGCTCATTTCAGCCCAGTAATAGGGTCCACCACTCATTTCCTACCACTTAGGGTCACCCGACCTTAGGTCTCGGATCCGTCCGGTGGTTCGCATCAGGGTTTTTTTTTCATTTTTGAAAAAGTGCCATAGTGGCGATATAAAATGTTACAGTGGTGCTCCAAATTGCAACATTCATCCACTTATTGGATGTATAGTATGGTTTTCATCCACAATGAGGCGATTTCATCTAGT
This sequence comes from Neckera pumila, assembly GCA_963969595.1. NCBI lineage: Eukaryota > Viridiplantae > Streptophyta > Bryopsida > Hypnales > Neckeraceae > Neckera > Neckera pumila. The sequence continues at coordinate 24,826,631 of OZ018408.1, forward strand.
ATTTTTTTTAATTTCAAAGTTGTCTGGCAATTTCATCCAATTTTTTTGGCATTTTTTATAACCTTTTTTAGCCAGATTTTTTTTTCTAGTGCAATCTGGCACCAGAAAGCCAAAAAAAAAGCCCTGGTTTGCATGTTCCAATTTTGAGCCCGTAACCCGATAATGAGGTTGGGCTCTTCCCATAGCAATATCATGCCCGCTCTCCTTTCCATCAACTCAACCTTCTAATTAAAATCCACTTTGTAGATATGCGTAATTCCTTAACCCCTTAAGGATCAAGGCCTAATTTTTGCCAAAAATACTCTGAAAACTGCCATTTTTAGAGCAAAGAGTAAAACTATTTGAAAATTGGTTTTTTTTGCACATCTAACCATAGGATCTTATACCTAACTAGTATGACAATGTGTGGAAAAAATTTCAGAATTTTTGACCACACAAATTGCAAGATATTTGCGTTTGAAGTGAAAAGACAAATTTTTCAGCACATTGTGGGACTGGATTTTTTGACTTTGAACATTTTTAACTTAAATTTTTTGTACTACAGAGTTTTGAGCTTTATATCTTTCTAGTGGAGAATTGGGTTGAGAGTCTAGGGAAAAAAAAGAAATTAAAAAAAACTTAATTTTCATTCTTAAAAAAATTGTTAAGTAGAAGTAGGTACAAGATAGAAGGAAAATCTAAAATATCAATATCTTTTAGATGGAATTAAAATTCATTAATCCCAATGGTGAGATTGTTCTAGCACAAAAACTAAACCATGCGGACCTTTTTTTATTGAAAAATTGCAAAAATTGCATTCCAAAATGAATCCTACAAGTTATTTTTTTCGAGAAGATGCTCTAATTGCCCAAAAAACAAGATTGTCCATAACTTTCTCATAAAAAGTCCAAATGAAATGATCAAAGCTTTCCAAATAGACAAAAATATAATCTATAAGGGAAAAAAATTAATTTAAAAAAAAAAAAAAATTTGCAAAATTTTTTTGTTGCCCCTTCTCCCCTATTGTGAGCTTATTTGGGCATAACTTTTATTCCCGGGTACTGATTGAAAAAAAATTATATTCCCACAAAGCTTATCAGTTTTTCTATCTCCAAAAAAAGCTTCAGAAAATCATGACAAAAATTCAGCTCGTAGGTACCTGCCTGGATTCCCATTTGTCCCCCAAATGAACAAAGGTCCTTTAGGGTTAAGTAACTTCTTTAGTTTTATTATCTCTCTTTTTCTTTGGAGTTTAGGATTGGAAGTTTTAGACTCCAAATGCACGCCCGGGAGCATGAAGCTAGGAGGGCCCGACCTGGGGATCAGATCACCCAACCTCCAAGTCAAGTTGGAGTGAGCCATGCAAACAGTCCCTTAACCATGTAAAGCTGTCGCGGACACTAAGTATTTGATGAATGATAAAAAAATCTTTGCTTGTAGGACAAAAGTGCAATTATTCATCTTTGGAATTTTGTGCAGCCTTGCACTGCAGTTTGTCCTCGAATGAGTGCTTTTGGTATTCTTAAAGTAGGTGATGAACAGTGTATCAAAATGGATGATTTTCCAAAAGACCAGCCCCTCTTTATAGGATAAACCTTGTAAAGACAAATTGGTCTCTGCAGAAATCAATCATCCTTTTTGATACAATGTGCATTATTTACTATAACCTGTAAACAAAGCCGCAGCCATTTTTTGGTCAATGAATGAGAGAGAATCTTTCTGCGTCGTACAAACAGCTCCTATTCATCTTCATAATTTTGTATGGAAAGGAGAGATCATGAACAATAATTTGACTTCCAGTGAGCAGTTTTATTTTTTTCAAAGTAGATGATGTCATACAATGCCAAAAGCAATGATTTCCATGGTCACCATCCTGGCATTCAAGAATTAAGAAAACCAAGAGTATTCATTTAAGGTCAAACTACTAAACAAGACCTCCCTTTTTTTGCAAAAAATTCAAGGATGAACAATTGCACTTCTATCCTACATGCAAAAGATTCTTTGTCATTCATCAGACAATTAGTGTCCGCGTTAGCATTACAAGATCAAACAATTGAGCATATTTGGAGCACTGGTAAGAAAAAATTTCCCATGTAGTGAAATAGATTTAAGAAGGACTCCATATTTTTTTACAATTTTATTTCCTAAAACAAAATTATCATGAATTTTTTAGGTGCAGATTACATTCTTCTCATACTAAGTATATATAAGTCATCCTATTTCTGGCCAAGGGCTAGTTGCAAAATTGAGAGCATTGTTCCGAATCATAATGTGTCATGACTAGGTAATCATTTATTCATTTCTACTTGCACAGAAATAGCCCACAGTGGTGCATTGCCAAAATGGACTGGGGTGAGTTGACCCCCTCACTTGCCCCCCAAGTCATTCCGAGGTTGTATGGAAAAAAAAAATAGTCCACTATTCTATGTTGTGTTAAATCTATGTCCTTCATCTCTCCTAGCTAATTTGGGGCCTTTGATTGCAAATATGAATTCAAAATTTGCAAATTTTTTCATGTGTGAAAAATAAAAATTTCAAGGGCTTTCCTTTAAGGATGAGCAAGGAGGTCGGTTCACCCTAGCCTCCAAATGGAGGGATCAAGAATGGGTCAATTACCTTAGCCTTAGTTTTGCAATGCTACAAAAGGGCTTGGTAGATTCTGGTACGTAAATTTTGGGACAGCCTTTAACAAATTTCCTTCTTTTTCTGCATGCACTGTCTATAAGCACTTTTCTTAGTAAACAAATCCACTCTTGGATCGATGACAAAAAGCATCTCCACCATTGCACGACCAAAATGGCACCCCTAAACAATTTGGACAAGCTCATTTTTTCAATATGTAAAACGAGTTGGGTTGATCCCTACTCATACCCTATATCATAGTCAGTTCTAGTAATCAAATTTCTAGCAATCAAATCAATGAATGATAATTTTCTCAAATCATACAACAATCTCATTTGATTTGATTTGATTGCTGAATTAGATTGTTGTATGATTTGAAGGAAATATCGTTCATTGACTTGAGTTTTAGAGCCACTATTACCCACAAATTTAGACTTTCAAATTAGAAACAAAGTGATCGATGACAAGATAATGCCTCCCCTAGAATTCAAGTATTAAGTCAAATTGAGTGGACACAATTGGGCAATTGTGTGGCGTGTACTATACAACTTGATTTTTCAAGGGCCAAGGTGATGCTTTCAATGTTATTCTTAAAGAAAGTGAATGGGATATATAAATAAAAAATCTAATTAAAAAAATGAAAATGAAAGTGTGATTTTTGTATGAATTAGCTAGGACTATGGATGAAATAAATTTAATGATGAAATTCAACTTACATATGTTCTTCCAACTCATAAGATTTATAATAATAATATCTCTATTCATATTGTATACTTCTATTCTTGCACCTTCTATATTTAACACATTTGATATAGAAGGTGCATGAATAGAAGAATTCAATCCAACAATGTATGTTTTGCCATATATTAGTACATACTTCTTATTCAAAGAATAAAAATACAATCTTGATTGTATATATGGTCTCCATAAACCTTCATAGATTAAATGTTAATTCAACAACTAAAGTGCACTCCACAATAATTACTCCATATAACAATTCAAAACTATGCAGACTGATGAGGCACAAGAAATAATGTGAAAATTCATAATGTGGTCTATGAAATCAATATCATGTTGCTTGCACTATTTTTGCTCTAACTTAAAAATTGTGCTTGTCATCCAAATTTCATCTACTTTCATCTATTTTCATCACTAGGTATGCTCTGGTCCATGTACACTCTACAATTTTGGAATTGCCCACCTCCCCACCAACAATAAGTAGCAATAGCTATGGCCATGGCCATTTTTTGTGTAGACTCAAATGACACCCTAATTGAATTTTATAATGTGAAAAGTACCCTGCATGAAAGTTACATTCAACATAAATTAAGTTGTTTTTGTCAAAAAGTGCCACATGGCATCGATTGATTGGTGCAAAGAGACATAGAGTTGTCAAAATCTGACATAGATATTCCATTTCAACACCTCTCTACTAAATCTGATCTTTTCAAAGGGTACAATTGAGTTCAATATAGTAGAATCTCTCTAAACTAATCTGTGCGGGACTGCCTAACAAGACTGCTTTAGAGAGGTTAATGACTTCAAAGAGGGTTTGCACTACACAGGAAGGTGCCACAAGGGGGACATGTGCCACATTTTTAGGAAAAGGAGCTTGTTTAAAAGAATGATTTATCTTTTTTTTGACAAGGTCGAGGTCCACCACAACTCCTTGGTAGGCTCTCATTAGTGCTCTCATTTATTTTATTTCCAAAGCCGGGACTGCCCGGCCCTATTTGTTTATAAAGGTCTATTGACTTTGAGAGGATCAACTTTGGGATGTTCTATTGTAGTTGAATTAGCTGGATAATGAATTGTAACCATATCTATCATTCTACCCATTAGGAGAAATTTGAGCCTCCAGGGGGGGCTGCTTCAAGCCTGTTCTCCATCATTGGAAATATGAGCTGAGATTTTTTTTTTAAATTAAAATTAAAAATAAATAAAATTAAAATAAATAAAAATAAAATAAATAAACTTGTTGCATGGCCCAGAAAACAAGCTGGCTTGTGCCGGTCAAGCGCCAGCAACCAGCAGCCATGCAGCCTGGCCAGACAACCAAGCGGCACAGGCCAGGCAGCAAGATTTTTGGTTTATTTATTTATTATTATTATTATTATTATTTTTAATTTTTTTTAATTTCAATCATTGCTCATGTTGACTTGGCAGTTTCCCCACCACGTCATTTGCCCATGAGTGCCTTTTTTTTTATAGTTTCTTAAAGCTCCCAAGTTTGAAAACTTCTAAATAATTCGCAGCCCTCCCTTGGCCTCATTTCTCTTCTAATGTATCAGAGAAGCAGAGTTGTAACCACTAAATATAAGATTTTGTTCAAAAAATTCAAACTCCAATATGAAGATAATTGCACGTTGCAACCTACATTGAATAGGGAAACTAGATTGCCCCACACTAAAATCTTGACATTCTACACTATATCAATATTACAGTTATTGTAGAAGGATGAGACAATTGCACATTGCAACCTACAATGAATAGGGAAATTAGGTTGCCCCAGACTAATATCTCGACATTCTACACTATATCAATATTACAGTTATTGTGGATGCAGTGATGTAGGAAACATGTGTGCTACATTAGTTGGTGTATTGATTCATAGCTTGGGATTAGAGAATGGTTTGTGCCTCCATTTGGACAAGCATTGAATCATGAAGTAAGAAGAGGTAACTTCTCTGGGGTAAGGCAACTTAATCCCTAAAGTCCCATTGGCCCTATGGGGGCCAAAATGTGATTTTGGGTAGGCTCATTTGGTCACAATATTCATCACAATTTTCTAAAACTTTTTGTGAAGCTAGAAAAATACATAAGCTTCTTGAGAATATAATTTTTATTTCAATTGGTGCCCAGAATCAAAAGTTGTGGCACAAAAAGCCCAAAACAGAGGTTGGCGGGTAGCCCAAAAAAAATCACAAAATTCAAAATAATTTTTTTTAATTTTTTTCCAAAAATATTATATTTTTGTCTACATGTAAAACTTTGATTCATTCTACTTGGACTAGTGATAAGAAAGTTATGAACAATCTTGTTTTGGGGGCAATCTAAGCATGTTCTTGAAAAAAAAATTTGTTCGATTTAGAATGCTAATATCTTCCAATCCGTACAGTCAAATTTGATGAAATTTTTACCACATAATCTTAGACAAGTGAAATACAAGATCCTATGGTTAGATTCTTAAAAAAAAATTCTACTTTCTTGGGTGAATGCAACAGAAATAGCAGTTTCAAGTGGTTTTTGACAGAAAAATGGCCTTGGGACTTTAGGGGATAATTGTCAAGGCAATCCAATTTCACTATTTAGTGTAGGCAACAGAATGCATACAATGATATGGAGCTTCTTAACAATATGATAATCAATACCGGTACACAAAATAGTGAAATTACATTGCCCCACACTAATTTCTTGATAGTCCACACTATAGAAATATTCACTACTTTTGTACACTGATGCATTAGATTTGTACATTCATTCAAGGCTTGGTTTTGAGAGTGGCATGCACCTCCATGTAGAACAAGCATTGATCCATGAAGTACTTTATCTCAGGTAAGGCAACCTAATTGACAAGGCAACCTAATTTCACTATTTTGTGTAGTGAGCATGTGGTGGCAAGCATGTCGATCCCTTTTCATACTAGTTGAATGCCTTATTATCACTATTTATCACATTGTACGCAACTTCTTGAGACAAAACAGTGTGCTAGTCCGGATACAGAGTGAGTTTGGAACAGGTTTCCTCCATTTCGTAGGTTGGAGAGAGACCAGAGGATGTGATACTAGAGAGGGTGACACTTAAAGAGTAAATGGTATAACTTGCATTAAAATGGTGTTACATATTCGTAACAGAATGCCAAACTCAGAAAGTTGGCTCTTCTGCTCTGTGTAAATAAGAATCAGCTAGAAGCAAGAGCAACCATCAATGGCTGGCCTCACGCTCTTATAGCAACCAGCCTGCCTATCAATCCTCAAATTCATCGCCTGCAGCACATCGAACACCCTCAATCGAACAGAAAAGAACTCAATCTACTACTCTACCTCACTCTCTGCCCTACTATTCCCTCAATAACATACAAGATCCACTTGAGCCGAGTCTCTCACCGACTTCAGCTTGTCAATCCTCCCACTGATCCCCTAAAAATTAAGTAAATACAAGAAGAATCGAAGTACTTTGGTGGGATTTGTAGGGGAGGCCAGGAAAGGCCTCATTTCTTCCCCAATTGGAGTTTGAAAGGAGGGGTGTAAGCTGCAATGGAATGAGGCTCACGGAATACGGCGGACCTGAATGGACTGCAACATATCACTCGTGGAGATGTCGGAGACGGCCACAATGAGGTCCCCAGACTTCATCATGCCACGCGCTTTCAAGAGCGCAAACGTCCTCCGGAGGTTGGTCTCCAATTCTCCAGAGAAGTCGAGGCGGAAGGGGATCAACCCCCACTGCAGGTTCAGCCTTTGCCGGACCGTCTTGGTGTCGGTGAAGGCGAAGATGGGGCAGTCCGGCCGTGACCTGGACAAGAGGGACGCCATGTAGCCGCGTCTTGTGTACACGAAGATGGCGTCCACTTCGAGTCTGTTGGCTGTGGTTGTCCACAAGACAGTGCGTTTCAGATATGTCAGCAACAGAATATAAAACATGGTAGGCACACGTAACACAAACCAAAACTCTTTACCAACAAGATGTGCAAAATGGGTCCAAATTCACCAGAATCTTCTCCAAACATTGTTGCATATGATTCAGTTCTAGTGACCAGTTTCAAAGCAATGGTAAAATTGGCTTAGAGTCACTTCAGATTGAACAGACTGACACAACAAGCTTAAGATAAATTATACACCTTGATTGGTGGAAAAAATATTTTGTCAACTTTTGTCAACTTCATTTTAATCATAATTACAAGAATGCGCATGAATAGGTGCACTTTCACGGGTCCTTTGCAGCATGTTAAAAACCGATTTGAATTAACAAGGTTTCAAAGTACCTCTTTGAGGTGGATTGGACATTTGCTACCTCAAAACATCGTAAATGCAATGAATTATATAAGTATTGTTATTATTCTCACCCCTAGTAGCAGATGAAGGTCGTTCAAATTTGAACCTTGGTGCTTCGGCCTGCAAATAAAAGCTCTCGGTCTACACCTTGATTCGACCCACTTGCTTCATATTGAAGCTATTTTGGTTACTATCGACAACTATTAGGAAAATAAAATTTAGCGAGATTGCTTACCCATCTGAGAGGCAGAGCTGCAGATATTCTCTGAGATGCGGTCATGAAGCGCAGAGGAGAGTTCGGGAAGACGATCGGAGGCATGCAGCTTGTTCTCACGACACCACGACTCCATACGCAGACTGACGGTGCGCAGGACACTGAGCGCCTTCTCTGGGAACAGCCCCATGGCCGACTCTCCAGATAACATTAAAGCATCTGCTCGTTGCCTAACAGCCTCCGAAACATCTGCCACCTACATGGGGCCATCGCAACAAGGGTATCAGATGAGAAAGTCAAGGTAATAAAAAACAGTAGAATATCCATTCTCCCTTGTGGATTTACCTTAATTTAAAATATATTTAACCGCTAAAGGACAAACAATTTATAGTTTTAAAATGACCAATTCCATTGATCGTACTGTGAAAAATCAATAAATCAGATAGGGCCAAATAACACCAGAGCCAGTGAAGGACATTGCGTGTGTTGGTAAAAAATACAAAATAAATGAACTATAGAAAGTTTTCATGAGACCTGCTCGAAACTACTAAAACATATAAGGAGCAAATTGAGCCTCCAGGTCTAAGGTGAAGACCTTCTCTTGAAGATTTTTTCTCTTGACCAATTTTTCTTATTTTTTACCAACATGTGCTGATTCTAGTACTATAAAAATGACCATCCGAATTCTACAATTTTCACAACAGAATAAACTGAATTAACCATTCATTCTTGGGGTAAATTGAAAACTGAAGACAAAAAGACTATCACGACGATTTCTGACCTCCGCTCGAGTGGGTGTCGGGAACTCAATCATGGATTCCAAGAGCTGTGATGCTACAATGACTGGTTTGTTGAGCTCCCGGCATAAGTTGACAATCGTCTGCTGCACAGAAGGCACTTGCTCCAATGGAATTTGAGCACCTAAATCACCTCGAGCCACCATAGCTCCATCTGAAACACGAATGATGTCCTCCAGGTTCTTCAAAGAGGCACTGCTCTCAATTTTGGCGAACACCCCAATTGATCTGTTCACAGACTAACTCCGTATGTCAGAGAGGATGCAAATGTTGGCAGTATGGCCCCACTTGCACCAGTCAGTTATCAACAAATAACTAACTAGAATTCGCTACTAATAGCCCGAGTTGTGTCATTTAGCAAATTGGTGCTAACACCTGCAAACCAACTTGCAATCAATTAGCTAACTTTGCAATCTTGCACAAGTAAACTAACTGTCCCTCTACCAATGGTTGAAGTGCCAAATCCGCTGGCAACAACCAAAAACCAACAGTATAGTCAACTTGAAAGCCTATCTCCCCATCAATTGCCTCGCAAGTGCAAGCAGACAATGAGTTCGTTAACTTCCAACAAGTTAATAAAATAAGTTTATTAACTTCCAACAAGCTAATACAGTAAGTTAATTAACTTCCAACTAACACCGCAGTTAGCTAATTCACGCTGCTTGGTTGAAGAGGACGAGCCAGAAGAAAGTAACAAATTGAACATTAATCGTTTAGACCAGGAATATTCCATTTAGCCGGTACGATGAAAGTACGATGGTAAGATCAAGTTGTCCAGCCCCTAGTGTAATAGATTTTTCTGAAACAAACTTGAAAAGTGATCGTACCCGTTAGGTGATCTTGCATGAATATAACTCTTCAGATGCTTAATGACCTCCGATGTCTTCACGAAGGAGACGGCGATAAAATCCACCCCTTCTGCAATTCCAAAGTCAATGTCAATCCAATCCTGCACCACACCAATTTCCAGTATCAGCAAATATTATAAGAGCACTCTTCGTCTTGCCCAACGAAAACATGTGAACACTAAACGTTCCATGAGGCTCACCTTGGACGAAATGGTGGGAAGCATGGCATTTCGCTCTCGAACCAACCGGCCTTCCCTCCAGAAAGTCAGATTGGCACGAGGAAGCAAGAGACCGGGATCAATGCACTTGCACTTGACATCCGGACCGAGCTTCTCCTTCACTTCAAATCGAACCATCCCTCCATCCACCACCAATTCGTCCCCAACCCTAACATCTGTCAACAACCAACCAGGTCAGGATCTTTGGCGTAAAATTTCCGAATCTGGACGTTATTCAACAACAAGAGTTGCACATGATTGCTGCTAAAATGAAAATGCAGTAAACAATAATGCTTGCTGACAAGATAAAATACCTTCAGCAAACCCGTCGTAGTTCACAATTGCGGTGTAGTCTGTCAGAGTTTCGAGTTTGCGGACAGTGAAGATCCATTCCTCACCATCCTTTACAACAAATGAATTCAAAACCACAGTCAGACATAAAATCAAAAACCTCAGATACCAATTTTCTTCAAATTGGTTCAACCGCCAGTTCATAGCGCCGTCACGTCGAACAGACGCTTCACAAATTCAAGCATCTTGAGCGAATACTCGAAAGAAAGGCACCAAAAAGCGCATGAAATCATTTGGGTCACTCACGCACCCTTCTCCACTCTAGAGCCAAACTGCAAAAGCATGTCAAAAACTGTAGAGAACAATCACATAGAGCTAAAAGAATACTAAACAGTTGAAAAATACCTTAGCAAAGGCCATCATGAGCTCAAAAATATTAAATTTTCGTTGCTTCATGTGATATTTCTCTACAGTGATCGATATACCACTTCAACTCGATTCTAAAGTGCGAAAAGGTGAGTGATCGCAACGGTCCTAGACCGTTATAGATTCATTTCATCATCATGAGATGCAAACTTCGGGAGGCTCACGAGAAACCATAATTCTGATTTGGATAATAATTTGTGAAAGAGACTGCTGAGGAAGAAGCAAGAGATTCCAGACTTCACTTCTTATTTGTTGTAGCTTGCTACATAAGTTTGCATTTCGTATATATTTGCTACATACCCTTGCATTCCTTATCGATGTAATTATACTAGCAACAGTATCATCACTCATACCTCGGCTTTGACAGATGGAACGCCATTGAAGTCGCCCAAGTGAATCTCGCTGCCCTCGGTGTCCATCATGACAGCCACAGAGTACCCCTTCTCCGAATTCAAGCTGCGGACATTGCGAATGACATCGGTGTGCCAGTCGCGAGTCCCATGACACATGTTGAGCCTGGCCACATTCATGCCGCCCATAGCCAGCGCCTCCAACTGCTCGGGAGCGCACGTCGCAGGGCCGATGGTGCAGATCAGCTTCGTCCTTCGCGTGCTCCGGAACCCGTTCTCCTTCAATTCGGCTTCCGTCACCGTGTCCACTTCCATGGACTGCCCTTGCTGCCCTGATATGGCTTCCTCCACCACGTTACGACCATTAGTAGCAGCCGCAGCGCCATCACTGCTCTTCTCCAAACCCAAGGTCGCCGTCACCACGGGCGGCGGCAACCCTCTACGGTTCTTGAGCCCTCCAGTTTTCAAAGCAACTAACTTCAACGGCGTCCCAAACGATGCAACGTAGGAGAGGCGAGTATTGGATGCAATCTCCCCGTGAACAAATGACGGCACGGACGCCGAGCAACGCAGTGACGATGATTGCATCATCGTCCCGTGCGCCATGACCACACAGAAACCCTCCCTCGCTCAACTCACAAACCCAATTTGCACGGAAACTCAAACACCCTCCCCAAGGATTGCACGCAATCTCAATCCCAAACTCAACCGAGAGAATCACAGACACGAGAAGAAACGCGATGAAACGAAGAAATCGGGACTATGAGCAAAGATTGGGAGAATGTTTGAGTGAAAACAGAAAAAAACTGAGGTAATCAGGGCTTATGCAGGGTTTTGCGACTTCTGAGATTGATTCTGAGCGCCACGCAAGCGAGAGCGGGAGAACTGGGTTATGGTCGCATTGCGCGAGAAGTGCAAATGGCGATGGAAGAGAAGGGAAGAGCCTGAAAATGGCTGAAGTCAAAGTGGAATTGGTGGTGGACGGAGGATCTGCAAAGGGGGAGCAACGGAGCACACGAGGCAGCAGGCCAGCATCCCCTTGGTTAGCTCGCTTTCATCATACTTTGCCTTTTCCACGGTTACCAGTGCCGTGGTGGTTACCCGTCACCGTGAGGTTCGTGGCCGTCGTCGTCATCAACCAATTTTTGTGACCCGAATCCGGCTGATGCCACAGCGATGGCGGTGCCCGAGTTTCTTCGTCTTCTCCTTCTTGTTGCTGGGTTTCTTATTACAAGCAATTTTTGACGAAGAACCGCCGGATATTCCAGATTCGAGTTTTGGGGACTTTTTTTTTGGGAACGAGTTCTGCTCTTTTCTCTGTTTTTTCCCAATAGCCTGTGTTCTTGAGCTGCAACGGAACCTGTCTGGTGTAATTGAAAATCGTTGGAAAAAACCTTCAAATTCCCGCTAAGCGAGAAAGTGAACGTTCCTGAACGCTATGCTTCCACGTAGCTCTCAGTAACCATCTCGCAATTGTATCTTTGCACCGACCTGCTGACAAGCTCTTGTGCTTGTGTTTCGAATTTAGTTCATTCGGCGTCAGAGTTCGGAGGATTCTATTTCGTGTGAGTGCTGTAGTTCACTGCATTGGATTGATGGTGTAGAGATGTGCAAAACCAATTGATTTTCAAGAGGATATCAGTTCGTGACTATTGCCGTTCTCTTTTCTGGTTCTTCTTTTTGAGATTGCACACACTTCTCATAGCTAGAGACTATCAGAGCGGGATTAATCTGAACTTGATTTTTTTCGTTTCTGGAAGTTTAGTGTTACTATGATCGAAGATTTGACGACTCAATAGTGTTAGAAGCTTCGATTGGTTCGGTTTAGGATTGGATGTTTTGACGACTGTCATAATTTAGTTTGATTGGAGAGGTACGAGGTTCTCAATTGGGAAGTAGGTTGCCGATTCCAGCGATGGCAGTTGCTGGATTTTCTACAGTTGGTCAGCTGCTTATAGTACCCTTCCAAGAGCACAGTCGTATACATCCCAAACGAGTTCATTCTAATTTCAAACGTAAGCCTCTTGGGGCTTTGAGATTTTGCACTGGTGAGAAGACACGCGGTGTTTTGAGAATTAGGGCAGATGCAAGCACAGACCGTGAGCAGAAGCTGCGGGAACAGCAGCATGAGATCCAAGTTTGCATCAACAAGACATGTCGAAAGAGTGGGAGCTTGGAAACCTTGGACGTGATGCGAAGCTTGGCACCGCCCAACGTGAAGGTGGAATCATGCGGCTGCATTGGTATGTTTTTAACCCTAAACCTATCCTTCTTTGAATTTGGTTGGATTGGGTACAGTGAAAATAACGTTCTTATGAAATTATGCCCATGTTGGTTGATTGCAATGGATACAGTGAAAGTGACTTTCTTATAATATTGCGCACATGTTGGTTGATTGCAATGGGATGCAACGAACATGAGTTTTTATGAAATTGTGCACGTGTTGGTCGATTGGAATGGATGTAGTGAATGCTACCAGACATCTTTAGTATCACCTTCTCGAGTATCACATCCTCTGTTCTCTCACCAATCCTTAGCAAGCGGATGCACCGAGTTCAGTACTCTCAGTATCCCGCTCTGTTAGGTCACATGAATTTGCATATAAATGCGGTTATAAGGAATTTGTCAAAGGGTTTAGACCACCTTCCTGAGTATTTCTCTAAGGTCGCTTCCACTTGCAAGCACTATGGATTGTGTCACGATGTTACAGAACTCCACTGATAATTACGCGCATTTTGGTTGCCTAGTTTGTGACAGTAAAAGAGAATGGGTGTAATTGTTTTAGTCTTGTGTGAAATTATGTGATTTCAGGTAAATGTGGCAATGGTCCGAATTTGATGATCTTACCAGCTGAGATGATGGTGAGCCATTGCAACACTGCGGTGCATGCTGCTCGTCTTCTGGCTCTGCAGTGTGGGGTTTCCAATCCAGAGAGCAACCTTAAGGCTCTGGATCTAAAGCAGCAGGCTAACAAAGCCTTTGAACGTGGCAGCCTTTTGGAAGCTGAGCAGTTGTACACACAGGTCGGTCGTTCATTATTGTTCTCTATGTCTCATGAATTGAACTAAAGAGACGTAATCTAGTCCTACGTGCTTTTGATTTATAGTTTATTTTATTTTAGTTTTTCATTTTGATTGCCATAATGCTAAGTTAACCAATCATCGCAGATGAGTTAAAATTCTTTTTGTCTGAGAGAAAGAGGATTATAACCGACACACTGTTCAAGTTCAGCCTTAAAACGGGCACTCGTGGATGTTCTTCATTCAAGGGCTGATCGTGGCATTACATCCTATAGACCTCTTTTCAGCCTTTGGTTCTTTCTTGATTATCTAGCCCTTTTGTTCTACTTAAAGGATCATAATCTCGTTTTTTTAAGTTCTCATGTGGTTGCTTTCGTCACAATGTCTCCTGCAGGCAATAGATATTAATCCATCTGGAGGGCTTCACTTTATACTCGCTAACAGGTACCCTTTTCATTCTGTAAATAATTTTCAGTTGCGTCATCTTTTTTAACTCTTGCTACGATTTCTCGGAATGTGAATGTTGATATTAATGAGTGGATGCTACAGGTCTGCATTAAGACTAGCTCAAGGGAACTTCCAGGGCGCTTTGGAAGACGCTCAAGAGGCTGGACGTATTGCTCCCAAGTGGGCTCAGGTACCAAAAGAAAATTGTAATCTTGTAGAAAATCGGAAAATTAACAAGGTTTGGCATGAGATTCGTAACCTTCTTTAGGGAGGCCTTGTGACACCTTAGTATTGGCCATGATGTTTTGATATTGGGATTTGGTGATGCTCCGTCTTCCTTTTTTTTCTTTACACAAGAGGAAGGTTGAAGGATGTCAAAGCACCAATATGGTGCAAGCAAATGATGTCCATAGTTGAGTACGAATGGCTGTAGAACCAAGCACAAGCATTATGCTGTCACGTACTTTTTGAATGCAGTATTTCAGCATCTGTAAATAGAGGTGCTGTTCTGCAATGGTTAAAGGATGTAATTTTGACTTGAGCGATGCTGGAATATAATCGCAGGCTTTAGTGCGTCAGGCAGATGCGTTTTCTGCAATGGGCAACGTTGAGACTGCTCTTGCTGCTCTTTCCACTGCTCTTCGTTTGGATCCTCTCTTGAGACGCTCTAAAGGATTTCAGGTACTGCTTTTGTCTGAATTATTATAGATTCTTAAAATATTTTCGTTATTATTTTTGAATTAAGTCCCTGTTCCCTGCCTCTAGGTTCAGCAATAAATCGTTTCAAAAAGGTAGTGCCAAAATTATGAGTAAATGGAGTCACATGATGGCTTGAATGTTAGAATTGTGAATTCAACCGGATACCTCTCATGCAGCAATGTATGATGCCTTGTTGATTCTAAAGATCTTGCCATTGATTCCTTCGTTGTTTCCTGCGTTGGAATTTGTTTTAGATAGCTTGGCAGAATATAAACATTCAATATTAGTGACTCCAGATTTGGTGGTGGTTGGATGCAGGCTAAAACACGAGAACTTCAATCGAAGTTAGCCACTGCCACTGCCTCCGCATAACAGCGTAGAGTGTTGAGCTGGTCATTCTAGGAGTTAGTGGAATTGTAGGAAAGTGGGATTGTAGAAAAGATTATTGCAGAGGTCTTGGCAACAGTTCTTCATTTGAACGCATTACTCTAGTTTCAGAACTGTACAGTAGTGGGGTACAGTTCATTTACGAATTTTTGCTCCCTGGCAGTTTTCCCTAGCAAGTTCCTAAACCTCAGTAAGCCTTATCATGCTCAAAAATGAATCAATTTCCAAACCGCAAGTTGCATTGGAATTGTAGAGAAGATTACTTTATCACCATAACAAATATGTACATATGAAATTCAAAATCATACAACATTTTGGATGTTTTTTGTACACTATCTATCATCTAGTAGTACCACCCTTTGCCAAAAATTTTGCTCGCATTTGATTGGGCATGTTCGAAATTGTTTGTAGTTGTTGTAGAGACACTTCATTCCATACCACTTGAATTGCTTGTATGATTTCTTGCTTAGAGCATCCCCACCAATCTGTTCTCTATCCCTAAACTTGAAGTTTCAAAGCAATCAACCTTGAATTTATACAGATGAGACCTTGCCAATTCTCTATAAAAGCCTTTGGATATAGGATTTGATGAGAGTTTTACAGAATTCTATATAATTTACGGATACAGGTTTTAGAAAAAGTTTGGTGCGGTGAACTTTCTGTATTCCTGTCTGCATCTCAGGTCCTCTTCCCTAAACTTTCCTATTCAATCTCAGATCCTCTTCCCTAAACTTTCCTATTCATCCTTGGTAGGACATCTCAGGTCCTCTTCCCTAAACTTTCCTATTCATCCTTGGTAGGACATCTCAAGTCCTCTTCCCTAAACTTTCCTATTCAATCTCAAGTCCTCTTCCCTAAACTTTCCTATTCATCCTTGGTAGGACAGTGGGGGTCCAAGGATACCAAGGATAAACAATGATGAATGACTTCGTAGGAAAATGTACCAATGTAGAGTGTAAATGTGGTTGTACATAGAATTTAGAATTGGAACTTAGAATGGTGAGAATGTACATAAAATTTGGAATTGGGGCTTAAAATGTTTGAGAGTTGATGCCAGTCTTGTATCCAAAGGATAAAGCCAATAAGGTAGAAGCACCCAAATATAAAACAAGAATCGTATTTTAACACCTAAAAAATGATTTAAATATATTTTTCTCCATGCACCCTCGAGATCAAGAGATTCGAGACAAGTGTCCAATTTAGGTGCTTATTCAGTGTATCTGCATTACTTCGCTGAAAAAGGCTTGTACTCCTCAAATTCAGTTCCTTCTTTATTTATGTTCTTGGGTTTCAACCTAGTTCTCTGAGAGCAAGATTATCGGGTTGAAGCCTCAAAAGATGACAATGACAAAAGAGTCCGCCTCTTGGAATTGATTGTGGGAAACATCTAGGTATTGAATGATGTTTTTGGTAAGGTCCATTGAGACCTTGACGATTTCATATTTCTTGCTCTGGACAAACAGGCAAGACCGAGTATTCTGTGAGGAAAGACCGAGCATTTTAAATGGACTTCATCGGGTTCCTTAGCTTCTTGAAGCAACACAGTAGGTTGCCACGAGAACTAACGAATTATGAGACTTCCGACGAGCAAACACATTTTAGCCAAAATTCGACACTCTTGCAAGAATTAAGTACACAGTTCAACACAAATACAACCAGCTCTTGCAGCCCAGGACAATTTGAGTCGAAACATATATAAGCAGCGCTTTATGAAAGAAAAATTCAAAAATGTACCCAGAAACATGAAGCGGATAGGGCTTAGAGAATAGGCTTCGTTCCCTGTTGAAAGCTCATCCTAAATCGTAGATACGATTCGAACACCCACAGCGTTGATAGACCTCGTCTCTGCACGATTTCAAAAAAAATATCAGAGTATGAAGTAGGTTATCCCAGGTTAATTGACCTATTTCTGAAAGAAAAAAATCATCAAATTGAAGATCCCGAGAGATTCCACAAATATCCCTTGAATCAGGGATTGCAGGCTACATGAAAACTTTTAGTGAGCATGGGTTACGTTATAAGACTTGCCCCTAACCCCCAACGGCAAACCCCTGACAATTGCAGTGTTGATAACCCTTAAAATTCCCGATTACTGTAAAGAACAGACTTTACTCAAAACAGCTCCCCAGACATTAACTCTCATGCCTAGATAGGGTACTTACAGATCTTGTTGAACGCAACGATATCGCAACTCTGAATATAATCATTGTTGGGCTCTGAAGTCAGGTGGTCCTCAATCAGGTTGTCGATACTGACCAAGTCGTCCACGATGGTCATCATGATCGATAGCTTCTTGATACCGGCAACAACAGTCACCAGCTTGGCTGTAACCAATATGAAAGGTGTGAGTTAATAAAAGTAACTCATAATCTCTTAGCACTCGAAGAACCTCTATTGTCCACCACCAACGGTGAATATCAAGGAACGTGGACAAGATATATTGAAAGAACTCACAAGCTCCCCAGTGAAGACCCTCCATCTCAACAGCGCGAACGCACTCCTCCAATTTCACCATGTCGGTCTCGTCATCCCAAGGCTTGACGTCCATCACGATAGATGACTTTCCAACTATTCAAAACAACACGTTGCCAGCTATTAGCATCTGTCAGACGTTTTACTCCTTGCAAGGAGAAACGACAAAGCATGATGCACACAAACCAATAACATTCAAGCGGCAATGAAATCACTTACCAACTTTAGGCTTGGTGGATTTCTTCTTCTCGGCCTCACGCTTCTCTGTTGCGGCCTTCTCCTCTTCAGTTTCGTCGCCGAAAAGGTCAAGGTCGTCATCATCCTCATCCTGCCAGAAACAATATAGAATACATAAATAAGTTACTAACCAGACACCAACATTGATAAACAGGAAATCAGTACACCCAGTCCCATCGCGTGAATCACACAGCAACAGCGAATCAATTGTCATAAACTCAAATCTAGGGTTCCAGAAGACATACAGCATCCGCAGCAGGTGGGGAGGACTCCCCAACTGCCTCCACCGACTTGGGGGCCGCAGCAGGGGCAGCACCACTCTCGATCTGCACTCCAACTCCCGGTGCAGCGAACCTAAAAAACGAAAAAAAAAAAAAAAATGAGCCTCTCGATGTAAAATTCCAATATTCAAAGAAAACTCTCAGATCGAATTTCTCCATTAACAAACATACAAATCACAACTACAAAGCAATAGAGCTACCCCTTCGAACACAAAACACACTATGACAAGCACGAAACCAACAAAGGCTGTTCAGATGCGTACTGTGGTCCAGCCAAAGCTGAGATATGCTTGAACCATCTCGCAGCGTTCACGTACTCCGCAGGCACGCTCTCCAAAGCGACGAACACAGCAAGGTCATCCCTGGAAGCCTGGTACCTGAACACAAACCCTGAAACATCAGTAACCCTAAAAAATTAACCTGGATAGAAAGAAAGGAACAAATGAAAGCGGATCCGCGGCGCTTTACCCTGAGATGTAGCTGCGAGTAGCAAGGTGCTGGTCGAGCTTCTTCAAGCCAGCGGACGAGGACAGATTCTCGAAGGAGACACCCATGGCGACCGAGAGTTGGAGACGGAGGGGCAGTGAAGTCGAAGGAGTTCGGGAGCTTGGGGACACGATGGGAGAATAAGCTAGAATGACGCTGCGGCGGCTCCTGGAAGATGAAGTACTTCGTTTTAGGGTTTGGGGGGAGGGCTTACTTGATGGACGCTTTCACACGGTCAGGAAATACCGGCCCATTGCCCCCGAAGAGTCCGGAGCATTTTTGGGTTTAAAAACATCATTGTTTTTAAGTGTTATAAGTCTAAATGTCACTAAGGTATAGAAATCTCAACCGTACAATTTTGTAGAGTACATGTTCTAGATGACATGAATCAAACTTGGAGTCATTTGGCTACATAGATTACAAGATTATGATATTGTAAGGTAACTACACCTAGAATTGCGCGATTCCTAAAATCACACAGCGAATATTCTTGCCTAAAATGTACTCCCACTATTTATATGACCCTATGATTGTTTTTAGGTACACCTATTTTCAACACTTTGCAAATTTATAGTTTATTCACACAGTGTCCAAAAAATACATTCTAAGAGAATCAATAACACCCTTTTGACTACTAACAAGATCCTACAAAAAAATTCCAATATAATAGTGGAAATCATGATGAATTGCTTAACTATGCAATTTAAGGTGTTGTTACCTTAGTAATGAAAAAGGATGCTAAAATTTTCTTAGCAATACATATGGAGGCCTGTGAAATTCATTTGAGTAAACCTACTCAAATAAAAAAACTTTACACTAGAGAGTGCTTCAAAACTAGCATACAAATGCATTGGTGAAAGATAATATCATTCAATTGACTCATTGTGTTTGCAAAATGGCTTTGAATTGTCAAAAAATAATAAATAAAGTTGCAAGAAAAATATCTTAGGCTAAACTTCCTTCTAAAAAAATGCTACTCACTTATTCATAACTTTTTGGATTGACATGAAGTTTTAATCACACAAACTAGACTAGTATGCGCAACTTTTTATGTAAAAAATGATTGGAACCGGACATTATAAGAAGAACAAACAAGCCATCAAAGTTTACCATTATCCAAAAATGTCTAGAATTTGAACTTTGAATTGCTCCCAAACATTCAAAAGAACTTGGATTGACATGAAATTCTACCACAATAATAAGACTTCAAGGGAAATACAACACATAAAATCACTAGTAGAAACGTTCTACAAATGATTGTCTACAATAACAAGAAATTGTCCAAAATGACTGTAAATGAGTCATTGTGGATAATTCTTAGTCATTGTAAATAGTCATTTAGGACAAGTTTTTCTACTAGTCAATTTATTAAAAACAAACATTACATGAAGGAGATGCAAGCCTCCAAAGTTGCAAAGTTCCATCAAAATGTAGTTTGGTGAACTCAAATTGAACTAGTGAACTTTAAATGGATTTTAAGAAATCAGTGCATTTTAGATTGAAATGAAAATTTTGCCACACAAACCGGAAGAGAGAGCATAATTTTTTCAACAAACTTTATTAAATTTTGACATTGGATGTAAAAGCTACAGCACTTTGAATTGGACTTTCAGACTATATAAAGACACTTTTGGTCCCATGTGGCACTTAGAGATTAAAGCCCTAGAATTCATGATTTTAAATGGACCACTTTTATTCATATATGTAATCTAAATGATGTATTTTTTTATATCATTATATTGAGTAAGGAATATTGCAAGTGTATTTGGTGCAAAAAATGAATTATTTGAATATACAAAAAATCCTATTTGAATATTTGAGTATATAAACTATTCAACCCAAGTACACAACTCATGTATTATGTTAGTTGCAACTTGCAAATAATGCATTGTAACAATGCAAAGTAATGCATTGTAATATGCGATAAATTATAATTAACGTGCAAACCCCTGAAACAACAATAACCACATGATAACTGTTGACAAACCATAGTGTCTAAACTTTGTGATGAAGCTCTTCCAAACGAAGGATGCACAGACTTTGTTTTGTGGCGTTTGGACCTACAGAGTGAAAATTATTGAATTTCAAAGTTATCATGAATTAGAAAAAATTGAATTACATTATCTTTTACTTTCTCATTGCGTGTACAAATACCATAAAAAAAAGCCCTTGCATTCCTTTGTGTATAAAGCTTTTTATTTGTATCAAGAATGCAACCTCTCATACCGCAACAATGCCCTTGCACTCCTTTGTGCATAAAAGATAATGAATTTCAAATTTTTTTATTACAAAATAGAAAATAGGAAAATTATTTTTACTTATATTTTGGTTGTGAAATGGTATAGGGCACACTAGTAATTGTAATATTAAAAAAAATTGTCATGAAATGAGTGCTTAAACTCTCAAATTTTCTTCACATTTTTTCATTATTTTATTATTTTTATCTCACTTGCAATTCAAGTTGTTTTTAAGCTAAAACATAATTTCATCTTTTGAACTTTAGAATATTATCAAAAAGTAGTTTTGAAAGTCTATTATAAAAATATTAGAGAATTTACAAATGAATATACAAACATTTAAATGGAAGATATAACTAAGACTTTGAGTGCTTTGGATATTTGTTGTTCAAAATTGAATACCTAATCTTTTAGATTTTATGTAGTCATGAGGTTTGATGGATGAACTAATTAATGATTGGATGTACACTAATTGTATTTGATTATGGTTAGTGCACAAGCAAATATTGCGTTGAATTAGATATCTCAGGATAAAGGATTTGTGCATTGGAATTAGATAGCTCCTATATCATGACATGCATATGCAATAGACAATGCACTTAAGTTAGTCAACTCCCTAATGAAGACAATGTATTAGAACTTAGAGTTAGACAAGTCCAAAAGTGGAGGATCAAAATTGGAATACAATGTCCATTAAAAGTTAGAATATTTCCAAGAATGACTAGGAGTTTTATTTTAGTGGATGATTTTAGATAGAATCAAAAATAGAAAACTAAAAACAAATATTTTAGAAATTAGTATTGTAGTCTTCTATTGTATACCCAAAGCTTACAAATGAGGAGTTGATCTTTTAAATTTATCACTGTTCTATGAATGAGTGGTTTAAGTTTCATGTGATAGTCTTATTTTTTTAATTGAATGGGAGATATTTTGAGATGCTTTTTAGAGCAAATTGTAATTTGAAAATTGAGTTGTAGTTGTAGGTTGTGGAAGGGTCGTAATAGTGTTAAGTTAAAGGATAACTTTACCAACCCAAAAACATTTATTGAAGATGATAGTTTTTATTATCCTTTAGTTCCCTTTACACAATCATGACCATTTGAATCAAATTTCTTTTTATTTGGACCAGTCCTAGCAATTTGCAAATGAGACGTGCATCATGAATCTTCAGTTCTGAGCTTCAATTTTGACTGCAAATATCTCATTATTAACTTTACAAAGTAAAATCAATACCTTAAATGAGGCTGGCTGTTTGTTTGTTTGTTTGTTTGTTTGTTTGTTTGTTTGTTTGTTTGTTTGTTTGTTTGTTTGTTTGTTTGTTTGTTTGTTTTGTTTTGTTTTGTTTTGTTTTGTTTTGTTTTGTTTTGTTTTGTTTTGTTTTGTTTTGTTTTGTTTTGTTTTGTTTTGTTTGTTTGTTTTGTTTTGTTTTGTTTTGTTTGTAGCGTGGACAACTTCCTGACCGTGTGTCCCCCGGCCGCGTGCTTGGTACCGTTGGAAAGCTCTCGCCGAGGAGGGGTGCACTGGCTTGGTTTCGTGGCGTTTGGAGCGGTGGTGCAAAAGTTATTGAATTTCAAAGTATTTATTGATTAAAAAATTAGAAAATTACTTTTACTTTGATTTTGGTGGCATTCTTGGTACTGGGAGTGGAACCGGGAGTAGAACTGGGAGTAGAATCAAAAGTAGAACCAGGAGTGGAACCGGGAGTAGATGAAAATTGGGCCAACGGCACAGGGGCACACTAGTCTCTTATGATACCATGTTGTATGTTATACAATAACTGCTATCACCTTTCTTTAAAAATTTGTAAAAGGATAATTTATTCATTAGTCATTCCAAAATTATTCTTAGATAGTTGAAAGATGTTACCTTCCTCAAGTTCAAAACCTTGACCATTTCAAAATGCATATTTACTTTTTCATGTTTAAAAAGACATATGATGGATGACTCATTTCTTTGACAATTTTTTTGACCTATGACTTTAACCCCTAAAGGACCAACATGCATTTTTTGGCCATATAGAAATTTTGGGCAGGTACGTGTGACTAGAGATATCCATATTTGAGGCTTAAATTTTAATAGAAGTTGGGGGCAAGGAATATCTTCATGTGTACCAACTTTCATGACATTTCAAAATACGAGTCCAAAGTTGTGACCTAATATGTTACTTTTTTTCGTAACCGGGTAGTTTGGGCACATCATAGAAAATCATTTTTTTTGGAATTTTTTTTGGAAATTGGTGCTCTACATTTATATATGCTTAAAAAGCTTTGAATCATTCCATTTCAATCAAGGAGTCAAAAGTTATGAGGTTTTTTGAATTGCAGGGAGTTATGGATTCTCTACTCTAAAAAAAGCTATAAAGTCATTTATTTAACTCAATTTTCAATATTTTTGGAAAAACATAAAATCCTAGGATGTAGATTGATTATTAAAACATTACAACCATTGGGGTTTGCATTTTTGAATTCTATAATTAAATTTTTAATAATTTGGTATTTTGAATCATTTTCTACTTCTTTCACTACTTACTATTTTTTTCCTATATGTTGTACAAATCCAAATGATGTGAAATTTTTCAAGCATATAGACAACTTGTTTAGGAAACTGAATTCAAAGAAGCACCACCTTTATCAGCATTTTTTCATTGAAAAGTGAGCTTGCAAAGTGCAGCTGCCTGGTTTTTTGCAGGATTGAAAAAATGGTTTTCAAGACTTTGAATGCTTATATCTTGTGATCCGCACGGTAGAATTTTCTGAAATTTTTACCACATGTTTTCAAAATATCATACTACAAGATCCTATGGTTACATGTGTCAAAAATTGTTTTTTTCCCAAAACTTGGTAGTTGTATTAGAAATGGCAATTTTGGAGCGTTTTTGGTGATTACATAGTCATGAAACTTTAGGGGTTAATAATTGGGTAACAAGTAGACTTTTACAAACCAATTTTTGGTAACAAAATCTCTATGTTACAGCCACTAACAAAGTTGAGTACAAATCTGAAATGTTTACACTCAAACAACCATACCATGAGCATCAATGGACAAAGTTCAAAAGTGGATATACAAAAGTTGAAGTGTGCGACATCCTACACATTACCATGGAAGTTTGAAGAAAAAACTAATTGTCATTTGAAAGAAAATATATGGTCAAGTTAGCCATGTCTAAAACTCAGTTTTGTTCACCATGATTTGGAATTACTTTATCATTTTTCAATTTTTTCCTAGAACTCCGAAATTTTTTTTGTCCATAACATTCAATAGCCTTCATTGAATGTTATGCACAATTCATTCTCTGAAGTCCTCATCCACAAAATGCATCAAGTATTGCAAGGTCGGTCATCAAGCTACAAGAATGACTTTATTAATTCAGCCAATTTTAGCTCTGTAGAACCTAATTTGAGTCTTGCCCTTGGAATCAATGTTTGACAAGTAAGTATTAGATTTTTAGTCAGAGGCTAGTTGAATTTTGCAATTTGCATTTACTGACTTCCCATCATGGAAAGATTTTAAAATTGCCTTGTCATATCCTGTTAGTCAGGCAAATCCAAGGTGAACTTATTAATTCCATTGTACATTTCCGACCCACCACTTCCTACAGTCTGACAGAAAACAACACTTGTAAATTAGCTATTGATGGTGTGGTATATTCTACATCCTTTTGTTGGATAGAAGGCAGTCCACAAGGCTGCTATTGAATGTTATATGCCTTGGCATGTTGGTGTACATCATTTTAGATTGTTGTATACAAAAATTTAAGGAAATGGACATTTATAGGATTTAAAATATCAACAATTAGACAAACATGCAAATGATGATGGTTCTTACAATAACTGAGTATTTTTTTGGAGTTGAGAGTACGGGATTGCATTAACCATTGTAGAGAGATTATAGGTTGCAACATAGATCATTGTTATATAGCAATGCCCTTGCATTTGAAATATTTGTTGAATAGGGCAATATAATTCAATTTATATTTTATAATTGTATAATGCATTTTTAGGATCAATTTTTTGTTTGAAGACTAGAATTTATGATGCATACAATTAGTCCCCCCCTCAAAGTTTATTATCTTGAATTTCATCAAAAAACTGCCAATTTTCATAAATTACATTGACCTTCATGAAATTGGCAATTTTTTGTTGAAATTGAGAATGACAAATTTTTTTCTCAACTCAGGTAGTTTGGGCAGATTGAAAACCCACTTCTTTTCAAAAATAAAATTTGAAATTGTTTTTTTTAGATTTATATATACATGGAGACATGAAAATTACGAGGAGTTTTGTTTGCGGGCATTTATGGATTTGAAGTTCTTTATTTTACTCAATTTGCAATATTTTTTGAAAGAAACAAAATCATAGGATGTAGATTGTTTATTAAATATTGCATTACAACCATAATTGGAATTGGCATTTTTCAATTCCATAACTAAATTCTTAACAATTTGAATTTTGAATCATTTTTTACTTCTTATTGCTTATAAATTTTTTTCCTATATGTTGTACAATTCCAAATGATCTAAATTTTTTTTAACATGTAGCCAACTTGCCTAGAAGAATGAATCCAAAGACATTAGAAAAAATTTTAGGCCTCAAGAGGGCCACTCAACATTCATTTTTTGGCACCCTGTGCTACAAGTACAAAAAAAAATAAGAATAAAAAATAAATTTAAAAATATTAAAAAAATAAAAAAATATTAAAAAAATATTATAACATGATGTGGCACTACTACTGCCACATCAGCATCCAAATTCAAAAATAATAAAAAATATTTTATTTCCTCTTTAATTGCATTTGGGGGGGATCAAAACTCGCAGTCTTCTCGAAGCCTAAAATTTTTCCTAATGAGCACCACCATTTTTTATATTTTCTTATAAAAATGTGACCTTGTGAAGGGTAGCTGCCCCCTTTTTTTTAGGGTCAAGAAAAGGATTTTTGTCAATTCAAACGCTAATATTATGCAATCCACAGTGGAAATTTCTGAAAGTTTTTTCACATTGTTTCAAACAAGCATATTACAAGATCCTATTGTTTGTCAATTCAAGCGCTAATATCTTGCAATCCACATGGCAAAAAAATTTGAAATTTTTTGTACATCTTTTCAAACAAGCATTCTACAAGATCCTATGGTTTGTCCAAAAATGTTTTTTTTCTAAAATTTGATACTTGCACTAGAAACAACAGTTTTAGAACAGTTTTGGTGAAAACATAGTCAAGGAACTTTAGAGGTTAAAAAGTGTTGTTATTTAGGGTCTTAAGAACAAATTTAGACCTACTTTTGGACCAAATTTTCTTTTCAAACATCATCCTAACATCAAGTACGACCATACGTTAATTTTGTTATGATTTTTTTGAAGTTGAAATCCAGTGGTCAACAAAATCATCCACCTCCTTAAATCTGTAAGGTAACTGCATCTAAATTGACCGCTTTCTAAAACTGTACACTTTAGATTCTTGTTTAAAATGTACTTCCACCATTCTTGAAAGTCTATGGTTGATTTTAGATGTACCTATTTTCAGCTTTTTGAAAATTTGTAGTTTATTCACATGGTGTCCAAAAAATGCATTCTAAGAGAACCTAGGATCTCCATTTGACTACCAACAAGAATCCACAATTTTTTTCAATATAGTAATGGAAACCATGCCGAAAATGCACGATTTGCTTAATTATGCAATTTTAGGTATAGTTAATTTACTACAGTAGAACCTCTCTAAGCTGATCGGTCCCGGACTAGTCTAATAGATTGGTTTATAGAGGTTTATTGACTTCCAAAGGGTCATTTTTAATCACAACCTTTGTCAAATGGCCTAGTCTGGAACCGGTCTGACATGATTGGTTTATGGAGGTTTATTTGCTTACAGAGGTTTGACTTAGGGACGTAAGTTCTACTGTATTTGTAAATTTTTGGTGCAATGAGAAAGCAAAAATGCACAAACAGTGTACATTTTTTGAGGATGTGGACAATTATAGAGCCTACAATTTTTATGAACCTCGGACCTTACCTTCAAAGTTACTGTAAAAATCTCGGCCAAGGACGTGGTCCTTTGGTTCTGTGTACTTGTTGTTTTATCAATGGAATTTGTCTATGTGTTTCAAGAAATAAAGTTGCCAGTGTTGCTACTTGCATTGCAATGACGCTTTGACTTCTTCCTTTAAAAATAAAAAAAAATTGTTTTTCATATCTTTCGACCAAAAAATAAAAGAATTATATTCATTTTTCATTATCCCTAGACCATATATATATATTTTCTAAATGATGTGATAACAATTGATATGTAATATATTATATCTATAGCCCTTGCCCATATACATATATATATATATATATATATATATATATATATATACATATGTCATATCCGTACCTATTTGTATCTTATATTTATATGCCATGTCCATATGTCCGCATGCATATCCATACCAGCATATCAATGTAAACAATATATATTTGTGGGAGTGTTATAAACTTATTTGGAGGGTGGAGGATATTTTCCTCAGTATTTAGAAGGCTAGCGGGTTGCCTCTTTTCAAGTGGTAGTGGAATTAAAGTTATCTAGCTTATACCAAGCAAGAATGACTGGTTTTTTATGTTGGCACTAGTGATTGGCACTTGCTTTGCTACGCATTAAATATATTACTTTCATCAATTTTTCATGTGATAGAATGTAGATAAACAAAGTATGTATAATCTTTAAATGAAAATATTGACATCCTCATACAATATTCTTTGAAATTTTTTTATATAGTGTAATATAAAGTAATTAAAGAAAATCTTTATATCATAATTTTTACAAAATAACCTTTGCAAAGATGAAAACATTGCAATAAGAATAAATTAATTAAGTAAACAATGTAAGTAGAATCTCGCATTTGAATATGTAGAGCAACGCTAGCGGTTGGTGCTTCCTTATTCTTTAATTTCACATTTTAAAAAGACATGGAATTTATCTACAGTTTTGTTGTCTGAAAAGTTTTTTTGAATTTTTTTTAAAAGTATCCATTTGATTTCAAATATTTCACGAGAAAACTACATAATATATAGTAGAAAGTATCCTATGGCTATTATAAAAGCAATTGAATTTCTATAATATTACTCAAAATTGAATTGTGATATTATCGAGTTCATTATGATTTTAGTAGTATGATTATTATTGTAAGTAATTTTTTCCATATAAAGACAAATATGAGAAATGGAGAGAGCAATTGAAATTTTATTATCTTGACAAAGTATAAATTTTTTACAAATTTTTGAAGTATTCTTCCCAATTAATCCAAAAGAGTCTTTAGACTATCCCAAAATCAGTAAGCCAAATGTATTTGTAATGGTCATCTTACTCACTTAATAAATAGTCACAATATTTCCTAATATGTCTAGAATATGAAGGCCTAAAATGTCACTTCTTGTGATGAATTTACGCTACAAAGGTAGTGCTGCTACGGACACTAAGTGTCTAATGGATGACTTCATTTGGTATTGTTGGTTGTAAAAAATGTTTTTTCATCCAATTTATTTATTTGGAGGGTATTTGACACTATAAGAGAATGGGGTGTTTCAAGTGAGTTTTTAAGTATAGCCCTAGACATAAGATTTTAAGTAATGACCATTAAGGCAATTTTCAGCAAAATTTTACTAGAAATACTTGTGTTTTTAGTAAAATATTGTATTCGATATAAATTTCTTCCTTTTTTTCTTAAACAAATTCATAGTAATCTCAAAATTTTCCGAAATTATTTGAAGATTTTACAACTTATTGTAGACATGAATTCACCTCTAAAAAGCTAATGTAAAATTTTTCATTCATATTTGGTTGTAAAATGGCAGCAAACAATGTGATGGCAGTTGAGGCTTGAATCCAATGGTCATGGGCTTGTCCTTATTGACTATTCCAAAACCAACAAGAGGTATATTTGTTATGGTCATATTACTCACTTAAAAGTAGTCACAATATTTTCTAACATTGCCACAACATGAATGCCTAAAAAGGTCACTTCTTGTGATGAATTTACATTAAAAAGGTGGAGGTTCCTATTCCAGTCACTATGGACTTCATCAATAACAATCAAAATAGCAACTCAATCTAATGTAGTTTAAATCTCATTCATTGAAAAAGTCTCACATGAATGAAAAAGTGATGCAAGATGATAAGTTAATGGATCATTCCCTGCGGATCTGTCATATTGGTTTACCTTAACGATATGTTAATACTTGGTGTTAATCCCTAAAAGCCCAAGGGATTTGAACAAAACACAAATGTATTATAAAATATAAATTTGATAATTCTTTTGAAGTTTGTATCAAAGATAATAATGTGAAGCGCAAAAAATAGAAAGTATCTTTATGGTCAAAATTACAAAACTATTTTTTAGATTCTCTTCTATTGAGTTCTGAAGATATGACTTCAATTCACCAAAAATATAATTTCTATCTTTAGCATTTGAATCTTTTTTTCTTTGTCAAAATTGTGATTTCTATTGATATGTGAAAAAGTGGATAAGATGAACATCAATATTTTTTCCAAATAGAAAATTTTCCAACATTAGGCAAATTCTAAATATTTTGTGCTATTTCACTTATAATTTTTATTTGACTGTAGCAATCTTTGTTTTGAATATAAAAATCAAAAGAAAACCCAATTTGGTTAGCACCAAAAAAAAGAAAAACAAGAAAAAGAAAATCCGATTTGATTAGCATAAGAAAAAAAAAATTGTATTTTTTTTGCCCAAAATGCTGCCCAAAGTTGGGCTACAATCAAAAAATGGTCACTTGAGCACTTTGTAGGCCCAAGGCATTTCCTAGGTCCCAAAATTGCCATGTCTGCTACAATCTCCCTAGAAACAGTTTTTTTTTTCTTCAGAATATATGCATAGGATCTTATAGGATCTCGGATCGTGTGGTAAAAATTTCATGAAGTTTGACCATACGGATTGGAAGATACTAATGTTGGCCAGCAATTTCAAATGACTTTAACTGCCATTTGTAGAATTTTTTGCACTACAAATTATAGGTTTAAAAGTATTTTTGTTGAACATTTGAGTTGAGAGTCAGGGAATTCTTTTTTAGAATATCAAAACTTGATTTTTACATGTAAAAAATTTATTAAGTAGAAGTAGGTCCAAGATTGAACAAAGTACTAAATTGTTAATAGCTCTAAGATGGAATTGAAACACCATAATCTCAACAATAAGTCTCTTTTTACAAACAAACTTCATCCTACTAAAAGAAAAAATTTGAAAAAATTTGAAAAATTGCATTCAAAAATGAATTCTATAAGTTGGTTTTTTGAAGAAAGATGTGTAGATTGACAAAAAACAAGATTGTCCCTAACTTTCTCATTATTAACCCAAATAGAATATTCAAAGCTTCAAATGTAGACAAAAACATAATCTTTCAAAAAAAAAAATTAAAAATTAAAGAAAGAATTCATTTTTTGTGTTTTTTTGTTTTACCTGGCAAACTGCTTTAACCCAAAAAGGACGCCGCAGACAATAAGTGTCTGATGAATGACAAAGAATTCTCTAGTGTAGGATAGAACTACAACTATTCATCCTTGGAGTTTTTTTGTCGAAAGTGGAGAACATTTACAATTGCTTGACTTCCAATGAGTACTTTTGGATTTTTCTTATTCCAATGACTCTCATGGTTACACAAATCATGATTTTCAAGGTCACCCCCCGTGTCGTTTCAGGGTTAAAGAATTCGGATGTCAAAACTTTTGCTCATGGGCACCAACTAAAAAATATTATATTTCTAGAAAGCTAATGTGATTCCCTATCTTCCAAAAAAGTTTCAAAAAATCAAGTCAAAATTTGAAGTCACACGAGCTTGCCTGAAATCCCAAGTGTCCCTCAAGGGGACTTTGGCCATGTAGGGCTTAAAGAGTGTTGTTACTGAGGATCCCAGGAATGAATTTAGACCTACTCTTGGACCAGATTCACCTTGCCAACAGCATCCCTAACATAACTTGGTTATGATATTTTTTGAAGTTGAAACCCAGTGGTCAATAAAATCGTCCCCTCCTGAAATCCAAATTTTATAATTTTTTTTTTTTTTTTTTTAACAAATTTTGTAAATTTTTGGTGCAATGAGAAAGCAAAAGTGCACAAACAAACTACTGTACATTTCCGGAGGAGGTGGACGACGTGGAGCGCTCTTATGGACCTCGGACCATGACTTCGAAGTTGCAAGTGCTGCTGCCGGACCTCCCTCATGGCGTGCATCGCACTGACGCAACCTCTTCGGCTTCTTCCTTGCTTGTGCTCTAAAATTAGTGGGGTACGCCAAATCATCAGTTTGTGAACTAAGTCCCGGGTATAAAATAAATCAGGTGTACGGGTTGCTATCCATCAATTTGTGATACAGAGGGATTGATTCTTGGGTGTGTTGCTACTGTTTTAGCTTTCAGCTTTGGAGTTTGAGAATCGATCGATCGCGCAGACGACAGCCATGGTGAAGGCGGTGAGAGTCTCCGAAGTGGGTGGAACGGAGGTGAGTATGCTTGCATCTCTTTTCTGCAATTCGAATTTTTCTGAGAGGTAGAAAACACAATGTGAGGGAGATTTCAATTTGAGCATTGCGGAAACGGTTAAGTTATGAGAGATTTGT
This sequence comes from Neckera pumila, assembly GCA_963969595.1. Taxonomy (NCBI): domain Eukaryota; kingdom Viridiplantae; phylum Streptophyta; class Bryopsida; order Hypnales; family Neckeraceae; genus Neckera; species Neckera pumila. The sequence goes on from OZ018408.1 coordinate 24,858,237, forward strand.
AAGTAAGTTAGTTTTGGGATGTGGGTTTTGTCACAGCTCGATTTTCTGAAGTTTATTTTCCCCTGTGATGGCAGAAATTGAAATATGAGGATGTGGAGGTTGGAAAGCCCGGCCCTGGACAAGCCAGGGTGAAGCATACCGCAATTGGCTTGAACATGATCGATACCTACTTTAGAAGCGGCTCGTACAAAACCGAACTTCCCTTCATTCCAGGTATTTGCATTGATCTCGTGTCCCAGGATCTTGGTGATCGAATTTTTTGTATTTCTAATTTCTTTCTTTCGTGATCGGTAATGGCATTGACAATGGGAGATATATCATGTCCACACAGGCATGGAGGCCGCTGGTGTTGTGGAAGAAGTGGCGTCGGATGTTACTGAAGTTCGTGTTGGAGACAGGGTTTGCTATGGAGGTAGATATCGACCTCGCTCTCTCAACATCTTTAACATGGAGTTTTAGAAGCTTAATTGTGCAGCACACACTCTCTGTGATGTTTCTGCGCTAATGGAATCTACCATATAAGTGACGCTTTGTCTTATCCAACCGCCTGAGCGAGGGTATGGGCTGAAAATTGAGATTGAAGTGTCTGCAAATGAAAGAGAATCACATTGCAAGTCGTTTTGGGATTATTTCCGTTACTCCAACAATTTTCTATGGATTTCAAAGTTGAAATGATAAGAATCCTAATGTGGACACTAGAGTACCGCTAAACTGGACGTCCTTGACTCACGAAATGTGTCGATTCCTATCGGTTCTGCACATTTGCATTGCGTACTTTTGAAGCTTATTACGATTTTAGAGACTTTGCACTTTCCCTGTAATGTGAAAGTGGTTATCACGTCTTGATTTTGGCTCGTTTAGGGTCACCTACTTTAGGATCAGAGACTTCAAAGCTGATTACACATCCGTGCATACAGGTCCGCTTGGCTCCTACTCCGAAGAGAGGTTAGTAGCGTCTGCGAAACTAGTGAAGATCCCTGCCGGAGTGGACGATGTCACTGCTGCTGCCTCCTTTTTGAAAGGAATGACAGCTCAAGTTTTAATCCACAAAGTTTTTAAGGTCTCTTCTTGAACTTGTACCTTTCTGCGTTAATGAAATCGGAAGTTTCACCTCTCTGCATAAACACTGTTTTTCACCCTATCAGTATCATATCTATTGTTTCTGTGAGGGTTTGGAGAGCTAATGTGAAAGGTCTGAATGGGCCTTCTTGTTGCATTATTAGCATTATCTTGGGGCTAACTCTTGAGAATGGATGTCATCAGGTTCAAAAGGGACAAACAATTCTTGTTCACGCAGCCGCTGGTGGAACGGGTTCCCTGATCGTGCAGTGGGCCAGCAGCCTAGGTGCAACTGTCATTGGGTGTGTATCTACGGAGGAGAAAGCGAAGAAGTCCAAAGCGGAAGGTGCACATCACGTAATTTTGTACTCTGACAAGAATCTTGTACAGAGAGTGAAGGAGATTACCAATGGAGCCGGTGTTTCGGTAGTCTATGACTCGGTCGGCAAAGATACTTTCCAGGTAAAACCATTTGGCTGGAAATTATTTGTTTCCCATTTCTTTCAATTCGGATTTCTTCAACCCCTTCGGAGACTGGACTTCTGTTGATGCTATCAAGGATGAATTTCAGTTACAGTGTCCAGATACATATGGCTTGGAGAGCCCTTACAAAAAGTGGTTTGCTGCTATGTGACCCAGTTTGTTTGTCCTAGATGTGCATAGTACTGTTCTTGAGGAGCTGTTTGTGAAAAAGAATGTGAATTCCTTTGGGACACAAATGTTAAGCTCCTTACAGTCCTTTGCAAAGTCATGTGCTCAACTTTTTAGATTCTTTCTAGCTCCATGTGGTCGAACTTCTCTTCACCGATTTGCTTCGTTTTTAAATTTTGAGTCTACAGTGGAGATGGATGAGTGATCCCAACTGCTCTAGAATAAGATGTTGGATCAGCTGTGTTCATTGGATAATTTCTTATGATTTTCAATTCAACTGTGAACAGATTCCATTCTTTTCTCCTGTCTAACTGAGTGTCTCATTCAACATGTTCAGGATTCATTGGATTCTTTGGCCGTCCGAGGACTGCTTGTATCATTTGGGCAATCTTCTGGAGCTCCTGCACCTCTCCCTTTAGCTTCCTTAAGTGCGAAAGCCTTATTCCTCACCAGACCTTCAGTGATGCACTACACCGCGACACGAAAGGAGCTCGAAGAGGTCTCCAGTGACTTATTTGCAAATATTGCAAGCGGAGCGCTCAAAATCCGCGTGCATGCAACCTATCCACTTTCTCAGGCTGCCAAAGCGCAAGACGACCTTGAAGGGCGTAAAACAACAGGATCCACGGTTTTCATACCTGATGCTTTGTTTAAGTGATCTGAAGCGTTGATTGGCATTCTGTGCCACTGTTGTAAATAACCTTGTCAGTCCTTCCTGCTGTTTCAAGGAGGGTGAATATGTCAACTTCAGGAAGGCCTCTGACTTCTATATAGTAACGTGGTAGCTTTTGGATTCATATTGCTATGAATTCCTTAAGTTTGTTAAAGGGCAAGAATGTTAATGTTGAGTTCTTTTTAGAGCTCTCCAGGAATCGATGATCTTGTTCTCTCTGTCAGTTTTTGTGTAAACATTTCCACTGGACTTGGAGAATTTTCTCAAAAGCAAATTAAGAACCCCTTTCAATTATCGATCAATTCCAGGATTTTGAAATGTTCATGTTGTATTTTTCTGTTCCTTAGAAAGTTTTGAGTTACAAAGTACGGAGTATGTTGTTTCTGAAGTTTCCAGAGACTACTAACTTTAACCTTGGAAGGATGGGCCTATGACCATTGATTTCAAGCTCACTGTCCATCACTCTATTTGCTGCCAGTTTACAACTAGATATGAATGAAAAATTTTACCTTTGTTTTTCAATGATGAAGTCATATGTCTACTATAGTGCAAGTCATCAAGTTTTCAAATTTTGAGGGGAAAATAGAAATTATCATGAATTTTTTAAGAAAATTCATATCAAATATAGAATATACTCAAAAAACTTGAACTTTTTATTGCAGATGTATATTGTAGTGTATAACATCATGGTTTAAATTAAAATTACGGGTTCATTCTAAAATTAACCCTGGAACGCCGTGGACGCCATTCCGTGGCGTTTTGATGACAATACTGTTCAGGCAAACAGAGTTCAAAAGCATTTTTCATCCTCCTTTTTCTTGTTGACCTTTCACATTGGGTTATGAAGAGTATCCAATTGAGTTTGTACTCTTTCTAATTTTTGTCTTCACAAAAATGAGAAGCTACTAAAAAAAACGGATCACAAAATATGCTATTTTAGAGTATTTTGGGAAGTTGTTGCTCCTTGCTTTAAATCTGAAATTTCTCAAAAAAAATGATATTTTTTGAGTTTGAGTCAAACTAACAAACTGAAGGTCATCTACTCTAGTTTCTACTCCAGTTTGAATTTTGAAAAAATTCCTAATATTGCATATTTTATTGCAATTTGAACATTGGGTGTATTTTCAATGTCTATTATTTTCTAATTATAGAATGACACGGAAATTGAGTTTACACCCATGATGTTTGTCATTGTGATATGCACTTATGGTGAAATTTTCAGATTTTTTAAAATGTTTTTCTATTTAACATGAATTTTCTTCATTTTTTCTTCAAAAATTCTTTAAAAAATGAATTTTCCACCAAAAAATCTAAATTTTTTTTATGAAGTAAAGAAGACATGTACTTTCATCTCTGAAAAATAAAAATAAATTTTTTTATACATATCTAGTTGGAAAATGGTAGCAAACTGAGTGATGGATAGTGAGGTTTCAAATCAATGGTCATGGGTCCCTCATTTAGGGGTTAAAAAATTAGCAAACCATGGTTATAGGTCCAAAGTTCATATTGATATAAAATATTAAAAATTATGAATTTTTCAAAATTTCCAACTAAAGTAGAAAGTGCACTTGATAAAATTCATTTCATTAGTTAAACTCCAATGATATGATTTTTATGACTAAAATTCACATTAAGAGTGAATTGCAAAAAATGGCCTAAATACATTGCAAGGTGATCCATGGATTAAGCATCTTCTTCTTTAGAGAAGTCAATAATACCATAATGAGGAGATTTGCAATACTATTCAAGCATTTTAAAATAATGAGATGAAAAAATATTTTTTTCCATCCTACAGTCTTAGGTGAAGTTACTCAAATGGACACTTAGTGTTTGCAGCAATGTTATGGAATTAAAGGTATCAACACCTAAATGCATCTAAATAAGTAAATAAATCTAGTATGGTTCACATTATTATATTGAGAGAGTTTTTGTGGGGTCTTGTTTGGAGATTCAAGATTGTCTTAGAGTGCATTTTTTAGACACCTAGTCTGAAGAAACTACCTAGTATGAATTTTCAAAGCACTAAAATAAGTGTTTTAAAATCGACCTTAGACTCTCATGAGTAGAAAGAGTATTTTTAAGAAAAGGATCACAATTAGGTGTTATTTCCTTACTTATAACCACAAAAGATTTATAGATTTTAATCCAAGTAAAAACTCTATCTTACAAATTGGAATGCCCTCTAGTGATATACAATGTTTGCTTGTATAGAATATAAATTTGTATTCTACAAATTGTACAAATTGTATAAATTTGTATGTCAAATTTGTATGCATTTAAATAATGTGGAAAAGGTCGTATACTAATGCTCATATCTGGCAACAATTTGATTAGCTATCTCAAATGATTGATCTCAATTGCTTGTAGAAATTAATACAAAAGATTAACCCTGAAAAGATGCTAAGGTCAAATAGTGATTTATGGATGACTTTCAAGATTATTTTGTAGAAATGAAGAATGCATCTATTGGTCCTTAAATCAAATCATTTTGGCAAAGTAATTTGGAGGCAGGTCTTGTCCTTTGATAGTTAAGTGCCTTGGAAGCATTAGATGACATTTTGAGGTATTAGGAGATCCTGAGTTCCCGGAGAGTTCCCTTACGTTTCCAAATTGCGAAACGCAATTTGCAGCAGTTGGCTAATGTGGCATAGTCATTGCCATGCTATTTTTGAAAATAAACAAATAAACAAATATGCTTAAAATGATATTTTAAACTTCTTTTTTATAATAAGTATTTTTTGACAACCCTTACCACTGTTTATAGAATCGGGCCAGATTGGAGAACGGGTCTGAAATAGCCTTCTAATGCCTCGGAATGTCATCTAATGTCCCCAAACAAAATTTTGCAAGATACTGGGCTCATATAAAACTGAAAACGATTGTCTAAATGATTTGAATATAGTACAATGATTTATTACTAAGGTAGTCAAGTCCCTTTATGTCCACTGTGCCTACTTTTATGCACACATTTAGATTTACTAGGTTGATCCCATGCCAGACACCAGGACATAGAAATTAATGCATACAAGATTGTGGTGTTTTGAGGTCCAAAAGTGCTTCAAAATACTCATAAACAAAGCAAGGCAAAAGTGTTCATCTATTTTTATTCTGTAACAAATGTGATTGTAGGATCTTTTTATTAATTGACTTATTCAATTACATCTTTTCATAATTTAAGAGTGAAAATTGTCACCCATTGCAAGTTCAATTTGTTTAAACTTCAAAAAATATTTTTTTCTAGCCCTTCTTGAAGACAAGGTTTTTTCTTTCAACATTTTTAGGAAAAAATAGTTATATCCCACAACTTGTGCATTTTAGTTAGTATATTTGAAACGGGTTGAAAATACATGGGAAAAAGTTTAACAAAAAAAAATCATATTCTTCTTGCAAAAAATTATAAAATGGAAGGTGATACTTGATGAAATAAAGATCTATATTGCTAATAACATTGACAAGAGATTTGAGGATTGTAAATCCTATATGATATAGATGTTTTTATAAACAATATATATCCTGTGGTTTTGCTTTTGTTAAAAGAATTTCAACACTAATTTCAAAAGACAACTTTAATAAATGTTTTTTTGTACCTTCATTGATTGTAGAATGGAATTCATTACTTTCAAATCACTACTCAATTTTAAATTTTTTTCATTAAGTATCAATTTGCTCAATAAAATAAAACTAATTAATTTGTTTAGAATCTTATTTTAATTAACCTTTTTGATGTTGAAATTGAAATAAACTTACAACTTTTGCAGTATTTATCAAAATGACACAAAAAACACTTTAGTGTCCATTTAGTGTCCATTTAATAAACATTTTATGCCAAAAAATCCAAATTATGAAGTCAACAAAACGTAACTAAGTTTCAAAAATCTAAAGTGAACTCATTAGTTTTTTAGGTCTCAAAAGTGCCTACATATATAAGACATAGAAAAAAAATTTGAAATAAAAATAAAGTGATGATATGAGCAAATTATTCTTGGATTTCAAGGCATAGATCAATTGTTTCCTATAAATTGAGTCTCTTCACACTACTAGAAAATGGGATATTTTAAGTTAGTTTTTAAATATAGTCCTAGACATAAGGTTTTTAAGTAATGACCTTTAAGGCAATTTTCAGAATTTTTTTACTAAAAACACATGTATTTCTAGTAAAACTATGCTGAAATTTGCCTTAAAGGTCATTACTTAAAATCTTATATCTAGGACTATACTTCAAAACTCACTTAAAACATTACATTCTCTTGTAGTGTCATTATTCAAAATCTTGAATACAAATTATCCTATGAATCATAGCTAGGTAGTGTGTAAAGAATTATTCTATTTACATTGATATTGTTATAGAAAGACCCCAAACCTTCAAATTCAAGAATGTTATACACTTCAATTCATGCATTGGAGATTAAAAAATGAAGAATGAAAAATGAAAGAGTGTTCTAGTATGTTTAGCATATATTGATTCTTTCCAAGACACTTATATTTAATAGATAATAGAATTTCCTTGGGGTGTAAAAGTCAAAAAAGTTTAACACAAAATAAATTTATTGTAAACATTTATATTGGTACAAGAGACATAAAGATAAACATAAACATTAAAAAATATAAAAACATTGACAAATAAGGGAGGTGAGGTAGTGAAGTGAGGCATAGAAGGTAAAGAGGCACCTCCAAAATTGCCACTTTTTGCTATTGGGTGTAGTTATTATTATTATACTAGTCAAATTTCCATTTTATTTGTTGGCATAAGCTTTCTTCTTTATAGATACATGATGACTTTAGAGATGTATCTAGAGTAATGATGTTGGTTTTAGATCAGTGGCGCATTTGGAAGTATCTTATATTATTTGTAAAATGCAGAAAGTCATAAACTTGGGTAGACAACTTCCATATTATATGGTCTTTATTATAATCATTTGATATACATTTTTTGTCCAATCTCAAGGAATACAATTTGTTTTAATGTAGAATGTTCTTGTAGTCTGTTTAACAAGGAATCCAAAAATGTAATTATATATTTGATATGAATATTTTTTGAGGACAATAATAACATTAAAAATCTAATTATATGAGAGTTTTTTTAAAACATGTATCATAGGACAAGCTACCCAAACTTTTGGGCTTTTTAATAAAAAAATTAATTTTATTGGAGGGAACTTTTTATATGGAATTTTAAAAACAATGCATAGGTGTTTCTATTCTTCATAAACATTGTGAGTTTTTTTTTTAATATGTATGACAACCCAGCATTTTATACATTTTATTATTTTGAATTTGGTCTTCACCTAACTATTTTGGTCTTTTTAATTTGATATAAGTTTTACAAAAGCCATCCTCTAAATTGTTTTAATGAAGATGACCCCTGAGTATAATTTATGAGTTACTTATCCAAGGTCACAAATACATGGGCATGAAAGTTTACTAAACTATAGTATATTCTTAAAGTGACCATTTAAGAGTTGATGGCCTTTTCAGAGAAGCTAAATTCCTTGAAACAACTTAAAATGAGTTTTTGTAGGAAGAAAATAAAATTGACATCTAACCCAATTCGTTTCATATTTTTTAGACCTTTGTGGAATTAGTTATGAATTTTTGAACTCAAAATGCACCTCTTGAAATGTATACTATTAGTATATTGAAGAAAGCAAAATGTACCTCTATGTTATGATCTCTTTTAAAGCATGTTTGCTTTTGGAGCAGACTACTATAATAACAACTACACCTGAGTTTGTCAATCATCCATATCATTTTCCACACACCTTTAAATTCATAATAACATAACGTCTTTTTATGAGTTTTGTAATTTTGGATTTTTTTAATTGATTCTGGGAAATTTTTTGGTGAAAGATTTCAAAAGGACTTGTCTTGGAGTCCTCCCTCCACCGGCTCTTCAATATATAACATAGATTTACACCTAAGTATACTCAACATTGTCCAAAATAGAACATGCAAGAAAACATATATATTTGAACTGACAAGGGTCACATAGATCTTAACCAATGTTTGGGAAGAACCACCAGTTAGTTCATTGTTAGATTGTGGAATTTGGAAAAACCCGTTTGCAATTTGAAAATATTGAAAAAGAAAACGGTGAAAAAATCTGTTAGAATTTTACTTGGAGTAAAAAATAGAGAAAAATCCAAATTCAATACTTGAAAAAATAGTTCAATATGAGAATCAAAGGAAAATAGTTGCCAAGACTCCAAAAAAATATACCAACCATTGATCTAAGCCTTCATTGCAAAGATGTACAGAGTCAAACATGAGAATCTATGAGTTCCTAAGGTAGGCAATCCCAAATGCACTACACAAAATAGTAAAATTAGGTTGCCCCACACTAATTTCTCATATCTAACACTTTTAGACATGGTCAACTATAGTCTGGGGCAACCTAGTTTCACTATTTTGTGTAGTGACCCTAAACTGCCATCTACGTGGGATCTATCTTGGGGTCCACCTTGGACTTTGTGTACATCTCCCAAATCAATTATGTACCTATGTGAAGGAAATTGTTTTAGAACCAAACTTTGTTCCTTCCTAACTTTTGCATACAGTATCCAAATGTCACGTTCTTTGGTGCGATGGAACCTCCTTTCACTTGCAAATATGAAAATTTGACCACTCTAATAATTGTAACTACGCACAGTAGCAAAAATTGACGGTTTTGGGGGGGACCTACCGCAGTGTGTTCCTCCTCTTCTTCATGATCAAAAGCTGCAATCTCTCCAATCTCGTTCACAGCAGTGTTCACAGTTTCCCACGAACAGAGACAGCACGAAGGCCCACAGAATCCCAGGTGGAGGCCACGCCATCCTCTCATCCTCTCGCACACTGCCAAAGCCATGCAACTCCCAGCCGGCCCCAGTGAGTCGCTTGCAGGAAGTTGACGAAGTGAAGGAAGCAGCAACGATCCCAATTCCCATTTCCTAATTCCCAAGGAAGCGATGCAGGAAACAACACTTGGACACAGAATTGCCCAATACTCCACTAAGCTTGTGAAACACGCACTAAGAAGAGCACAGAGCACAGCACAAGGAGCCAGAGGAAGCCCCTGCCTAGGGTTTCAATGCTCCCTCGCCATCGCTCTCCTCCCCACAATTGCTTGCACTCTCCTTTTGAGTCCCTGAATTTCTACCATTTTTGAGCGAGTGTTTGCCTGATTTTTGAACATTTTTTGAGGGAGAATTGGAGTTTTGAACATTTGGGTAGGTGGGTGGGTTGGGTTGGGGGACCATTTGGGTTTTGAGCCTTTTTGGAATTGTTGGTCTACTATTGAAGAGGGCTTTGCGTGATGGAGACGCGATGGGGCGGAGATTCGGCCTGTAAATCAGTTGGGTGATCTGAATTCAGGGATGAGGAGGGGATTGGGGGAATGCGGAATGATTAGGGTTTGCGATTGGTTTTCGAGGTTTGTGGTTTGAGGTTTGAAGTGTTTGGAAGCACTCATGGCGATGGTGATGCTGGGGTTGAGCGAAGGTAGAGGTTCGGAAGGTGCGAGTTCAAGTTCCGAGATGCCGAACGAGTTGTGGAATGCTTTCGGCGAAGACGGCGAGTGCATAATTCCGGGCTTGCCGAACGACTTAGCCTGTCTGTGCCTTGCCTGTCTGCCTTTGTGTCAGCACAGTTCCTTGAAAGCCGTTTGCAAGTCCTGGAACGCGGTCCTCTCGAGCCGAGGGCTGTTCGACATTCGGAACCGGTCGTCGAAACATGAAGAAATCATGTGCCTGTTCCGTGACGACCCGTCCATCACGCAAGGGGAGCTTTTCGACCCCCGGTCGCAACTCTGGAGTCTCCTCCCTCCCATGCCCTCGGAGGCTTTCACTTACGGGCTCACCAATTTCGAGTGCGTCTCCCTGGGAAATTCGCTTCTTATCATAGGCGGATCCCTCTACGACGCCAGAAGCTTCCCCATGGATCGCCCCTTGCCGTCTTCCGCCGTCTACCGCTTCGACCCTGTGAACTCGCGATGGGAGAGACTGACAGATATGCGCACCCCACGAGGAAGCTTCGCCTGTGGAGTTCATGAGAGCTCAGTGATTGTGGCAGGCGGAGGCTCACGGCATGCGCAATTCGCTGCGGGTGGAAGTCGTCTTTCTTCTGCGGAGAAGTATGATTTGGGAGAGGATCGGTGGACTGCATTGGGTAATTTGCAAAACATTCGAGCTGGTTGTGTAGGGTTTGTTCTTGGGGAGGAGTTTTGGGTAATGGGGGGTTATGGAGGCTCAAGAACGATTGCGGGGATATTACCTGTGGACGAGTATTATGCTGATGGGGAGATTATGAACCTGAAGACTGGGGAGTGGCGGATTTTGAAGCCAATGTGGGAAGAAGGCGAGCGCAGGAGGTTGGGGAAGGTTGCCGTGCTTTGCAATTCGAAGGAGGAGCCGGAGAGTATTTTCATGTTGGACGGCTCCGCTATTTTCAGGTACTGCGCAGGTTTTTTGGGGTTCAAGAGTCTGGCTAGTATTTCAGAATTAAGAGTATGGAATTTTAAGTTAGGGAGAATTTTAGGTCGCAATTTGGCTGAGAGCTGCCAGAGCAAGACAAACACTGGTACTATACATCGAGGTATCTGTTTTTCTGGTATAGACTGTCATTTACTTGCTATTAGGCCATCGTTTATTATTCGGTGTTTTAGTTCATATTCGAATAGATGTTAGTATTCAGAATTCTGGCTCCCATTCAAAATAACACACGGAATCCACTTGAAGTTAGTTATGTAAGATTATAGGTCTGATGTGAGCCGGAAGATTTAAAAACACTAGTACTATACAATGAATGGTCTGGTTTTCTTGTACCATTGCATGCTATAAGTGTTTTTACCCATTGACAGGGTTGGAAATCCTCTTGTGGAATAATTTGATTACAAAATTTAAGCAATTGGATATGACAATTGCAAGGAACAGCTTTTGTTTTGAGAAAGTTGCCGAGATAATTTGTGTTAGCAAGTATACCATTGAGGGGTGGTCTCAGTTGGTGAAAATGTTTTCTTCGTTTTCAACCAACAATTCTACTATTAATTTAAGAATACTAATCCAACGTCTTGGTTCTGACAGTTCTCATAATAAGGCAAAATCTGCATATTTGGAAGGTTGAGTTATATTCTAACGTCATTCAAATTCCTATTTTTAATTTTAGTGTTATATGCCAACCCCGTAATGAGCTTTGAAATGATAAGTATGGGTTCTTTTTTGAAAATTTCTCTTGGGGTACAAAGACTTCTGGGATGCGAAATGTACGTCTTAACTTACAGCCTGACCTCTTTAATCTGAACGTCTGGGATCCCAAAACAATTACTATGGCGTAGTTTGAATGTGTGGCAAGTGCGCTATAGTCAATGATGGTATGGCAAGCGTGCAGGATACTCCAGAATGTCATTTTAGAGTTGGTCAGGCCGGTATTGAAGAGTGTACTTACCATTCGGTCAGAAGACCGGGACGACGTGGTTGCACATACTGATGCTGGAGTTTAGGATGCAATTGGACACTCGTTGTTTTTTAAATTTTTACAACTTTATGTTAATGTTGAGTATAATTTCGAGGCTTGTTATTTTGCAGATATGACATTCAAGAGAACCAGTGGATCAGAGAAGCACAACTACCAGGTACAGTGCTGGCTGAGGCATCATGCCGACTGGTTCCTTTGGGAGGAGAGTTGTATGTGATCCCTGGCGGCCCAGTGCTGGACATTGGAGACGGGAAACGGACACCGAAGAAGAAGCGAGGATCAATAGTGTTTCAAGTATATAACCCCAAGACTCGTGGTTGGCGTTTCGTGATGACTCGTCCTCTGCTGGCCAAATCCGCCAGGAATAACTTGTCATGGGGAGCTGTGTGTACATTGAGGTTGTAAGAAGCCAAAATTTACTGGCTAAATGAACCCAACCAACAGTTTGGGTTTTCCAGGTCTGGTGATGTTGCAGAATCATGCAGTTTCATTGGTATCCTCCCTTGTTTCTAATACAAGGTTGTATTGGTTTTGTACAGTGTACAATGCTTTTCAGGAGATTACATTGTTTTAGATATTCTGCACAGTATTTGTATGTCATCAGGGGGTGCTCCAAAACTTGTGGGCAATTCTCAAAAGACAGTCACATCACTCTCAATTTCTGGGAGGATCATCTTCACATTCTTTGTAACCTGTTATTTCCATGTAACATGTAGGAACTGAAATGCCAAGATACTTGTCTGAGTTTATCTATGCAGAGAATATGGTGAAGAGAATGTCTATGTAGGAGCAGAGGGAGCAGAAACGAAGTTCAAAATGTTGGCGCTGTTCACTTTCGCTTGGTCATTGGTTGGTTTGAGTCTAAGAATCTTAACGTGGTATCTTGTTTCTGGACTTCGCAAAAGAACCTGAGTTGACTACCATCCTTTTAAGTCCTTCCCTAAGTCCTTCCCTATTTGCATTACCATCGGTGCTGACCGAATGACACGGATATTTGCACATACCGTAAATTGAAAATTAATGCTAGCCCCTTAATCAACCTCATCATCTACATAAAAATGATTTGATAAAATGGCCTTAGAATATCAACGTCCGCTCTGGAAGATATTGGAGTAAAAAGTACACCTGAAACCAGAAAATTAACACAAAACACCAGTCCCACATACTTGAAAAGAGAGCAATCCTAAACAAACTGGCTTCCACACTTGGAGACCATTTCCTAGTATAAAAACCAAAGATTCTGGTTTAAGGTAATTGTCATATCCAGGTACCATTACATGGCCATTTACACATCAATTTCATTTGGAACCACTCCCTAGTGTTGCGCTTTGTCAGACACTTTCCCTAGGGATGGTCAATATAAGGAGGAAAAGTTTAGTCCATCACACCCTTGGTTCCATTGAAGTGAAACACTCTGCTAATCATCAAGTCTGTTAAAGGGGTGCTAGTAAGTCCTCAATGTTGATAAAGTGTTTGAAAAGCAAAGACCTGCTTGCCTTTTGGGCTACCTTGTTCCTAAAAGAGTATCTCGATTTGTGATCCTTGCACTTGTACCTTTTTAACACCCGTCTTGTAAGGTCGGAGGACACAAGAATTTGTATTTGTACAGTACAACTGCATCGAATAGGTGGTTATTGCTCGACATCAGTCTCCTTGGAGTCTCTGGTTATCATCTGCAACTCTGTCGGTCCACTTTGCTGCAAAGATTCAACATCTAGCTGGGTCATCACAAGTACAACAGAAAACTGCAAAACTCTAAACCAAAACCAAAGCTATACCGTTCCAGCTAGGTCATCACAAGCACAATAAGCTATTTCCATGAGTAAATGAAACACCAAAGTGGCGTGCCATGGAGTAATTTCGCTTTTGTTAAATTATGTACCTGGGGACCAACCATCAAGAAGCTTTTGAGCGACTGGTCACTCAAATAAGAATAGGCTAGTCAACAAGTGGCCAACATAAGATCCAAAGCGTAGTAAGCGTAGTAAGCGATGCTCACCCTATAGGTTCACTTAACACATAGTGATCATGGTGTATTATAGGCCTATGAAATAATCTGTCTGTCATGCAATAAATAGAATAACCGGTGCTGGCCTTAGAATAACGGAAGATCCTTCTAGGAAATCTCAAGTCTAAAGAAGAGCATCACATTCTTGAGTAACTTGCAAGCTCTCAACAGTGGAGAAAGGTCCATTCTCACAAAAGCTAAAAAATGTAAAATGGATCCCTCTCCCTGTTGTCAAAAGTTACTAAATCAGAAGACACGGCAATACAAACAAGACGACTTTCAACAAGACGACTTTCAAAGTAGGGGCAATCTAACGAATGCATTACCTTGGGAATTTCAAAGGGTCATATGTTTCTCCATCCCAAAAATGTCACGTTACCTGTGACCCAATTGTAATAACGGAATGAATTTTGCAAACAGAACATCGCAATACACTGTGAAACCACACAACTTAGGAGTAAAAATGGAGCACACCCCAAGTTCTAGCAGAACTAACCTTGTGCTTGATAGTCGTGTTAGTGAGACCCAGAAGCCCCTGCCTCTCCTCAGCGGATTTATTGGCGGCTGCCAAAGCGGCGTCCTTGAGCTTCTGTGAATTGTACATATATACGCCAAGAATCGCTGCTCACACACAGAAGAAGTGCCAACAATAAACTCTTGGGAATATCAAAAATTGTTATCACACAGATTTATCTAACTAACAAGATCCAATGTGAAACCTCAAGGTAAACTTCAAGTCCAGTACATTAGACACAACCAGAGGTAAGTGTAAGTGTACTAACCCTCAACAAGGAAACTTTGCAAATAATTCAAAATGTTCATGACAACAGCCTACTACCGAAGCGCATGTGGACTCTGGTTTTATTTATTGTTGAAGAATTAACAACAATCAATACCGGTAGTCACTTACCGATCACATAACCGAAGATGTTGATGGTTGTGAGTTTTGTATCCGCAAACAGGTACACAGAGACGAGCACCACGACCCAGTCCTTGATTACTCCGGCAACGCGAATGGTGAGAGCACTTGTGTGAGAGATCACCAAAAACACCGATACATTCAAAGCAAACGTGCAAAGAGCGTTGAGGGTCATAATGACTGGATCAAAGTGCCATTGCATTGCTGCATCCATCTTAGGCTTCTCCAAGACCAGCCATGGGACGAAGAGGCAAACGGCGCTGCATGGAACACCAATTCAATTGTAAGCGAGAAGAGAGCGTACAGCAAACAACGACAATGCTACAAAAGTCTCAGTCTAAGCACATGACGCAAAGAGTAAATTTAACCAAAATTTAGCACACGCATGATATTTAGGATACCAAGCATATGGAGGCTGAGTAATCACCAACCTGCAGGGGCTGACATAATACATCATAGTTATAGGGTCCATCTTCAGTCCTTTCCTCTTTAGAAGAAGCTCAATAAAAATCAAGCGAAATGCCTCGCCCATGACTCCTCCCATCATGTATACGACACCTATCCAGTTGAAGTTAACTTCTCCATATGAAGCGATCAGTACGCCCCCACTTATCACCGACATGGTGCCCATCATCTTCAGACTCAGCTCTTCCAACCCAAACGATGCCCCAAGCAGAAACACAGCCACAGGCACTGCACAGAACCATGTTTTGCTTCAGAGGGTTCGCAAAGAGGAATGCAAAGAGTCGTTTTGCAATTTCATATGTTTTCACGTTTTTAAAAGTATATTCAAGTCTACAAAGAAAAATGCAGAGTGCAGTACTGAATGGAAGAGTGCATCTAAATAAGGCAAGATGGACTTACTGATGGCTTTCAGCATCTGGGCGAATGACACGGAGATATACAAGTAGGAAGTGTTGCCAAGCCAAAGCGTCAGGGCAAATGTAGCTCCAATAGGGAGAACAGAAGATATGTAACTGTAAAACCAGCCCGATTCACAAGTGTTATAACTACTTTGACTACGAACATCAATAACGATGCACACAACTTCACTACACTTCTTTGATTCAGTTTCTTCAAGGTGTACACAACATAGGTGCAAGTTAGAATTTAGCCGCTAAAGACCAAGGTTTCATAGATTTAAAGCGACCAATTCTGTTGATCATATTCTCAAAAATATAATTTAGATGGGGCTAAATTTTATATCACAAGATACATGTAAACTTAGCCTAAATGGAACGTTAAGCAACCCTAATGTTAATATGTGTGTTTCCACGATTACCATAGGAAGACAAACTACCTCCAAAACTTGCAAATGGTCCGTAGGGGTCAGCAAGGCTCACATGTCATAGGTCATGCCCTGCTTCAGCTTCACCCACTGGTGTCATAGCACACCACCCAAGTCTGTCAGCTACTGTTTCTGTCCCTCCCTCTCAAGCTCACTGCGAATAGTGTACTCTCATTCAAGCTGAAAGGTAATAATGTTCGATAATCCACTCAATTAAGAGAAACCAGTGACAAATAAATCAAAGGAACCTGCAACCTTATTAAAAAAAACACTCGCAGATGCTCATAGGAGAACTCAAAGTAGCAGTCCATACCTCGAACACTCTGACCACCAGAAAGCAGAGCAACGTTGAAAACACCATGTGCAGGAGCGTCAGGCCAACAGGGTAAGGGAAGTTAAATTTACTGTCCGACAACACCCACTACGCACATTCAACAGAGAAAATTAGGTCAGAACCCGAGTGGACACATCCAAGAACCCCATCGTCCCCAGGAAAGCATTAGGGCTTGCAATGAAACGGAATCAGCAACAAGTGAGTTCCACCGTAATGAAATTATTGCATCTAATTCAAAGGCAATGCTGATTACAACATACCATTAGGTGACTAAATTTATCACACGCTCTACTCAGGACATCAAACTCGTGAATTTGTGAATGCATACAAGAGTCACATACGAATTCCATAACACGATATGTATTAAATAAAAAAACTCAAAATTCCCATTTCCTGTTATCAATAAAACCTCGATTAATCAACAAACATAAACTCAATGCACTCCTCAAGACTTTCAGAGTCATTGACCATTAAAGTCACAGCGCAACAGAAAGACGCTCATCACATCCAGAGTCTAACTTTGCCCCATAATTCAAGAAGCATTAGGGTACGCAATCAGCAAGAAGTGAATTTCGATGCACTGAGGAAAATGCAGCGAACCCAAAGGCCATGCTAAACAAAACATACCTTTAGAGGACTAAACCTACAACATGCTCTACTCACGACATCAAACTTACGAATTCGTGAATGCAACCAAGATTCAATGCACAAATTCCAGACCACCATATGATAAAAAAATACTCAAAATTTTCGTTTCTTGTTACAGTTCTCAGCTAAATTCGTCAACACACACACAAAATCAATCCACTCTTCTAAATTCTGCGACCCATTGACGAAATATGATCCGCAAGGACCGAACCCAAGAAAGAGAACAGAGGCACCTTGTTGAAGAAAATTTGGCCGCTGGAGAGCAGAATGTAGACGAGGAGATATGTGTACATGAGCAGCAGCTGCTTCTTGTTGGAGCCTGGCACTGCGGCACTGGCAGCCATCTCCTCGGCCATTCTCAATTGGTTCTTGCTTCGGCTATGACACCAGCGATGATCCCACCCACTTGTTCAAAATTGTGTTTTGCAAACCGACTAAGCTTCAATTCTGAGGAAGCAGAGACAGACTCAAAGCGAGAGAAACGAGGTCAGTAATGGCAGTGATGCAAATTGTAGAAGGCTGCCACAGCTTGTTCGTGGGCGTCGTCGTGACAACGTCCTCGGTAACTTTGTCACTCACGCACCTGGCAGTGTGAACCCGGTTCGTTTTCATCTCATCCGCCTGGAAGTGTGAACACGATTCATTTCTGTCTCATCCGCTGAACACGATTCATTTCTATCTCATCCGCCTGAACACGTATCATTTCAGGTAGAGCCACCCATTTCCGACCAGTGACCCATTCCTGACCTATAGGTGCACGTATTTTTGACCAAGTTGAGAATGACTTTTTTTTCCTTTTCAAGGTTGGAATTAATAAATATATGATATATGTCGCAAATTGTGAGAAAGAAAGTAGGAAATTATGATTAGGAAAAAAGTTATTGAATGATCAAAATTGGAAAAGTCTAGAAGTTGACCATGGGTCTGGAGCACTTTTTGCCTCCCAAAATTCCTAATCATTTTAATTCAAGCAATATAATTACCAATTTTTTTGCAATCCTTGTCATTTCTATCGATGTACCCCTGAAAAATATTTGTTTTGCCTTAATACTCCAGATCATGTTGGAATTCCTTATTTGGTCAGTATGGGTGGCTCTACTTTCTATCTCGTCCGCCTGAACACGATTCATTTCTATCCCATCCAACACGATTTTTTTATTATTGGTTGTTTCTTTATGATGGGCGTCTTTCCGCTTTTTCAACCTTCAAAGTCCTTCTACACTTCTACAGCTGTTTTATGAATTGCAATTTTTTACAATGAATTTCCAGAGTTGTAGTCTTACGTCTCATACAAGTCTTAAAATTTCAATTATTTTTTTGTACAAAATTCACACTACTGTGGATTTTTGAATTAAAAGTGAAAAAATTCATATCTAAAATAAAAATATTCTTTAGAAATGTGAAAATTTCTCCATAAGTGTATATTAAAGTATAGAATATCATGGTGTAAATCAATTTACAGTGTCATCCATGTTAACCCTTGAAGGTTTTTGACTACGTTTTTACCAAAACTGCTCCAAAACTATCATTTCTAGTACAAGTACCAAATTTTAGAAAAAAAACATTTTTGGACACATGTAACCGTAGGATCTTGTAGTGCACTGGGTTTGAAAAGATGTGGAAAATTTTTTAGGATTTTCCACCTTGTAGATTGCAAGATAATAGCGTTTCAACTGACCAAAATGCTTTTCTGGTCCCTACAAAAAAATGGGCAGCTGCACTTCACAAGGTCACATCCATATGAAGAAATGTCCAAAATGGTGGTAACTCTTTGGATTCATTTTTCAAGGCAACTCGGTTACATACTTGAAAATTTTCAGGTCATTTGGACTTGTATAACATATAGGAAATAAAATAGTAAGTAGAAAGAAATAGAGAATGATTCAAAATACTAAATTGTCCAGAATTTTATTAGGGAATTGAAAAATGTCAATCCCAATGGTTGTAATGTTGTAGCAAACAATCTACATTTAGGATTTTTATTTTTTTCAAAGATATTAAAAATTGAATTAAATAAACGACTTCAAAGTTTATTTTAGAGTAGAGATTCTATAACTACCCCAAAACTAAAATTCCTGATAACTTTTGACTCATTGATTTTTTCAAAAAAATTGGAGCTGCCTGGAGTGCCCAAATATTAAAGAAAATTATATATCTTGTAATAACTTTTTAACCATGTAGTCAAATGTTATGAAATTGTTGGGACTTAAAGCTACTCCTTGGGCACATCTTCTGTAAAAATTTCAAATAAAAATGATTAAAATTCAATTTGTAGTGAGTTGCCCAAAATCACTATGTCGCCAAAAAATGGTGTTTGGTCCTTTAGGGGTTAAAAGTTCAAATGGCAATAAAAATTTGAATTTTTAAAAATTTCCAAACTTCAAAATCAGAGTAAAAACTAGACTTTATGATCTTCATTGAATTAGTTGGTCATAAATTCAAAAAAGATCATTTATATGGCTAAAATTTAGATCAAGAAAAGAAATAAAAACTGCCAAAATACATATTAATTGTGATCCGTAGATTTGCCATTTTTGAATATAGGAAAGCAAAAAAAATAATAAGGAAGGAATATCAACATCTTGCATTGAAAATGAGTACAAATAATCCTTCCAAAAATATTGTATGAAAGAAAGTTTTTTTATGAATAAAAAATATTATACAAAATAAGGTCAAAATTTCCTTGATAAAATTGGTTCTAAAAACAATATAAAGATTTTATTATTTTTAATTTTTGGAATTCAACCATTAGTTTCTTTAGCTAATTTGGTGGAATATATTGTCATTAGGAAGAAATTGAACTCCAAGAAGGGACCGCTTCATAGTGCAAAATTTGGGTGGGAAAAGCCTTCTCAACTCAATGATAGGGCCAAGAATTGCATGATAGATTCAAAAGTATGCAATGATTACTCAATCCATGTGATCACTGGGTTCACAATGGTTTAGTCATGGAGGATGGCTAGCTAGTACATGCTTTCCATAAATTTCTATAGGCCAAGGGGCCACTACCAACCTTTAGTGTTCCTTTAGTGACCATATAAATGATAATGTAGACAACCTCATACTCACCTCAATTAGTGAAAAATCTCAAGGCCCCTTTTTGGGTTCAATTTCTTCCTAATGTCTCCTCATTTTATATTCAAAAACATTGTTGGAACTTGGACATCAAGTTCGATTTCTATTTTGGCTAGACCCAATTTGGCCTCCAAGTTCCACTAAATAGTGCTATTGTGTGAGCATGAAATGCGAGCATATGAACCTTGAGCATATATAAATAGATATTCTACAACCATTGAAGATGTATAGTCTTTTAGATTCATAGACTCATGCTCTTAGCCTCACATAGTAGCAACCCCCCATTGCTAGGGTGGAGAAGATTAAACATGAGAAGAATGGTTCCTTGTTTACTAATCCAAGACGTCAAAAAAACTTGTGATGAAAAGGAAATTATCTTATGCTGTTGATTCATTTTTATTTTTTTTGCATTATAGTTTTATGAGAAATGCTAATCTTCAGGAGGCATGTAAAGTTGGTTTTTTAATGGCAAAGGAGAAGGCAAAGTAGGTTGAAATAGAAGAGGTATTACAATCTATTAGTAACTGGGATGATCCACGAGCTTTTTCTTTTAATGCTTTGTTCAAGATACTGCTTCATTAGTTGCATGAAGAAATAAAAAATGAAGAAACTTATAACACTACTAGAAAAAATCATGTCCAAATCAACAATTGTTGACAAAAAAGTGTTGATTTTAGTTGTTAATTAGGACATATTAATTTGGACATTGTGTAACTAAAAAGTGTTGATTTGGACGTCCAAATTGACACTTTTCTGTGGTCATTTAACAAAAAAATGTTAAATTTTTTAATAAATTTCACTAGAAAGTGTTGATTTTCAACAAAAAAGTGTTCATTTTTTTGTTAATTTGGACTTCATAAAAGTGAAAGTAAAAAAAAATTCAAGCAATAGTAAACTACCACGTGGTGGCCGCCAACTAGGCAACCCTAAGGGGGTCCAGCCAATAAACAATTGCCAACTAGGCAGCCTCAAGGGGTCCAACCAATGAACAACCACCACATGGCAGCCCTTAAATGGCAAGCACATGGGTGGGGGCACAAGGGTTTGAACATTGCACCTCGTGCTTGAAGTGCAAGGCTCTTGCCATTGCACCACCCACTTTGTGAAGTGATGAAAGGAGGTGTTTTCCTCCATTTAGTTATTTTCTTTCTTTAATTTTTAAAGCCAGCAGACTTTGGAGTCTATTTTTATATAGTAAATCAACTTTTTCAAAAAATCTTTGAACTAAAAAAAGTTAGGCAATCAAGTTAACTTTCATCTCCAAAAATCCGTTTCAGATTTGTAGACTCTAATCAAAACTTATGAGCCAGAACTAGACTGTACGTTTAAAAATGTAAAAGAAAATGACCTTGAAAATATATAGTCTGATTTTGGCTTATAACTTTTGATTGGAGGTTTCAAATCTCAAACGGGTTTTAGAGATTAAAGATAACTTGATTTTCCAACTTCTTAGTTCAATATTTTTCTTAAATTGTTGATTTACTATATGAAATCGGACTCCAAAGTCTGTTGATTTCAAAAATACCACATTACAAATGTTTAAGTTAAATTAAAAAGTCCCATAATACATAGAAGTGCAATCATAATGATATAAACATTGTTCAAATGATAAAAATGTATTTGGAACATTCATAAATTGAAATGAAAAAAAATGAATACAATTAATGAATAAAATAAATAAAAATTTATGTAGAACGGTAGGTCATTCAAATTGTGCCATAATACTAATTAAAATGTAAATATCAAAAAAAAATTTGTAAAGGTAAGACATTGACCACAAAAAATAGAGTCTAATTTACTTTATATCAATTTGAAATGCAAGAAATTAAATGCATTAGCAATACTCTCTAGTCATTTTTTGATGATTTCTCATGTAATCAAGAATTTATTATAATTTGAAATCCAAATGGTAAAAATTAGAGGCAAAAATTTGGAATATGTAGAAAAAGTTTCATAAATTTTGACTTTATAGATGGTGAATTTCAAAAGTTCGAGAGGGTGTTTGAAAATATTAAAAATATTTTCATTTCCACCCCTCTCTGATTTTTGTTCATAACTTTTGCATGGGAAATTCAAATCTCAAAAAAATTGTTGGAAGTGAAAGCTTGTTTAATTTTCCAACTTTTCTTAGTTCAAAGTTTTTTGAAAAAAATCCATTTACAAGGTCAAAATTGCCTCCAAAGTCTGCTGCCTTTTTCTAACAAAAAAGTATTGATTGTGGTTGCAAAACTATAGTGCCCAAATCAACAAAAAATTGTTAGGTTCTTCAACAACATTTACAAAGTTCACTCAAATATGTTGAAATGGACAATGCACTACCTGAGTCAACAAAAAATCAACACTTTTTGTTGATTTGGACGCCAATTTCTAGTAGTGTACACTACCAAAAAATATTGTGCTGGATAATGTGTCTTTGATAAATGAAGTTGCAAATAATGTTAAGTCTACAATGCTTGATGTAGAACAAGAGTTCATAAGTGATGAATGTAATGCTAATATGAACAAAGTTAACTAATTTATAGATGTCCCAAATAAAGGATTAGTATACAAAGTGAGAGTTATTTCAAAATTGAATGTTCATGGATTTAATAAACTTCCCCTTGATAGACTAAGGCATATCTAATATATATGTTCATGTTAAGAATAATTTCTCTTTAGGATCTAAAAGTGATACTGCTAATGTTGGATTATTTGATAATATTGCAATTGGAATGGTAGATGGTAAAATTAACACTATATGATATTTGGCTAGAGTTAAAAAATTTGTCAAAGTAATTGAAAAGAAAAATTGCTTATGTCCGTGCTATTCCCTTTGATGAACATGATATTAGTGTTTTGCCCAGATACTACAAGCATATAGTTGCAACAAAATTTCAAATTATACAATCATGATATATTTGTTCTCATAGATTCATAGTAGTTTGTAAATTTGTATACAAACTTTGATAGCAAATTCATACTAATCATATAATGTAGGTGATTTGAAATCATTGTTATTACAATGATCAAATTACAATATGATAATTGGATGTTTGGGATGGGCGGACATATTCAACAATTTGAACAGATCAGGCGGACGATGTAACTACCTTAAAATAGTCACATTGAGCAGGTTAGGATAATCAAATATTCCGGACAGGCGAGCAAATTAAACAATTTGGATGGATAGTCCTTTCAATGTGACAACTATACTTGAAATGATAGTTTTAATTACTAATTAAATCTTTATATATATTTTTTAAATATGATATCTTATTTTAAGTTTTGAGTAATTATATCATGTTAATCTAGATTTTTTTGTAAAGAATTTATTAATAAAATTTATTTTACTTATTATAATTATATGATTAGCTTGAAAGTGGATTTATGATCCAAACACCTTTGCTAATTATAGTAGAGTTGTTTATTTGGGACATACTGTGAAATGCCTGCCATTTACTAGGAGTCATTTGACCTCCCAAATCCTTCCTTTTGCACATATAATTATGGATAGCACATTCCATCACTTTCATGATTTTCCTTTTAAATCAAACTTTTGATTTATGCAACCTAAAAATCATGAATGATCCATTGATGTGTATTTACAATTTGATGACAAATCCTAAAAATGAAACACCGGAGCAAAAATCATTGCGGGGAAGGAGATTGAATAGGTTTTGAACAAGGAGGGCAAAGAAGTTGACCAATAACCGAAAAACTTTAAATAAGCTTCCCTATGTCATTCACATTGACAGTACGGGGAAAGCCAAAGGCATTCTTAGACACCAGTGGCGTGCTGTAGTGTGTGGGCAGTATAGACGCCTTGATCCAAGCATGGATAACATAAACTTCCATCCCAAACATGTAGTGGACAATATTTGGCATGCCTTGGAGAAGGAATGGAAGTTTGAGGGCTTCATACATAGCTGCACTAAATACTTCCATACATGCCATACAGGCTTGCAAATACCAGCAATGAATATATTTATAGTAAGTGTCTTGCATGGGTTTCTTTTACCCAATTACCTTTTGGATGTATAACAATAGGCATGGATGGGCAACAAAATATAAACATGGATGTAGATGACACATTTGAACATTTTTTTGGTAACAAATGGTGCAATTCATTGCATTTTGACTATTAAACAGTGATAAGGTCTTGCACAGAGTCTAGCTTGGGCAATTTTGAAAACAATGGTCAAGTTTTTATATGAGCAACCATTCCCGTTTAGATGATATAAGATGTATGTCACACCCAACATCGACAACCACTAGTTCTGTCACTCAACAAACTTCTACAAGATAGCAGTTCCTTGTAGGATACATCGAGGTGGACAAGCCACTCTATCCTTCAAATGAAGTGCGTGATATCTGTAGGTTGTCACACATATATGTCAAGGACGTGAACTTGCTAAGTGTCATCTTGAAGGACTGTGTTGTCACCTATTACGGCAATGTAGTCTTCTATGTCATCCATGGGAAGCCACATGGAGGCTAGGGTGGTTGCAAGAAAGATCAACCGGTTCACTGTAAAAACACAATGTCCGAATTGACACATCCTAATTGATGAAAATGCCTGAACTGATAGAATTCTGTAAAAAAATGTCCAAATTGACAAAAAATTGACAAAAAAATGTCCAAACTGACATTGCTCCCTTATAGTGGTTTTTGTAGTGTTTTTCATTGTATTAAGTTTTTTTCTTTGGGAATATTGTATAGTTAGAAATTAAAAAATATATATATATGAAAATATAATTAATGTACACACCTTTAAGAAGAAGGTACCCTAGGAAAGAAAAGCATAGAAAAATTCTCTAAATAGGAGAACTAGAAAATCTCGTGAAAAATACAAAATCTCATGAAAATAGGTGCTTTTATATTTTAATTTGTAAAAATAGAATTCTTTTCTACAAAGAAAAAAAAATTGGAAATTTAAGATAACTTTATGATGAAGAAAATTCACCAAAATAATGTTCATAAAACCATTTTCAATATTCAGAAATGCGTGCAAAGAAGCCTTGTTAGGATGCATGTGGAGGATAAAAATTAAAATAATTTTAAATTCGTGTTAGTAGAGATATGACTTCCTAATATAGAAATAGACCACAAATTTTCAGCTCTAGATAATTAGTTTTGGAAAATCTCCAGTACAAAAAAATCCTAAACTGCAAAGTGTGACAAATTAGCTAAATTTAAATATATATATATATATATATATTGATTTTTGAAAATTTCAAAAAACAAAAGGATCTGAATACTATCTAGTTAGACATCTGTATTGAAAATTTCAAATAAATTGGGTTCATGCTCCAAAAGTTATAGCTGATGACAACTCCGTCACTTCAATTGTGATACAAAATAGTACCGGTCATTCTTGCAATCACCTTCCACAATTTGTTGCATTAGTTGTAGCCCGTCTAAGTCTCTCTTGTTCTGCAATTGAATCAGGTTGGGGGGAGATTGGATAGAGTGTAGTGCCCTACTTCTACCCTTAACATCATTTCAGCACACAACTTTCCAAACGCATCGATGTGGATCATGCATCAAAGAAAAAGACTTGCTGGCAGAGCAAAGGAAAGGCAAATGAATTGGCGTGGACCTTCTCGTCTATTTGATTCACTAGAAGGAAATTGGGGTTTTTGCAACTACACTATATAACTGATTTTTCAGTTGTATAGGACATTTACGATTGATTTGCGACTGGTGATAATTTGGAGATTTGTAATTGCAGTAAACACCTCTACTCTAGGAAAAATGTGCAACAATTGCAAAAGTCACGCCTCACATGTGACTCATTTGCGACTTGTTTGCGACCTGTAGATTGTAGATTTCAAAATATTAATCTGGATGATTTGTAGATTTCAAAAATTCAAATTGCCTTTTTTCTAGATTTAGAATTTCAAATCTACCTTTTTTCAAGATTTCAAAGTTCCAGCTCTACCCTATTTCTACATTTCAAAAATTTAAATATTGATATTTATTTGATTTAGGAAACCTTACAATTTCATAGATTTTAAATTTTTGTTTATTTCTATAGATTGTAGAATTCTACAAATTGTAGAAATCTATAGTCTATAGAAGTCTAGAAATCTTAGAATTTAATCAAAAAAGTTCATTGCATAAAACTACACTTTACAAGTCTTATATGTCCAACCTAATGGTATCCTTTACAATTGATATGGGACAATTGATATAAAACAAATGGAAATGAATTTTATAAGCAACTTAGAAACAACTAAAAAGCGACTAAGAAATAACTAGCGTACGACTTAAAAGCAACTAGGAAACGACTAGCTTCACTATTAGAAAATTCAATATTTTTGTTGATTTGATCGCATTCATTTGGTTCACTTTTCTATTGATTTCTATCCAAATCAACAAATTAATCTCCAAATCAATAAAAAAGTGAAACAAATCTATGCAACCAAATCAACAAAAAAGCTGAATTTTTTAGTAGTCTAGAAAATGATTAAAAAACAACTAGTATATGACTAGAAAACGACTAGGAAACAACTATGGTCATTTTACAATTGCAATCTTTTCTTAGTTGTTTCCTAGTTGTTTTTTGCAACTATAGATTGACTGCTTTGCAACTGAAATAATGTATCAATGTTGTAAAACAACAACATAAAACAATTACATTAGATTTGGTTTTAATAGAGAGGATTACAATCGTAGGATAGTTGTACAATCGTAGGATAATCTTACAACCAATGGATTTGAGCCATTTACATTCTTTTTTACAATGTGCAATATCATTGATATATTTTGGTAAGCATAATTAATACTCAATCCTCATGCAATCTCAATCAAGCATACAAAATTTCAATTCCAAAAAAGCAAAATTCCATTTTTAGTGAATTGATAAAGTTAATTTTTATAGTTTTACATAGTATTTTAATAAAAACAATTGGTGATGAATTTTTTTGATCCAATTGCATAGATATGTAGGGTACTTCCATATGCACATCTTTCATATTAAAAAACACCCCATTAAGTAACAAAAATATGAGCTAGGAAGAATTAAATATGAAGCGTCAAATGACCAAAATTTGTAAAATATATATTTTTATATTTTAAAGAGATTTTGCTAATTAACCCTTGCACATTGTAACTAATTTTGTACATTTCAACATGATGTTACTGTCACTTTGCCAAAATCTCATTAAAATATTAAGATATCTATTTCACAAATTTTGGTATTATGACACTTCGCGTTTAATTCTTCATAGCTCATATTTATATAACTTAATGGGGTGTTTTTTTAATATGAAAGATGTGCTTATAGAAGTTCCCTACATATCTATATAATTGGATTAAAAAAATTCATCACCAATTGTTTTCAATAAAATACTATGTGAAACCAAAAAAATTAACTTTATAAATTCACCAAAAATGGAATTTTGCTTTTTTGAAACTGAAATTTTGTATGCTTGATTGGAATTGCGTAAAGATTCAATGATAATTATGTAAGATGAAAAATTTTCATTCTTTTTCTTGGTATGCAAAAATCTTTGAATGGTTCAAATTGGCCGGTTGTAAGATTATAGTACCCAACTTTATAGGATACTAGTTGCATAGTAGCCAGTTGTGCCAGGCACGTTTTTCTTCTAGTGATTGAAATTTGTCAAGCTGAAGTTGTTGAATGCTTGGTAATCAAGCATACATTAATTATTTCCTTCACCCAATCACACATCAAGATAGTAATGTAGTGTCTTTAATAATCCAGAACCCTACATACGCTTGGGTGGCTTCTAGTAGCCTCCCGTTCACAAGATCCCAACAAAGTTGACAAGTAACTAATGCACTACCTGACATTGTTCAAAGCACTAATCTAAATAACTGTACGCAATACACTGATATCATGTATGAGGGCAACAATATCTGCAGTGATGTTTTTCAATTGACGTCTATGTTTGCAAAGACAAACTGCCTACTACGTCTACTCATACATTAGCGTTGACATCAACGTCATGGGAGACATTGACATGTATTTTTGCATGACATCTCAGAAAACGTCTAGACGTCTAAAATTCTATTTGTAATACAATTTTTGCATTTTATATATCTCACATGATTTGTCTTACCTCCTACCATCTACTTGTACAACCCCTAAAGTTCCATGACTATGTTTTCATCAAAAACGTTCAAAAATTGCCATTTTTAGTTTATTCTTCTAAGGACTGGTCAAAATATTTTGGATTGAAACTGCCACATTTTCATTTGTAAAGTTAGATTAGTTTGTGAATTGTAAAGTTAGATTAGTTGTGAATTGTAAAGTTAGATTAGTTGTGAATTGTAAAGTTAGATTAGTTGTGAATTGGGAGGCGGGCCAAAGGAAATGGATGTAGAGAATTCCCAACTCCACCCACAAGAAAAAAAATTGGGCCAATTTGAGCCTCCATGTGGGCTCTGGGTTGAAATTAGTGTTGTTTTCTCACTATAAATACAACATCTGAAAACAGAGATGCATCACAATAAACCGGATTGCGCCGTAGTTTGCCACAAAATTCACAACCACATATTAAACCATTCATCCTACACCCATCGATATGGTCAAATCTTTGACATGCATCATTTTGCTTCAACCACAAAATGCATTGCCCACCCCCAAAATCAACCATTAACCTTAAAGGGTTATGTATCCAATTTTTGAAAAAAAACTTTTTTTAACCCATGTAATTATAGATTCACGGGATCTTGTAGTATGCTAACTTGAAAATATATGGTAAATATTTCAGAAATTTCCACTGCAGGGATTGCAAGATATAAGCATTCAAATTCATTGAAACCATTTTTTTGGCCCTGCAACAAAAAAGCAATAGCATTTCACAAGCTCACTTTTTGACCAAAAAATGTCCAAAGTGATTAGTGCTTCTTTGGATTCTTTTTCCTAAATAAGTTGGCTATATGCTTGAAATTTTCATGCTTAGAATTATACAACATATAGGAAAAAAATAGTAAGTAGATAATAGTAGAAATATTTTATATGGCGTATTATGTATGGCATATTGCATATGGTATATTATGTATGATATGTTATATTGGACATTATGAAATACACATAAGTAGTATGTAGGACACTTGTAACTGTCCATATTTTAACATCATGTTAAATAGTGCATTCAATCACATAAACATCAAAGGTGACATCATTTTTTTCTCCTAAATCATACTGGGCGTTGCAAGAGGTATTTATGGTGAAATGCAAACATCTACAATGACATCACAAAACATCTAGATGTTGAAATGGATATCTCAAAAAATGTTTAGACATCTAAATTGACATTTACAAAAAGAGTATTAAAATTCTTAGACAATAGAAAACTATACATGTGGACTAAACATGCCATGTTATTTTCCTGCTGCGATGTCATGTGCCACCTCAGATGCCACGTCGTAGATGAGAATGGATGGAAAATTCCTATGTGGCTATCCTTGCATACATGACGCTTAGGTGGCAGCCACATAGCAAACTTTGAGGGCCCCTTGACCCATGTTTTGTAGGATGTCTAGTGAAAAACATGTGATGCCTGACTAGATTTTTGATGTTTTGGGCACATCCATTGCAATAGAATTTTTTTGGACGTCTACATAGATAGTTGAAAACATCACACGCAACGTGCCCATGCAAAATCCTAACATAAAAAAATAGATTTCTTATAGTGATAAAATACCTGAACATCCAATGGAGCATCTATGTTCTGGGCCGGATTGTCCAAATAAGATTGTGAAGCAAATGAACTTCATCTTGTCGAATTCTCTTCAATATTTCATATGAATTTTATTCAACTATTGGTATGTTCAATCTAAACATACAAGGAATTGAATCTAATAGTAGACTTTCTTACTTGATGTAGAAGTTGATGGTGCATGGAATCTGGGATCTAGGGTTTAGGATTCCAAGGAATTAGTTCTTTTTGAGCGTCATAAAGACTTTCATACCCTAGGGCACTCTTGGGCAGTTGGCTTGTAAAAATGTAATACTAGCTGCCCTTGACAATTTTTTGGTGTGAATGTGCTTGAAAACATGTACTAGACATGTTTTGTCTTTACTTCAATGATTGTAATGTTGTCAAAAGTGTAATACCCAAAGAGAGGATAGTCAAATTATAGTAGCAATTATCAGTTTTGGAAGTACGCAAGTTTATTGGATCAATTCTGTCCTCTTTCATTAACAATTGATAATATGGAATCAGGCGTTTGGGAAGTATTTAGAATTGCCCTAGTCTCCTCTTTGTAGGAGGAGCCAGAGGGTTTTCCAAGGGCACTGCTTGGATCCTCTCCTTATCAAGATCTCCTAGTTCACTTCCTCCAATGTCAAATTCTCACCATCCAAGTTTATCAACTTCAATTTTTCAAAGGCTACAATCCTCTTCTTTCACAGATTTGTTGTTTTTGAAACTAAACTCCAAATTTCATTAAATTAGATAGACACAGATGATGGAGCAGAAGTTGGCTGCTACAACCAATCCTAAAGCAATATCCACCCCTACCTTGTCCAAGCTAGAACATACTTGCATCCAGTAACTCAAGCATTAGCCTTGCATTCAAAATAGCAAGCAACTAAAATTTGACAATTTCATGAAAGCGTTAGCTACATACCCACTTATTTTTGCACCATGGTTGATTGCCAATCCTACCAATTTTTTGTCTAGTTTTGGATTCTCCATTTTCACACTACAAATGGTTATTTTCCCAAAAATAGGCACCAGCTTACAACAATGAACTAACCGGCGGTGCTCTATGAACATTTCATGGGATCATTCAACAAAATCAACATCAAAATCGTTCTATGCAATAACAATTTGAGACTTCTAAAATTTCTGTACTTTCAAAACATCAAAGCAGAAAACCATTCCAAAAGATTACTGAGTGTGTCAATGCAAGTACAAATGCAAAACTAAAAATGTAAGCTTGCTGAGCTTGCGGAACCAGAACATAAGTTCAAAATGTAAACACTTTGCGTTGCGTCCGTGCACAAAGAAATGTTGAACAAAGTCGGCCAGTGCTTGCTGAGGAGAGAAGATACTTGGAATTGTTGGAATAAGTGCATGTATGGACGTTGTACATTTTTAGGCAAGAATCTAGATGGTGTACAGTTCTGCAGAGAGGTCATAATTAGCTAAGTACCTTATATGAAACTATGGATAGAGTGAAGCACAAGCCAAACGAGGTTTGATTGAATTCAGTTAGCATTGCAGTACTTGGAGAGTGCCATTGAAGTCCTACACAAGAATACAACCTACTGACACATTGAAAAACAGGGAGAAACTGAGAATCAATGGAATAGATGTAAGAAATATGCGAGAAACAATTAGAATGGCATAAGGCAAGAACGAGTTTGCAATAGGGGACTCAAACATTCAGGGACACAATCTCAGATTCCATTCCTTATTATCCTCAAAGTGATTCAATCCAACACAATGCTGAAAGAAATTAAGTCGCCTGCATCCTAAGTTTCAAATAGAACGCCCGTTAGTACGTTCTTGAGATTACGGAATGAGATGAGAGAAGGCTAAAAAGCCCTAGACATTTGTAAACAACGCCTGCCATGTTCACCACCAGAATAGCAGATGAAAGCTTTAAGCAATCAATTGATGCCAGACTTACTCGTAAGGGTGAAGATTAGGGCTCAAGATTTGGGCTTCAGATTGAGGCTACGACAAATGCTGTTGCAAAGATGAGTTTCGAAAAATTTGTCCATTCCTGGAGTGCTCCAGTTGGTGTGGGTGAGTTCATAGCGGTAGGCATGCTTGCAGTGAATTGCAGGATCACACAACATGAACACTTTCTTCCCATTGGAGACCTCCACTTGCACGCCTTGCAAGTCGGTCACCATGAGCAAACCATTGGAGCGTTGGTATGTCCAGTGAGAGAAGGCATGCAGAGTGTCGGTGTACTCTTTGGTGTTCACATAATCCACGTTGTTGCTGTATCGAATCCATCTCCCTTCCAACCACATCTCCATGTTGTAATATGTTGAATCTCCCACCCTCAGTACCGAAACCGCCGTGAACTGCACCGTCTTGTAGTCAATGAGCCTCGATCTGCGCCAAAACAATGAGATAGAGCAATCATTCCAAAGGCAGTCGAGGTACGTACTAGCTAGATTGTAATGGTCAGGAATTGATCAGTCAATACTAATTGAATCCAAAATACCCAAACTGAAAATGCATGTTTAATTTACGTATTCGTTTGCTTTTCCTGGGAACTTTTCATGGCTTTCATGGCAAGAGAACTATGATGCTTTTCAACAGAGGAAAAAACGTTTACTTCTCCAGTTCCTGGTTGAAGTGCTCAACCATGAACGCTGCGACTGTCTGCACCTCCATTTGCTCACAATATGCCTCCATTGTGTGCACCTTGCTGGCATGCTCTCCATCAAGCTCCTTGAATCTTTTCACTACCATTTTTCTACAATGTTCAAATTTGTGGACATTCACACCATCAAACATGCCAATAAGAATTCAACTTTATTATATCCAGATCATGCTCATTTACAGCAACACTGAATACGGTATCTATGAAATCTATTTGCGAGCTGTGAACATCAATACGGGATGATCTCGGGAATGAGTAAACTTCGACTTCCAATGAATTCTAACGAATCCCAAAGTCAGAGCACGTGTCATTCAAATCAATTAAAGTGGATTGGATTGCTTAATATCCTGCAATGCTCATAAGATCTGAGCCTGGAGAAGTACTCACCTTGGGGATTTCCAAAACGCCCTGTTCAATTGTGCGTGATACGGCCACCTATTAGACCCTACATCCGTGAAGGGTCTTTGTGCAATCTTCACTTTTGAAGCAGACTTTTGCTTCCGCACCAATGATCCACGACTATCCACAATCTTGAATAAATCTTCCAATGTAGTCGGGAGCCTGCGGAATTCACTCAGGGAAATAAAACTTACTAAGAATATAGCTTCAATGGCCATATATACATCAATTGCCATTGACAAATGAAATGAGAGGGTCCATGCATCAACTGAGTGTATTCTTACTTGTAACTGAATTGCTCTCCTTTTTGCCACTCGATGTTTTTCCAATCAGGTATTTCGTCCTTCCATGCCATCGGCACATACTTGGGCACAGAAGGACCTGCAGGATTTCCACTAAGTTCAAAGAAAAGTTATGCAACCAGATGCCTGCAATTCGAAAATGTGAGAAAATTCGGAAATGGAGAAAACTGATAACAATAACCTAGGAGGAAATTGAGATGAGTGAATGCTGATACAATTAAATTTCCTCTGCGATGATTGGGGAATCTATATTGACAAATCGTTTAAAGTCTCACTATCCTCTGAGGTAGAAGGGTTTGTCAAAATTGTATTAGTCTAACGTTGAAAGGATGAGACCTAGATTACAACGCTATGGTTGGTGCATTCTTCATTTCTACACTCATTTCGAAAATCAACCATTGACTTTTTAGACTCCACGAGTTAGAGTCCTTTCAAATGTCAATTTTGTTAAAATGGCGGCATTATGTTAGTTTGGCACTTTTAACAATTCAGACTGTGCAATTTGAAAGGGTCTGAAATCTACATTCATCCTAGATTTTGAACTCTCTAGTTGTTCTAGATATTTGAAATCTATAAAGATCCTAGATTTTTAGACCATGTGGTTTTAATCTATAATAATCCTAGATTTTGAAAATCTATACCTATCCTAGATGTTATTTTTGTGGTTCAAACCGTGCGTTTTGAAAATGACACATGGAATATCGCCATTTTAACGAAATTGATCATCCAAGGTTAATCTTGAATTTATTGTTGTCATAGTTGTCAAAGGAAAAAATCCATATGCTTCTCATAATCATAAGAAAAATCCAAAATTAGAATTGAACAAATTTACTCATGTCTATAAAATTTAGAGAGATGTCCTTTTGTGTCCAAATTCCATTCCGAGCATACGTGTGAGTCCTAAATAAGATGGACAATTTCATTAAAATGGCGGTATTCTGTGTGCCACTGTCCATTTCAAATTCCATTAAAATGGTGGCATTCAAAAGTGACATCTAAGATTGATATAGATTACAAACATCTAGAATCCACATAAATTTCAAAATCTAGGATTGCTATAGATTTCAGACCGTATGATCTACAAAATCTAGTATTCACATAGATTTTAAATATCTAGGAGAGATATTAATTTCAGAGATCTAGGGACTCACATAGATTTCAAACCACTTGGTCTGAACTGAAATATGTGCCATTGTAACGGAATACCGCCATTTTAAAGAAATTGGCCATTAATAATTATATCCTGTTCTACAATTACTAGACATTGACATTGACTATGATATTTTTCAAAATTTTCCATAAGTAGACATTTTGGATTTCTCCTGTGGCTTAGCATGCAATCAAAAACTTTGATGGAATTGAGATTGGCTTACCTCCACCGACTATTCGAGAAGACACCGTGATACTCCCGCAGGAAGCACTCACCACGACCTCCAGCAGGCTACTAATCTTGTCAAGCTTCTCCTCTTGGATCCACCCCCCTTGAGGAGCGCGCTCTCGGAACACCTTCAACATCTTCTTCGTGTGGTCGGTGATATGACAAAAGAGGTACGTCACGATCTGACAGTCATGCCGAAGAGCTGCCAGCAATTTGCTGATGTCCCGGCCCATGTAGTCCCCGTTCGGATAATCATCTCGCAGTCCGTCGTGAAATTCGTTGCCGTGGCAAGGCGTATCAGCGATGTGAATGAGGACTCGAGTTTTGGACCTCCAGTTTAGAGTTGCCACGCGCTCCAGCCCAGAGAATACGTCCTCGGGAGGGTCCCCCTGTTGCTTCCACTTTGGCTATGGCGGAGACGAATACGCTCTCAGGACCTGCAGGAGTTTTCATTGTCTTCAAGGCTATTTTCAGATGAAATGGAAAAGAGCTTTAAAATTTCATTTTCTCTATTTATCAAAGGAAATAAGTCTCATTCGTGGCATGCAATCGGAAGATTCCCAAAACTGTCGGTGAACCCTGACCTTGGAAACTGTCGGTAAAATCACACTTCTCTGCTTCGTCTTGGTCGTACTGGGGGTAGTCTCGGTATGGCACAAACGCCACGCGGAGCTTTAGTTTGGGAAACGCCTTCTGAACATCATTTGCAATTTTTGGAGCCAGATTCTTCACCTCTGCGATCCATGTCTGCAGAACCAAATCTAGCACTCTGAGTTAGAAACTTTTGCTATTTGAGACATACCCAAGTATGTTGAACGAAACGGGGGTTCCTAACGTGAAACATATATGTGAACGTTACATAATTGAAAGCGTAACTATGAATGAATTCATTTGGTAATCAACTTGTCTGTAAGTAGATTACATGCATGCTGGCCGTCGAGTCCACAAGGAAAGCCACGTCCAGCTCCTGAGCTTTCTGAAGCATTTTCCTGAGCTCGAGATGACGAAGCTTATCGTCCATAAGAAGTAAGTGCTCGTTACCGACAAAATGAACCGACTCCTCGCTCGATATTGTCGGCAGCTTGGGACCTGCCCCGGAGGCTTTGTTCTCTTTGATACCAGTCAGTTTCACCATCTTCGCCAGCTGGTTCTCCAGTTTTTGATTGCGTCTCTGAATTTCTACTGAAGCAGAGCTGACTCCGCCAGGTTGCTTTTCAAACTGCGCCAGCCGCTGCTCAAGCTCCTTGTTTCGCTCGAAGACAGCGAGAGACTCCGAGCTCAAGCCAGCCCTCTCCATCGTTCTAGCTCGACGAGTCTGATCTACAACAGAGAAACAACTCTCCTGCCGAAACTTCTCCAACTAAACCTCTTCAAATCAAGCTAGTACGTACGTCCTCTTCAAACCAGTGATGCAGAAACCATATATAAGCGAGAACACAGGGAGACCGGCGGGCCATCACCCCACCCCCCCTTCCCGGTCTCACAACCAGGCACAGTTTTGACCCCCCCCCCTCCCTGTGGGACCAGGGGGGGTGTTCCAAATCTATAACTTGAACACTCCGGGGGTGCTCTCGCAGGCGGATCGAGTATCGCGGCTGAGGCGGTGGCGGGCGTTCCGCCCAGTTCGAAGGGGAAAAAAATATTGAATTTCAAAGGTTTTAGAATTACAAAATGCATTTCAAATATTATATATATATATATGTATTTTTTTTTTTTTAAACAAATATTTTATATTTTGAAACGCTATAAAACAAAGCCTTTGCAATCCTTCCTCCTCTTAGAGGTAGTCATTGGGCCGAGTTTTATTGTGTTTGGACATATGATGTGAACACAATTTATTTTTTAATTATGGATTGATTTCAATTAACATTTATTTTGAAAAAAACATAACTTTCCCATCGCATGTCCAAACGCCACAAAACAAAGCCCTTGCACTCCTTTGTGGGTACAACTTTCTATTCATACCAAGAAAACAACCTTTTACACTATAACCATTATGTGCCTAATAGTTAATTCTAGGCTTTCAATTAATTTAAAAACTTGAACTTTTTATTTCAAGTTTTCTATCACACTACTAAATCACAGCGACTTCTATAATATAACTATTTAGTTTCAAATAATATTATAGAAATTCAATTGCTTTTGTAATAGCCATAGGATACTTTCTACTATATATTCCGTATATATAGTATTCCATATATAGTATACATATATATAGTATTCCGTGTATATTTTGTATTCTTTTCTTGAAGTATTTAAAAATCAAATAAATACTTCTAAAAAAATTTCAAAGAAAATTTTCGGACTACAAAACTATAGATAAATTCCATGTCTTCTTAAATTGTGATATTCAAGAATAAAGAAGCACCAACCGCTAACGTTGCTCTACATATTCAAATGTGAAGGTTCTACTTACATTGTTCACTTCATTAATTTATTCTTATTGCAATGTTTTCACCTTTGCAAAGGTTATTTTGTAAAAATTATGATATAAAGGTTTTCTTTACTTACTTTATATTGCACTATAAATTTTTTTTCAAAGAATAATGTATGAGAATGTCAAAATTTTCATTTAAAGATTATACATACTTTGTTTATCTACATTCTATCACATGAAAAAATTGATGCAAGTCATATTTTTAATGTATAGCAAAGCAAGCACCAATCGCTAGTTACTTTTAAGAATGCAACCTCTCACATTGTAACAAAGCCCTGATATTCCTTTATGCAAAGAAGATATTGAAGTTCAAATTTTTTATAAATTAAAAAATTTGAAACTTAAAAAACACTTATTAAAATTTCTAAAAGAAATTCTCATTACACTTACAAAGAAATGACTTTCCAACAATGTATTTGTAAGTAAAGTTCCTTGCTACCAAGGAGCTTGATTAAATTATTAAATAAATAAAAAATTTCCAATTGTGAGATTGTTCAAACAACAAACCTAAACCGTGTGCAACATTCTTCTTTGCATAATTACAATAACTAAGTTTAAAAATGAATCCAACAATTTATTTTCTCAAGAACACAAATGCTACGATTGCCCATAATATACCCTAGCATCATCTTCTACGGCTTAGAAATCACTTATCCACATGAATGAATCAAAGCTTTCCATGTTGACAAAAATATAAACTATGAGGAAAAACATTTTAAAAACCACAATGACAAAAATTTAGACTATAGGTATCTTTACAAAATACAATTTGTCTCCCAAGGGGACAAATTTCTTTGTGGGGTTAAATATGCTCTTCCAATAAGCAACATTGCATTTATAACACCTAAAGTCCCAAGGCCTTTTTTTGATAATAAAATGCACACAAAATTTTTCATTTCTAAAAACAAAGAGCAAAAAACATTAATATTATTTTTTTAAATAACTAGCATAGAATCTTGTACTACATTGATATATAAAACTGTGGAAGAAGTTTCAAAAACTTTAACTGTGCACATTGCAAGATATTTGTGTTTTAAATAAAAGAATCGAGTTTCTATGCACTTTGCTCAGCTACATTTTTTTGTTCTGAACCTTTCTAACTTAAAATTTTTGCTCTACTGCTTTTGAAATTCTCATTTAATATTATGAAAAATTGAATTGAGAGTCTAGGAAAAAATACAAAAACCACACACTTTATTTCACTCATTCATAAATTGAAAAGCAGAAGTAGGTTGAAGATTGAAGGAAACACTACTCTGTCAATAGCTCTAAAATGGAATTGAAATACGCTAGTCTCAACAATGGGATTATTCTAACAAGACACTTTAAATTTGCAAACATTTTTATTCCAAAAAAAATGTGGAAACTGAATTAAAATATGAATTCTTTAAGTTATTTTTTCCAAAAGATGCTTTCATTGCCCAAACAACAAGATTGTCCTCAACTTCCTCATAAAAAATCCAAATGGAATGAATCAAAGCTTTTTTTATAGATTAAAACTTTATCCAAAAAAATTTATATTTTATTTTATATTTTAAATTCTTTTCAGAATTTTTAATTACCCTCTGAACCAAGAAAAGGGTTATCTATGCCATTAGTTTTTCTCCACAATACTGATTAGAATAAAAATTATATTATTAGAAAGGTACTATATTTTTCAATCTGAAAAAAAAAAATCATAAAATCATAACAAATATTGATATTGTAGGAGCCTTCCCAAAATCCATTTTGGCCTCCAAGGGGACAAAGGGACTTTGGGGATAAATTATTCAAAAAAAATAGGTACTGCATTAGATTCTGTAGAAATTCACATTTCATTTTCTCTTACAACTATATAAACATTCATAAATGCAAGGCACTTCAATGACTACTTCATACATTAGAAAGAAATATTCCAATATATAATATTATTTTATTCAACTTGTCAAGAACTTTTAAAATTTGAATCCGTTTTATACAGCATCACTTGGCAATTGTCTGGATATACAATTTTTATATTTATATGCAAAGGTCATTGACATTACAATGGCTTAGAAAATGGCTTTTCTTAATATAATCGGAAATTAGAAGGACCACAGAGTTTGGTAATGATGTAATTGAAAATGAATAATTGTAATTTTACCTTTCATCCAACATTTAACCTATTTTTTCTATCCTAGTAGATTGCCCTCATGCATGAGTTCCTTGCATAGCTTCAGAAATCACTTAACACCTGAAGTCCCAGTGTTCTCTTGGGGACAAAATGGATTTTGGGCCGGCTACATCGGTCTCCATATTCATCAATATTTTTGAAACTTCTTGTGAAGATAGAAAAACACATTAGGTTTATGGGAATATAGTTTTTTTTTCAATTGGTGCTCGGAAGAAAAAATTAAGGCACAAAAGGTCCTTTGTTCGGTGCAAAAGGCAGAAATCTTCTCACACAAAAATTTTTAAATAAAATTTTTAAATTTTGCCTCATAGATTGTTATTTTATTTATATGGGAAGTTTTGATTCGTTCCATTTGTATTTGTTAGTGAAAGTTATGGACAATCTTATTTTTCGGACAATTAGAACATCTTCTTGAAAAAATAACTTGTAGGATTCAATTTTGAATGCAATTTTCACATTTTTCCAAAAAAAAATGTTTGACAAGGCTAAGTTTGCTTGTGAAAACAACCTTACCATTGGAATTCTAGTGTTTTAATTACACCTTAGAGCTATTGACGATTCAGGTTTTTTATTAACCTCTAAAGGTCAGGAGATAGTTTTGGAAGAGAGTAGTCCAAAATAGGGTGTGTAGAGAAGGAGAGCCGTAAAAAGTGTATGACAAATTTTTTGGAACTTTTAACCGTAAGATCTAGAACTTATCTACATAATTTCGCTACCTACCTATTTTCACTAATAAGTTCATCAAAATGAGTGAGATCTAAGGGTTCAAAGTTGAGATTTTTTATTTTTTCACTGCTGAAATTGTGGGCAGCTGCTGTTCGACTGCTAAAATTGACATGACTGGAATTCGATTTTGGTGGTTACTCCTTGAATTTGGCTTCTCATATAAGTTACGAACATGGTTAAAAAAATTCAGCCCAATCACACATATAGAGCACATCCAAAATGCAAAGATTGTAGGCATAGGGTTTTGAAAACCAATTTACATTGGCAATTTTAGCAGTCGAACATAGAACTCATCAACTCAATAAGAACTTTTGACATTTGAAACCAACTTGTACTACATAATTAAACAGCTGTCGAGATGATTGATTGCAGCAATTGTAAAGACATACTACATAATAAGAATCCTTAAAAATTGATTCTTTTTATTCAAAAGTGCGATTCATAAATCTATATTCTATTTGTTTATAAGGTGTTTCTAAATAAATCCAACGCTAATGTACTTCTCCTTTTGGTCCTACACATTTCGTAGGCTATTGCACGGGTTCTACTGATGTCAACTCTCATGAATTTATATTGAATCGACTGCAATGGTTTTATGCTCGTTTCATCAAATGGATAGAAAACATCCGTTTCCACCACATTCATGCCGGTCACTTCATCTATATCGTCCTCGTATCGACGTGCAGATGCCATCCAAGTCTGTTTTAATTTATAATAGTTAGCGGCAAAGTGCACTGTAATTTCTTCATCAGTACGATGAAATATGAACTCTTTGATTCTACACTTCTATGGGGTCCCTTGTGGATCATCATCCCTGGTGACAACCACGTCATCCCCAATTCCATAAAGTGCCCCCTTAAACATGATTTTCTTAGCACTCGTATCAACGAAGAGTTCTCTATCTCTCCCTTGATAGTATGTCCTTACATACTTGTCTATGTAGGACTCAGCAAGTTTGACGTTTGCATTATCCAATCTCCCTATGAGGATGCCTTTCTTGCTCAACATTTGTGCACAAGCACTCTTCGGTGCCTTTTTCATCAATTGATACAAGTCCTGTTGCTTCTTCAATAGATCCACAGTATAGTATGCATTGTTCATGTTGGTTGTAGCATGTCATACGATTGTTGATTTGAACACCTGGGTGACCTTGGGGAAACATAAGATGGTTATGAATTTTCATCAAAGCTCTTTCTTGAACAAATAAACCCTCAACTTCCTGACCAATTTCTATACTAACCTCTTGAAAGATTTTTCGTGCATAAAATACAATGAAGGTTTTTTCCACGAGTTTGTGGTTTGTGCTGCTAATCAAATACTTTTGCACCTCTCGCTCATGAGGAAAACACCAATAGACATCCGAATGTCCGAAACGCTTGATATCTTCCAGAAGATGTCCTGCTCCTGCTACGTGCTCCAAGGGACTCGAATTTGCACCAAATGCATCTTCTGATATTACGCGCCAATGTTTAAACAAATTCAAGGCCACTTCAACTTACTCTCGTGTCCAATCCGTATCCCTCATATAATTGAAAAGGTGGTGGGCAATGTCATTGAGTAGAAGTCCAATTTTCATAAATTCGGGTTTCATTCTTTGTCCACACGTACGCAATATAAAGGGTGCAACCCACATGACAAACAACTTGAGATCTTCGGCCACATAGCGGGTATGGGTTTCAGCAGGCTTGTATGGCCTACGTCCAAGCTTCAATTCACGGGGGCGCGCTCTTTCAACAACAGCACAAATATTCTCGACATCTTCTGTACATTGTATTCGCGAGATCTCCTTAAATAGCTCAATGGTGTAATATTTGAATAATTGCAAGCACGCGGTGTGCATGACATCAAAGATGATATCCTTTGACATGTCAAACCTATAGAGATGATATTAACGCCAGAGCAGAGATTCTCTAGAAATGCCAGAATTCTTTCTAAACTCTTGACATTGGGGACCTTCTGGTTTTTCCCACCATTTACAAAGATTTTCATATAGTTCTTTGCATGTTCGTTTTTGGATAGTCCCTAAGAATTGTCGACGATTTTGTCCATAAACGTGTTCACTCCTTCTTCGAGTTTCTCCAGATCTGGATGTAGTGGCTTCACGTTCTACCAATTGAGTATGCATTTTACAGCGGCGGCAAGGTGCCTTTCCTG
The DNA here is from genome assembly GCA_963969595.1 of Neckera pumila. NCBI lineage: Eukaryota > Viridiplantae > Streptophyta > Bryopsida > Hypnales > Neckeraceae > Neckera > Neckera pumila. The sequence goes on from OZ018408.1 coordinate 24,900,190, forward strand.
ACTGCTTGAGTTTACTAATCTTGCAATTGGCTGGGTGATCCCCGGTTACAAGCATGAGTATAGTTCGGATGATGTCTCCATCTGCTTCAGGTTCTGGTAGAAGTGTACTTATAAAATTGGATGGATAGTTGTATTTTACTTTGAACCCACTACAAAATATTTGCTCCAACTCCTCCATGAAAGGGCGCAAAAACATTGTTGCGGATTTCTTCAACATCTTTTCTAATGCTGGACTAGCAGTTGCGGCTTGAGCTCCAGGTATAGTAGGTATGAAGAGCACTGGTAGAAGCATAATAGGATCCGACATGCTTGCATTGAGTACCCCAACATTCACAGCCCATGTACTTCGCTCCTTATTACCTTCACTAATGGTAAACCCATCCCAATGAACAGATAAAGCAATATTTTGAGGATCTCCCCGCACCAAGACCTTTCTTCCAGATATCCAACGCCTACACAAGTCACAATTGAACCCATATTTTTGAGATTCCTCATCCCATCCATGTATTAAATTTTGACACTTCTCAGGAAATGCTGGATAAGCAATCTTGCATCCCGGAGTCGAACAAAGAATGGGCAATTCCCACTGAGAGGCTGGGTTCCAAAAGTCTTGGTACATCTTCAACTTCTGCCCATGCCAGAATTCTTTCACATGATTGGGTGCTTCAAATTTGTTTTTCCCAAGCCAGCTTGATTTATGCCGCCACATAGTTAGCATTTTTTCACAAAATGTCCTTGCACTCATCAGAAGACGAAACATTGCAATCATTGGTAAGTAGTCAAATGTAATCATGTCTTTCCTTAGCTTGTTTGTACACATTGTACATTTCTTGGAGCATCGGGGACAATTTGGTTTCATGACTCGATGAGGAGGATTACAAGTGCACAATTTCTCACTCATTCTACTGCAACTGTCATCAACACTCGGTGGCAAGATGAAAGGCTCATGAACATAGTCATTGGTCCCTATACACATTCTCCAACATTGTGGTTCAATCATGCCTTCCTTTTTGTTTATGCTCATTAGTTTTTTCCAAAATGATGGATTTGTTCCCCCTGTCAATTCTCCTTTCCAAATACTTGGCATGTTTCTGAAAACTTCACCAAATGTTTGCTCCCAAGGTTGAACATTTCCGTTATTATGCCCCAATGTACTAAACATCATGTGTAGCAGACCCTCTTGCATAGCTTGAGAGCATCCATGAGAATCACAAAACCTTTGCAATTCTACTACTTTTGATTGCATAATTTTTTTTTGAGTAGTAAATTGGGTCCCTTCATCAATTGCAAGCGCACCACCTTCCTCTACTACAATCATATCTTCTTCTTCCCACGCCATTGCATGTTCTTCCTGTGACATTCTATCTTCTTCCTCGTCTTCTTCAGTTGCAAATGCACCCTCTTGCTCCATGAACATATCACCTTCTTCTTCATATGGTACACCCTCATCGTCTACCGAAACCACCTCTTCTTCCACTGAAAGCAATTCTTCTCCTCTTTCTCCTTCATGCTGTACATGTCTTCTTCCTTCACCAACTAACGTAGCTCCAACAACTTGTTCTTCATCAGCTTCAAAACTTTGTTGTACATTCACCCTTAAATCTTGATCTTCATGAACCTCAACATCTTGTTGTACATCGACTTCTACACCTTGTTGAACATCAATCCCAACATTTTGCTCCACATGAACTTCAACCCCTTCTTCTTCCACAACTCCAACACCTATAGTCATATTCAATCTTCTCTTTTTATCGTGTCTTTTCGCTATCCTTATCTCAATAAATTTTCCATTAGGTGTTTCAGGAGTAACGCATTTCGGACAATCACATCGTATCTTTGATTTTGAACTTTGAGTAGCCATATCTTAAAGTATAATTATCTTCTTGCCTACTTTCTTGTGCTCTTCTATTGAATCGGATCCAATAATAAAAAAATCAATACCTTAAATGAGGCTGTTTGTTTGTTTGTTTGTTTGTTTGTTTGTTTGTTTGTTTGTTTGTTTGTTTGTTTGTTTGTTTGTTTGTTTGTTTGTTTGTTTGTTTGTTTGTTTGTTTGTTTGTTTGTTTGTTTGTTTGTTTGTTTGTTTGTTTGTTTGTTTGTTTGTTTGTTTGTTTGTTTGTTTGTTTGTTTGTTTGTTTGTTTTGTTTGTAGCGTGGACAACTTCCTGACCGTGCATCCCCCGGCCGCGTGCTTGGTACCGTCGGAAAGCTCTCGCCGAGGAGGGGTGCACCGGCTTGGTTTCGTGGCGTTTGGAGCAGTGGTGCAAAAGTTATTGAATTTCAAAGTATTTATTGATTAAAAAATTAGAAAATTACTTTTACTTTGATTTTGGTGGCGTTCTTGCTATTGGGAGTGGAACCGAGAGTTAGAAAATTGCTTTTACTTTGATTTTGGTGGCGTTCTTGCTTCTGGGAGTGGAACTGGGAGTAGAACCGGGAGTTAGAAAATTACTTTTGCTTTGATTTTGGTGGCGTTCTTGCTTCTAGGAGTGGAACTGGGAGTGGAACCGAGAGTTAGAAAATTACTTTTCGTTTGATTTTAGTTGTGGCAATGACACAGGGCACACTAGTATAGATGAAATCACCAAATCACAAGATTAAATCTTCAGAATATAGACAAATGTAGACAAATGATAGACAAATGATATAGACAATTTGAAGGTGGTGAATGCATACAATATATTCAATAGTTCTTCAAATCCTTTATATATACATCTACTTAAAAGTAAAATAAATTTTTTACCTTGTCGTTCTTTTACATTGTCCAATAAAAATAAAAATAAACTTAATTCAAATTTTGAAAAAAAAATTAAAATTAAAATTAAGAATTATTTGTTGATATTCTACATATATGTTTTTACGAAAATTCTACTTGTCCATGTATATGGGAAAATCTTTCTCAACCATATTTCAAATAAATATTTGGAGGGTTCACACTCCTAAAGTTTTAGTAACCATGTGCAATAATAGGGTGGGGGGGATTTATCTCCTTCCCATCTTTTTTTCCATCCCTATTGGTAGATAAAATGCTACCAGCATGTATTTATAAGCACCCTATTTTTTTTTAAATGGATGGAGAGTCTATTTTTTGGCACGCTATTTTTTTTCTACATTTTTGAACTACGGAATACCAGAAGGAATGCAAACACATTGCAAAAGCAATAACGCAAGCAAATTTTTTTTTTATAACATTGGAAGGAGCACCAATGCAACACACAATACTAGCAATGTACTTTGAAACTCCCAGTTTGAACTGCAGCTATTTCCTACATAAACCACCAAATTAAAATAAGTTGAAGCACTAAACTAAAAAGTTAATTCAAGTTCAAGATAGTTCACCCATCCAATCCTCCAAACCATTAATTAGAAAATTGAACCTACTAAAAAATTTTAGGGATATTCAATGTTTGACACTCTATTTTTTTCTATAATACTAAAAAAAAAGGCTTTTTTCCATACCCTATCTTTTTATAAATGTACTAAGCCCATGTTACCAATGCTATGTTAGATCTATTGAAAGGATAAATTTTTGTTGAAAACAAATTACATTGATCCTGTTATGTCACGCCATTTTCTACTGCACCGATGGTCTTCCCCCCGAGTAAGTACTGCAGAAATTGAAAAAATTGCTTTTTGTTGAATGCCTAAGGTTGGTAAGATGGAAAAAATTATAATCAATTTCTTTTCTCAATAACTTAAACTGTAAAATCAAATCATTGTTTTTTTGTAATTTACTGGTAAGAATGAATTGATATAATTTATGATAAATAAGAGAATTGATATGAAATTCTAACCATAATTGAGGGATACTGTAGAGAGAAACTTGAGTATTATAATGTAAATATTCAATTCTTTTTGAAATAAGGAAATAGGATAGAGAAATAAAAACATGTTATGCAAATTGGATCCTTACACAGAGGGCGCTATAAATAATGGCAATTTATAACTATTTTTAACAATAGGATATATTAATTTATAAAATACTAGGTAAATAGCCCCCTATAAAATATCCTCTGATGTCACATATATACTAAACTTCTAAGCTAGTGGCTCCCTTGTATACACATACCAATGTTATCGCCTATTTTATAATTGAAAACAATTAATTAATTTATATTGACCTACATTTGTAATAGTACGCAACTATTAAAGGAAGTCATATTTTGTTACAATTCATACCAAAAAAAATAAATGGAATGCATTGCTCACAACCATAATTTTGCCAAACCAGATGCAGTTGATTGGTGTAGGGGTTAATCTTCAAAGTAGTCTAAGCGTGGTCAAACTTCATTAAATTTCTACATTAAACTATAGATTGCTAGAATTTGGTAATTTTGACACCTACTAACATATGTTTGAAACCTAATCTCATTTTTTCATATTTTCAAGCATCAAACTGAAATTCGTATGATTTTAACCTCTAAAGGACCAAACTCCATTTCTTGACAATATAGCAATTTTAAGCAGTTTACTATGAATATAATTCGTACACCTTTTTTTTTGAAATTTTTATACAAGAAGTGCCCAAGGAGTAGCTTTAGAGCCCAACAATTTTCATAACTTTTGACTACATGCTCAGAAAGATATTGCATGATATGTTTTTTTCATTGGTTAGCGGACAGTTTGGGCATCTCAAAAAAATTCTTTAGAAATCACTTTTTCAAGATATTTGAAATTTAAAATTGGTTCTTTAGATTTATTTATACTCGGGAATCATTCCATTTTGATTAATGAGATGGATTTTATAGGGAGTCTTAGTTCGAAGGTAATTACAAAATCCCTACTTTTAAATAGACTTTGAAGTCCTTTATTTAACTACATTTTTCAATATCCTTGGAAAAAAATAATAATATTGGGTGAAGGTTGTTTATTATAACATCAAAACCGTTGGGATAGGCATTTTCCAATTCCATATCTAAATTCTGAAAATTTTTGTGTTTTGAATCATTCTCTACCTCTTTCTACTTACTATTTATTTCCTATATGTTTTACAATTACAAATGATTGAAAATTTTCAAGCATGTAGCCATGTTGCCTTGAAGAATGAATCCAAAGAGTAATTACCATTTTAGACATTTATTCATAAAAATGTGACCTTGAGAAGCGCAGCCGCCCGGATTTTCACAAAAACAAAAAATGGATTTTTTTTAATTCAAAATGTATTATCTAGCATTCCACACAGTAAAAACTTATGAAATTTCTTCTTCAAATTCTAAAACTAGTGTACTACAAGATTGTATGCTTAAATTTTTCCACAAATGCTTTTATTTGTAAAATTTGGTACTTGTATTAGAAATGGCAATTTTAGAGCAGTTTTGTTGAAAACAAAGCCTTTGACCTTTAGGGATTAAAAAGTGTTTTGGGAGTAAATATCACAATGATATTAGCCCCTAAAGGGCCGTTTGTCTCCTTGGGAGACAGTTTGGGTCTATACAGGTTCCTATTCTCTCAATTGTAGCAATTTTTTTGGGATTTTTTGAGGTTTAGTACCTTTGTAAGAGCTTCGTGAGAGCTTTGTGGATATATAATTTGTATTTCAATAGGTGCCCGGAAGCAAATGTTATGGCCCTAAAGCCAGAAACAAAGATCGGCAAGTAACAAAAAAACCCACAAAATGTCAAAATAATTTTTTTAATTAAATTTTCCTGAAATATTGTATTTTTGTCTACACGTGAAGCTTTTGAATCATTCACTTTGGACTTGTGATGAAAAAGCTATGCACAATCTTAGTGTTCAAGGCAATCTAAGCATCTTTTTGAAGAAATAATACATAGGATTCATTTTTGAATGCAATTTTTACAATTTCCCAATTTTTTTTTGTTGAACATGCTTAAATTTGCTTGCTAAAACAATCTCACCATTCGGATCATCAAATTGAAATTCCATTTTAAAGCTATGAATGATTTTGTTTTTCCTACATTCTTGAACCTTCTTATGCTTAATAATTTATAAATAAGTGAAAATTAATTTTCATTAAAAATCACTTTTACAAGATTGTTTTAAACCACGAATTGTGTATTATCTATTTAGGGGTGAAATATATATTTCTTTGCCATGATGTTGTGAACTAGGAGTTTGCGTTGTGCCATTGCCACAAAAAAAAAGAATGTTCAAAGAAGTTCTAATTTTTATCCACTAGAAAGTGCAAAGGCTTTGTTTTCTTGTGTTTGGACATCCATACCTTAAGCTTGGCTGTTTGTTTTGTTTTGTTTGTTTTGTTTGTCACGTTGAGATCTCCAGGACCGTGCATCTGTCGGTAGCGTGCTTGGTACCTTTGGAAAGCCCTCGGCGGGAAGAGGTGCATAAGCTTGGTTTTGTGGCATTTGGAATTACAATGCAAAAGTTATTGAATTTCAAAGTATTTATGGGTCAAAAAATTAAAAAATTACTTTTACATAGATTTCGGTGGTGTTCTTGGTACTGTCGGGAAGCCCTCGGCGGGGAGGGGTGCACGGGCTTGGTTTGGTGGCGATTGGAGTTATGGTGCGGAAGTTATTGATTTTTGAAGTATTTATGGATAAAAAAATAAGGAAATTACTATTACTTTGATTTTGGTCGCATTCTTGGTACCATTGGAAAGCCCTTTGCGAGGAAAGATGCACGGGGCTTTGTTTTGTGGTGTTTGGACCTACGGTGGGAAAGTTATAGGTTTTTGAGTTAATTTAGGTTTTTAAAATGACCTCTACTTTTGTTTTGGGTGTGGCAATGACGCAAGGCTACACTAGTGACATGTGAAAGTATAGATTTTTTTTAAATGGAAGGTATTGTATTCTGCTTTGTAATGTTAAAAAATCCATAACTTTTACACCATAAGCCTAAGCGCAACGACATAGTCAAAAATTGAATCAATTTGATACAAAAGAATGCAAGGATTTTTTTTTTGTCATTTTAGACAAATTATGTGGAATTCTATTTTTTTCAAAATAATAGATAATTTAATAAGCTAGAATTTTCGTTTGTTTTGTATTGTTTTATTAGTTTGTTAGTTTATTGATGATTGGAAGGCCAACCATTGGGTGCTTGCAAATGAGAATTGTAGTCAAACACGAGAGATTGTTGATTCAACTGTTTGTTGCAAGTGTTAGTGTTCTCAATCACATGTGGATGACATGTGGATGATAAGAGTGTGTTAGGTACGTGTAGGATAGTTGTCAATGAATGGATAGAATTACTCGCTGAACAGGAAGTCCCAGACTGCCATCTGTTCTCCGTTTCGGAGGGCGGTTACGGCACAGATCTTGTTGACGGCGGTTGCCGCTTCATTTGTCGATGCCGTAGCTTGCTTGCTTTGTGCGGGACTTTGTGAATGAAATTGGTGAAGCATTCTGATGTAGAGAATAGCTTTGGTAGAAGTGGTTTTGAGATTGAGAACTGAGTGCTACAATAATAGTGAAGAATTTCAGAGCTGGAGCGTTTCACTATTTGAGCTGTAAGAGTTGGTGGATGCGTGTGTCGTAGTGAAACATTTGATCATCTTGATGGTTTGAGGTAAAACAAATATTTCTCAAGATTTTGTGAAGGCAGTGAGTTCATCATATTTTGTTTTGTTGTTTCATTGAGTTTGTTGAATTTCACTTTTGTATTCCTCCTCTATGGTCCTACTAAAAAAAAGGCAGAAGCTGTGAACATTGTGTTGAGTCCGCAAACAATGCATCATGTCTTGGTTGGAAGAAATATACCTAATTATAATCAAATTTTTAGACCACCTCCACTGATTCACAGGATTGAGGGCAAAAAATATGGACGTTCATTTTTGCTTGATCATTATCCAACAGAATGGTTAAGACATAATAGAAACATGAGGAATGCAACTAAATGGCTCCAAGATTCAATGCAACAGTCTCCACAAGGAGCAAGCGAAACTAAACGAGAGTGGCTAAGGAGAGTTTGTTATTTAAAGATTGCTGAAAATGATAGAATGGAAACTTTAAAAAAGACGTTTTGACGAGTATACTTCAAAAATGGACAAAGAGCGACTTCATATAGTGGCGGAATTCATCCGAGAAAAACGAAGGTGCAATGAAGCAACCTTTCAAACATGAGTGAGGTATTTTTTTAAACTGGAGAAATGAAAGTTACGGCTTGCTGTTTATTGTTGTTGGACGTTTGTCCTTTTTGATTATAAACGTGCTTTTTAAACCTGACATGAGGGGGATGCTTGGACGTTCTTGTTTTCATACTGAGGGCGCCAATAGTTTGCCCAGTCTATTTGCAAAATGCGGGTGATTTTGATTTGAGGCAGATTTGGGAAAACCCACATACACTATAAGAAACTAGCCTTTTTTGTGATGTTTGAAAAAACGTTGTATGATGTCCGGTTGACATGTCTGAGAGTCAACGTAGATGTCACCTAAAATCGCGTCATAGAAAACAAGCAAAAAACGTCTGGTGTTTTCAAAAAACGTGCCAATTTTTGGCTTGTTCTTTTCTAACGTCCTACAAAACAGGGTCTTCCAAGCTTACAAAATGAAAGCACGTGGAGGCCACATAGGCAAAATTCTCATCCACGCAGGGCCATGTAGGCAAAATTCTCATCCATGCAGGGCCACGTAGGCAACTTTTTCCTCCAGCCCATTTTTTTCATCTATCCGTTTTTCTTCATCCAACCCATTTTTCATCCACTCTATTTTTCATCCAATCCATTTTTTTTCATCCAATCTATTTTTCAAAAACTAATTAGTCAATAGAAATTAATCAATAAAATTATGCAATAAAAAAAAAGTAGAATCCACCAAGAATTTAAAAAAAACTTACCATTTATCATCAAATTTATCTTGATGACAAAATTACGTGAAAATGAAGATTTTCAGGGTCATATTTGTACCCATTCTTTGTCCATGGTGAGACAAACAATATGGGATAATTAGCCTACGTTGTCTCAGATGTCCAGTCCGACATCTAACCCGTTGTTCCAAACATTTGGCCCGAGGTTCATCCATCCATTTTTAATTTTTTTTCCAAAATATGCCACGTAGCTGCCCTTTTCCAAGTCTACTTGCTAACGTGGCAGCTTCTGTTGTATGCAACGTTATATAAAATCATGGCCACGTTGCAGTCGACATCATCACAAACGTAACCGTCTACAATGACATAGTCGCGTTTTTTGCAAAACACTTACACGTTTCTGCAAAACACTTACACGTTTCTGCAAAACACGTACATGTTTCTGCAAAACATGTATATGTTTTTTAGAACATTTGATGTTTGAAAAAACATGACGCGTTTTTGGCTAAACGCCGCCAAAAACAGGCTTTTCTTATAGTGATATGTAGTTGTGATTGCTGTTGATGACCTATAGAATCACCACAAGTGCTGTTGGTGTTATCGAGCCAGCTTCGAAGATTGCACAAGACATGCTCCTGGGAGTTTTTAGGGTTGGTGAATGAGTTGGGGAAGGTTCCCAATTACTTGCTGTGGAAGAAAGCCAATTTCTCATACATTTGGTGATCTTCCTATAATTATGAGTCATGCTCTTGAGATCAGACCTCCTCTGTTCTCAATGTTTTATCATTTTTGGCAAGAAAACTTTCGAGCTTTCACTCTTGTTTGCAATCTTTCTCTTTAACCTTTGTCAGATTTGTTGTGCATCTTCAGGAGGATGATAATGCACCTGACAGAGAGCAGATATTGAGTGTCCCTCTATTCTGTATCATAATATCATCTGGGACTCCAAAATGTCTGAGCCCATGATTTTGATTCTTGAGGCTATTATTCCTGCTGGTTGCAATCTAGAACTTGTAGACTGATAGAGAAATTCTGGCACTGTATAGTCAATCATGAAATTGTTTCAATGTCTGATGGGTTTATTTCATCAGGATATTAAGCCCTCGGGGGGTGCACTTAGTGTATCTAATCCAAACAACGTGCGAACAAAACTTTGTACCCCCTATATTATATCCTAAAATTTAAGTAAATGAAAACAAAAAAAATATGAATATATTCTCCTAATTTGAAAGTTTATGTTTTGAATTATTGATATTTTTATTTGCTAATGATAATTAGTTACAAATTTTTGAAGTAAATAGATACACTGCAGAACTGAAAAATAACTTTCACACCCCTATATTATATCCTCAAAAATTGTCTAAAAAATGAACAAAAAAATCCTAAAAATAATTCTCTATTGAAAGCTCATTTTGAGTTGAATATTGATGCAATAGTCATCTAAATGTGTTCTCTATAAATATTTGAGTTGAAAAATATGCCATTTTAGGTTCATTTTCAACCTCTTCTAGAAATCATTCCATATTTCATTTGAGTTGGAAATTTTGGCAATAGAAACCTATAGTCATTACCAAACAATGCTCAAAATTTTAGGTTGAAATTATAGTTTATTAGAAACCACTTGTTCGCACGTGGTTTGTAGTAGTAGAACCAAGTGCCCTCCCCGAGATTAAGCCAAGATTTCATTAGTCATGAATGGTTGGGGTTGCCGATGGTACTGAAGGGGACGAGGTTAGCATTTGTGTAGCCCTTCTTAACCCGCTGTTCCCTCTTAAGGCCTGATTTTCACTTTCTGATCGTTAGCGTGGTTGGTCAAACGGATTTTGAAAGTAAATTACATGTATCTGTAATTATGCCTGTTGAATATGTTGAAATATCTTAAGTGTTTTAGGAGAGTTCATTAGCAAGATCAATTACTGCAATTCAATCTGGTAAAGAATTTCAGTTTTCAATTTGGTGTTTTCAATACGATTGCTGCATAATTGAATGAGAGACAGTCCGCCAATGCAGTAGCTTGCTCTGTTATGCTTGAACCCTTCAGTAGCTTGGAGCGCTGGACAATAGGTCTTGTAGGTTCGGGAGTTCTAAGTTAGGGTTTCAATTTTGTGCGCGGTTGTGCCTTTCTTATTTACTCAATTAGTGCTTCATGTAAATCCTGATTTCCGATTAGTGCTTGACTTAATAATGGTTTGATGGTTTACAGCAAGAGCCAAGATTGTTTGAAGACACGCCATAGCAAAAACTTGGTTCAAGAGTTCTAAGTTAGGGTTTAGGGTTTTGTGCTCGGAAATGTTAGTTGTAGGATTGATGGGAGAGTGTGAGGGGATGGAGGGCTGGCGCCGCAGAGCGGGAGGTGCGACTGCAGTGGCGTGTGAGCTTTGTTTTGTTTGTGGAGTGGAAGTGGTTAGTGGGTCCGTATTACTGCAATAGGTGTGTCTTTGTTTGCTTGTCTTTGTGTGTTTGTTTGTTGGGAGTGTAGAACATGCGGTGGAAGTATAGTTGGTTGCAGCTATTATTTCTACCATGAACATAATGCGTTTCAACATATTGAAGAGCTTAATAGTGTTTTCGGTATTTTAGGCTATATAATATGAATTACTCCGTAATATCTAGATTTAAAACTAGGCATTTATTTGTGCAGGGATGGTAAACAGAGCTACTCAGATGCGGAGAGAGGGTTTGCAGAATGTATGAGTTGTGGGTGTTTTTGGAATTGTGACCAGACTGTGGAAGAATTGCCCCTTGATTCTGAGGTTTCATCTTGGCAGTTGCAATCTAGCATCGACGCAACGGGTTTGCCGCCACCACCATCTGCGAAAGCAGGTTCCAACTCTATAGCCCTGCATGCGCTTTCTCACAGTGATTACGACGAGATGACTGCACAGTCGCCTAGAGCAGCATTCATGAGTTCCCCTAAATCGTCCAAATCTCAAAGAGCAAGTTCCGTTCCCTCCATGGGTTCCAATGGCTTCGTGTCTAACAGTAGTGACCTCGGTGTTCCAGCGTCCAATGGTGTGCGATACCCGACCATTGACGAAAGTTAACTGATTTCGTTGTTGAAATTTACCAGTTTTCTTCTGCACTTGGATTTACAACACATCCGAGTGATGTTGTTGAACAGGAACGAGTGCAGGCAAGAGTTTAAGAAGGACCACCCTGACGTGAAGAGCATGGCTGCCGTGGGCAAGGCTGGAGGGGAGCAATGGAAATCGATGTCTGAAGCTGTGAGTCCTCGTCCTATTTTTATTAGCATGCTTTTGTGTTTGGTTGTAAAAGTGCTATTGTTGGTGACTAAATGCTTGATGTTGGGATTGAGATCTTGGACGGACAACCAGGTTTCTTGGCTACCGGTTCACATTTCTTTTCAGTGTTTTCGGGTGGATACAGTACCGGCCATGTCATAATCCCCCTGTTTGTCCAAGCCCAATTGACAAAATGAAGGATGCCAATGTGTCTCAATTTCTAGGCGTAGCCGGTCACGAACAATAATGTTCAGCCAAACCGTGTGCTACCGCAACTCGACACCAGGTCAATTACTCACCGTCAATACCTTCGGAATTGGTCTACTTGTTTTGGAATTTTTTAGAGGTTGATCTTGTGCAATTGAGTTTTAGCTTCAAGCAATTTTGGTGTGCGTTTGGGAGGAGTGAGAGTAATTGTTTTTCGGAATTGTGCAGGCTCGTATTGGTAACCTTCCAAAGGAAGTACTTCTGTACATGGGCGGCTTGGCAGCATGGACGGCCACCCTCCTCTTCATGTGGGGACCGATAGCACAAATGGTGAGCCATTCTTGGTTGGTTGTTTTGTGTATACGTGAAGAACTCCTGTTTGGTTTTGTTGAAGGATTTATATGTTCATTGTGCTGAAAATCTGCTTCCTGTGATTAGTAGACCAACTTCCTGAACCCTGAGAACATCAAGGGACTTTCTTCTCAAACTATGTTGCTCGCCATGATTGGAAATGGTTTGTTGCTGCCTCGAGCTCTAATTATCAGAGAATTCATGTGGTAAGTTTGGTTCCTTGTAACCTGAAATTGTGTCGAGAATGATTCAATGTGCTTGGCCTGTGCTTGACATTCTGCCCTATAATTGAAAGTGTATCCCAAATAAAGATAGGGACTCCTCAATTTTTGAGTTTGTTGGAATTGAGCTAACGCTGTGAAAAAGGTGGCGAGATGCCATCCATGGCACCACTTTCCGATGGAAACAGCAATGGTCCTGGCAAGGACAGCGGCGGGATGGTCCCCTTTGGAGGTCACTTTGGGCCTCCAGAGTCACCAGGAAAACATTGAGCTTCGACTGGATTTTCCGACATGAGAGTCTCCAAGTACGAAGCTGCTTTGATTGCAAAATTTGGAAGCTATGTCCTGTATTTTGTTTTTTTATTTTAGAGTTTGTTAATGGTTTATTGGTCATTGCGACTCTTGCAGGCGGCAGGCAATCTTGGATCAAAGGCGTGCACTCCCTATCTCCTCAGGTAAAGAAAAAGAAAGTTCTCTGAATTTCTTCTGAATTATTATGCAATGCTAAGCATGATGAGGATAATGCGAGGACCTCGAGGTATTCTATGTTCTTATTTGATATAAGCTTTAAGGGGTAGTAAAGTTTCAAAATCTGAAAGTAATAGAAATTCATCCCGAATAAATCCATGTTAGATTAAGCAAACCTATGTCAATATTAAATTTTCTTGAACTTTGGATTTTTTTTTGGTTTCTGGATTTCGTCTTTACATTAGGGATGGACCAAGAGAGTTCTGCAACATGCTGAGGATTATTTTTTGTTTCTTATGTGATGACAGTGGAAGGCGAGTTAATTAATCGCGTCAAGAAGAACAATACTTTAGTGGTAATTGGTGAGACAGGAAGCGGGAAAACCACACGTTAGTTCACTTTCTTGTAGTTGTAATTTTTGGTTCATTAGGCTTGGCATTCATTTAATCTTGTTGAAGAATTTTCTGGTGTCAGGTATGATGGTTCACGACAAGTGATTATTTTGGCCCTTTTGGTGTGGAACAGAGCTTCCTCAATTTTTGCATTTTGCGAGGTTTTGCAAGGGTGGTATGATGGTTGGTATCACTTAGCCACGGCGGGTTGCGGCTATCACGGTGGCAACGCGTGTAGCTGAAGAAATGGGTGTTGAGGTCTGAATGCTGCATCATTTAATTGTTCTTACAATGGAAGATTGAAGTCATGATTCAGGGTTTGGAACATTAGAGTTTCTCTTCAATTGAGAGATTTAGTCATAAACTGTTTGAGTGTTATGAGACTACTATTGATGTGAGGCTTTCTCATGTTCTTTATCAACTTTTGATTTCAGGTCGGGAAAGAGGTTGGATATTTGATTAGGTTTGAAGATTGCACATCTTCTTCAACAAAATTAAAATACATGACTAATGGTATGCTACCGAGGTACTTTACCGGGTTTAACCCCTGAATACAACCCTCTACTAAGTGGATGACGAATGTTTTGAAAAGTGCACTTCCATCCAATTAAGGAAGCTTCAAGAAAAATTGTACAATATATGAGACGAAAGTATATAGAATGCTGTACATGAATCATGATATTGATAGTTGGAGAGTTACAATCATTTATTATGATTTTACTATCTTTAGTTCAAGCATTTAGGGTTAAGGTTTCACAAATTTAAGGTCTTTCAGCAAAAAGGACCATCAGTGAGCTCTAGTGATGGTCAAGCACTCTCACGAATGCTATTTATGCTGCCTCAGGCATTGTCAGGTTAATAAGTAGCACTTTGCTTGATATGATTGCTTTATATTTGAACCTTTTTGAGTGTTCTTAGAGATAACTAGGAGAAAGGCAATGAAGTGGAAGCATGTCATTGGTCTATTAGAGCAAGTGGTTATCGCACCCCACTTGAGGAACTGTAAGAAAAATTAAGGAATCCCTATCTTTATTTGGGCATGCTTTAGGTATCCTGCTTGGCCTGTACTCGACATTTTGCCCTGTAATTGAAAGTGTATCCCTGTAATTGAAAGTGGCATACGACCATAAACGTAAACATTTCTGAAAGTATACATGAAGTCCTTGTTTTTTAATTATTATTTAGTGTTTTCATAATTGATATAGCTCTTGATGACCTTGATCACTGATCAATTGTTTACATAATGCAGGTTCACTGACTCGTCATGGGGATGCTCGTTGGCTGGTGAGGGTATTTTGATCAGCATGTATATGTAAGATTTCTATCATCCGATTTGGTAGATATGGGTTTTCAGCATTTTAATTTGATTGTTTTCAAAAATTCGAGTAGTGAATGTTTCTTTCTCTTTGGCACTAACCTCTTCGCTTGTTTTCATATGCAGTAACGAGTGCGTGAGTGGTGTTTTGTTCTGGATTGTTTCTGTGGGCTACATTTCTTGGATAGGTAATTATCTATTCTCTTCAATCAAAATAATGGCTCATGTTTAGTATTCTATAAGCATTGCGTCAATGAATTTTGTCAAAAATGGCGAGGAATTTTTGCTGAATATTCTGTTCTCATTTGCAGGTGCAATGTTGTACAAGGATTCGCAAGCATACAGGCTTTCTTCAATCTTCATCCCTCTCCGTGAGCTTGTGTCAGGATCAAGGCAATACTTCGGCTAAGAGATGCAAAAATGATCAAAACTGTCTCCATAAAATCTCGCAAGTAATTCCCTTGTGAATGAAAGGTTTGGGACAGTTTGAGAATGTGCACACTAACTATGATTGAACGCAGATGACTTCATGGACATGCACAGATTCAGAGTGATGTGCCATGCACCATAGCACATTAGATTTGATCACTTCAGAGGTTTCTGATTTTGGTGAAGGACAGCTCATATTAGACGAGCTTGTATTTGCATTTGCACAAAGTTTCACCTGGAGTTAACTAGATCGATTGCAGTAATTGGTTATCTCTTTGTTCTTGGTGAAGATAACCCTTTCCTAGACCAGGTACAGGGATCACAATGAAGCACGAGATTGGGAAGTAGCATAGGACTTGAACCCGGTAGGGATGTCCATGTAATGTATGCATTGAATTTATTAATATTGAATTTTGATTTTCTATATTATCACTCTATTTTTTTGTATTAGCACCTTATTTGGTACACTGTATCGATTGTAAGAACTCATCCAATCAATAAATACTTCATCTAAAAAAATGTCATTCATATGCGTTTTTCATCCATCCAAAAGCAATATGATCATCCAAAATTTTGTCATCCCAACTACAAAAATTCATCCGTCTAATAAATTAATCATCCAACACTTTGTCATTCATCCAACATGATTTCATCCATCCAACACTCTTTTTCATCCAGAGGAATGTCATTCGTAAGTGGTTTTTTCATCCGCAGGCAATCCAGAGTTTGAAAACACCGGGGGGGAGGTGAAGCTGCAATTTTGGTTTGGAGGTGTGTGTGTTTCATTTGAACCCCCCCCAAGTGCACTTTTGAATACATTTGATCGGGGGGGGTGATGGCCCGCCGGTCTCCCTGTGCGAAGTCGGCAACCTTGATCTCCCCAAGTATGAGACAAGACTCCTTCTTTAGCAATGTCTGTCCACCTCGAACATAGCAGACATTTCTTTTCGGCCGACTGTTGAAGACTATAATAGCTTCCGACATAACCAACAGACAAGCAAATATTGGTGCCGTTTTGTACCAGAACTATCGACACTTGCTTGCAATGGATTTTCAAATCCGACGTGTTCCGACCTACCCGGTTGACACGTGAGCTCAGACAGGGCTTGTCCGGTTCAATGTCCTTGCCAGCAAGGCAAGCCACTTGCTTGTTACCGTAAACCACTCGTGGGACTTCTCCCGTTCATTCTACGGGGAAGTTTCTGCACCGTAATGCCCGATTACGTAAGCAAACCCGCGTAATCGGGGATTACGGATTTTTCATCCGGCTCCAATTTATCATCCGGGTTTTCATTGGATTTTGCTTGTGCTTTACATTGGGCAATGCCCTCCTCTGCAAGCATTGCCCTATACAGAAACCTGTAATTTGTGGCTTCATTGATAGAATATGGTTGATTATGTCTTCATTAACGAAGACAATCATTGCTTATTGCTTTTGTTGAAGCGCTTACCAATACAGTAACATTTTAACAGATCATGATGTAGATGAATTATCTTCCTTCAAACAACAATTAATTGGATTTGTTACAGACGAGAATGTCTTCTTGGAGATTGAGTTTGTCCAATGTGATTCATTAATGTTGAAATTTGCGGAGGGTGAACATTATTCCGCCTTCAGAGGCATTAATCCATACATATATCAAATAATCATTCTCCAAAAATAGTTTGGATCATAGAAATATCACATTAGCACATATCATATGTATATAAAAACTTCACAATTTTTTGCCATTTTTTAGCCAAATTATTTTTTTTGGGTGCAATTTGACACCAAAAAAAGCCAAAAAAAAAGCCATGATCTCGAATTTTCCACAATTGATCAACGCAATCAAGCAAGAAACTGCAAGAGTTCAACCTCATTTTCAACTAACTGGCAAAGCAAAAAAACACAAAGCAACGCACAGATAAGCTCCTAAAATCAAAGCCCTGAAGTGATGCTCAAATATCAAAACAAGAAAGCGTTCGGAAGGTGCCAAACAAATTAATTATTTTGACAGGTAGGTGATACGGGTAGGAAGATGAATCAAAATATATTGACACGTGGCTTCAACTCAATTCGCTTGTCTGCTGGTTATATCCAATAACTTTCTTGAGGAGGTAGGTTCTCGGTGGAGCCCCTCGGCACTACCATACCTTGGTTCTCTAACAAGAACCTACCTCCTCTTGGAGGTTGTTAGTTGTAGATAAGCTTTGGTTGTCAAATTATATTTAAACAAAACCCAAGGCTAATAGTAAAGTTCGTTCCAAGGGAGGCTATTAAATAGGGATACTTCTAATTACCAAATGAGTCATTGCAATTATAGAAAATATAAAGAAAATTTGTTCCTTAACCACAAGCATAAATGTTTTTCCTCACACGGTGAATCTAATTACTAAATTTCACACTCCACTCTTAAAGGCCACAAGGGTTAAGATAATCTCCCCAATTGGTATTTAATCTTTAATCTTTCCCCTTTTATCCTTATTTCTTCCAAATCGGATTTTTAGTCTTCTTCGAACCAGCCTTAATCTTGCTCCAACTTGGACCGAGCTCTGCAGTCTTACAATTTTACCAACTCTCCTGACCCTGATGGTCCTGGCTTCTTACCAACTAAGGCTGATTACTTTCAAGTTAAACTCTTGTCTGCCAATATGGGAGCAGGATCTTTCCAATTTGGATTTTATCACCTTCAACTTTCTTATTTACTATTTGGAATCAAACTGAAGGCAACAGTCAGGCTAAGATAAATTCCCATTGAACAGTGATCACTCTTATAACCCGACTTGGAATTAACATAAATCATATTTATCAAGCAAGCTCTCATTTAACATAACATAACTCATCTGACCGACTTACAATTTGGATTCTTAATTTATACTACAACAACATGCACAATTCCAACTTGAATTAATCAAAACACAGAATCACAAATAGTCTCCAATTCGCTCATCACTGCTTCCTACAACATTGTAATCTCATGCACTCATACAATTAGGCTTCAACATTAAAAACTTCACATACATTCCAAACACCATCCATCACATTCACAACACCAATTTGGTTGAACTGAATTCATATTAACTTCCAAATTGGGTGATTAAATCACCATTACAGATTTAATAATTTTACTCAAAACTAAATCTCAAGATCTAGCAATCAACTTCATTCTTTAGTCTCCAGATATTGCAATTTATAGCCATCACTTCCTAAATTCCAAATTGGACTTCTAACTTTTCAGCTTCAACTACCATTTGGAAAACTCCACATCGCTCCATTTCACCATTCTGCACATCATCCTGCCATGCACTGGCACGCAAGCATCCCAACTAGGACACAGACACACTCAAACATATTGATCCGATTTGGACTCCAGAACAGACACAGATCCAGATCCAACTAGGAAATCACACTCGTAACACCCCATTCGGACTCAACTCTCCTCCATGACAGATTAACACACAATTAGCACAAATCACATACACTCTCAAAATTCACTCACACACAAACACAAACACATACGCAAAAACACACACAAAAAACTACGCAGCTCTAGTTGGCTGGGACAAGCAGCATGCTCACTTGATACTGGGTGACTTCCAAATTGGAAAGACAGACCAAATACGGACCAAGCCGGCTGACAGTTAGCCAATCGACTCGGAATTCAACCGCAACAAACATCCATTCGGAAAACTCACCAACTCACTGAATCACAACTTGGATTTACCACACATCCAACTACCTAATCCACAAGACAATGCACCCATCAACTCACCACAAGTAACTCCTAATTGGGCTGACTTAAGTAAAAACATACTTACAAACTACACTCCAACTTGGTAAAAACATATACAAAGAATCCCAAATTGGTGCACAAAGATGACAAAACTCGACAATCACACTCAAAAACCATCAAATATATACCAAAAAGGTAACCATTTAAAGAACAACTAGGCTGTCTATATTAGTCTGTAACCATCTCTGATTGTGTGCATCTGTCTGTTTGAATGAGTCTCATCCACAAGCAAGATAATTTGTTCATAATCACACGATATTCATCCACGAAGGCAATAGTTACATGAGTTTTCATTCGGGGACAGAGATGGTTACACCTTGTAACCCTCTCGCCGCCTCCCGGCGGCTCGAAGGTTACCTAGTTCATAGTGCCACTTACCAGCTTGGAACTTTGTGACAGGTAAAAGATGGCTAATTTCATTAAAATGGCAGTGTTCCGTTACTTTTAAAAGTTCAAACCGTCCAGTCTGAATTGTTAAATTTGTACCCGATATCTATACCTATCCTAGATTTTTGAAGTCCAAAAAAATCCTAGATATTTGAAAAGCTATATTATTCCTAGATGTTTAAAATTGTGCGATCTAAAATTTATCGAAGTCCTAGATTTTGGAAATCTTTAATAATCCTAGATGTCTACAATGTATACCATTCTTAGATGTCACTTTTGTGGTTTAGACCATGCGGTCTGAAAATGGCACATGAAATACTGCCTTTTAATGAAATTCTCTATAAAGATCCTTCAGACCTTCACCGACATATAATTAAGGAAGGACCTATTAAAATCTTGCATCAACTTATGACAAAAGTATATGGGGATGTTTCAAATTGTGAAAGTCCCATTGTCTCCTCAAGGATAAACATGAGATTTTTGGGGTACAAGAGGTTGAGCTAATGGTTGCAATCAATGTTTTGGATGTTGGTGATGGAGTAATTAGTGACTATGGCCAATTTCATTAAGATGGTGGTATTTTGTTATTTTGGCACTTTTAACAATTTAGACTGCACGGTCTGAACTGTTAAATCTATATTTTAAATCTATATTTGTCCTAGATTTTTGAAATCTGTGTAAGTCCAAAATATCTTAAATTTATAACTATCCTAGATTTTTGAGACCGCATTGTCTAAAATCTATAAGAATCTTAGATTTTTGAAATCTATAATTGTCCTAGATGTCACTTTTGCGTGCAGTCTGAAAATGGCCCATGGAATACCGCCATTTTAATGAAATTTGCCACGACTGCAATAAGAACTTCTACTTTTTGAATGAGAATTCATTCCAAGAAGTGAACTTTTTATGCCTTCATGTTGTGGCCATATTAGGAAATATTGCAACTAATTTAGGTGAGTAAGATGACCATTATAGATACATTTTTTGTTGGTTATAGGGTAATCTAAAGACTCTTTGGAGCCAATTGGGCATCACACTTCAAAAATTCATAACAAATTCATACTTTGTCAATAAAATAAAATTTCCATTGCTCTTTTGAGTTCTTATATTGACTTTAGGGTGAAAGCACACTACGCCCCCCTAAAAACATTAGAGGAGATTTAGGACTTGGAGGGCCATTTCAAGCCTGTTCCCCCATCTGGCCAGATTCAATAAACGGCGGTACAGGCGTATTATAATTAATTAAAAATAAAAATAAAAATAAAAATAAAAATAAAAATAATAAAAATAAAAATAATAATAATAATAACAACAACAACAACAACAACAACAACAACAACAACAACAACAACAATAATAATAACCAAAATATCATTTTTAGTAAAATAAAAAATAAAAAAATGAGTTGGTAGTCGTTGTGCCACATCAGCCAACAGCTACAGCTACGTTTTTGCAATCTAAGAACATAAGGAAACTTGCACCCCTCCAAGACCCTCAAATCCCCTCTAATAGTACATCATACATTATTTTTTGGCCAATTTTGGAGAATTTCTAAAGTTTGACTACTTTTTTAGATTAAAGAATTCAATCCTTCTTTATTTGTATTCTGATTTAATGGATGAATAACCTTGTGAACTCTGGCTTTTGGTGGCCACTAAATTAAAAAAGTATTTTTTCTAAGCTGTAAAAAGTATTCTAGTAAAAATTAGAAGTATTCTCAAATGTTAAAAAAATTGAAAAGTACTTTGTGGAGGAAAATCAGACTATGAACTTTGAATAATTCTATCATACTTTGTTAGAGTATTTGATATGTGAACAATTGTTGCTAACAAATAGAACATACTTGCATTTATTGCTCCAATTAACCCTTTAGTGGACACAATCATGGACCAACGTGAAACCTATGCAAAAAAGAGGGAATTAAGAAGTTCATCTCATAATTGCAAGAGGGAAGAAGGGCACAAAGAAGCCATATGATCTTCAAGTCATGCTCAAGAATTGTCAATGGCGACTAACAATTTCTCGATCGGCTTCTGCAATGCTCAGATTATAATGTTTGACTACCTATGCAAGGCCGTTGACCACCACAGGCAGGGGCATCTTCCTCTCTGCAAATCCCTGTACGATGCATGTGGAGGTTCCATTTTTTTTTTTAAATTACACAGCACAATGCATGAATTTTGTTACTACTGCAAACTGAAGACCTGGGGAAAATTGATTTCGTTTTGAAGATGGGCATCTTGCTATGATGATCACTCAGACGCTCTTCAAAAAAATGGACAAGTCCGGTACTTCTGCACACTGCGGTCAGCTGGGTCAGCAAAATGAAGGCTTTTCTAAAATTTGCTGCCCAACTCACCTTTCAAAGACTTCACAGCTGCCCGCGGGGATTATTCAATGTGCACATATTCGACGTGAACTGCCCTGACGTTAGAGCCGTTCATTTTATAAGAAAATAATGCGACAAACGGAATGTAACCGTGTACATGCACATTCTCAGTGGACCATGCAGCGATTGCTTTGGCGCACGAAACTTTAAATTTTAGAGATAGAAAGCTACGTGTTTTCTTCAACAATTCCAGGAATGGCCATGACAATAAATTTACGCCATATATAGAGCAAACATTGAGATTTTATTATGTATCAAAAACGACCACAACATTTGTGAAGCTCTGGACTATTTTTTCTAGCGTCTCCATCGATGACAACAAAGTGTTCAAAATCAGAGGATGCCACTGAGACTCTATTAGGGTGACTTTTGAAACAAACTAACAAAAAAAACACGTCTTCCTTCACATGAAGTACGGAAAACTGTACAGTGAACAGAGTGAACAATGCTTTTTGCCCTTGGACTCACTGGAGTCCTGCAACTAAAAACTATCCTTCCTTCATGAAAATGTCGTGTACTTCAGAGAATGACTCCTCTATTGCAATTGGTTGTTCCCTCCTTCATTGATGCGACTGAGTTTCACCATAACGGAGGTAATCAAACTATCTGCAGTACGGAAACATGATTGTCACTACCAACTTCATGGTTTTGCCGTGACCACGTCACACAAACAGCAACTATGTCTCGTCACATCAAAGTACAAGAACGCGTACATTATGGAAAATCATAATTACCTTAGTTGGCGAAGCCACCACCATAGCTCTGGGTACTTGTCCATAAAACACGAGGTCGGAAAATGAAAAAAAATAATGAACGCCGTTATCCTACAATTCACAATTTCTTATAATTCCGCAAATGCTTCATTCCTGGTTACAGACCACGAAACTTTCACCTCTGCAAAACAAAATGGCTTCATTGAAAGTAGTCTCCAATGTGCAGGTAAGCTCCTCCACACTGCGGGCAGTGCATATTTGTCCTCCTGCTTCCCTTGCAGAATCGGCATTTTTGACGACGGTCACTGCAAACCAAAGCATGGACACCCGGTATAGACAGCCTGAACAAAGACATAGAATCCCTTTGGAAGGACCATGGTCGACTGAGTTCATCGGCCAATTGCATTTGAAACTCCAAGTGAGAGTGCGGTGGTTTACCGAGCTGCTCTGACGCCATCTTGTGAAGAATGTATGCATTCACAATTGACGTGTCAACCAGGTAAAAGAAAATTTTATGCCACCATTTGTGACTTTTTATTTGACAAGAATAAGATTCCTGCAACTGATCAGCGACATCAACTCCACGCATGAATTTAGTGTAAGCTTTGTGAAGAGGAGAAGTTGGCAACTCCGTCAGAACGCCACGTATCCGTCTTGGCACCGTGGGCCACGTCTCTGCAGGGCCAGGAACCGGTGAGTAGTAAGTGGACAGGAGGAGCACCGCTTTCCTATCCACAAAGACAACGCATGAAATTTTACGACCTTGGTGCATCCTCCACAGTATGATGCCTTGAGGCTGCTTCAACAGTGCCTTCAAGTCCACCAATGCCTTTGGCAGAGCAATTCGATTGCACCTGACTGTGCCCACTCCAAAGGTTCCCAAAGCTCGCAGGTCCACTAACAGTTTTACGAACGTAAAAAAATTGTTTGTGCAGACCACATGGGAGCGGCCATGAAATCCGTCCAACAATTGCATTACCACTTCATGTGGATTCTTCGCATCTCTTTGTGCTCCAGCAAGCTGTAACACTCTTGAAATTGCTCCTGGGTACACTTGGAAGTCATAGATGTACTTGTGCTTGGCATCCGCCAAGCACCAAACTTTGACTCCCCACTTTGTGGGTTTTCTTGGTAAATACTGACGCACGGGACAGTATTTTCCTTTATAGGGAATCATAGTCTCATCAACCGTCAATTCCTGGAACAGATTCCAGTGGCGCTGGAATTGCTGCCGTATTTTTGTCAAAAGCCATCGCATCTTCCGCAACTTGTCAAACTCGGCTTGGTCTTCCGGAAGAGGTTGCACAGTATCATCAGCTACATGTAGACAACACGTTATGTCTTTGTATCTCTGACACGTCATTATGGTTGAAATACTTGGGCAATATAAGAACTGATTGCCACGATTCCAGTAACTTCTGTGGTTGGGTAGATGTTTTATATCTATCAACAAATTTACTGCCAATAAAGCCTTGAGTTCAATCGTCTCCAAACGCCACCACCTTCTCTTGCCTAGAGGTCTAAGAGTGACAGCGTGCAATTCACTAGCGTACTTGTTTGTGTCGATAGAGATGCGCTGTAGAGTTTTTTTGCTCCAAAAACGACCAAACAAAGCAATTTGCATTGGCATCCGGTGAATAGGAAACGTGGAACCTGGCCAAGGTCCAGAAAAAATTGACAATACTTGCCCATACATACTCTCTGCCGTGTTCCAGGTTTGATCAGCATAAGTTGCCAGAAATTCCATTTGCGCCGCAGCAGCAGACATCTGGCCATGACGTCGGCGCCTTCCAGTTCCTCCACTATCAGCCGTATTGCTCGCAGGTCCATGACGAGAGGGCACTGGTGGCGTCTCCCTGGTTGTCGTAGCTCCACCACGAGGCGGAAGACCATCAAAAATGCTCTGCTTTGATTGTAGCGGACGACTGCACTGTCCTGTGTCATGAGTTTTCTGAACGACAGAAAAACCGCTCCCATTCGCTGGCCGAAGTGCCACTGCGTTAGGAGCTGTCAAATCAAGCGGGACAAGCAACATCTTGTACTGTAAAGGTGGGCATATCCGCTGGCCCACATGGCTTGACAAGGCTTCTGTACATTGCAGAGAAATGTCTTTATGTTATACCAAGTTACTGTTGGACCCTACCACCGCTGGTGACATAGTGGTATCCCCTGTCAGCGCTTTGGACGGAACTGGAAGTCCAAGGACTGAAGTGGACGTGTGACACTCCTTCCTTGGGCTAGCAGCTGAGGACAGTAAGGTTCTATTCTTGCATTCTCTGGAACTAAATCGACGCACGATATGTGACAACGTGAATTCCCGATGCATTTGGCATGGAAGCAATGACGGTGCAGGATTACTACCTCCATCATCTGCTTCTGCATTCATCCTCACATTAGGGTTAGGCAGTCGCAGACAGTCCTCCATGACATGCCTGAAGAGGTCTACAAACTCTCCACCCTTTGATCCCTGTGAAGTACGAGCACCGCTAGGAGCTCCAACAGCATTGTTCAGCAGTGCCGATTTCGTGACAGAATTAGACAGCGGAAGTACAGCAAGTGTGGAGCAGCCCTGCGTTTGAACATTTTTGGTGATGATGTGATCATTGCTTTCACCGTCCGGGAAAGAAGAGAAGTCGTACCAGGACTGCCATGAATCATTGTCAGCCTCCTCCAGGTTGGTCGCTTCTTGTGTTGACATCTTCACCCTTGACGATAGTCCAGCACCCAAGCAAGTATGATCTCCATCATCGAAGTCCTCCAATGAAGCATGGCCACCCATGACTGCCTGCAGTGAGTCTTGTGTTCTGACCATGGAGTCATTGTTTCCGTTGTGTTCATTGAGCAAGACGATGGGTTCCACGTCTCCACAAGGAATGTGAAGCTCTCAGCCAGTGTCTAGCATGATGTCATAAATGAGTTCTCTTCTATTGCTCTGCACGTAAGAATGGATAGCCAAGCCTAGGACCTAGTGCTCTTCATTATGAATGTCCTCCTCGGGTAGTCGTAGAGTAATCAACGTTGACAACAGTCGCACAAGAATGGGTCTGTCACCGGATGGAGTTTTAAATTCTTCCGTGCTGGGGAGTACAATCCACTGACTGCCTCGCCATGGCAGAACATAAGGAGTATGTGCGTCCTGAAATGCATGCGCTCCATCGCTTTCATGGAAGTCGGAGTTGCACTGTAAGGGGAAGACAGTCGGCATTGATGGAGGAGTGGAATTGTCACCGCACATTGGGCTCTTACCCCGTCTCCTCTTGCTCGCATCATCAGCTACTGTGAAGCCACAATCTTTACGCTTTCCAGCAATTTCGATCTCTCTGTGACATGATGTGTCACTGTTGCTACGTGCCTCAAATCGAGTGAAGGAGCGCGTACAATACGGAGAGGGAGGAAGCGGACCAACGCATGTCCTTTTCGATGACATCTTACTGGGAATGTTCGCTCCAAAGCAAAGCACACACGTCTGAAAGCAGAGCTGAACAGTAAAATCATGGTACGGTGGAAGGACTTGCACAGCAGAGGCGGCAGAAGCACTGAGCGGAAGAATTGTCCGGCCACAGGAAAACTCTCAACGCGTGGTTAACTTCTTCACTGAACCCAAGAGAGTGTCCCTCAGGAAATCTCCTATCTAGCCAAGGATTCTAGCGTTGTGATGACAAAATGAGTATCGTAAACCCCAAGGAGTGTCTTGTTTCCGGATTCCTCACTTCACAGATCTCCAAAGTAGCTAGCGACAGTCGAGGAGTCCAAAGATTTGACGTGTCTGCGCCTCCGATGCTCCAAGTGTGGAAGTCCACTGGCGAATAGTGTCACGAATGTAAGGAAGATTAGGTGGTACTCTAGTAGTAGAAGGTAAGACACTTGCCATATGAAGCTTTGTTCATTGTTGCTCCATGACGCCACAGGAAGACCGCACTTCTTCACTTTGATGGTGGGTACAGTTGGAAGTTATCAGCGCAAGTCAGTTGGCTGGAAATACAATGTCACAGTACATATTTTGTTGAACAATGTGGAAAGGAATTCAGAAATGCTTCTCTCGCGTCACGTGCTAGAGTTGTCTACGTTCATGAAGGTGCAACGAGGAGCAGGAATCTAGTGTGACAAGAATGTATAGATTCTAGCAGTCAATCGTAAGTAGACTGCTCAATAGACCTCAAAATCCGTTACCTCCTGTGATGGACCCTTTCTAGTGAGCAGAAGTCCACTCCTAAAGACGTAATGGAATACGATGACGGAAGACCAGGACGGAGGACTAGTACGGTGGAATCAAGAAAAACGGAATTTGGTACTACAGAATCTCAATGAAAGGAAACGAACAATTAGCACAATGCAAAGCGAAAAGGTACTCAAAGCTGCTCTGTATGCACAACAAGTAGATGGTGAAGGAAGAGGAACTCAGTGTGACGTCTGTGAACACAAAAACAGTTGAAGGAGATATGAAAGTACTAAATGGAGGTAGAACTCTTCTTTTACTGAGGTATCTACTTCAACCGGCAGCTATTTCTTCTTATGCTTCATTGAAGAGTGTTCTTCAAGGAGTGTAATTGGTCGTCATTGATTGTAGAAGACGGCGAGTAATTTTAATTTCATAAGAAAAATTGGACACATGAGGTACTAATCAACAGAAAGCAATATATTTAGTGGCAGAAACTTATCAGTTTGCACAGATGTGGCTATGCTTTTATTATGTACTACATGTTGCGTTCTCCAAATGAAATATTGTATGGGAAAACGATGACTGCTAATTATGATTCAAAGGCAGCTACAAAGTACTGTTAGGCATTAGCTTAGTCTTAGACGCCTTTCTATAGAGTTCTGGCCACAATCAGCTGCAATTGGGAATAGTAAACATTGAAGAAGGCCCTGGTGGCTCTTTCATTCTCGAATGTTGGATGACATCAGTATTCTTGAGATCATGACAAGTGTCAAGCTTTGTAGCCTTGGTGAATACTCTTTGTATTCCAGCATAGTCGTACCGACATACCCTTGTACAATATGCATATAATAAGATGGCAAGCTATATTTTTTTAAACTTTCTGACACAAGCAAACGTACAGAAGTGGTCCCTCCCAGGCTGCCTAGGAACTTGAGCAAGCAACAGTTTTTTCTACAATCCGAGTTGCTAAAGAGTCTGGGCAAATAAAAATTTTGACATCTGTAGACACCTCTGGACTTTCTTATTTTCCAAAAAGACTGACGTTGAAATGAAGGGAACACTTTCATAGATCCAGTTCACAACTGCCGCGGCTCTATTGACCCAAAAATTATGGATGAAAAAACGGAACAGGGAAGGAGATACAAAGGTCCGTTTCTGTACATCGTCCACAAAATGGACGCAAACCCGCTAAGAGGTTAGGGAGCTTATGTAGCATTTTTTTCTACAGCCAAAAGTGGATAGGAACGACATTTTTTTGTTGAATTTCTGGTGCCAAAAGCAACATATATGTGGACTCTAGGATGACTAACAATCAAATCTCCAAAAAAATGTATATATTAGAATATACAATACAAAATTAAAAAAATGTACAAAAAGTACAAAAAAATACAAAATTTTCTTGCCAAAATTGTACCTAGTGTAGTGTGCTACACTAGGTAAAAAAAATTTCACCCTTTATTGGAAAAAACATTTAGAAATTCTCAACAATATTAAGAGATTTAACTAGTCACTAGTTAACTATCAGTTGTAGGTTGGTTTAGCTTAAGAATAGTCTAACTATGCACCAATTCTATTATAGCATTGCATTGAACTAATGCCTAAAGTACAAAGGCCTAAATTTTCTCATCAAATTCTACTTAAAATTGTCATTTCTATATTGCAAAATGCAAGATAGTTTAGAATTTGTATTTTTTGCATGTCCAATTATAGGATCTTGCACTAGACTGGTATATAAATGTGTGGAAGAAACTTTAGAAACTTTGACCTTGTAGATTGCAAGATATTTGCATTTTAAGTGAAGAAATCCAATTTGGGGGGGGCCTTACCAAACTAGATTTTAAAAGTTTGAATATTCTTAGCTTTAAGTTTTTGTACTATTGATATCATATAAAAAAAATTATGTTTGAGAATTGTGTTCATAGCCTAGAATTTTTTTATAAACAGAGTTGATTTTTATTCTCTAAAAAATTGTTAATAGCTCAAAGATGGAATTGAAATACAATAATCCCAAAAGTGAGATTGTTCTAGTAAGCAAACTAAACCATATTGAACTTCTTTTTTTGAAAAATTTTAAAATTTGTGTTAAAAAATGAATCATTAAAAAAAATCTAGAGCCTCTGAAAGGTTGTGCCACAACCTTCTGAGGACCGCATGGATTTTTTTTTTTGGCTTTAGAATTGATTTTTCTCCTATACATGCCTACCTGCAGTTATGTTGTCAAATTGTCGGCATTAGTTTGAAATCCAAAAACAAAGGACAAAAAAAATCACAGTTAAGGTACTCTAATGCACCTTAACCTTGATTTTTTAACACTTTTTAACAATTTGTATTTAATACTAAATTGTGCTAAAGTAAAATAAAAATGTCTCCAAATTATCCAATGACCATTATTAACCAATTATTTTTTATCCACCAATGTGTGAAGGACTAACTTCATTGACATTTGGTGAGTTATAAGATAAGAAGTAGAGGTCTTTATGGAATTGGGGTTGTGGTAGTGTTTGCAATTCATGTGGGATATGTATCTTCACTCATTTGACAATTGACAATAGCCACTTAACCCCTAAAGGACCAACAAGCGTTTTTTTGGCTATATAGAAATTTTGGGTCGGTATGTGTGACTGGAGATTTCTATATTTTTGGCCCAGATTTTAATAGAAGGTGGAAAAAAGGAATATCTTTTATATGCACCAAACTTCATGACATTGGAAATGTGATACAAAAGTTATGGCCTAATATGATACTTTTTTTTGGACAGTCCGGGCAAATTAAAAAAAATCACTTTTTTCAAAAACAAAAATTCGAAATTGGTTCTCTAGAGTTATATATATGTGGAAAGTTTTGAATCATCCCATTTTGATCAATAAGTCAAAAGTTATGAAGATTTTTAGTTTGTGGGTAGTTATAGATATTAGATCTACTCTAAAATAAACTTTGGAGTCTTTTCACTTATTCAATTTTCAATATTTTTTGAAAAAAATAAAATGATAGGATGTAGATTGTTCATTACAACATTGCAAACATTGGTATTGACATTTTTCAATTCCATAATTAAATTCTTGACAATTTAGTATTTTGAATTATTCTCTACTACTACTATCTACTTACTATTTTTTTCTTGTATGTTGTACAATTCCAAATGAAGTGAAATTTTTCAAGCATGCAGCCAACTTTTTTAGGAAAAAGAATCCAAAGAAGCACTATCATTTTGGACATTTTTTCATCAAAAAGTGAGCTTGTGAAGTGCAGCTGCCCTATTTTGCAGGGCCAAAAAAATGATTACAGTGCATTTGAATGCTTATATCTTGCAATCCACATGGTGGAAATTTTTGAAATTTTTTCCACATCTTTTCAAGCTATTGTACTACAAGTTCCTATGGTTACATGAGTCAAAAAAAGTTTTTCAAAAATTTGCTACTTGTATTTCAAAATGGCAATTTCCGAGCATTTGCAATGAAAACATAGTCATTGAACTTTAGGGATTAATTTGGATTATTTGAAACCAATTTTTTTTAGTGAAGTCAAATGAAATCCAATTAAATCCAATTTTGTAGCTTGATTGAATTTAATTCAACTTAATTGGAAAAACTTAAGTTTAAACATTGTTTGTAACAATAAAAACTGCGGGTACAATGATCTATGTATTATAGAAAAACAAAAAAATACAAAAACTACGGATACATTTTTTATTCACAAAAATAGTCATGGCCTGACTATTTTTGCGAAAGTCAGCTGGTCTGACTATTCATTGTGGCCACATTTTTGAATGTTAGTCCCGCCTTTTAATAGAGTGGTTTGGTCACTTTGGAGCAACCCTCCTATAGCTCCAAATTTTCTCTAATGCATGTAAGTGATACTTTCAAGAAAATGCTTAGATTGCTTAAAAGACAAGATTGTCCATAATCTCTCCATGTAGACAAAAATATTTTCTATAAGAATTAACATTTTGAAAATTTTATTTTGTAATTTTTTTGGTAGTACTTGACATTCTTTGTTTTGGGCTTTGGATTGTATGACTTTTGCTCCGAGACACCAATTCAAATAATAATAATTTTTCCAAAAAGCTAATGTATTTTCCTATCTTCAAAAGAATCTTAAAAAATCAAGTCAAAAATTGAGATCAAGGGAGCCTACCCTAAGTTCATTTTGTCTCATGAGGAGACAATGGGACTTTTGGGGCTAGGATTTCTACAATAATAATGAATTATAAATGTAACAGAAAGTGATTGAGAAATAGAATCAGTATGGAGCAAGAAAAATGGAGAGTACCTATAAAAAATGGAATGGAACACGTGCACACATAGCTACTTTTTTGGTATTTTGGCAACTTGTACATACTTGCTCTTGACTAGAATTTGACCAATGATACATGCCATTTACAATTTAGATCATTAGTGCATCTCTTACATGTATGAAAAGCTATAAAATGGACATTTATTCCATATGTTTAGTGTCATGTTTGAGCATTATAAATTTTCTTAGATGTTAAAAGTGAAATTCAAATAAAAGATACAAAATCCTTGAATTATCAGTCCACTGTTATAATTCTTGTCACATTTTAATACATATCTTATATTGCAAGTGTCAAAGACTTTCCATTCATCTGAGTTAAGGGAGACAAATCCAAAATTGGCCCTACTCTAATTGCAAACCTTAATTAATGAGGTACTTAGTTCTTTCCTCTTGCACCTTTATATAGAGAAAACTATACAAGGGCTTGCATCACAACTGTCTATTCAGTGTAGAAATTGGTTTGCAAGGTTAACCCCTATAGTTCCATAACTATGTTATCGCTGAAAACACTCAAGAATTGCCATTTTTAAAACAACTACCAAACTTTTGGAAAAAAACTTTTTTAACAAATGTAACCGTAGGAACTTGTAGTACACTAGCTTGAAAAGATGTGGAAAATGTTTCAAAAATTTTCACTATGTAGATTGCAAGATATAAGCATTTGAATTGACAAACCCCCTTTTCTTTTCCTTGCAAAAAAATGGGTAGCTACACTTCATAAGGTCACATTTGTATGAAAAAATGTCCAAAATGGTAATAACTCTTTGGATTCATTACTCAAGGAAAGTTGGCTACATGCTTGAAAATTTTCACATCATTTGGAATTGTACAACATATAGGAAAAAAATAGTAAGTAGACAGTAGTAGAGAATGACTCAAAATACTAAATGTCAAGAATTTAATTATGGAATTGAAAATGCCAATCCCAATGGTTGCAATGCTGTAATAAACAATCTACATCTTATGATTTTATTTTTTTCAAAAGATATTGAAAATCAAGTAAGATAAAGGACTTCAAAGTTTATTTTAGAGCAGATAACCCATAACTGCCCGCAAACAAAAATCCCTATAACTTTTGACTTATTGGTCAAAATGGAATGATTAAAAGCTTTCCACGGATATGTAACCAATTTCAAATTTTGGTTTTTGAAAAAAGTGATTTTTTTTTATCTGCTCGGACTACCCAGCTACAAAAAAAAGTAACATATTAGGCCATAATTTTTTATTCATATTTCCAAATGTCATGAAATTAGTGCATATGAAAGATATTCCTTACTTCCACCTTCTATTAAAATTTGGGCCAAAAATATAGAAATCTCTAGTCACATGTACCTGCCTAAAACTTCAATGTAGCCAAAAAATGCATGTTGGTCCCTTAGGGGTTAAGAGCATTGCCACCTTTGACAAGAAAGCTCCCTAGTCTAGATTTGGCCGTGGCCGGCCAAGAAAAAGTGGTCCATTGCAGGCCTAGCCAAGGACAAAAGAAGACCGGTTACTCCAAAATGAATTCTCCAAACACTATCTCCTTGTCCCTGCCATGCTTTGACCTAGACTTGATTTTATTGGCTTTGTTGGTTTGTGGGTCATTTCTTAATTTTTTTTAATCAACTAACATTTGGATTGGCTCTTGATTATAACAAGTCATTAATGCATGAGTTTGTCTTATTTTGATGTGTTTGCTTCCTCGTGAATGAATGGGGGACAGAAGCAACCTAGGAGCTACCGGCATGGGCCAACCCATTTCCCAGCCTTATTTCGGAGGAATAGGTGGAGTAGTGGAGAAGCTCTAATACACAAAATATACAACATTGAATTTTGGGTAGGGGAGAGTTGCTGGAATGCATTGTTAGTGAAAAGTATTCTATACTCCTTCATTATGGTATTATTGACTTTTCAAAAGAAGAAGATTTTTAATCCACAAATCACTTATAATGTATTTTGACCAATTTTTGCTCTTTACTTTTTATCTAAATTTTAGCCATAAAAACAACATTAGGAAAAAGATGAACCTTGGAAGAGGCCGTGAGACCTGAGAACGCAGGCCACGCAAGCCAAATTTATTTTTATTTTTATTTTTATTTTTTTGCAACAGCAAATTGCAGGCGCAGAATGGCGCGGAACAGTAGGGAACGGTGCAGCTGAATTGCTTAAAAAAAAAAATTTTAATTTATTAAAATAAATTCAAAATTACAAAATTATCAGATCTAACATGGCACCACATATGCCATGTTAGATTGCAATCATTACAATTTTTATTATTTTATTATTTTTATTATTTTTTATTAGTATTTTATTAATATTTTAATATTTTAATATTTTTTAATATTTTTTAAATTATTTTTTATTGTAAATCACTGTTGAATTCCCTTGAGTTCCCTGGAGGGGAAGCTTACACTACGAAGGAGCCGCTTCCAGGGCTCATTTTTTTCCTAATACATTTTTTGAATTTGAAGACAACTAATGAAATGAAGCTTAATAGCTTATCAAATTTTGTTTCTACACCAATTAGAAAATCTGAAAAAATCTGAAAATTTATAATTAATTCAAATTTTTAGAAAAAAATCTGAAAATTTTAAAAAGACATGGAACTTAATCTATGAAAATAAAATATAAAAATTTCATTCATATGTAGTAGCAAAAAGACAACAAACAAAGAGAAGGATATTGAAGCTTGAATCAATGGTTATAAATATATCATTGACTTCCTATAGGGGAGACAAATTAGAATCTAAATGGACATTAATAGTCTTCATTTAGGATTAAAAAATGGGAAGCTAAGTACATTGTTGCTTTGGTCCCCTATAATTTATAGTCTTTCTTCAAAAATGAGTTGAACAAAATACGGATGACAAATTCTTTGATTTCTTGTTCTCTTGCACAATTTTTTTTCAACTTAATCCAATTAGTTTAAGTATAGTCAACAATCAAAGGACAACAATGAATCATTCTAACTTAGTTCTCGTAAATTAGAGCTTTAGTAGAGGTTATATATATATATATATATTCTAAACCCACTGCCATACAATATTATTATTACTTTCCCAAACGAATCTGCTCCAATGTATTGAGTGTCTACTTTGACACTTGAGTTTCCAAAACTTCTTTGCTTCTCCTTCGGTTTATCCATGCTTGCAGAATCCTCATTAGAGATATTTGTAAAGTGAACCCCATTTTGTAGAAGGGGTGCCAAAGGAAGGTTTAACTAAGAATAGTACAAAAGAAATACAGCACCAAACTCCATCAAACCAAGTTTCAAGGAGTTTCATCTTTTATTTCTCTCAAACTCTGACTCCTAGTCCTTCACTGCACACACTTTACGAGTAACTCTATTGACATTGGGATTGGGCAAACTAGGTAACTCTTCAATGTACTGACCAATTGCCAGTAAGGTAAAGCAGCCCATTGTGGTCAAATGACCCATGGGGGACACATGATGACCCCATTGTGGTTTTTCAGGCCCCAATCAATATCTCACCTAACTTCAAATGGAGTAATTAGTGACTTTATTAGGAACATGCAGTAATTTCAGTGTAAGTCATTGTAGGAAGTGACTTTTTATGGCCATCCACATATAAAAAAAAATTGTCTCCTTTAGAAGAGGTAGGTGAGAATTATGGATACACTTGTAGTTGGTTTTGGGATAGTTTGCCGACTTCTTTGGGCTGAACACTTGAAAAATTCATAGCTAATTCATACTCTGTTTGAAAATTATGATTTCAATTGCCTTCACAAATTCTCATACTTGTCTTCACATGGGAAAAAAATTGAAAAACTTCGGTGATGGGATGATGGCAGACTCTTAATTTTGACCACAATGGGCTGCTTTACCTTATACTGAGTGTAGAGCCCATGCCAGTAAGTTGTGAAAAAGTTACATCCTACAAAGGTCAACACCGAGTATTTTCCGAAACCAAGTCCCAGATTTGAAACCATTCCTAGCAGAACTCCTAAGTTTATAAAACTATGTACAGTACAGTACAGCGATTGAATTCGGTGAACTTTGCAGTATTTGGAGAGAGCCATTGACAACAAATTAAAGAATACAACACAATTACACAATACATTGATAAACAGGGAGGAACACAGAGCCGATCAATGGAACGGTTACAATCGCACACGCGTGATAATCAAGCTAGAGTTTGTGATATAGGACTCAAACATTCATCGATCTCAACCTGCAGCTCAAAAGGATCATATTTACTAAAAGCCATGTTTCTACTGTACTGGACATAACGAGAAATGCATATTTACCACCACAGAGTTCAATACACTGAACAAAAAAACAAGAAAACATTCAGAGTCGTAACGATCACGACTAAAATTCTCTCCACTGTGGCATTCTATAACCTAAGATTCAAGGAATCCTGATATTGATGGCATTACAGACACAGATAAGGAAGTACCTACAGGTGATGAACTGGATAACGGCGATGATTCTACTTCCGCAGAGGTATGTCATTTCTCAAACCCGTGATCGCCATTTCTCAGCAAACTTTTATGTATTCCCTCATCGAAGGTTTTGGAAATACCGTAGATTGGACTGTAACCGTCGGGGCAACGCTGCTCCACAAAATCTCTGCTCTCTGTGACCAACTACATTTACTGAGACGAACTGAAGCGCTGCGTTGATCACTACAACAGAAAGCAGTGACTGCAACATACTAGCAACGCATTTGCAATGGTTTTTTAATGAAACAATGTGTAACGGAACTTAGTTTGGAACTCAAAAAAGAAACAATGCATTGCAAAACCATTGCAAAACCGTTGCAAAGTTGTGATTATTTCAATATAAAAGTATTGGGCATTGAATCCATGCTATTGCATTTCTAAACTGTTGCAAATTCTAAACCATTGCAAACACAGTGCAATACTGTATATTAAACCATTGCAAAATCATTGAAACAAAATTCGTGGGCATTGCAGAACCATTGCAAAAAGTATTGCAAACGCTGCATTCTCTTGTTGTGGATGTCGCTAATTGCTGTGACTCGTTCACTTACAGGACTGCGGACGCCAAGAATTTGACAACCTTGCACTGCAACAAGTTGACGGACAGAATCCAGAGCATTGATTTCCAAGTGCATGGACAATGAGGATCCTCGTTCACTTTCCCCAAAACAATTCCCACACTACAATGCTGAAAGGCCAAGAAATCCGTGCATCCGACATTACTAATTGAATGCCAGTTAGTAAGTACTAAGTACATGAGGCTACGGGCTCAGATGAAAGAAGGCTTTGAAGGTATGACAAAAAAGTCCTACATAGTCTTTGGCTACAACGCCTTCAATGTCCACGACCGGAGTTGCAGATTCAAACTTCATGCAATCAATTGATAACAGAGCCCTCACAGGTGAAGCTGGAAGATTTAGGCTTCAGATTGAGGCTACGACAAATGCTGTTGCACTGATGGGTTTCAAAGAAGCTGTCCATTCCTGGAGTGCTCCAGTTGGTCTTGGTCCTTGCGTAGCGGTAGACATGCTTGCAGTGAACTGCAGGATCACACAACATGAACACATTCTTCCCATTGGAGTCCTCCACCTGCACGCCTTGCAAATCGGTCACCATGAGCAAACCTTTGGAGCCTTGATACGTCCAGTGAGAGAAGGCATGCAGAGTGGCCGCATAATCTTTGGTGTTCACATAATTCACGTTGTTGCTATAACGAATCCATGTCCCTTCCAACCACTTTTCCATGTTGTAAAATGTTGAATCTCCCACCTGGAGTACCGAAACCGCCGTGAACTGCACCGTCTTGTAGTCAGTGTGCCCCGATAATCTATGTCAAAACGACAAGATAGAGCAATCATTCAAAAGGCAGTCGATCGAGGTACTAGCTGGATTGTAATGGTCCAGAATTGATCAGTAAATACTGAATGAATTTCGAAATACCAGAAAAGAAAATGCAAGAATTAATTCAGGTACTTGTTTGCTTTGCTTGCGAAGTTCTTCCACGCCTGGAGGGACGGCTCGGGGAACAGTGTTTACTTCTTCAGTTCCTGGTTGAAGTGCTCGGCCATGAACGCTGCGATTGTCTGCACCTCCATTTGCTCACGATATGCCTCCATTGTGTGCACCTTGCTAACATCCTCTCCAACAAGCACCTTGAATCTTTTCACTACCATCTTCTTGTAATGTTCAAATTTGTGCACATTCACACCATCAAACATGCCAACAAGCACCCAATTAAGTTTATTACACCCAGATCATGCATGTTTACAACAACACTGAAATACTTTGTCTATGGAATCTGTTTGCGAGCTCTGAACATTAATTCCAAGAACGTGATGATATTGGGAATGTGCAAACTCCGACTCCCAATGATTCTAATTGTACAGATAGACGGAGCACATATTGATCAAAAGGTATGAAGATGGATCTGAATACCTGATATCCTGCACATTTCACTTGATCTGAGCCTATTTTAGCCAGGAGATGTACTCACCTTGGTGGTTTCCATCGAGACTTGTGCACTTGTGCGTGATATGGCCACCTCACATTCCCTTCGTCCGTGAAAGGTCTTCGTGCAATTTTTACTTTTGAAGCAGGCATTCGCTCCAGCACCAACAATCCATTATTATCCACAATCTTGAACAAGGTTTCCAAAGTTTCCGGGAGTCTGCAGAACTCAGGGAAATGGAACTAAAAAATTAGATTCAATGGCCATCAATTTCTACTGTCCAATGAATTGAGAGGGTCGATCAACTGTTTTCTTACAGGTAACTGAATTGCACTGCTTGTTGCCAGTTGATAGCTTTCCACTGTGGCTTCTCATTCTTCCATGCCACCGGCACGTACCTGGGCACAGATGAACCTGCGGGATGTCCATGCAAGGGAGGAAATTGAGGCCTGCAGGTGCATACATAAATTAAATCCTTTGCAATAACACGGGAATCTATTCAAATCCCTTGGAGAGAAAGTGAGGGAATACATACAAATCCTCTGATCTATGGTCTCACAGTCTCCTGAGGGCGACGGTTCGTGCAATTGCATTCATCTTAAAGTCATTCCTGTCAAAGTAATCGAAGGAAAGCCCCTACCTTGGGCATCTCATTTTTGGCAAGCAATCGAAAACTTGCCAATGGAATTGAGATTGGCTTACCTCCACCGACTATTCGAGTAGACACCGCGAGGAAGCACTCACCACGACCTCCAGCAAGCTACTAATCTTGTCAAGCTTCTCCTCTTGGATCCACCCCCCTGAGGAGCGCGCTCTCAGAACACCTTCAACATCTTCTTCGTGTGGTGGGTGATGTGACAAACAGGTAGTTCAGGATCTGGCAGTCATGGCGGAGAGCTGCCAGCAATTTTCTGATGTCCCGGCCCTTGGAGTTCCCGTTCGGGTATTTATCTCTCAGTCCGTCGTGAAATTCCTTGCCGTAGCAAGGATAATCCGCGATGTGAATGAGAACTCGAGTTTTGGAGCTCCAGCTTAGAGTGGCCACTCGCTCCAGCCCAGAGAACACGTCCGCGAGAGGGGCCCCACCCCCTGTTGCTTTTACTTTGGCTATTGCGGAGACAAATACGCTCTCAGGACCTGCAGGAGTTTCCATTGTCTTCAAGGCTATTTTCAGAAATGGAAAAGAACGGTACTATTTCGCTTGCCCTCTCTATCAAAGGAAAACCTCCTTCAAAGTCTCATTTGTGCATGTCATGCAATTGGAAGATTCCCAAAACTGTCGGTGAAACCTGACCTTGGAAACTACCGTGTCTGCTTACTACCGACGGTATCAACCGACCCCTCGCTCCATATTGTCGGCACATTGAAATCCCCCGGGCCGGAAACTTTGTACTCGTTAATGGTTAGATTCTCTAACCTCGCAAGCTGATGCTCCAGTTGTTGATTGCGCTTCTGAACGGCAGCTGAAGCAGAGCTCAATCCCGAGGGTCGACTGAGCCCTGCCTTTTCTAACCTCGCCAGTCGCTCCTCAAGCTCCTTGGTCCGCTCATGCACAGCGAGAGAAACCGAGCTCAAGCCAGACAAATCGACCTCCTCCATAGCTCTTGATACCGACTAGCTCGACTGGGAACTTTGAAGACTTTATGCTGGGCTAACTCGTGAAGAGTTAGGCCTCCCTTTTGGCCCATTTTTGTACGCATTAGGCCTCAATTGACGGTTAAAGTGCGCGGAACTCAGGTTCCTGCGGTCTTCCGAACCTCAGCCCGAACCAGAGATGCACATTAGGCCCCCCTTTAGGCCGGGCATAAAGTGGCAGAAGTTCCCAGTGCTCGATCTACAGTTTGGCAGTTTGGCAGCAACCCTCATACCTCGTCCTCTCCAACTTGTTCTAGCTCTCCAATTCCTCTTCAATCCAGTGCTGGACTGAGAACACTAAACGAGAAGTCGACAATTTCTGATCGATCCCACCATCCTTGGACTTGACCCCATCGGAAGTGCTTGCAATTTAAGTTAAAGAAACTCCCTGGAATTTGCGGTAGGGTCGATCAGTCCGGCGCTTGTCGGCCGTGTATCAATAGTAGTCCAGATTGCTACGATCAGATTGCACTGAATATACTGAATGGATTGGTTACCTCGATCTATCACTCTGCTGAGTCTTCTAGATATCGGAAAAGACCCATTTGCCGATATGAGTTAGCTATCTTGTAACAGACAGTTTGAATTCCAGCTAGCGACTGCGAACCAGGATCTGTGAAGCAGGAGAGATGGAGAGCGCGTGGGGAGTACTGAGATCTATGGAATATATATGCAAACAGGGAATCTGCTAAAGTAAGTTAACCGTGAATTGAAGTTAACCCACAAAGCCTGTATTGGAATCCCAATTTTGGCCAACACAAGGGTTTATTTTTTTGTGTGTTTCACACTCAAAAGGTGCATGACTTGAGATCCTGAGCAGTAACAAGAGTTTGTATTCATGCTAAGGCAGATTCAATGACACATGCCATGTACAATTTGGATGGTTATAATTGCATCTCCTAAACGTATGAAAAAGCTATAAAATGATCACTTATTCTACATGTTTGGTGTCACGTTTGAGCATGATATGGTTTAGAGGTAAAGTAAACCAATCTATGACAGGTAGATTGGTAGAATGACTTGGTTTGCCTTGTTGACATTATTAAATTTTAAGTTTTTTTCCATATAAAGACAAAATAATGTGAGAAATGGAGAGAGCAATTGAAAATTTATTTTCTTGACAAAATATGAATTTGTTATAAATTTTTGAAGTATGTTGCCCAATTTGCCCACTTGGTAGTCTCTAGACTATTACAAAACCACCAAAAGGTATATCCCTAATGGTCATCTTACCACCTAAAGGCGTTACAATATTTCCTAATATAGCCATAAGATGAAGAAATCAAAAAATTACTTTATACTAGAAAGGTGGAAGTTCCTATTATGGTCACTAATAACGCCTTCACCATCACCCAAGGCATTGAATATGGCCACTAATTCACTCTAATTAGCTCAAATTTCATTTATAGCAAAAATTCTATGATGGGTTGATGTAAGACTACAATGGATCATTTTTTAGGTGGATTAGATGGTTTGAGTGTCATGAATTGGTTTACTTTATGGTAATTCCTAGATTCCAAGGACTTTTTTCATCAAAAGTACACAAAAGTACCATTTCTATTGCATAGAGCAAAAACTTTACAAATTTTTTTAAATTTTTTTTTTGCATATTTAACCATGTGATATTGGACAAAACTAATATAAAACTGTGTGAAGAGAAATTTTAGAAACTTTCACAATGTCAATTGCGAGATATTTATGTTTGGAGTGAAGAAAATTGTTTTCTGTAAACACTCTGTGACTATATTATTTGCCTTCAAATTATTTTACTAAATTCTTTTATGAAATAAAAAATTAAAATTGAAGACTTGAATTGAAATTATCAAAATATTTAAAAAATAAAAAAATGGTATGATGAAGTTGGTATGAAATTGAAGGATAAATTAAATCATTAATAATAGGGTTGAGATGGAATTGAAACATACTAATTCCCACTATGAGATTGTTCTAGCAAGTATATTTAACCTTAAAGAACTTTTGTTTTTGAAAAATTGTAAAAACGAAGTTCAAAATTGAATTTAATGTGTAATTTTTCTAAAAAATTTTGTGATTGCTTGCAAAATAAGAAGTCCCACAACTTCCACATCACTAATCCAAGTGGAAAGAATAAAAGCTTTCTATGTAGACAAAAATATAATCTATGAGAAAAAAATGAAAAAAAATTTATTTCAATTTTTAGTGTAGATTTTTTTCCCGCATGATTGGTCTAGGTTTGCCCCGTTTTGAGGTTATTATGTCATAATTTTTGCTTCCTGGGAGTTAATTGAAGTAAAAATCATGTTTCTTGAAAATTCATGCATTTTTCTATATTACAAAAAAAATTCAGAAAATCACATCAAAAATTGAGGTTACATGGGCGGATGGACCTACTGAAATCCATTTTGCTTTTTGTAGGGACAATGGAACTTTAGGGGTTCACAACTTAAAACTCATCTAAATTGGAAAATGCTAATAACCTTCTCTTCTTCAAAAACTTGCATGGATATGTATATAAATTTTGTTTCTAGAATGTTTGGATACACAATTTTGTCCATCTTCCCTTCAATCAAATAAAGCTTGTCAA
Organism: Neckera pumila; assembly: GCA_963969595.1. Taxonomy (NCBI): domain Eukaryota; kingdom Viridiplantae; phylum Streptophyta; class Bryopsida; order Hypnales; family Neckeraceae; genus Neckera; species Neckera pumila. Next base: position 24,941,847 of record OZ018408.1, read on the forward strand.
TTCCTTCCCAACTCATACATTTTGCTTCCTCCCCTATGTTTAACACCTAAAGGACCATAATGCCACAAGTAATGCCACCATGTGGCTTTTGCAACTGCATTTGTAGAAAACTTGATATATTAACTTCATTAACAGCTTAAAAAAAAAACCAACCTAGATGATTATTTTGTTGAATCCATTGGTGCAACCCAATCAAGAAATGATCATGTGTGCAATTTTGGGGGATTTTTTGAGAATGGTGAAGACATTTTGGGCCATCACTTCACATCCTTATATGTTTATTTCTACACCTCAAAATTATTTGAAAAATTTACACATCAATATCATAATGATATGTACTCGTGGAAAAAATTCATTGTTTTTGGAGTGCTTTCAAGCATTCCCATTTCAACATTCTCCATTTCAGCGTATGTACAAAGAACTGCCTAACCAAACATCTTTCATCAATTTTGTCAACAATGGCATTTTCTCAAAAATTTTGTTATTTCGTTGATCTTTCTTTTGTAGGAAAATTACATAAATCTTCTTTTGTTTCAAGGTGGCAATCATAAAAATTATTCCACACAAATGAGGAATTGTATTTGTTACAGAGCACTTTTGTGCATATTTCGTTGTACACACAACTTCCAAATCTTTCATTCTATAACACTTGCAAATGGCTTATTTGGAGGATGTTTTCATTCACTGGCATGCTATATGTTATCTCTACTATATTTGGTTCAAAAAATCATCTGACAACTATATTATTCAACTACCATTACAATAGTTTAAAATTTGCTTACTTGTCCAAACACTTATATTGATTCTTGTATTGTACATACAAATACATATTTCACTTTTACCAAACCATTCCACAATCTACAAGAATGGATTCTTTATTTACAAGCTTTGAGGACATAGATTGTTATAGCATTATTAGAAACATCCTTATTGGATGCATACAAACTTTCCATAGCATTTTCATCATTTGAATGGATGTTCATACATGACATTGTCATTGCTAACCATGCAAAGCCTTGGTCCTTGTTCATTTGTATTTGATAGTAACAATAACATACCATTCTTTCCACGTGGTTCAAGTCCAGCCTTTCCTTCTTTCCCAATTATGTAGAAGAAGTTACTTACACGGTTAAAAAAATACAAATGTGTCAATGAACTTCAAGGTGTCCATATAAAGAATGAGCATATTCTCAATATTCATGTCCAGTAGAAAAATGAACAAGCAATGCCACTACTCTGAGCAATTTGATCAATAGATGAACAACCAATTAACAAAAATTTACAAAAATTTACAAAAATTTACAAAGGAGTAGAGTTAAAAGTAAGACCTAAAATAGAATATTGTATGCACCCAAGGTTGGCAAAAAGCATTTTTTCCAAAATAGGTGCCAAATTTTTGGAAATTTTTTCCAAAAACATCACCATATTTATATATCAATACCTTAAATCAGTTTGTTTGTTTGTTTGTTTGTTTGTTTGTTTTGTTTTGTTTGTAGCATGGACAACTTCCTGACCGTGTGTCCCCCGGCTGCGTACTTGGTACCGTCGGAAAGCTCTCGCCGAGGAGGGGTGCACCAGCTTGGTTTCGTGACGTTTGGAGCGGTGGTGCAAAAGTTACTGAGTTTCAAAGTATTTATTGATTAAAAAATTAGAAAATTACTTTTACTTTGATTTTGGTGGTGTTCTTGGTACTGGGAGTGGAACCGGGAGTAGAACTGGGAGTAGAATCGGAAGTAGAACCAGGAGTGGAACCGGGAGTAGATGAAAATTGGGCCAACGGCACAGGGTCACACTAGTATATATGAAAAAACAAATATTGAAGAATATTTTTTAAGCATCAGTTAAATTATTTCTCAAAATTAATTAATTATTAGGGAGAAATGTTGAGTCTAACCTCCTGATGTAATTGTGACGATTTGAATTGTATGATTATTATGAAGAAAGTATTTGAAAGTAAAAAACATAAAAATATAGTTTTCAAATTTTTTTGAATAAGCTATAGATTTATTGAGCTATTAATATCTTATTCTATCAAGCAACAAATTTATTAAAATTAACTGTTTTACTTTATTAATCCCCAAACCTTTTCTTGTCAAGTATTTCTTGAGGTTTTGTTTGAGAATTCCATTTGTAGTAAATTTTAGAGGCTTATTGTAATCATAATTTTAGATTTACAAAGATTATTTTCTACCATTACGGTGACTCACAAAAGTAGTTGACACCCCATATAAATCATTCTCTTAAATTGAGAAATTAGAATTATGAAGTGAAATTTGGACTTGCTCTTATACAAAAGGGATGCTACCTTTGTGTTCAATTTCACTTAAAACGGACTATATTTAGAACTATTTTTATTTTGATGAAATTTTGCTTGAAAAAAAAACTTTTTGTGAGAAGCCAAAATGTCTAATTCCTTTCCATAAGAAGAATGTACATCTTGAATAGAATCACATTTTACAAGTTTCATGAATTGTGTATTTTTCATGAATAAAATATAATGGACTAAAATTTGACCCTAAAATTTTGATTTTCTTATATTTTACTCTATAAATCACAAAATTTGAATTGAATCATTCTCTACTTCTTTCTACTTACTATTTTTTTCCTATATATTGTACAATTCCAAATGATCTAAGTTTTTTCAAGCATATAGCCAACTTGACTTCAAAAATTATTCCAAAGAGTAACCACCATTTTGGACATTTTTTCATACAAATGCGACCTTGTGAAGTGCAACTGCCTGATTTTTCGCAAGGACAAAAAAAGTTTTTTTTTTTCAATTCAAACATTAATATCTTGCAATCTACATGGTGGAAAATTCTGAAATTTTTTCGACGTATTTTCAAATCAATGCACTACAAGATCTTATAGTTACATGTGTCCAAATTTTCTTTTTTTTTTCTAAAGTTTGGTACTTGTATTAGAAATGGCAGTTTGGGAGCGTTTTTGGTAAAAACATAGTCAAAAATATAGTCAAAAACCTTTAGGGGTTAAGAAAATACATACTTTGATGTTTTAATTTGTAAAAAATAGGAAAAATAATTTTCAAACAAGTGAAAATTAGACATTTGGAAAGACTTTATGGTGAATAGATTTTGATCTTGAAACCATCTTAAATGTTCAGAGACAACACAAAATAAAATATTTTTAAATTTCCCTTGGTAAAAATATGAGATCCTACTATGCAAATAGACCATAGAAATTTTAGCTCTAAATCATTAAATTTGGGAACTTCTTTTTACTCAAAATTCCTAAATCGCAAAAGGTGACAAATTAACTAATTTATGTTTAAATACAAAATAGTTTTTAAATTTTTTTCAAAAATATAAAATATGATTAACCTCAAGACAGACATCTCCAATAAAAATTTCAACTTTATGTAAGTTATGCTTCAAAAGTTATCGGAGAAGGAAGCTTCCGCACACTCTTTTGTGACAATTTCCCAGTACCACTCTTTCTTGCAATGACCCTACTTAACAATTATGAAAATTAAGTTTTTTTGAATTTTTTTCCTAGATTCTCAATTCAATTCTCCACCACAAAGATTTAAAGCTCAAAACTCTTTAGTGCAAAAAATTAAATTTAAGAAGGTTCAAAGTCAAATAATCTAGTCGTGCAATGTACTGAAAAATTTGTTTTTTTCACTTTAAATGCAAATTTCTTGCAATCTATGTGGTCAAAAATTTTGAAATTTTCCCACACATTCTCATACTAGTTAGGTGTAAAATCCTACAATTAGATGTGAAAAGAAAATAATTTTCAGATTTTTTAACTCTTTGCTATCTTGACATGGCAATTTTGAATATTTTTTGGTAGAAAAAAGGCCTTAGGCCTTAAGGTGTTAATAACCTCTAAAATTCTTTGACTATTTTCCATAAAAAATATCCCAAACTCCATTTTCTGGTGCATTGAGAATAATTGAAATATTAAAAATTATTCAAACTTTATATTGTACAGATTCTATCAAAGTACTATATGAATTCTTAGAAAAAAAATTTAGACCATTTGCCCGTGTAGATTGTGAGTTTATAATGTTTGAAGTTAGACAAATAGAAATTTTGGGCCCTACCCTACAAATTCAACACAGTTTGACTTGATTTTGCAAAAAATGAGATACTATTCAACTTTAGTTATTCAGATTTCAAGGGTGGTAGTTATGTTGATTACTTGTATGAAAATCTTCAAAATTAATAGAGGTGCCTAACATAGACAAAAAAATCTTACAACATAAAGATGCCCCCCAAAAGCAACTATGTGAGCAAGATTTCTAAAACTGCCATTTTTACTGCATTGAGTGAAAATTAGGATTTTTTTAATAATTTTATTTACTCATTATTGATATATACTATTATAATAATGTATGGAAATTCTTTTATCCCCTTTGGCTTCATAGATTGTTCAAAGTTAATGGAAAAATATTTACAACATATCTGATTGCTTGCCCTTTCTATTAACGTATTGCTTAAGCTACGGCTAAACTTTTGAGCCTCATAAATTTAGATTTAGGTATCAAATAAAAAAATAAAAAAATAAATTATTTACAAAGATAAAACAAGTTGCGTCCTTGCTAAATTCAATAAATTCACTTTTATCCATTCAATAATCACTTTTTACATGAACCTACCCAAGCCTTCCAAAAGCTCCAAACATATTATTCTTTAGCGATTAACAACTCAAAAAATTTCACCTTACTAGGCACAATTTGTATAAATGATAGATTTATCATGGTGAACAACAAATTTCCATGTTATTTTTTAAAATATTGAATAGCAATTACAATCTTGAAAGTTCAAAGCCAACGATAATTTAAGTATAGCAAAAAAAAGTCAATTCTAATGTCAATTCTCTTCTGCATGAATCACGGTTGTCATATCGGACAGAATTTTACTGTTCACGAACGAATCAAACGAATCTGCGGTGACTAGCTGCAAACTTTGGAGGCCAATAACTTTTGGAAAAATTGTCCAAATTGGGCATGTGATATGTTTTTCAGCATCTACAAAAACTGTAGATGCCAAAAAACATATCACGTGCCCAATTTGGACAAATTTTCCAAAAGTTATTGGCCTCCAAAGTTTGCAGCCAGTCACCGCAGATTCGTCCGATTCGTCCGTGAACAGTAAAATTCTGTCCAATATGACAACCGTGGCATGAATTCATTACTTACTGAATCCTTAAAAGACCCCCCAAGCTTGTTATTAAATCTAATGGACTCATCAACCTTTAGGGTGCTGAGATTTGTTTTAGAGATGCAATTCATAAAATTAACCTCCATAAGTTGAATTACATATGAGGATCAATCCTTTTTTTTTGACACCATGGACCAAATTGCACCATTTCAAAATCAAGTCCTACATTTTGCCAAATAAAAGTACGCTAAAAACTATATTTAGTATTAGCATCACTATTTACGAACCATGACACTAAATATCATTAAGTCTACTAAAGTAAGTAATATTAAATGTAATTTCTAATACTAAATATACTCTATGATAAATCTGAAATCCAAAAATGTTTATATTTAGTGTTTAAACATATTAAAAAAATAAATTTGCAAAGGAAAAGATTAAAGACAAGGAAATTGATTGGATGGGGTAGGTTGGTAATTACACAAAATACAATCCAACACTAAATATATTTTTTAGTGTAGTCTTCTTCACCACAAATTCTCCATTTTCTATTTTACATGTAGATGAAGTCACCAAATTTGGATCTAAAAGTGTTTAAACACAATAAAAAAGTGTTTTTTGGTCCAAAAGATGGATGAATTTAGGAATGCAGTGCTTCATCAAATTTCAAGTGATTGCCATCCCAACACTTTCTATAAATTTTAAAAAAATAAACAAATAATGATATTGAGGACGTGAACATGCATGCCATCAGTAAAAGTAAAGCGGCCCATTGTGGTCAGAATTAGGAGTCTGCCATCATCCCATCACCAAAAATTTTCAATTTTTTTCCCATGTGAAGACAAGTATGAGAATTTGTGAAGGCAAGTATGAGAATTTGTGAAGGCAATTGAAATCATAATTTTCAAACAGAGTATGAATTAGTTATGAATTTCTCAAGTATTCAGCCCAAAGAAGTTGGCAGACTACCCCAAAACCAACTGCAAGTGTATCCATAATGATCACCTACCTCTTTTAAAGGAGACAATTTTTTTTTATATGTGGATGGCCAAAAAAATTCACTTCCTACAATGACTTACACTGAAATTACTACATGTTCCTAATAAGGTCACTAATTACTCCATTGAAGTTGGGTGAGATATTGATTGTGGTCAGAAAAACCACAATGGGGTCATCATGTGTCCCCTATGGGTCATTTGACCACAATGGGCTGCTTTACCTTATACCTGGATGCAAAACATCAGGTAAAATTGATTCTGTTAGTCGAATGTACTGGACTGTACAGTGAGTCATTAACTGTCGGCTACTCATATACTCAGAGCCGCCGTAATTCCAAGAATAGGTGATCAAGTCTTAATGGATGTAATTAGGGAGAGCCGCAGTTGACACTAATGTGCAGTACTGTAGTGGGCTTAGGATATACGAGTATAAACTGTAAACTCCAGTACTCTCCCTTCACTGCCTTCACCTGTGCTGGTCGCAGTCCTTCCCAATTCCTTATTTCCTCGAGTGCTTCAATCTGTATTTCAAGCTGCACTCGATCTGCCATTCTTTAGCAGATTCGATCCCTGTTTGCATATATTCCCCCACACGCTCAATTTCCATCTCTCCTGATTCATAGATATATCCTGAAATGCTTAGTTTGCATATTTACGCTTGCTGGATTTCGAACTGTTACAAGATAGATAGCTAGCAAATGAAGTGCAAGGATTGTTACAAGATAGCTAGCTAGCAAGTTAACAGCAAGCAAATTAAGTGCAAGTATTGTTGCAGGCATCTAGCAGAGTGAAAGCCCACTTAGTTCGATCAGTACAATCTAACTGATCGATGCATGCATGCTTGACTACTACGGATATATATGCTGCATTTTGTAGTAGCTAGCTCATCGACCGAAAGGAAAGTTCCCGAGTAAGGTTCTTTGATTGCTATTGCATAATTAGGGGTCATGTCTCATACAGGGAGATCAGGAATGCCGACTTCTTGCTTGCTGAAACCTCAGCACCGGATTGACGAGGAGCCGGAGCCGGAGTCTTCGAGAACGACGAAGAGAACGAATTCGGCTGGCTTGAGCTCTGCTTCTCTAGCTGTCCTTGAGAGAAACCAGGAGCTCGAGCAGAAGCTGGCGAAGTTGGAAAAGGTCGTGGCAGAAGGTACCGCAAGGTCAGGGCCAAGTCGACCACTGGGAATCAGCTCTGCTTCGGTAGCACTTCAGAAGCGCAACGATGAACTTGAGAAGCAGCTTGCGAGGTTGGAGATTCTTAGAATGAATGAATACAGAGTTTCCGGGGAGGATCCCATGCCGACAATATGGAGCGAGGGGTCGGATCGTTGCATCGGCAGTGAGGAGCAGCTTCTCCTGGACAAGAGAAGAGACGAGAGGATTCGAAACCTGGAGCTCAAGAAAATAATTCGGCAAGCGCAGGTGCTCGACCTGGCTTTCGTCGTGGACGCGACGACTAGCATGACGGTAGTCTACTTCTCAACCACCATTTAATCATTTATTACGCCTCCAATTCGTCGAATGTTAGCATGCATATAGCTAGTTTGCATGACATCAAACCCGACATCAAACACTCAATATATTTGGGTACGTTTCAATCAATGAATGTTTCTCATTTATAGTGCAAGACATCTTAATTGGCTGTGCAGAGATCGATCGATGAGGTGAAGAACCTGGCTCCAAAGATTGCAACTGAAGTCAAAAAGGCGTTTCCCAAACTGAAGCTCCGCGTGGCGTTTGTGCCATACCGAGACTACGCTCAGTACGATCAAGACGAAGCGGAGAAGTGCGACTTCACCGACAGTTTCGAAGGTCAGGCTTCACCGATAGTTTTAGGAATTTCCCAATTGCCCCTACCAAGAAGCACTCGAGGAGGTTCCTTTGATGACAAGGGCAGAAGCAAGTGTACAATTCTTTTTCCATTTCATGTGAAAATAGCCTTGAATTTAATGGAAATTCCTGCAGGTCCTGAGAGCGTATTCGTCTCCTCAATAGCCAAAGTGAAAGCATCAGGGGGTGGGGCCCCTCTCGCGGATGTGTTCTCTGGGCTGCAGCGAGTGGCGACTCTAAGCTGGAGCTCCCAAACTCGAGTCCTCATTCACATCGCTGATTATCCTTGCCACGGCAAGGAATTTCACGACGGGCTGCGAGATGATTACCCGAATGGGGACTTCAAGGGCCGGGACATCAGCAAATTGCTGGCAGCTCTTCGCCATGACTGCAAGATCCTGAGCTACCTCTTTTGTCATATCACCGACCACACGAAGAAGATGTTGAAGGTGTTCCGAGAGCGCGCTCCTCAAGGGGGATGGATCCAAGAGGAGGTGCTTGACAAGATTAGTAACCTACTGGAGGTCGTGGTTAGTGCTTCCTGCGAAGGTATTGCGGTCTCTACTCGAGTAGTTGGTGAAGGTAAAGAAAATTTCAACTCTAATGGCAAGTATTCAATTGCATGCCAAAATGAGATGCGCAAATACGTTAGGGGCTCTGAGAGCATTTCTTTTAAATGATAAATATGCAGGAATACCCCAGTATGAGGTATATATGAGGTTTTATAAAAGGAAGTTATTTGGTCATGAATCCCCCAGTATGTTGAGTTCATCCTTCTCACTCGCGGCCACACAAGGAATTTGCAATAATCAGGGGAAGGTGAGAGTATAGACGATTTGTATGCATTCCTACATTTTCAGTTCAAGGGATTTGTGTAGATTCCCCTGTTATCGCATAGGAGATTTTATTTGTACTATATTCCCCTGCCTCAGTATCCTCCCTTACATAATTTGGTGTGAAATTCATGGAAATCTCGCAGGTTCAGCTGTGCCCAGGTATTTGCCGATGGCATGGAAGAATGAAATACCACAGTGGAATAATATCAAGCGGCAAAAAGGAGTGCAATTCAGTTACAAGTAAGAACACAGACTTTGATAGACCCTCTCAATTTATTTTTCAGTGGCAACTCATAAATCACCTCTGAAGCTAAATTTTTGGTTTGATTTCCCTGAGTTCTGCAGGCTCCCGGCCACACTGGAAGATTTGTTCAGGATTGTGGATAAAAATAGATCGTTGGTGTTGGAGCAAAAGCCTGCTTTAATCGTACAGATTGCACTTAGACCATTCTCGGATGAAGGGAACTTCAGGTGGCCATATTACGCACAAGTTCACGAGAGTGCATGCACTTCACCAAGGTGCGTATATCTCCTAGCTAGCAAGCAGAGCCGTGATGCATAGCAAAATAGTGAACATTGCAGGATATTAAGCATTCAAATACATCTTAAGTAATATAACTTCTGCACACGTGCTCTGACTTTCTGTACAATTTGAGTTCATCGAGAGAAGGGATTTGTTCATTCCCGAGATCATGATCACGGGCTTGGTAATGGCATTGACAACTTGCAAACAGCTTTCATGCCGTAACTAGTTTTGAAAACATGCATGATTTGGCTCTGATTAAACTTGGGTTCCTTCTGGCATGTTTTAAGGTTACTTTGAATTAACGTGCTCATAGTTGAACGTACATTGCAGAAAAATGGTTGTGAAAAGATTCAAGGAGCCTGATGGACAGCATGTCAGCAAGGTGCACACAATAGAGGCATATCGTGAGCAAATGGAGGTGCAGACAATCGCCGCTTTCATGGCCGAGCACTTCAACCACGAACTTGAGAGGTAAAAAGTCCTTTTTTGACGGGTGAATTAATAACACTTCTCGTGCCATGAAACAATATTGCAAGTTAAATACTCCGTATGTAAGAAATCTCGCACTTTCAGAATCTTTGGTTTACTGGATTCCTGATTGATTTTATATACACACACACACACACATATATATATATATTACGTCCACTGATTTTTGAATGATTGCTCTACCTTGTTTTGACATAGATTATCGGGGCACACTGACTACAAGACCGTGCAGTTCACGGCGGTTTCGGTACTAAAGGTAGGAGATTCAACATATTACAGCATGGAAAAGTGGTTGGAAGGGAGATGGATTCGGTACAGCAACAACGTGAATTATGTGAACACCAAAGATTATGCGGCCACTCTGCATGCCTTCTCTCACTGGACGTATCAACGTTCCAATCGTTTGCTTATGGTGACCGACTTGCAAGGCGTGCAAGTGAAGGACTTCGAAGGGAAGAATGTGTTCATGTTATGTGATCCTGCGGTTCACTGCAAGCATGTCTACCGCTACGAAAGGACCAGGACCAACTGGAGCACTGCAGGAATGGACAGCTTCTTTGAAACCCATCGTTGCAACAACATTTGTCGCAGCCTCAATCTGAACCCCAAATCTGCCAGCTTCACGCGTAAGGGCACTGTCATCAATTGATTGCATGGAGTATGAATCTGCAACTCTGATCGTGAACATTGCAGGCGATTTAGCTAAGGATTATTTAGGACCATTTTGTTATTATTTGAAAGCCTTCTCTCATCTGAGCCCTTTAGCCTCAAGTACACACTAACTGGCATTCAGTTAGAAACTTCGGATGCACTGATTTTCTTGACCTTTTAGCATTGTAGTTTGGATGCACATGCCATTCTTACTGTTCCATTGTTCCAACATTTGTCGTAGCCTCATTTTCCAGCTTCACCTGGGAGATGGTGAACTTCGTTAAAATGGCCATATTCCGCGACTTTGGGCACTTTTAACATTCAGACCGTGCGGTCTGAGCTTTTAAATCTATAGGTGAAATCTATAGCTATCATAGATTTTTAAAAATCTACGTTTATCCTAGATACCTATAATCTACATACTGTAGATGTTTCAAACCACACGGTCTGAAATCTATATCATTCCTAGATGTTTGAAATCTACAGTTGTCCTGGATGTCTTAAATCTATAGCAGTACTAGATATTCCAGACGGCACAGTCTAAAAAATGGCACATGGAATTTCGCTATTTTAATGAAACTCGCCATCAGAGGGCATTGCCATCAATTGACTGGAATTATAATTATTCTGTAATTCTGGTTCTGAACACTGCAGGCGTTCACTTGTTGACTTGAGGGCTCGTTTTATCGTACCTTGAAAGCCTTCGATCTCTCATATGAGCAGCCCCGTAGTTTCAAGAGCTTAGTAACTGGCGTTTCGTTAGAAACTTAGGGTTTGCTGATTGCTTGGCCGGCCCTTAATTAAGCATTGTAGTGCAGGAAGCATTTCGGGATAATGAGAAACTGAAGAGATTGTGTCCTTGGAGTGTTTTTCTTGTTTTTTTGTTCAGCGTACTGAACTATGTGGTGATGACTATGCATTTCTCGTTGTGTAGATATCTGGCTTTGAGTAATAATGATTCTTAGTTTTGAGCTGCAGGCTGAGATCATGAATATTTAGTCCTGTATCGCAAACTTTCTCTGGATGATCATGCATAACTTATGCGATTGTAACTCTTCCATTGATCGTCTCTCTGTTCTCCCTGTTATCAATCATTAGAGCAAATTTCAGGCCTTCGGAGGGCTGCTCCATAGCCCTCCGAGGTACCCTGAAATTTGCTTTTATTTTGCAAAAAAAATCGTTTTTCCTCTATTTCCGCCCTGCTGAAACTGCAGCAGCAATGGTGCAGGAACCAAAAATTCTGAATAAAAAATTATTAAAAAAAAGATTTTTTTTTCTTAAAAAATTTAAAAAAAAAATTCTGCGGGACTTGACTGCTCTGGCGAGCAGTCAGAGACTCTGGCTGCTCACCAAGAGCAATTTCAATGTTGACATGCCATGCAAAGAATAACATGGCATGTCAACTGTGGACAGCCCTGTAAAGGGCTGAATTTCTCTAATGTGTATGTGTTGTGTTCTTAAATTTGTAGTCCATGGTTGTCTCCAAATATTGCAAAGCTAACTGAATTCAATCACAACCTTGTTTGCCTTGTGTTTTACCATCTGTACTGTACTGTACATAGTTTTATATATTAGGAGCTCTGTTAAGAATGGTTTCAAATCTGGGACTTGGTTTTGGAAATTACTCGGTGCTGACCTTTTTAGGGTGTTACTTTTTCACAACCTACTGGCATTGGCTGTACAGAAGCATGATTAGTAGATTGAAGTTACTTAGTTTGCAATATCCCAGTAAAAAAAAGGATGCTGCAAGTGTGGAGAATCCAAAGGAGAAGCAAAGAAGTCTTGGAAACTTGAGTGTCAAAATTCAGTAGAATCCTCTCAAAGTTGATAAACCTCTATAAATGAATAGAGTCAGGCGGTCCCGATTCTAGAAATAAAAGAAGTCATAGCACTAAATGAGAGCTTGCCAAGGAATTGTGGTGGACCTTGACCTTGTCAAAAAAGGTTAAATAATCTTTTGAACAAGCTCCTTTTCCTAAAAAAGTGGTACATGTTCCCCTGTGGCAATTTCTTGTGTAGTGCAAACCCTCTCTAGAGCAATCTTGTCAGGTGGGCCCGGACCAATCAATCTAAAGAAGTTCTATTGTAGACACTAGAGAGAGGGGAGCAGTTTGTCGGATGGCTTTTGATGCAGCTCTCCTTAGATTCAAGGGCTGCCAATTGAAGATTGTAAGTTTTCATTGAGATTATGTTTTGGAGTTTTCCAAAGGAAAATTCAATTGATAGTATTTTTATATGTGTCTGTGTCTTAATTTTAGCCCTAAAATGATAGACCTATCATAGTGATCATTAGCTAAAAATTATCTTCTAATGGGGTGAAAAATTGCATTTTTCTTTTTTTATAGGACCCTTGGAAATCTTTCATTTGAAAATCATTCAGTACAATCTAATTATTTTGGATTGTCTTTATATATAGAGGTATAGGTTCCATCTTAGCTAAAAGAAGGAATCAAGCCTACTTTAGGCTTGCTATACTTAGTCCCTTTGTATATTAGAGGCCACAAGCCATAGAAGTTATAACCAAAGATTGATGGCTAGAAGGTCTATGGTTTGTCTTTGAAAGGTTTGTCTTTGGAAGTAGTGTAAAGTGATTGAGTAGGATTGCAAAAGTGTAAATCTAATAGTTTCAAGATGTATATTTTATTTATGATTGTTTAGTATATCTCATAATATCAGATCTTTTTAAATAAGTGGCTATGAGCATTTTGGCCCATGGCTACCTTGATGGTTTGCTTGAATTGTAGTAAAGCCTACCCTTTTAAGTGGACTTGACTACAATTGATTTTTGAAGGATCTGTCAAATTTTATGCATTTTTTTCTCTGTAGACAATAACAATGTTGTTCATATATTTTCTCTTTTGTACTTGACCCCTAAAGGACCAAAGCCCTTTTTCTACCAAAAAACACTCTCATTAGAGGGGATTTGAGGGCAAAAAAAGGCCGTTTCAAGCTTGTTTTCCAATCAATTCCTGTGTTGGGAACCACGGTACGGGCTGTACAAACAATATTTTTAAAAAAAATTTATTTTTTTATTTTTTATTTTTATTTTTATTTTTAAAATTTTTATTTTTTAAAATTAAAAAAAAAATGAAAATTCGATGTGGCTGAAGTTTGGCTATGTCACCTTGCCTTAGTGGCGCAATTCCAGTAGTGGAGAACTTAGCAGAACTTTTGGAACTTGTGGCCTTTTACAAGGCCCGAATGAATTGCCATTTCTATAGCAAAGTAAAAAATCTTGAAATTTTTTTTTTTCCCCATTTGACTGTACAATCTTACACTTAACTAGTATGAGAGTGTAGAAAAAATTTCAGAATTTTTGACCGCACAGATTGCAAGATATCTGCATTCAAAGTGATAAAAACATATTTTTCAGCACATTGCGGGACTACATTATTTGACTTTGAACCTTCTTAACTTTAATTTTTTGTAATATAGAGTTTTGAGCTTTAAATATCTATGGTAGAAAATTAAATTGAGAGTCTTGGAAAAAAACAAAAACTCAAAAACTAATTTTGTACTTTAAAAAATTGTTAAGTAAAAGAAGGTACTAGACATAAGGAAATCTAAATTATTAATACCTCTAAAATAGAAATAAAATGCACAAATTTTAATGGTGAGATTGTTCTAGCAAAAAAACTAAACCATGTAGAATTTTTTTTTAAATGTAAAATTACATTTAGAAAATGAATCCTACAAGTTATTTTTTCAAAAAGATGCTCTAATTGCCCAAAAAACAAGATTATCCATAATTTTCTCATAACAAATCTAAATGGAATGAATAAAAGCTTTCTAGGTAGACAAAAATATAATCTATGAGAAAAAAAATACTAAAAAAGAATTCAACATTTTGAATTTTTTTTTTGTTGCCCCTCTCCCCCCCCCCCTCCCCTCGCCCCCCCCCTCTCCACTGTTTTGAGCTTAACTTTTGTTTTCAGGCACCGATTGAAAAAAATTATATTCCCATAAAGATAATCAATTTTTCTATTTTAAAAAAGAGTTTAAAAAAATTAGGACAAAAAATGAGATTGTAGGTACCTGCCTGGAAATCCACTTGTTCGTTGAATGGACACTTGATCCTTTAGGGGTGAAAACTTTGAGTGTAAAACCATATTTTTTGGTCTACTCAATTTTCAAGCTTTCATTGGTTGAAAACTTGCTTATATGGCTTGTGACTTCTATTCTAAAGTCAAACTAACTTGTGCTTGATGCCCTCTTTTTGCAAGGATGGAACCTACACCTCAATTTAGGTACAACATGACCAAGACAAATGTAAATGGTAGGGATAAATGGATATAATTAGTGAAGGTTGCAACAATATTGTATGATGTTAATAGTAGTGGGCTTAGGATATGTAAATGTTACTTCCACCAAAGTTCTAGTTTGCTAGAACTAAAGTAGGATGATCTATTATTTTTCCTTTAATTGTAAGATTTACTTAGACTACTTGGATTTATTTGACAATTTTTTTTTGTAGTGAACAAAAAATCAAAGAATTTGTCATCTAAATTTTATTCAACTCAATTTTGAGGAAAAAACAAATAAAAGGATTAAAGCAAAAATATACTAAGCTTTCCATGTTTTATTCTTTAATGAAGAATATTCATGTCCATTTGGATTCTAATGTGTCTCTTAGTCCTTACAAGAAGGGCCTATGACTACAAATTCAAACTTGACTATCCTTCTCTTTGTTGTTGCTATTTTGCAAGTATGTATGAATGAAATTAAGTATGAACTTATATTTATTTTTCTGAAATTAAATCCCATGTCTTCTATAAGTCTTTAAATTTTTAGTTTTTTGTGTGAAAATTTGAAATTAATGTAAATTTTTAAACGAAACAGGGAAAAAAATTCATATCAAATACAAAATATGCTAAAATTTTTTGAAACTTTTAGCTTAGGTACACATTATTTAGAATCAAATATTGTGATTAAAAAAAAAAATTGTATAGCATTTTGAAATCAAAAAACTAACAAACCATGGTCATAAATCCAAAGTTCAAATTGCAATAAAACACTGAAATTTAAGATTATTAAATATTTTCAATTAGTATAGAAACTAATATTAATAATATTCATTTCAATTGCTGTCTTCAAATTCAAAAAATATCATTTTTATGGTTAAAATTCACATCAATAGTAAAGAGCAAAAATCAGTCAAAATACGCGTGGACTGAGCATTTTTTTCTTTTGAAAAGTTAATAGTACGACACAATGAGGGAATTATAAACCCATTTCTACATTGAATACTTGTATTGTAAACCCTTGTATCATACTATTTAAGGATACAAAAAGAAATAATTGGATACAATCATCATTAATTAGGATTTGCAATTGGAGTGGGGCCAATTTTGAATTTGTTTCCCTTAGTTTTTAATAGAATGTGGAGAACCATGTATTTATAGTACTTTCTTTGACACCTATAATACAAAAAAAACATATGAAAATGTGGTAATTAAGAAATGCAACATTAGATCAATAATTCAAGGATTTCATACCTTTCATTTGAATATCATTTTAACATCTAAGTAAACCTTATGCTCAAACAGAATACCAATTATAGAGAATAAGACTTAGTGATCATTTTATAGCTTTTTATATATGTAGGAGATGCAATGACAATCTAAATTGTAAATGGCATGTGTCTTTGAATCCGCCTCACAACAAATATACAAAAATACTTTATTTGAGCCAAAATTAGGCTTCCCATATCTTTAACACATGAGCACTCTTAGATGATTTATGCAAAATTTTGGATGAAGGACTAAGTTTTTTCATCCATTATTTTTATTGAGAATTCTTTGAATGTGCATTGACTAAATGATTGTCAAATTTCCCTTATGGGATTATTATTGACCTTTCTACATGAAGAGACGCCAAAAAAATAGTCGACAAAAGATATCCTATTTTAGTGTATTTTGGCAACTTGTACATTTTGCTCTTGACTTTAAGTTTAGCCATTAATCTTTAAAAGACATTGCAAGCCCCATGGGCATTTTGAAAGTGAAAACTTGAATTTTCACATAGTTCTTGATTTTAAATCATTTTCAGCTTAACTATGAAAATACAACTCCAATAATCTATTTTTTACTCCATTTTTATTTTTTCAAAACTGTTAAAACTGTAATCTTTGTGACACTTTCAAAAGAGCACCTTGAAAGCTCAAAATACACCATATTTTGAACTTTTCTATTAAATTACTCTTGGTATGAGATCAAAGAGTACATCAATTACACCATAATATTTGTCACTATTAGTTATAATTTTACATACTATTTAAAGCATTTTTATGATTTTTATAGAAAGAATTCTGTAAAAGTTCATAAAAAATTCAATTTGATATGAAAAATGAAAAATGAGATGAAATTTAAGACATATTTTAATACATGTGAAAAATGTGAAATTTTGAAATTGTGTTTTAATGTAGAAATTTAATGAAGTTTGACCAAGCAAGGACATGAAATGTCCTTGAAGGGTTAAAATGATCTTTTTTGAATTTTTGCCCACCTAAAAAAATGAATTTTACTAAATCTAGTTTCAACTCTAATTAGAATTTTAGAAAATACCAAAAATATAATATCTTGTTGCAATTTGAGCTTTCAATTTGTAACCACAGTCTATTGATTTTTTAATTATAGGATGATACAAAATTTTAATTTACACTAGGATGTTTCAAACTCTAATATACAAAAGGCTCAATGGTAAAAGTTTCAAATTTTTTGATCATTTTCTGTATTTGATATGGGTTTCTTTCACTCATTCTTCATACATGAAATTCATAATAATTTCAATTTTCACTAAAAATTTGTTTGCGCGTGTTCCATCTATTTCCAATAGTCCACGCTTTCCATCTCTTTTACTCCATACTAATCCTGGTTCACATTTGGTTTATAGATTTGGGCTCTATAGTCAACTGTTTCCGTGTGGCGGATGTGCAAATACAATGAAAAAAATAATAATAAATTATTTTTCTAAATGAAAATCTAACGGGGCACATTGGTTGATTGATTACCTTATAGATTCTCTAACGACCAATTTGGGTTGATATTTCCTCTAAATGCACATTTTCATTCAAGAAAGCGTCCCTCCCATGCAAAGTTATCTTCTCAAATATGGTGACCAGGCAGCAATTAGACGTCACACGACGTCTTGTAGAGCCCATGAGACGTCTAATACAATAAAAGTCAAGATTACTTTAAAAACTATCATCAAAAATTTATAATATTCTAAATTTAGATTGTATTTATAGTAAGATTTCAAATTTCTTTAGCTGCTAAAGATGGAATTACGCAACAGGATGCAACACCCATCCAACACTTTGTCTTATACAACACGCAACGTCGGACGTCCTCTATGACACCAAAACCACTCTTCATATCAAACAAGACAATCATGCTCCCAAGGCCTAAAATTTTCTCTAATGCTTGTTGGATTTTCCAAGGTTGAATTGCTATAAGCGAGCTAAATCTTGTCGGTCAATGGCCATGGATTGTCACCAACATCTAGCAGAGTCATTGAACTAGTCCATTTACAGTTTAGTGCAAAAGTTGTATTCCTAAAGTCCCGCATTGTCTTCTTGAAGGACAAAATGGATTTCCGATAAGTTCCTACAATTTTGTTTTTTGTTTTTATTTTACATATATTTTTTTAAGATAGGAAAACACAATAGCTTTTGGAGAATATAATTATCATTAGAATCTGTGCTTGGGAGCAAAACTTGCACCACTAAATCCAAAACAGGATTCATCCAAGGGTTCATCAGGTAACACCAAAAAAAACACAAAAAGTCAATATAAAGTTTTCAATTTTTATTTTCTATACAATAGAAAGTGGATTTGTCTATATTAAAAGATTTGATTCATTCTATTTGGACTAGTAATGAAAAAGTTATAGACAATCTAAACATCTTCTTGAAAAATTAACTTATAGGATATGTTTTTAACTGCAATTTTCGCAATTTTTCAAAAAAAGGATTTCAATAGAGTTTGGTTTGTTATACAAAAATAGATTAAAGAACTTCACACAAAAGGTAAACAAGAGAGTGAGAGAGTGAAAAATCAAATTGTCCAGCCTATTTGTCAAACAAGTATTAGAAGAAATCTCAGGCCTCCAGATGCTTGCTTTGAAGTGACAAACCAAGCTATTAAATAGTGGGTAGGGAGTCTATGAAAAGGGACCTAAGTGCATTTTCAGCTAGTCTAACTTTCAAGAAAACAATCAAGCCATGGCTATTTTTGTAACTATAAAATGTATCCAAAGTGAAAGTGTTTAACCCCTAAAGGACCAACATGCGTTTTTTGGCCATATAGAATTTTGGGGCAAGTATGTACAACTAGAGATTTCCATATTTTTGGCTGAAATTTTAATAGAAGGTGGGGGCAAGGAATATCTTTCATATGCACCATATTTCTTGACATTTGGAAATATGAGTAAAAAGTTATGGCCTAATATGTTACTTTTTTTTGTAACTGGGCAATCTAGGCAGATCAGAAAAAATCACTTTTTTCAAAAACAAAAGATTTGAAATTGATTTTCTAAAATTATATATACGTAAAAAGTTTTGAATCATCCCATTTTGATCGATGAGTAAAAAGTTATGAAGATTTTAAGTTTGTGGGCAGTTATGGATTCTCTACTCTAAAATCAATTTTGAAGTCTTTTATCTTATTCAATTTCCAATTTTTTTTGGAAAAAAATAAATCCTAAGATGTAGATTATTTATTACAACATTTCCACCACTGAGACTAGCACTTTTCAATTCCATAATTAAATTCTTGACAATTTTGTATTTTGAATGATTCTCTACTACTATCTACTTACTATTTTTTTCCTGTATGTTGTACAATTCCAAATGAAGTGAAAATTTTCAAGCATGTAGCCAACTTGTCTAGGAAAAAGAATCCAAAGAAGCACCATCATTTTGAACATTTTTTCATCGAAAAGTGAGCTTGTGAAGTGCTGCTGCCCTGTTTTTTGCAGGTCCAAAAAAATGGTTTTAGTGAATTTGAATCTTATATCTTGCAATCCACGCAGTGGAAATTCCTGAAATTTTGAACATATGTTTTCAAGTCACCGTAATACAAGATCCTATGGTTATATGTGTCAATTTTTTTTTTTCAAAAATTGGATACTTGTACTAAAAATGGTAGTTTTGAGCGTTTTCGATGAGAACATAGTCATGGAACTTTAGGGGTTAACTGTACAACTAGCATTTAATTGACAGTTGTTTCAATTAAATCAAATTAAATCAAATTAATCTACTTAATTTGGCTTAATCGGATTTAATTTGACTTAATTGAAACAAATTAAGTTCAATTTTATTTCAAACAAGCCAAATTAAGTAGCTTTTGAAGCATCCAACATTATAATATAAGGTGAACAGGTATAGGGGAAAAACTAATGCTTAAGCAAAAAAAAAAGGTAATCTACAAGGCCCTTGGAGGGATGTGGAATGGCCTTCCAGAGGCCTTGTTTTTCTCTAATGAAGATGACTATATGTATTGAAAAGACTCCTCAAATTGCCACTCTACAAATCCAAGCTTTTTGAGACCTTCTACATCTAACTCCTACGATAATGACGTTTTAATAATATTAACACCACCTAATGGGAGCAGGACGACAGTTAGCCTGTAATAATTTAGCAATGCAAAAAACAAAATCAACAATTTGTCTTCATCTACACCGCAAGAGACAATTAGCCCAAAAAATTAAAAATGAAATTGTCCACACTTTCTATCTCAAAAATAGAATTGCAAGAGACTTATTGGTAGAATCCATGTGAGTTTATTTTTCAAAGATGAGCTCACGTGTCCACGCACATGTCTTCTTCAAGTTATAAAGATTTCAATTTTTTGTAAAAAGTTGAATTTATCATGTCAATATTTTTCCAAGAAGAAATGATGAAAATTCAAATCAATTAAAAAAACTTTTAATCCCTAAAGTTCTTTGACTATTTTCACAAAAAAATGTCCAAATTCTATATTCTAATGCATTGAGCATAACCGGAATATTAAAAATTTCAAACTTTCAATCCTACCAATTTCTACTATACTATTGCAGGAATTCTTAGAAATTTTTTTAGATCATTAGACCATGTAGCAGGGTTGCTATTCTGTGAGCGTACGAGCGTGAGTCTGTGAGCTTGTGAGCTTGTGAGCATACAATTTTTTAGAGAAAATTCTATGGTGGAACCTATAACCGTGGACATTATATCAATCAAGATTAACGATTGAAAGACAGAAATAATCTACTCATTTTGTCAATAAATGGAAAATATGGATGTCTTCAATTACCGACATTCTTCCAAACCACGTTTGATGCTTTTGGAAACCAATGTCTATAGTTAGGAGCCTTCATCCATCGTAGAAGAGACTGCAACAGGTTGTTTAGAAGACTAGAGATAGAAGCCACAAAGCTAATTTTTGGCAATCTCTAAAGGATATTTTCAATGGCGCAGTTGTCGATAGGCTCATCAGCATTGTTGTCTGAACCATCTCCATCAACATTTTCATTTCTACCATAGAGCAATTGGTTAGAGGCAGGGGACTTAAGTTTCACAAATATATTTGTAAAAAAATTGATTTAGATGAAATGTGAAAAAGGAAAAAAAACAATTGAGGTCCAAATGATTGATGCATTTAATAACATTTGCTTACTACATAACATGCAAATGTATGATTATCAATAAGGTTAGAAAATTTAAAGCCAATTCCATGCTAGATTGTAATTATGGGACTTATTGCACAAGAACAATTGGAGTACAATCAGGTTGCAAGTCTACACTTTTAATAGAAAACCTTGAATATACAAATAAGTCTTCAAAATCATCATGATTAAACAAAATTACAAATTTATTCTTTCTTGATCATAGTTATTGGAATGTGGGCTCCCATTGGTGCCAAGATCTTCCAAATAATCTAATATGTGACCAAAAGAAACAACAGACTCTTGCACAAACACAATTTGATCAAATCCAAGCTTCAAGCCAATTTTATTATTCAAAAATCTTATATACATGAACAAGTCCTTAGTAGCTAAATGAATGAGCTAGAATATAAATTTGCTTTTTCATAATCACTTGTTAGGATGTGAGGAATACCTCTTGACATTGTTGGTAGCTCTTTGGTGGCGGAATCAAAAGACAATAATAACATTTATTTTTTGTTTGCAATGAAAGGCTTTTTGTAGGTGCCGAAAAGTCCCGCTCACATCTGAGCAAGTGATCAAGAAAAACACCCAATCCTTATAGATGTACAAATCTTATGGATCATTTTATTCAAACTAGAATAAAAATTTATTTTTTCTTTGTCGACATTTGCTTTTGAGCTAAGGACTACCATTGGCGCCAAGAGTTCCTCTAAAGAATCCAATATGTGATCCAATATGTGATTTAAAGATAAAACCAACCTTTGCAGAAGCAAAAGCAAATTGAACACAAGCTTTAAGCTAATTTTTTAATTTAAGAATCTTATGTACATGAAAAGACCCTCTACATCTAGATGAAATAGATTGCATATAGATTTTATTTTTTCTTGATCACTTGCTAGGGTGTGAGGAGTACTTCTAGGCAAGGAGAATAAACAAACAAATAAAAACAAATAAAAATAATTAAAAACAAAAATTGCACCTGAAGGTCTCCCTTTAGCGCCAAGAGGAACCTTTAGGAATCTCTTTTTGGTGTCAAGAGGTACCCCTCACATTCTAGCAAGTGATCAAGGATAAATACACCACCTTTGTAGAAGCTCAAGTCCTACAATCATTATAGCTAAGTTAGAGTACAGTTTTTTCTTCATGATCATTGTCTAGTGATTGAAGATCTAGGTGTTTCCATTGGCATCGCAAGGTTCCCTTCAAATCCTAGTAAGTGATCAAGAAAAGACACTTGACACTTGTATAATGGTTTTGAGCTAGCTATGCTTATGCATAGGTCGGGCTATATTTCTTGATCATTTGCTAACTTGTGAGGGGGACTTCTTGGCGCCAATAGGAGTCTATAGCCCCACAACCAATGGTTGAAGAAAACAAATTGTATTCTAATTCAATCAAGCCAATCTACAAATCCTATTCAAATTTGAAAAATTTGAAAAAATAAAAAATTAATCTTGTATTTAAAATGAGCTCTAGCAAAGGTTGAGTTTTTTCTTGAATCACTTGCTAGGATGTGAGGGGGACCCCTTGGCGCCGAAGGAAGCTCTAACCTTCCACCTAGTGATCAAGATTCAAGATAGAATAAATTCGTACTCTAGCTCAATTAACCCCTAAAAGCCCGTTGTCCCTTCGGGGGACAAATGCGTTTTTGGGCAGGTATCTATGGGCTGAAATTTTCTTCTGATTTTTTGAAACTTTTTTGGGAGGTAGAAAAACTGATAAGCTTCATGGGAATATAACTTTTTTCACAATTGGTGCCCAGGAACAAAAGTTATGACCAAATAAGCTCAAAACAAGGGATGGCAGGCAGCAAAAACAATTTGCACTTTTTTTTTTTTTGTATGATTTTTCTCATAGATTATATTTTTGTTTATCTAAAAAGCTTTGATTTATTTCATTTGGATTTGTTATGAAAAAGTTATGGACATTCTTGTTTTTTGGGCAGTTAGAGCATCTTTTTGAAAAAAATAACTTGTAGGATTCATTTTTGAATGCAATTTTAAAAAAATAAAATTTTGCACGGTTAATTTACTTGCTAGAAAAATCTGACCATTGGAATTAATGCATTTTAATTCCATCTAAAATATATAAATATTTTAGATTTTCCTTCTATTTTGTACCTACTTCTACTTAACAATTTTTTCAATAATGAAAATTAAGTTTTTTTGAATATCTTTTTTTTGGGCAGATTGTGAACTCAATTCTCCACTATAAACATTTAAAGCTCAAAACTTTGTAGTGTAAAAATTTTAAGTTAAAAATGTTCAAAGTCAAAAAATCCAATCCCACAATGTGCTGAAAAATTTGTTTTTTTCACTTTAAACGCAGATATCTTGCACTCTGTGCGGTCAAAAATTTTGAAATTTTTTTCATACATTCTCATACTAGTTAGGTGTAAGATCCTATGGTTATATGTGCAAAAAAACATTTTTAATTTTTTTTCACTCTTTGCTAAAAAATGGCAGTTTTGGGTGTCTTTTGGCAGAAAAAAGGCCATGGGCCTTTAGGGGTTAAGAGGATGTGTAGGATTTCTGCTTTTGTGAAGGCCAGGTTTTAGGATTCACACTTGCTACAATGTGCGGGGTTCCCCTTGGTGCCGAGTGGAGCTCCCTTGTCCTAAAAATAAATTAAAAATAAAAAAATAAAAAAAATTCTCTGTGATGTGGGGTTGACGCCAAGGGGAACCTGTCACACCCTAGTAAGTGATCAAGAAAAAAAAAGATTTGTATTTTAGTTGTTCTTTTTTAAGAAATTTGAGAATACACTTAGCCTTACATCTAAATGTGCTCAAATTGTGCTTGTACAAGGGTCAAGTGTTTTTTTTGGATCACTTGCTAGGCTGTAAGGGAGACCTCTCAACGCCAAGGGGAGTCCACAACCTCCCAACCAATGATCAAGACAAAATAAAATTGTATTCTAGAATACAAATCTTGCTTTTTCTTGATCACTTACTAGGGTGTGACGAGTTCCCCTTGGCGTCAAGGGGAGCCCCGCATCGCAGATGGAAAAAAAACAAAAAATAAACAATTTTTTTTTTTTTTTTTTGAGGACAAAGTAGCTTCCCTCGGCGCCAAGGAGCCCCTAGCACACCTTAGCAAGTAATCATGAATCCTAAAACCAGGCCTTCACAAAAGCAGAAATCCTACACATCATCTTAATTGAGCTAGAGTACAAATTTATTATATCTTGAATCTTGATCACTTGTTGGGAGGTTGAGGGCTTCCTTTGGCGCCAAAGGGTCCCCCTCGCATCCTAGCAAGTGATCCAAAAAACACTTGACCTTTGCTCAAGCATAGCTAGAGCACATTTTAAATACAAGATTAATTTCTTATTTTTTCAAATTTTAGAAAATGGAATAGGGTTTGTAGATTGTCATGATTGAATAGAATACAATTTGTTATCCTCAACCATTGGTTGCAAGGCTAGAGACTCCTATTGGCACCAAGAAGTTCCTCTCACAAGCTAGTAAGTGATCAAGAAGTATAACCCAACCCATATATAAGCTTAGCTGGCTCAAGACCGTTCTTAAACATAGTATCTTTTATTCCATTTTTTGGATTTATTTCTTTTATTTTGAATGCCTTTCAATTTGAAATTACTTTTTTATCAAGCAATTATTTCTACAAAGAGATTGCAAGATCAAACCAAGAGTAGGGTGATTTATCTTTTAAGGTCAAGAGGTAACTTGACCGCCTGTTGACAAGATCCAAAGCTGCAGCACTATATGGAGCCTATTGACATTTTTGAATCAAAATGGGGAGGGGGTAACTTATTTTGGGGGGCGAGAGGTGCCTTCTTAGCCTACTAAAGGGATCAAAATTTGTAGCACCGTGCAATATCCAAAGAAATCTTAGGATTTTTAGAAATTTTGTTGTAGGCCTCATCACATTATTTCTCTTGCAAGGATTGAATGCTGAAGAAATGGTAGACATGCCATCATGCAACTATCCAAAATAGATCCTACAAATGGTTGTAGTAAATGGGTGTTCGACATAATGATTTGTTTGCCGCCACTTATGATGACTGCATTTGAGCCTTCATATAGATGACAAATTATTGAACATTTTTCAATGGCAGAACATCAAAATTAGATCCATCTAAGAAAGAGCTGAAGTTAAGAGGCGCTAGATGCAATGGTATTTGAAGAAGATCGTAAAGGCATCAAATGTCCTTTTTGGAGCATCTAATGTTGCAACGCGTATTCAACACTTGTAGGATGAAGAGGTATTTGGCAGTAATAAACTCAAGTTTGACCTAAAAAGACTCCCAAGGTGATTGCATGAAAGATCGGTACTGAAACATTGTCACAGAAGCAGTGCCGAAGCTTCTTTTTGCAATAAGTTTTGAAGCATGACTCGGATGAATTTGAAATTCTTATTGGAGATTCTTCTTATGAGTTTAATCATATCTTATATTTTTCAAAAAATTTCAAAAATCATTTTATATTTAAAAATCATATAAACTAATATGTCACGTTTTGAGTTTTAGGGTTTTTTACTATGTAAGGAGTCCCCAAATTTAATGATATAGAGCTGAAATTTCTATGGTCTATTTCCATAGTAGGAAGTCATATTTCTACCAAGGGTCATTAAAAAATATTTTATTTTATATCCTCTATGTCCATGCAAAGAGGGCTCCCTTGCTCGCGCAATTCTGAGCACTAAAGATGGTTTCAACATTATTTTTTTGGTGAAATCTCATTATCATAAAGTCTTCCTCCAGTGGCATTTTTCAATTTTTTTTTCAATTATTTTTCCTATTTTCTACAAATTAAAATGTCAAAGTATGTATTTTCTTAAAAATTTCAGCTCATCTTTTTTGTGAATAACTTTTGACCTAGATTTTTTTTAGGTTTGAAATTTTGGTAATATGCTATTTTCAATATTATACTAATTATCCATATTTTATTTTATTTTTAAAAATTTGTATGCAAAAGCTCATAGTACTGGGAGTACTAGCCAAAATGGAACAAAAACAGAAGGTCATTCATGCAACGACCCCCCATCGATTGGATAAAATGAAATTTTCTTAGCCAAGAGTATTGACTTCGTCCACACGCATACCTACAAAGTTCTGTGAGGAAGCAGAGAAGGTGGCTACCTTTGAACAAGTACTATATGCCACTACCACATTGGGGAGCAATGGTGACACTTTACAATAGCATATTGCAAGATTGTTCCACATGTTGAATGCAAATATCACGCCCAATAGCAAGGATCAAATATCACAAAAGGATGAAAAGACACTCTAGCTCTAATATACTATGGTAGAAAGAAATAGTGTAGCAGAAATAAGGATATTATAACAAATTTTTGGTTTTGCCCAAATAATATTCACTATTGTATTCAAGGCTCTAATTGCACTTGGGTAATTGACTAGCCTAAAGTACTAGACATTTAGCCTATACAAATGGACATTAATGAGGGTCTCCAAATGAAGGTCTTTGATATACATAGAAGTCTAAATATCTATGAATGCCTGAAATCTGAGTTTGAAATAATTTTGACTAAAGTTACACATGTAGCTGCAAAAGTGTCAATTTCTCTTTGAACAAATATTGTAATTATTTGATGGAATATTCTACACAACCTTCTTTCCATCCTTGCTTATTTTTCACACCTAAATCTTTTTCATCTTCACAATATAAATTTCCAATATTATAGGCAATAAAAAAAATAACAACCCTAATATAAGAAGTATATATCCACGGTAATAGGTCCACAATAATAGGTCCATGGATATAGGTCCTAAAATTATAAGAAACAAAAAATATTGACAATTTTTTTTGGTAACTACCTTTTTTCTTGATATTAATGAATTTTATATAATTTTTTTAAAATTTGGAGCTCACTGCTTACATAATTCCTGCTTACTGCTCACAATGCTAGCACGTGTGTGCAAAGACGTGAGCTTATAAACCTTCAATTTAGTTGCAGGTATGTACTTACAACCATTTGAATGTGTTTATAACTCATATATCTGTAATATAGATGTACTATACATGAAAAGAGTCTATAGCATAGGTACTAGCTATAATATAGACATCTATAATCATAAAAGGTGTCTATAATAGAGATTCCTAGGCTCGTGGGCTCATAGATTCTATGCTCATATACTAACGCTCCCTTGAGAATTTATAATGTTTGAAGTTACAATAAAAGAATAGAAATTTCGGGCCTTATCTATGGGGTAAAGATAGTTTAATTCAACTTTGTAGAAAAAAGGATAGTATCCAACTTTGTAGAAAAAGGGATAATATCCAACTTTGGTAGCTTAGACCATTGCTGAATAGGAGCTATGATGGCTACTTGTATGAAAATTTTCAAAAATAATAGAGGTGCCTATTATACACAATAAAATCTTGCAATGAAAGATTTAAAAGATTCAAATTTTTGAAAACCTGCTCTTTGGAAGAATCAAAATCAAAATGGTCAGCACAAATACTTTCTTCTCCAAAATCAAGTACCAAGGATAGGATTTTTTTTATAAATCTCATGTTGAATTTGCATTAAAATTTAAGCTAATGGTTCTAAAATTATTCTAAAACTTCCATTGTTTTTTGTCCAATTAGAGCATCTTTTTGAAAAAATAATTTGTAGGATTCATTTTTGAAGGCAATTTTTACAATTTAACCCCTAAAGGACCAATCCGTTTTTTGGCAACATAGCAATTTTGGATAGCTCACTATGAACGGAGTTTTTATTTTTTTTCTTTGAAAATTTCACAAAACATGTGCCCAAAGAGGTGAGAGTTATTAAGAATTCTAGTTTGTGGGTAGGTTTGGAATCCAGAGACTCCATACCTACCTACAAATTGGAATTCCTAATAACTCTCACTTCATTAAACGAAATGGAGTGATTTAAACTTCTCCACTCTTAAATGTTTCCTTAGAACCACTTCCAACTTTTTCATTTTTCAGAAAAGTGATTTTTGAAGGAGTTTTTTGAGTCGCCCGGGTTGCTTGCCACATGCAAAAAATTACTTATCATACAATAACTTTTTAACTGTGCAGTCAAAAGTTATGAAAATTATTGGACCTTAAAGCTACTCCTTGGGCACATGTTTTGTGAAATTTTCAAAGAAAAAAAATAAAAACTCCGTTCATGGTGAGCTACCCCAAATCGCTATGTTGCCCCAAAACAATGTTTGGTTCTTTAGGGGTTAAAAAAAAAAGTTCTATATAATTTAGTTTCCTTGCTAGAAAAATCTCACCATTGGAATTTATGCATTTTTGTTCCATCTTAGAGATATTGAAAATTTAGATTTTCCTTCTACCTATTTCTACTTAATAATTTTTTTAAGTATAAAAATTTAGTTTTTTTGGATTTGTTTTTCCTAGATTCTCAACCCAATTTTCCATCAAAAAGATTTAAAGCTCAAAACTTTGTATTGTAGTGCAAAGAATTAAAGTTAAGAACGTTCAAAGTCAAATGATCTAGTCCTACAATGTACTGAAAAACTTGTTTTTTCCACTTTAAATGCATTTTACAATCTGTGAGGTCAAATATTTTGAAAAATTTTCCATACATTTTCATACTAGTTAGATGTGAGATCCTATGGTTAGATGTGCAAAAAATCAATTTTCAATTTTTTTTACTCTTTACTATAGAAATGGCGGTTTTGAGTGTTTTTTGGCAATAAAAAAGGCATTTTTTTTTTTCCTTCAGGGGTTATTGACTTGTACTACTATGAAAATGTATGGAAAAAATTTCAATCTATCTAGATTTATAGATTGTGAGATATAAGCGTTCAAATTTTAAAAAAGTATTCATAGCTTATTCAATCGGCAATTGTTTGCCCTCTTTATTAGCACAATGCCCAAAGCTACTCCTAAATTTTCAAGCCCTGGCTATAACTTTTGATTGATGCATCTAATTAGAAAACATATCACACTTCTAAGGTAAAAACTTCACTTTCATCCATTCAAAAATGACTTTGTATGACATTAAAAGAAATTTCAAGCTTCTGGAGGGCTGCTCTAAAGTAACAAACAAAGCTATTAAACTGTAGGTTTGACTTTTGCAAAAATAGCCAAAGCAAATAGTCAGCTTGTCTAACTTTCGCGAAAATAGGCAGGCCATGACTATTTTTGCAACTATAAAATGTATTTGCATTTTGTGTTTTTTGTTTAAAACACATGAAACATTGTATAAGTAATTTTTAATGTTACAAATGGTGTTGAATAATCGACAATTGTTTCAATATTTAAGTTAATTAAATCAATTCAAGCCACAAAATTTGGCTTATTTGGATTCAATTTGACTTAGTTGAAACATATTAAGTTTTAAATAAGCCAAATTAAGTGGCTATTTAGGTTAGTTGCAACTAGATTCAATAGCCACTTAATTTGGCTTATTTACATCTTAATTTGTTTCAATTTAATTAATTTATGGGTTGCAAGATGAGAAAATGAGTAGTGTTTATGGAAATAGGATAGTGATAGGATAATTATCCATGTGAGATATGTATCTTCATTCATTGTCAAGTGAATGAAGATACATATCCCACATGGGTTGCTAATCCTACCACTACCCCACTAAAGAGCTCTTCCTCTCTTTTATTTACTCACCAAGTGTCACATTAGAAGAGATTTGAGGCCCCTAAGAGACTGCAAGTTATCTTGCATTCCCGCAATGTTCCTAGACTGCGGAAATGCAGGAGAACTACTGGCTGATGACTTGATGTGGCTGAGAGTGTGCCACATCATTTTTGGAAGAAAAAAAAAATTAGCTTAAAATGATATTTGTGAGAAAAAAAGATTCTGACAACCTGTACTGGCTATTCACAAAATTGGACCAAATTTGGGAATGGTCCTGAAATGGCCCTCCAATGCCTTCAAATCTCCCTTAATGTTGAAGTTAGTCCTTTACATTGCCATAAAAAAAAATTTAGTGGTCGATGGTCATTTGATTATTTTTTGACATTTTTTTTGGCACAAGTTGGTTTGAGTGCAAGGTGCATCCAAATATAAAGTGTTAAAAAATCAGAGTAAAGGTGCATTAGAGTACCGGTTTACCTTGAAAAATTTAATACTTTGGATTTAGATTTTAAACCATTGCTGAGCAATTTGACATTGCCACTTTAGATGAATGGGTTAGGGAAAAATAATAATTTGTAAGAAAAAACACACTAATCTGTAGGATCCTTGAAGGATTGTGGAGCAGTCCTTCGGAGGCTTTGTTTTTTTCCTAATAACTTATCTAAGTAGCCTGCAGCCAAGCCTTCAAAAAGTTCCATAGAAATTTATTGCTCTTTAGAGGTTAAATTTTTAGAAATTTCACCATACTAGGCATAATCTATATAAATTATAGATTTATACTAGTATAGTGAATAACAAATTCTTGCATGTTATTGCTTGAATGGCAATTATAGTCTTGCAAGTTCAAACAACAAAAAATATATGATTTTTGGACGTATTTGATTGAAGTTTTTAAATGGATATAAACTGAATTAAGAAAAGTTCATTATTTTTGTATAAATAGCAAAAAAGTCATTTCTAATGTCAAAATCAATTCTCAAAGAACAGATAAATTCAGTAATGCAAATAATATGCTTAAATGCCATCAATAATTTCATAATTTGTTTCAAATATACCCCCTAATTTAATCCATATTTGCTCAGCTATCTACTACACTAGTACGTGGCGTGGGTGATAAATGTGTTGAAGTTGAAGTATACACTTCTTCCAAGTAATGTTCATTGAAGATTCTTCATGAAAAATTCAGAAAAACATGGTACTAATTAATGGTAGTAATCCCATGTAATATATCATATGAAATCCAAAGTGTGCGATGATTTCTAATTGATCCTTTACCGAATATTGTCCCATTCTCTTCCGCACAAATTTTCCTTGGTTCGATACTGAACCCTAAAGACACCGTCACAGCTTTTACTTAAATCTAATGTCATCAACGTTTTTAGTGCCGAGACCTGTTCTAGTGATGTATTTCAATCAACCTCCATGAGCTGCGTTACGTATGACAACGTGAACATGCATGCCATCAATGTACCTGGATGAAAAAAGTAAGATAAAATTGATTCTCTTAGTCGAAAGTACAGTGAGTCATTGCCGGCTGTTGCACAAATATTCAGAGCCGCCGTAATCCCAAGAGTAGGTAGCTTAATAGAGTTTTAATGGATGTCATTAGGGAGTGCCGCTACACTAATGTAAAGTACTGTATGGGCTTTGGATATATAAGTGGAACTTCCAGTACTCCGCCAACTAGTTTCAGCTTCTCCCTTCAGCTTTACCTGTACGTGCTGGTTCGCAGTCCTTCCCAGTTCATTTTTCCTCGTGTGCTCAAATCTGTATTTCGAGCTGCACTCTGCATCTGCCTTCCTTTAGCAGATTCCCTGTCTAGCTAGCTGCATATGTTCCATCCCATTCCCCCGCACGCTCTCCATCTCTACTGATTCACAGATATATCCTGACATGGTTTGCAAAGTTCCGATCCGCTTCGTGGAATTCGATCGAACTGTTACAAGATAGCTAGCTAGTTAGCATGCATCAGCAAGCACATTAACTGCAAGATTGTTGCAGGCATCAAACAGAGTGAAAGCCCACTTAGTTCAGCGCAATCTAGCTGATCGATGTATGCATGCTAGATTACAACAGTACTGATATACTGCATGCATTTTATGGTAGTTCATCGACCAGAAGGAAAGTTCCAGTAGGTTTCTTTGATATATTGCTATTGCGAAATTAGAGGTCATGTCTCGTACAGGGAGATCAGGGATGCTGATTTCTTGCTTGCAAGGGATTCAGCACCGGATTGAAGAAGAGCCGGAGCCAGAACTTGCAATCGAGCGTAGCTGCCAAACTGTAGAGTCTCCGAAAACGACGAAGTGGGAGAATTCGGCTGGCTTGAGCTGTGCTTCTCTCGATGTCCTTGAAAGAAACCAGGAGCTTGAGCAGAGGCTGGCGAAGTTGGAAAAGGTCGTGGCAGAAGATAACGAAAGGTCAAAGAAAAATCGACCACTGGGAATCAGCTCTGCTTCGGTAGCCCTTCAGAGGCGCAACGCTGAACTGGAGAAGCAGCTTGCGAGGTTGGAGAATCTTGCAATGAAAGAGTACAGAGTTTCCGGGGAGGATCTCATGCCGACAATATGGGGCAAGGGGTCGATTCGTTGTATCGATAGTGAGCAGCAACTTCTCATGGACAAGAGAAGAGACGAGAGAATTCGAAACCTTGAGCTCAAGAAAATGCTTCGGCAAGCTCAGGAGCTCGATCTGGCTTTCCTCGTGGACGCGACAAGCAGTATGGAGGTAATCTACTTACAAACCACCATTGAATCAATTTATTACGCCTCCAATTCATCGAAAGTGAGCATGCATATAGCTAGTTTGCACGACATCAAACCGCTTTCACTCAATATATATACAGTATTTGGGCACGTTTCAATCAGTGAAAGTTTCTCATACTGTTTCTAGTGCTCGACAACTTAAATGACTGCAGGAATCGATAATCGAGGTGAAGAACCTGGCTCCAAAGATTGCAACTGATGTCAAGAAGGCGTTTCCCAAACTAAAGCTCCGCGTGGCGTTTGTGTCATACCGAGACTACGACGAGTACGATCAAGACGAAGCAGACAAGTGCGATTTTACCGACAGTTTCGAAGGTGAGGTTTCACCGATAGTTTGAGGAATTTTCCGATTGCATGTCACAAATGAGACCTACAAGGAGGCTTCCCTTTGATCGATAAATATGGCAAGTGCAATTGTACAGTTCTTTTCCATATCATCTGAAAATAGCCTTGAAGATAATGGAAACTCCTGCAGGTCCTGAGAGCGTATTCGAAAGTGCAATAGCCAAAGTGGAAGCAGATGGGGGTGGGGACCCTCCCGAGGACGTGTTCACTGGGCTGGAGCGCGTGGCAACTCTAAACTGGAGGTCCAAAACTCGAGTCCTCATTCACATCGCTGATGCGCCTTGCCACGGCAACGAATTTCACGACGAGTTGGAAGATGATTACCCGAACGGGGACTCCAAGGGCCGGGACATCAGCAAATTGTTGGCAGCTCTTCGCCATGACTGTCAGATCCTAAACTACCTGTTTTGTCATATCACCGACCACACGAAGAAGATGATGAAGGTGTTCCGAGAGCGCGCTCCTCAAGGGGGGTGGATCCAAGAGGAGAAGCTTGACAAGATTAGTCGCCTGCTGGAGGTCGTGGTGAGTGCTTCCTGCGGGAGTATCACGGTGTCTTCTCGAATAGTTGGTGAAGGTAAGGCAATTTCAATTCCATTAGCTAGTTTTCGATTGCATGCCAAAATGAGATGCGCAAATATGTTAGCCTGGACTAGATCTTTTCCATTGATAAATATGCAGGAATATTAATGCTATGGAACAAACCTTTGCGAATTTAATTTGATAAACGAATTGCAAGAAACTTGTTATTTGCAAATGAATTTCCAGGTGTGTTGAAATCAGCCTTTTCACTCGCAGCCATACAAGGAATTAGCAATATCCCCCAAATTCTCAGGGGAAGGTGAGACTAAAGACAATAAATTTGTTTGCATTCCTACATTTTCAATTCAAGGGATTTGTATAGATTAGCATGTTCTCGCATAGGGGATTTTATTTGTATGGTTCATCTGCCTCAATTTTCTCTGTTGCATAATTTGGTGTGAATTTCATGAAAAAACCGCAGGTCCATCTGTGTCCAGGTATTTGCCGGTGGCATGGAAGAAAGAAATACCGCAGTGGAACAATATCAAGCGGCAAAAAGGAGTGCAATTCAGTTACAAGTAAGAACACAGTTGATCGGCCCTCTCAATTCATTTGTCAGTGGCATTTACTGTATATATAGCCTCCGGAGCTAAATTTTTTGTTTGATTTCCCTGAGTAATGCAGGCTCCCGGCTACTTTGGAAGATTTATTAAAGATTGTGGATAAAAACAGATCGTTGGTGTTGGTGTTGGAGCAAAAGCCTGCATTAACCGTACAGATTGCACTTAGACCTTTCTCGGATGAAGGGAACCTGAGGTGGCCATATTACGCACAAGTGCACGAGGCTGCATGGACTCCACCAAGGTGCGTACATCTCCTAGCTAGCAGAGCTTTGAAGCATAGCTAGCAAATGGTGAACAATGCAGGATATTAAGCATTCAAACCCATCTTAATAACTTCTGAACACGTGCTCTGACTTTCCGTACGATTTGAGTTCATTGAGAGTAGGGATTTGCTGAGCATTCCCGAGATCATCACGATCCTGGTAATGGCATTCACAGCTTGAAAATACCTTGCATACCGTAACCGGTACCTTGCATACCGTAACATGCATGATCTGGCTCTGCTTAACTTGGGTACCTTGTGGCATGTTTGAAGGTTACTTTGAATATGCTCATGGTTGAACATTGCAGAAAAATGGTAGTGAAAAGATTCAAGGACCTTTTTGGAGAGGATGTCAGCAAGGTGCACACATTAGAGGCATATTGTGAGCAAATGGAGGTGCAGACAGTCGCAGCTTTCATGGCCGAGCACTTCAACCAGGAATTGGAGAGGTAAAAATTCCTTTTTTGGCTAGGGTAAATGAATAAAACTTCTCATGCCATGAAGCACCGTTGCAAGTGAAAAACAAATATGTAAGAAATCTTTCACTTTCAGAATCATTGGTATACTGGATTCAAGGTTGACGACTAATATATATGGAATCTCATCACAACTAGCACCTCAACTGTCTTTTGAACGATTGCTCTATCTTGTCGTTTTGACACAGGTTATCGGGGCACACTGACTACAAGACCGTGCAGTTCTCGGCGGTTTCGGTACTCCAAGTGGGAGATTCAACGTACTACAACATGGAGATGTGGTTGGAAGGGAGATGGATTCGATACAGCAACAACGTGAATTATGTGAACACCAAGGAGTACTCAGACACTCTACATGCCTTCTCTCACTGGACATACCAACGTTCCAATGGTTTGCTCATGGTGACCGACTTGCAAGGCGTGCAAGTGGAGGTCTCCAAAGGGAAGAATGTGTTCATGTTGTGTGATCCCGCGGTTCACTGCAAGCATGTCTACCGCTACGCAAGGACCAAGACCAACTGGAGCACTGCAGGAATGGACAGCTTCTTTGAAACCCATCGTTGCAACAGCATTTGTCGTAGCCTCAATCTGAAGCCCAAATCTCAATTCCAGCTTCACCTGTGAGGGTACTATCATCAATTGATTGCATGAAGTTTGAATTCGCCCGCAATCCTGGTTGTGAACATTGCGGGCGTTGTTAATTACTATGAGGTGCTCAGATCTTTTATGGTACCTTCTCTCATCTGAGCCCGTAGGACTTCTCAAATAGTCTCGATGCGAATGTACAGTACATAACCGGTTTTCAATTAGAATCTCAGGTTGCACTCATTTATCGACCTTTCAGCATTCCCGTCAGCATTGTACATAGTGTTAAGCTGGAATCATTTTGGGTATGATGAGGAAACTGAATATACCAGAGGTGGTGTCGCTGGACATTATTACTAGTTTTGTTTCAAGGTACTACTGAAACTTTGTGCAGATATGCATTTCTCATGAACTACAAAAATGGTTTTGAATAGTCTAATTATGATATTTGGAGCTACATGTTGAGATGAATGTTTCGGTGTCTCAAAGTCTTTCTTGAGAATCATGCGTATGCCATTCTTACTGTTCCATTGAACTGATCCTAATTTCTCCTAATTTGTCAAAGTATTGTGTTGTAATCTTTCAGAATTGCAATATCTGTAGATTCCCAATGACTCCCACCTGAATTCAATCACAACCATAACATTCTAAAAGAAATCAGAGATCCATTGAAATTGTATTGTTGTCAAAACACTCAAGAATCATCCTTATTGCGAGTCAAACAAATGTGACCACTTCATGAATCCTTTTGAAGGCACATCCTTCCTTGATTGACACCTGAATTTTTATTTTGCAATCTTCCAATATCAAACTGTGGGAAACTTTTGGCTTGGTTGAAGATGTTATGACCTTGTTTGGCTTGTGCTTTTCCATCTAGTTTCAAGCACTTAGTTTTGTATATTAGTAATAGTAACTATCGAATTTAGCTTCACATTATTAAATTTATCAATTACTAGAATAGTGCTTTTGTTGTGAAAAAGAATCTATGATGATCTTTGTAGGATGTAATTTTGGAATACACACTTCATCCAAATGACATTCATATATTGAAGAATTTTCAAGAGAAAAAACCTAGTTGTAATCCCATATAATATAAAATATAAATAACTTAAATCAGTTAAATTAAACTCAATGACATGACCATATTTGGGCGTAAAGATACATTAGTGACATCCAAAAAACCGACTGAAAAGAATAAGATAGACCTTGTCATGTTTGTGGAAAGTACAGTGTGTCATGGCAGGCGGTTCACGATGTTGCTAAAGCCCTATATACTAAGAGTCAATGTAACATTAAGAGTAGGTAAATAATGGAATTTAATCCCTAAAGGACCAAGGGGTAGTCCAAGTTTTTAAAATTATGAAGATGTATTATAAAATGCAACTTACAACAATAATTTAATGATGAATATCTAACAATA
This sequence comes from Neckera pumila, assembly GCA_963969595.1. Classification (NCBI taxonomy): domain Eukaryota; kingdom Viridiplantae; phylum Streptophyta; class Bryopsida; order Hypnales; family Neckeraceae; genus Neckera; species Neckera pumila. Next base: position 24,978,489 of record OZ018408.1, read on the forward strand.
GTAGTAAAATATAATTATAGATCATATCCATTAGAAAAATTCTCGGGCCTCTGGATGGCCCCCAGTTTACGTGTCTAATGTCACCTACATTAACGTCACCTACATGCAGAGCCTGCTTGTGCATCATCAAGAATTCTGTGACATGGAAGGCGGTTGTACAGGTGTGATCGTCCGTCCAATGAGAAACTCAGATTTAGGTACAAATAAGCTTGTGTACTTATGTGTTCTCGACTTTCCAATATTCACGGGCTTCTCTGCTTTTGAGTTGCAATTCCACTTGTTATTCCTTTTGTGTGGCTTCTATTTAGTATTCACATGAGAAGTTTACTTTTGAGCAAATTTTGCTTCATTTTGTGCAATGGCTATTGGAGCGATTGAATCAGTTAGTATTGAAAATATTTCTGAGGCAGGGCTTAGGGTTTCACTAAGAGTAGAAATTGATTCGTGGATTTCTCTTAGACTGGGGAAAAATGGAGCGCATGCAAAAGATGCAACAAGGCATGGCGGATTTGATAGCATTGAGGGTTCTTATAAGGCAAAATTTTTGGGATTCCACATGAGTCCCAGATGCAGAGGCATTTTGGCAGTGCAAGTGCAACACGCATATCGGTGGCGTCAGTTGGACTTAGATCCCGCAGTCCAAATTGAACAAGCGGCTTTAAATTGTAAGTTAGAATCATCCTTACTTTATCACATACTTATCATTGTATTGTTGCTTCATTTTTCTTTTAGATGTTGATGGTTGTCATTGCAAAACTCACAGGTTCAAATTTCATTAATCCAGACTTCTTGAATTGTCCTCCATTGGGGAAGTTGATGCAAAGGGAATCAATCCTTTCAGGAAAAAGAAAGTTGAATGAATGTTACAATCCGATTGTCTTGAGACTTTTCCTACTCATGGGATCTTTTGCTTATTATGATGCAATATTAAAGATTGCTGGTAGTAAGATGGAACCATTCATGCTATTATAGGTCTCAATGTATGTGTCATGAAGTTCTATGACCCTGCATGTCTTGCATGGAAGGACATGTTAGCAGTAATATACTAGTAATTGAGAAATACTATGTACAAATCCTTTAAAATTTTGCCATTAGTATTTATGTTAATATGAAACGATTCAAGTTCTTGATTACCTTATTCTTTGCTTACTATTGATTTGTTATTTTTTACAGACCTGTATTTGAGCAACTTCAAAGAATGGATATATCCAGAGACCATCACGGGAGTTATTGTGGTTCTTCAAGCTGAGATTGGAGAGCGTACTCATGGCGTTAGGTCACATGCTGAGCTCTTGAAGGACAGTGTTTTATTTTATAATGCTTGATATACACCAAGATCAAATCCTTCGACTTTTGGGACATTGATCACAATTCTACTTCCTAGACTTGAATCATCGGAATGGCTATTGCCAGACATGCATACAACTGAAACTTTCAAGGCCAAATTTTGTAGGGATTTTCAAAGTGCAATGAAGCCAACTATCGGAAGCAAGCAAACACATTTATTATGGTTTTTACCTATTCACGTCTTTGTTGATTTGTTTGCGGTTGCAAGTTCTAATGCTACAAGGAAGCCAACAATGTTTGTTTTCAAACCCGTAAAACAAGAACTCATAAATTCCCTGATGGATCAAGGATGGAATCTTAAAGTTTCAATAGGCATTGATCACATCAAATGCATAGTTGATCCTACTTTAGTGGTATTCTGTTATCACATTGTCAGGTTAGTTTTGTATACAAATTTTGCAAACAATAAAGAAAGATAAGTTGGTCTTAACAAATGGGAGGCTTTAGACAATTTTGAGCCTGAAACTATTGTGACTATCCAATATGAGATGGGAGACTTGTGGAGCCAAGAGTTGGAAGTTGGAATGTCATGGTCCTTGTTAGAAGTGAGAAAAGAATTAGAATCCATTTAGGAACTACAACTGAGTTTCGATTGTAGATTATTGACGGTATCAGAGCAACTACAGTCAGTTATAGAAATAAAAAGAAGAAGTTTGTCACAGAGCTGTTGCCACCAAAAAAGATTTGCCTTATAGAAACATTAATAAGAGCTCTTATCAAGATTTAAAAGGTTATTGTACATTTGGTCAATTGAAATTGAAAGAACTTACCTATATGTTCTTCATGAGTATTATTGCTTGTGCATGCCTCTTCAATGATTGGCACCCACTTACTACCTTGGCGTCAACATTTGGATCTCCATACTGCACTATGAGCAACTGCATTGGATTGTATAGAAGCCTTCCGCCTTGAAGCTATTGCTTCCTCAGCCTCTAGAGTGTTGGACTCGTTCGCAAAAATCTTTGTAGTCTTATTTCGGAATCTATGGGCTATAATGCGGTACCAATGTTGAAAAGTTTGTACCAAAGGACTCTTCTTCACTCTACCTCCTGGGTGTTGGGTGTGATGTTGGTAGGCTGTCTTGGCGGCATGATGACTATTTTCTATTCTCTGGCAACTCCATACAGCTAGAGAATTGTACTTCTCTACAAAAAACACAGCATGTTGTACTGGAACATGTTGTTTGACAAGTTATGTGATTTAATTAGATTTCTTTGGCAATCTAGCAGTTATAAAATACAATTGTACAAGGTGATAGTTAGAAGGTGTTGATGCCATTATAGATTATTAAAGATGTAATTTACATATAAAATCATTAATTAAAGAAACATACCATATAATGAGTCACATGATGTTCCCCGAAGCATTTCACAAATAGCCTACCCCATGCTCCAATCTTGTATTTAAAGTCTGTAGCTGATTGATTCTCTTGCAACTTCATACCTTGGCAATAAGGCCATAATTCATCTAATAACCTCCAGAGCTCAATACTGTCCCTTTTATCTTGACCCCTGTTTACAAAGTTTTGCTCAGCATTCACAACATCGATATATAACTTCCGTGGTGTAGGTCCTCTAATTGTTTCAGGATTGAGCTTGAAAAGCTTCATAGCATGTGGTCCACTAAAAGAACACTTGTTTGGAATGCTGTTACACTTCCTTGATAAGTCCTCATCCTTAAAAATGATGACATTGCCATTGTGGGCTCTAGTGAATGACACAGCTTTCTGCATCTTGATGATAGCATTTTTTGTTGTGCTTCGTTTCATATCACCCACACTTGCATGCATGAAGTGTAGATGCACAAGATGTTTTATTGAACATCATTGTTGACATAAAAATATGGTTTGTTTTACTTAATGTCTATAAAAATGCGTTCCAAAAAATAGTGAAAACATCCCAAGAAACATGGGTTTCTTATAGTGTGGGCTGGGTTCGACAATAATGGGCTAGGCTCTACAGGCTTTGGACACACCAAACCCAGAGTAGGGTTCCCAAGCTTGTTTGAGTCACCTTCAGCTGGCCTCCCTCCTGCCACAAGTTCAAAACAGACGCCTCGCTCTCGCTTTGGATTCCTTCCTCTACTCTCAATTATAATCCTTCAACTTGCTGCGCGCCCCTCTCATGTAGAGTTGAGGAAATGAATGTTGCGAGTGGTTGTCAAATTTCCATTTAGGTTTGTGTGATCCAAGTATGCTCAAGGGCTTGTCGGAGGGCTGTGAAAGGTGCGTTGGGTGGCGCTTCCAACAATAGAACAACCAACGGATCCGCCAGTACCACCGCCGCATTTGGCCAAGGAAGCAAGTATAATTGAAGCGTTTGTAAGAGCGGAAACACAGAATTCACATAAAATTGATAGAATTTTGGGATGCATGAGTGAGGATTTTTTGAGAACGCTCCCAATGAAGAGAGGTTGTCGTAAACTTCCACGCCATCTTTTGCCGAGAGAGTGGAGACACAAATTCTATCACTCAGTTGCCGGGTTCCTTGGTTGATTTGATCAGAGACAATTTCCTGAAGAAATTCTATACATTGTGAGAGATACACTTTGGCCGGAAATTAGGATTTTGAAGGATGGTGAGGAGTGCTAAGAGGCTTGTTGCGAGATCGCCGGTGGCCCTACCAACCAGAGACTGCTCAAGCAAGGTTCCAGTGTGCATGCTGACAATCGAGGAGGGCGAGCTGGTGGTGGGACGACAAGGCGTGGGAGAGGATGTGGCCTCAGATTTTTGTCTACTTCTCCTCCACACACACCACATATCACACATGAGGGGTGAACTAATCCGGAGGTGCACGTTTTGCAAACGACAGCACCTTTGCTACAAAACCAATTGCGCTGACGAGCGCTTCAATTCAGTGAGGGAAGTTCAGGCCACACGGAAGATGCTGGCGTTGTAGAGGCAAAAGATGTTTGCAGAGATGCAGCAAATGACATGTCACAGGAGGTCTTCCCTCGGGTCAGTAGGACAAAGATTGCAAACCACAAGGACTTGTACGCCCCCGGCGAATTTCCAAGGCAGGTGTTCGTACCAATAGGAAAACTCAGTGGGGTGCCAAAGAAATGGGCTCACATTGAACGTTTTTTGGCGACCATTCATTCAATGCACACTAGCCTGGCCATTAGAGAGGAGATTTACCGTGTCAATTTCTAGAGAACTACTGGGTTTTTTGACATCCGAGCCGCTGACTGCATCGACGTCAGCACGAGGATGGCTTTGGTTGAGTACGATGGACTTCCGACGCTGCCATAAGGAGGCGATTTGTTGCAAAAAGAGAAGCAAGTCAATAGTGATGGTAGTGACAACGACCACAAAGAGGGTAGCAATAGCGATGCATTTTCGGAAGAATTCTTAGCAAAGTATAGGATTTATTCCGGAGAGAGATTGTATAAACCTAAGGGCAAGAAGACTGCCGACAAAGGGAACCACAACAAAGTACCTGCAGCGGTCGGGCTTGCAAGTACATCATTCTTTGGGCTTCCTCCATCGCAGTCCAACCGGGGGAAAAAAATTTAGTGTTACCATTCTCAAGCCTTGTCAAAGCTCTATCTGGGGCAAGTGAACTATCAGAGGACTCTGAGGCCAGCAACTAGGAGGCTATCTTTCAAGATTTCCCCGAAGCCAACCCTTATGAGGCTGATAGTGATTCTAAGAGTTTGGTAGCGGACCCTACTGAGCTGCATACGGAAATAGGGATTTATGGAGAAAAAATTGAGAACCTCTCATATGAAGAAAAGTATAGTGAGTCAAGGTGGGAGAGTCGGGATTGGAAATTCAAAGGATCTTGTCGTACTTACAATGGACCTAATCCAGGTCCAACTTCTTTTTATGGTCTCTGCAATCCTAAGGGCTAAGGTCCACTCCTTTTTTTCGTATTTCTGGCTGCATACAATTCTAAAAGAGATAGTGAATCAAACAAATTATATGGGGCCCAAGTAGTCCACAATGTTGATGGTAATAGAGCAAATAGGCTAAACGGTGGCCCATAGTGGAAGACACTCACTATGAATCCCTAAAAGCTTGGTTAGGAATCGTGGTCTACATAGGCTTGAAATCAGAGCCAACATTGAAAGATTACTAGACACAAGATTCCTTCTTTGATTGCCCTATTGTGAGAAATACTATATCTAGAGATCGGTTCTTGAGTATTCTTAGAAATATCCATATTGTAAATAACAACAAGCTCCCTATCAACCGTTTAGATCCCAAATTCGACAAGCTAGGGAAGGTGTGGTGGCTAGTGGAGAGTTTTGTATCAATTTGCAAGAAATTGCTAAATCTGGATAAATTTCTCACTGTAGACAAAATCATGATAGCATACAAGGGTCATTACTATAATACTTGACAAATAAGCCAGTAAAATATGGCATAAAGGTCTTTGCTACTGCTTGCTCTATTACACGCTACGTTTGAAACTTTGAAGTCTACATTGGTGCCAGCACGAAGAGTAGCAGTAGCAATCAGTTGATGGAAGCTCATAAGATGTTACGCCTGACAGATGATTTGTTCCACCATGGTCATTGCATAATAGTAGACAACTTCTTTACCAGGGTGAAGCTATTTGATACCTTATTGTCAAAGGGGTTCTTTGCCACAGAGACGTACAAGAGTAATGCAAAATTCTTCCCAAAGAATTTGACTGGGCACCACATGAGTGACAAGGAAAATAGAGGTAGCTTATTTCCAAAAATGCATGCTAGACAGCAAATGGCAATAGTGTGCTGGTTTGATTTATAAATTATGCATTTCTTGAGCACACACAATAGTCCCCTCCCTTTGAACTGCTTCACGCAACGTTGGATTCACAATCGACATGTAGTTTTGTCCACTTGCCCACTGGATTTGGATTACGTGACCCATATAAGGGGCATAGATGTCGTTGATCAAAATCATTAGAGATATACCTGCCAGATCCACTCGAATAAATGATGGCATTGCCTCCTACTCTTTTTCATCGACACTAGTTTGGGTAACTTGTATATCCTGTATGACTTAGACTATAGTCACAGAGGTCTTCGCCCCATGTCCAGAAAGATGTACCATCATGCAATTGCAACCTGATTGTCGACGGGTGTGAGCGTTTATTTACACACTCTTGATAAATAAGCGAGCACAACCGAGTTCTCGTTTTCGTGTGGATTCTTATATGATCTATGGGTGCCTAGCGCCAATCCATTGTGCCTTTCAAGCAATGGATCTTGTTTTCCTATATTTCCTATATTCCTAACATCCACAATATACACGAAAACCAAAGATTTGAACTACTTGATGATTTCTATTCTAACTTCTTAGTCAAAAAGAGGTCTTGGTGATTTCGAACTCAACCTAGTTACAGTCTAAATTTATCTATCCTAAGTCATAGAGAATCTCATGCCATTTCTAAAAACCTAAAGCTTGACCCTAGCCCCTTCTCCTAGCAAAAGTTATGGGCGGATGAAGTTTAACCCTTCCGGGGCTAATTAAACTTCGCCCACGATTTAGGTGATGTTTCCTAATTCAATTAGTTTTGAAATTTGAACCTTAGTCTTACAAAATCAAGACCTAACCAAACCCTAAGTTTTGACTTGGATAATGGATTTTAGGTCAGCTTCATCCGTTCCTTGACCTAAACTTCATCCTTGAATAATTCCTAGGATTTGTGGTATTTTCCAAAGTCCAAACCACTTTAGGGTTACTTTAGGATCCTAATTTGACTTCCTAATCCTAGCTTTCTCCTTTGATTAGGATAAGGCACCTTAAATCTTTCTACCCTTGTTCCTTGAGGTTTTAACTAAGCTTTGGTAAATTACTATTTTTAGGGTTTTCAAACTTGTTCCTTCTAGATGCTAACCTAAGCTTTCCAGAATGTCCTCTTGCTTAATATTTCACTTATCCCATCAAAAGTTATTGATGGATGAAGTTTGACCGCTAAGTAGTGTTTAAAACTTCATCTGTTGATTACTCCTAACCCTAGTTTGATAATTAAGTTTTGATTCCATTTTTGAAATCTAGGTTACTTCTAATTATTATTTCCTAATTTAACTTGTCTTGTTTATCTTCTAATTATTTTTCATCCGATTTAGATCCTAAACTTCATCCCTCCATATCTCACTCGTTTTAACTCCAAATCTTAAGCGTAAGATGGTTTTGGAAAGCCCTAATTCTAATCTACAAGTTTTGAAATCTAAACTTGAGAAAGATTCTAGGTTTGATGCTCTGAATTGGTCTCCAACTTCGGCTAAGTGTTTAGAATTGCTAATCTAAACATTAAAAAAGAAAGGGAAGTGTTTAGTAATTTACCTCAAGTTGGTTTTCATCCGCGGTGTTTTAGAGTAGCTCCTGGAGATATTCTTTATCCGCCATCTTCAGGGGCTATCTTGAAGTTTTGCTCACTGCTTGAAAATAGGTATTTAATACAAATTTCCTAATTCTTTCCTACTTCCTTCTTTTCTTTCTATTGCTTCTCCTTCCTTTTCTTTTGGGACTATTCTACTTCGATTCTTTTAATATTCCAAAGGTTGACTAGTCTTGGAATAAAATAATTGAAGTCAACTTCTAACAATAATTGACTCTTCAACTTTTTAGTCAATTATTATTCTATCCGAACTTTTATGGTTCTAATTGTCTCTCCTAGATTTCCACCTAATCCTATCTCCTTCCTAAATTCCCTTCTAACTACCAAATTGCCACTTCATCTCTCTAAATGTTCAATGTGGTTTTGAAGTTTCCAAATGTTCTATTTTCTATGGTTTTTTAGTCTCCTTTGGCAATGGAAACGTTGCCAAGGGGGACTCTAACCTCCTACCTTCTCCTTCACTAATTTCTACTTTTAATTTTTAATTGCTTATGGATTCTTCCAAGCAAGGCCAAGGGAGGTAAGTGCTAGTTGTTTGTGTTTTAAAGATGTATCAATGGTGTTTTTGCTTTCCACAATTTTTGAGATAGTTTTTTACCAAGCTCAAGACTCCAGCATACAAGCCAGCACCCCAGTTCACAACCCACAGCACCCCAGTTCAACACCCCAGCATCCCAGTTCAAAACCCCAACACCCCAGTTTGACACCCCAGCAACACCCCCGTTCAGTCCAGCAGAGGCCCCGCTCACGAATCCCCTACATGCTCCCTCGCCACGCCACGTGGCGTCCCATAGTTGGCCGGACCCGTGCAGCCGTCAGCTTGCGTGGCGGCCCGTGGTTACCGGACCCTTGCGGCCGAATTCCGTCGGGGGAGGTCTGTTGGCCGGTTAGTCCGCATGGCTGGTCAGGTTCGTTTTGTTCTTCTACTGGTCCTCTAGGCTGGTCTTGGCTGGTTCGTGCTTCGGCTTGTGGGGGGGGGGGGGGGGTCCAGGGACTGGTTAGTTTCGGGTTCGTTTTCCTTTGGCTAACTGGACTTTTCCAAACTAAAATAAAACAAAAGTAGAACAAGAAGTCTAAGTAGGCTTCAAAGGTTCTAGCCTTTCGGAGGTTTTTTTTAACTAGTATCCGTAGTGACTTGGAATTTTGGTGATTATTTTGGGGAAGTCAAAGCTTTGCCATATTTCTAGTAATCACCAAGAATTCTAAGACTCTAAGACTTTGGGAAGCCAAAGCTTCGCCGTATTTCTAATAATTGCCAAAATCCTAAGACTTTAAGACTTCGGGAAGCAAAAGCTTCGCCGTGTTTCTAGTTTTACAAGAACTTAGGACAACAATTTGACAACACGTGGTTAGTATGACTTGGTTAATACGTCTCTAAAACACAAATACACGTTAGTGGAAAGTAATTAAAACACATAAGACCTTTAAGGAAAACACTAGAATGCCCCCCAAGGTGGCATACGTCGGGCACAAAGGGGGGAAACTAGGATCAGTACAAGGATTAGTAAAAACAACTTCAAATTGCTATAACAAAGGCCAAGTTAGTCAAAATTTCAAAGACAAAGACAATCTTTGAAGGGACCCCAATGTTTTTCAAAGAAAGCTTGAAAATTAGTGACAACGGAGCTTAAAATGCTCCAAAAACACACGTTTACAACTTTTGGCTCAAAAATGGCCAAAAAAATCCAAACAAATGGACCAACGTATTTTGAAAGCCAACATAATGGCCCAAGGGGTGTTTGTGAGAGAAAAGTGAGCCCCTTATATAGATTTCCAAGGGTGCTCACCCCCCTCTCTTTTCCTACTAGTAATCTTATCACTTGAGATTTTCATCCTAATCTTCTAGTTTTTGACTTTCTATCCTGGTCCAAACTTCTAACTTTTAGGGAACAACTCCAAATCACAAACGGATTGCGCCATTGGCTTCAGAAGGCCATTTTTAGTCGTACAGTCCTTCTACTCCCTAATTTGACCTCAAAAATGCAATAATACTTAGCGCTAACTGAACACCCAAAAGGGGTAAAAATCCAAATCTTGGAGTTTGACTTTTCTAAGAAAAATAACTAGCCTAAGTTCTTTAGAAGGTCTAAGGGAGTAAAAAAAGACCCAACTTGGACCCCATTCCAACTCTGTGTGCCCCCGGGGCACCGGTCAGCTCTACCAAATTCTTCAAATTTTGCAATTGCTAGGGAATCTCGCCGGTTGGGGCATTTCTGACTATCGGAATGTCTTGAAACTTGTCGGAGCATCTTATTAGCATAAAACAAGCTAGTATAACTTTTAGTGAGATTTTACCGCAATCTGGGTGATTTACAAAAAATTCTCATCCAAGGTTTTGGCGGTTGACCATTCAGAAAGGCATTTTCTATAAGTCAGAAAATTCCGAATCTTTTAATAGAACCTCTCATGGAATTCCATAGAACATGTGCAAGCTCATATTTTACTTTGCACAAAGGTCATAGGAGAATCAAAACTTGTCTTTTCCTTGAGAAATTGGTGATTAGGGAATCTTCCGCGTATGGGAGAATCGTGGCAAACCGATTTTGCCGTTGGCCTCCAAATGTGAATTCCACCTACAAACAACATATAGCATCTCTAGATTCCCCCCAGATGTCTGTCTTGCGATTGTAACTCCTGCAGGCCTAACAATTGGGGTTTCTTCTGTTTCTTCGATAAAATGGGGAAAGTAAAATTTATCGTCAGGAATGGACATATGACCTTAACGGTATTCACTTAGACCAAATTTAGACCTAAGAAATTACCTACACCATGGTTTTGGCGATTCTAGCCCTATTTACCATAAATCCATCTAATCACATGAAATCCCGATTTTATACCTATTTACAAATGGGAATTGGGTTTAGTTGAGGGCAACTTACTGATAAGGGACCAAATGCTATATTGGTATGTGACACACCTATCTGGGTCTTACACTCTTTTTTGGGCTTTTTGTGACTAAAAATACATTCAAACTTAGTATAAACGAAAAAAAACAAAACAGTGAGTCTCGGGTGACGAATTGAGACCTCACAACAGGCTCCATCAAGGTCGGTTGTATAGCAAGCAAAGGCTTCTCTATGTGCAAAGATCTGCATTATAGCATGCGGCATTTAGAGAAGAAGCGATTTAAATGTAAAATATGTAAAATAGAAGCAAGTTTGTATTTGCAAGGGGTATAGATGGAAATACATCTACGAGGGTGATTGCTTCATAAAAGCTCATAGTAAAGCAAAATGGGCGGCTTGTGTTCTAAAGAAGTGATAGTGTATATCCCTTGGCTTTTGCAGGAACTACCGAGGATATTGACTTTGCAAATAGTGCAGGTTCCAATTTGCTTTGGACAGCTTGGAACAAAGTGGATCTGAAAATTCCGCAATCATTTAATAGAAGAAACAAGACAATGGAGACTTCAAAGGACAATTCATGAAAACAGCTCCAAAGGATTACACTTAAATTTTTCATAGACGGGTTGTAGTATAGGATGAAGAGACAAGAGAATAGTACTTATGATATAGTTTTATTCTTTTGGTGGTATGAAAGTTGAAGAGCAGAGTGAACTTCAAAAGTTAATGATTTCATTTGTGGATCTATCCAAGAATAGCAATAAAGTCCTTAGAAATGATAGCCAAAAAGAGAGGAAGCAATTCGATGTACGCCTTGGAATGAAGAGGAGGATTTGATTCCAATTTATCTGCGAGTAGATACATGCCTTCTTTTGCAACCAAAAAATCAAGAGCGACTTTTAAAAAATGGAAAGAAGATCAAGTGAAGACAGTGACTTAAATGGATGAGATATATTGAAGGAGATTTTTAAATTTGGCGTCAAAATTGTTTGACAATGCATCGAAGCAAGCAATGGGAGCCGGAGTTCTAGACTTTTGTCAAACAGAATTTATTGATTTTGAATAGAGGGAAGGTGTGTTTGCTAGTAATTTGACTTATACTTTTAATAATTTTTCATATTCATTTCATAAGAATAACGATTATAATACTTATAGTTATGAAATTTGGGCCTCGATGGTTTTGAAAAATCGGTGAGTTAGCTATCATGAGCGATGGGAATGAATTTATATGTGAAGGAGGACAATTTATCATAAACACATATAAAATTATTGTGGATCTTAGTCAATATAATGGTATTGTGGAGATCATATGGAGAAGGCAACAGGATTTTCATGAGACTCTTAAATCCAAAAACTTTGATGGATTTACTTGATTGGGCAATTCAGTCCATTGTTCCCTTGGGGGGACAAATCAAATTTTGGGCAGGTACCTACAAGCTCATTTTTTAGTGAAACTTTTTGAAACTTTTTCATAAGATAGAAAAATTGATTAGCTTCGTGGGAATATAATTTTTATTTCAATTGGTGCCCGGGAGCAAAAGTTATACCATAAAAAGCCTAAATCTGAACTCGGCGGGCAACACAAATTTTTTTGCATAATGTCAAAATAAATTTTAATTTTTTTTTCTTTGAAACTTTATATTTTTGTCCACATGTGAAGCTTTGATTAATTTAATTTGGATTAATAATGAGCAAGTCATGGAAAATCTTGTTTTTTGGGCAATCTAAGCATTTTTTTGATAAAATAACTTATAGAATTCATTTCTGAATGCACTTTTTTCAATTATTTACAATTTTTTTTTAGAATGTTGTATTTGCTTGCTAAAACAATCTCACTATTGGGATTATTGTATTTCAATCCCATCTAAGAGCTATTAATGATTTAGTTCTTTTTTCAATCTTGGACTTATTTCTATTTAATAATTTTTAAAGAATAAAAATCAAGTGTATTTTTTTTTGAAATTTTTTTGTAGACTTTCACCTTACATCTTACACATAAAAAATTTTAAATTCAAAGTCTTTAGTGCAAAAAATTTCCACAAATGGCGGTTAAAGTCATCTGAAATTGTAGATTAGTGTTCAAAAAAACTTTATTTTTCAGCTTTGAATGCTAATATCTTCCAATCTATACGATCAAACTTTATGAAATTTTTACCACATTGATCTTTGACAAATGAAGTATAAGATCCTACAGTTAAATTCTAAAAAATGTATTTTTTGTATTCTTGGAGTGAATGCAGCCAAAATGGCAGTTTTGAGTAGTTTTTGATAGAAAATTGGCCTTGGGACTTTAGGGGTTAAAACACTCCATTCTCTTGTAGTATATTGTTTATCCAACTTGATCTGAACATGCATTGAACTTGAAATGAAGTGAAAGCAAGGCTTGAGTCAATTCTAATTCTAAAAATATTGTAAAAATGGATGACAATTTAAAGTTGGGTGATAATATTAGGATGGATGAATTGTATGGATGGATAAAGTATTATTTACGATGAAATTGTAGAATTCAGGATTATATCAAAAAAATTATTTGCTTTGGCCATATTACAATACTTTTTTTTTATCATTTTTACTTGCTTGTCAACATTTCTTCTTATTTCAATGTCATGCCACTTGCTTCAATTCCATCCTATTTGCTTTAACCCCTAAAAGCCCGTTGTCCCTTTAGGGGACAAATGTGTTTTCGGGCAAGTACCTATGGGCTGAAATTTTCTCTTGATTTTTTGAAACTTTTTTGGAAGGTAGAAAAAATGATTAGCTTCATAGGAATGTAATTTTTTTCACAATTGGTGCCCGGGAACAAAAGTTGTGACCAAATAAGCTCAAAACAGGGGACGGTGGGCAGCAAAAAAAATTTGCACTTTTTTTTTCTTTTTTTTAGTATTTTTTTCATAGATTATATTTTTGTCTATATAAAAAGCTTTGATTCATTTCATTTGGATTTGTTATGAGAAAGTTATGGACATTCTTAATTTTTGGGTAGTTAGAGCATCTTTTTGAAAAAAATAACTTGTAGGATTCAAATCTGAATGTAATTTTTTTAAATTTTTAAATTTTTTTTTTGCATGGTTAATTTATTTGCTAGAACAATTGGACCATTGGGATTAGTCTATTTTAATTCCATCTGAAATATATGAATATTTCAGATTTTCCTTCTATCTTGTACCTACTTCTACTTTATAATTTTTTCAATAATGAAAAATAAGTTTTCTTGAATTTTTTTTTTGGTGTAGATTGTCAACTGAATTATCCACTATAAGCATCTAAAGCTCAAAACTCTATAGTATAAAAAATTTTAAGTCAAAAATGTTCAAAGTCAAAAAATCCAGTCCCATAATGTGTTGAAAAATTTGTTTTTTTCACTTTAAATGTAGATATCTTGCAATCTGTGCAGTCAAAAGTTCTGAAATTCTTTCCACACATTCTCATACTAGTTAGGTGTAAGATCCTATAGTTAGATGTGCAAAAAAAACTTTTTAAATTTTTTTTTCACTGTTTGCTAAAAAAATGGCAGTTTGGAGTGTATTTTGGCAGAAAAAAGGCCTTAGGCCTTTAGGGGTTAATAATTTTTTTCTACTCACCTATCCACAATAGCTATATTGGACTTTCAACAAGCATCTTGCTACAAAAATTGCCTTTGCCATCCACAATGTATGACTATCTTTAGCAAGGGTCAATGGTCAATAGACTTCAGAAGGATTCTTAGATTTTTATACGGATTATCATGCCATAAAGACATGTGCACCTAGATTTCATTCCATTGTCTCTTGTAATGTCTGCTAGATTAAGCTGTCAATTTAGTGCAATTTGTATTTACTAGTTGTCAATCTTTCATGTATGTGTTGATCATTAGACTTTTCATTGTCTACAAGATCTTTGGCCACACCTTGTAATGATCTACTTTTTCACGTGAATCCTTCTTTCTTCCATATTTGAATTCTTTCTCTTTGGTTGCCACACTTCACTATCAGGCAAGGAACCCAATATCACATTCTCCTTCAATTTATCCTTGCCGTAAAAGTCATTTCATTACAATCAATCATATTTTTCCACCATATTTTGTACCTCTATCCAACCCTTGCCATGTCTTCTCCTCCTTCCTCCAAGGCATTTCCTCTGTCCATTCTTCTCCTTCTTTTATTCATCTTCTAGACTCAAGCTATTTAAAGGCTCCATCATCTCATGCTCACTTCAATGTGCTTTAATATTGAGCAAAATCTTAAATTTAATGAAAGCAAATGGATGAATATGAAGGAAATTGAATGCATATTATATTAAAATGCATGGCAGGTCTATCATGACATTCTACAAATATTTGAATGAATAAGCCTGAATTGAGATGCTTCTTTAGTCTTTCTTGGCTCAAAAGATTAAAATTCTATTTCTATGGTTGAAATTGATAGACTCAGGTCTACAATTAATTTTCATTGGCCGTTGGCTATTACAAATTGGGTTTTGAAATCAACCCCAAAATATGCAAAATTAGCTTAGAAATGACTCCATATTCATTAGAACCAAAGATGGATATTATAGATTTTCAACTAGGAAGATTGTTGAATTGAACAAAAAATAAATGCTTGTTTTATGATAGTAAACATCTCCAATGAATAGGAATAATGAAGTTCTTTGGTATGACTTCTTGTCTTGCTACATCATTCCAATGTCCTCATTTTATGCCACTTGAGTATTGATGGTAATGCTACGTATGACTTTTGTACTCTGAGTTTTTTGGTGACATCAACCCTTGCTAACGTGGTAGTGTCAAAATCATAGGACCATTTATTCAATATATGCATTCATATTTCTATTTTCTACAATCCTTTTAGAGTTGTAGCCACATTTTCAATCATGTAGAAGGGCTATTCATCTCAGTTGTATAGCATTGATGTCACAAATGGGCCTATACTAATATAAACTTTAGCAAAAGTACAACAAATATTATTTCAAGACTTTAATAGAAATATATGGCATAATACTTGGCATAGAAATAGTTAACCCCTAAAGGTCGGAGACTATGTTTTCACCAAAAACACTCCAAAACTGCCATTACAAATACAAGTACCAAATTTTAGAAGAAAAACATTTTTTTTAAATTCGTAACCGTAGGATCTAGTAGTAAACTTGTTTGAGAATATGTAGAAAAAATTTCAGAATTTTCTACCTTGTAGATTGCAAGATATTAGCATTTGAATTGACAATATCCCTTTTTGGGGCCCTGCAAAAAACTGGGCAGCTGCACTTCACAAGGTCACATTTAAATGAAAAAATGTCCAAAATGGTGGTTACTCTTTGGATTAATTCTTCAAAGCAAGTTTTCTACATGCTTGAAAAATTTCAAATCATTTGGAATTGTACAACATACAGGAAAAAATAGGTTATAGAATGAAGTAGAGAATGATTCAAAACACTAAACTGTTAAGAATTTAGTTATGGAATTGAAAAGTGTCAATCCCAATGGTTGTAATGTTGCAATAAATAGTACACATCCTATATTTTTATTTTTTTCAAAAAATATTAAAAATTGAGTTAAATAAAGGACTTCAAAGTTTATTTTAGAGTAGGGAATTTATAACTGCTTGCAAACTAGAACACCTTATAATTTTCATCTTATAAACCAAAAGTGAAAAATATAAAAAACTTTACTTGTATATATAAATCTGGAGAACCAATTTCAAATTTTTATTTTCTTAAAAAGGGATTTTTCAAAAAAAATTTGAGCTGCCCGCCGACCATTGAAAATGACATATCATCCAATAACATTTTAACTATGTAGTCAAAAAAATTTGAAAATTGTTGAGCTTTAAAGCTACTCCTTGGGTACACGTTGTGTGAAATTTTCAAAGAAAAAAAATAAAATTTCAGTCCATCATGAGCTGCCCAAAATTGTTATATTGCCAAAAAACGCCGGTTGGACATTTAACCTCTAAAGGACCGGAGGGGTGTCCAAATTTCTAAAATTGTAAAGATCTATTATAGAATGCAACTTAGAAGAATATTTTAGTGATGATTCTCAAACAATAGTTGTAAAATGCTATTTATAGATCACATCCATATGGTTAGATCAACAAAAATATATACCAATATTTTTCAATAAAATTTGAAGCTAGAAATTGTAAATTCCTTCTAAAATCAATTGTAGATTGAATATTTATGATTTCTGAAAGATTTTTTTGCTATAGGTTCATAATATTGAGTTTTAATTATAGTAATTTTTGAAGATTTTTATTTGATTTTTTGATTCAAGTCATTTTTGAAGGGTCATTTTTTGAACTAAAAAAATTACTTTTTGAAGCTAGACCTCCCAGTACCTTTTGAATTATAAAATATTTGCAAAGCAAAATCTTCATAATTTGAACCGTACGAATGTTAAAGAACTATTATAAGAATCTTCAAACAAAATTGATGGATGAAAAAAAGCATTTCAATGAGTTTAGGACGTGTTTCTGTTCATTCATTGTTCAAAATCTACACTTATGGTCCTTTAGGGGTTAGGGGTTAAGCATATATAAAATATGTACACTTTGAAAGGTGAATTCTAATTGTTGTTTTATACATCATCTTGTGGTTCACAATTTAAGTAGATTTTAGCTATTACAATGTCTTTCCTTCATAATCATCAAATTGTAATTTGTAACTAAAGAGAAAGGAACAATAACAGGATGTATTAATAATACAAGCTATTTCCTTTTAGTTTTTTTAGTTTTTTTTAACAAATAGAAAACCATTGCATTAAAAAACGTCACAAATCAACAACTAAGCTCGGAGGCTAGAAATGAAGAGATAACAAGGTTATCCAATCTAATTTCAAACGTCCTAAGGCAAATATACCACCTCATAGATGTTACAAACTGCTGTCCAAAAATGCCTTTCACTTTTTTATCCGATTTTTTAAATAGCGGCAATTGATGGATGAAATTTTTAAAATGAAATTTCATCCACTCTTTATTAAAAAACATCATACTTATCAAATTGCCAAATTTGGCTATCCAAATCCAAAATAATAAGCACAAAAACTAATTTTGTACTCATACTAGACTTCTTTCAAAAGCTTGGTTTCAACATTAGTATTTTGTAATTTAAATTCAACTTAGAGCCCTTAGAGTTTTTATGTGCGTATTTACTATATCATGGTATCAAAACATTGTTAATCAATATTCGGGGGTTCTTTTTGCTCCCTTCAAAAATGATAGCTTGCAAAGCTATAGCTTTGAAATTTATCAGTTCATTGAAAGTTGTGACTTTGTAAATTCACGCACCTACACCGTGAACTTTGATGCTTAGTGTTGAAAATATTTGAATTGAATCAAATTTGCAACCTAAGCCTTAATACCTTTTTTAATTTTTGTTTTATATTATTTTTGCCTGCTTCAAGGAAATAATGTTTAAACATTCATTGTAAGTCTTCAGTAGAGATTGCACTTAGGAGAGGATTGCCTACAATTTTAAAATCTAGCTTCCATTTGAAGTCGTTGATTTAGAGCTGAAAAGGTATTCAACCCCAATAATAGAAAATTTGTGGAGTTTAAGGCAAGTGTTTTTCTGGAAAGTTGATAATGTCTCCAAAAGGTATTAAATTTTAATCATTCATTGTAATAGAAATATGAGCAATTCCAGATGAATTAAAAACAAAAAATTTATTTATTTTAGTCAAAATATTGAATGTTTTATATATTACAAGTGTTGATTGTATATAATTGTATTTTCAAATGTGATGAAGAACATGCACATTAAAAATATATCTCGGGGGGTGCACTTAGTGTATCTAATCCAAACAACGTGCAAACAAAACTTTGTACCCCCTATATTATATCCTAAAATTTAAGTAAATGAAAACAAAAAAAATATGAATATATTCTCCTAATTTGAAAGTTTATGTTTTGAATTATTGATATTTTTATTTGCTAATGATAATTAGTTACAAATTTTTGAAGTAAATAGATACACTGCAGAACTGAAAAATAACTTTCACACCCCTATATTATATCCTCAAAAATTGTCTAAAAAATGAACAAAAAAATCCTAAAAATAATTCTCTATTGAAAGCTCATTTTGAGTTGAATATTGATGCAATAGTCATCTAAATGTGTTCTCTATAAATATTTGAGTTGAAAAATATGCCATTTTAGGTTCATTTTCAACCTCTTCTAGAAATCATTCCATATTTCATTTGAGTTGGAAATTTTGGCAATAGAAACCTATAGTCATTACCAAACAATGCTCAAAATTTTAGGTTGAAATTATAGTTTATTAGAAACCACTTGTTCGCACGTGGTTTGTAGTAGTAGAACCAAGTGCCCTCCCCAAGAAATATATATACCAAGAACATGGAAGTTTGTGGTGTTGTTGCACTATTGATACACTACAAGAGAATGGGGTGTTTTAAGTGAGCTTTTAAGTATAGTCTTAGACATAAGATTTTAAATAATGACCTTTAAGGCAATTTTCAACAAAATTTTACTAGAAATACATGTGTTTCTAGTCAAATTTTGCTGAAAATTGCTTATATGGTCATTACTTAAAACCTTATGTCTAAGACTATACTTAAAAGCTCACTTAAAACACTCCATTCTCTTGTAGTGATATTTCATAGTAATAAGAAGTCATTGTCAATTGATAAGAAAATAAATGGTCATTCAACTAATTTATCTATTGCAAACATAGCTTACGAAATAATTATCTTCCTAAAAGACATTGTTTATTACAATTTGCCTATTTCTAATATTCAAGAAAAAAACTCTTTGAAGCATTTGCAATCATTTTAGAAATGTCTCATATAATTTTAAACTTTTGAAAGATGCAAGTTACAAGTAAGTAAATTTGATCTTAGTGCATTTCAATTAAATGTTGTAGTATATAGTGAAAAGTATATAAAATCATCTAAAGAAGTGTTTGAATTTAGTAGCATTTATTTAAATGATGACATTTGAAATTTAATTTTGTTGTATGTACTTTTTTACAATGAAATTATGTTGATTGATTCATTTAGTTATGAATAACAAGTTTTTTTTAGATTGTATGCGTACATGTGTAACTATGAAGAATCTTGCAAAGTAAAAAGTTCTTGGGCACTTTAATGTTGACATTAATATCACTATTTGAGAAATTTAGTCTCTTTAATATTTTTTGCATTTATTTTATGTAATTCATATTAATAAACATATACTGAACTGTACATTTGATTTTTTTTGAATAGGTGATTTACACTTATCATACAAATTCATATAGCACGTGCATATGTTAAGCAAATGTATTGATAAATAAATCAAACACAAGAATTGAATTAATAAACTGGGCTTACTTGTAGTGGCAAAATAATCAAACATCACATTATTAGGTAGAGATAAAGATTCTATAAAAATTTGCATAAGACTGAGGCCTTATTCTTGCGGGCCATGCCAAGGAATATTGTTGTTTATTAATTATGAGTCTTTAGTCACAACATTATAAAGCACATCATTTGAATCAACAAAATCTAAACCATGTATCAATTGCACTTTAACCCCTAAAGCCCCAAGGGTGTTTTCTGTCAAAAAACACTGAAAACTGCCATTTCTGCTGCGTTCATTTAGGAAACCCTTAAAAAAACATTTTTTTAAATATAACTGTAGGATCTTGTATTTCACTTGTCTAAGATCATGTGGTAAAAATTTCATCGAATTTGACCGTACGGATTGAAAGATATGACCATTCAAAGTTTAGAAAAAAGTTTTTTTGAACTCTGCCCGACAGCTCCAGCTGCCTTTGACCGCCATTTGTGGAAAATTTTTGCACTAAGGACTATGAATAAAAAAATCTAATGTATTGAAGATAATGTTATACATATGTCCACCAAAAATCACTTCAAAAAAATGTGTGGAACACATCCAGAAAAAATTTGAAATGACACAATGCCTAGAAAATTGACAATACACTATCTTTTCTTGCTAGCAAGTTTTCTACCTCATAAATTCAATACATGAAAAATGCCAACGGTGGATTGAAAGATTTATTTTCCTTTAACAAACTCCCAAAAAAAAAAAAAAAAAAAAAAGAAAACTCTAATCAATACCTTAAATGAGGCTGATTGTTTGTTTGTTTGTTTGTTTGTTTGTTTGTTTGTTTGTTTGTTTGTTTGTTTGTTTGTTTGTTTGTTTGTTTGTTTGTTTGTTTGTTTGTTTGTTTGTTTGTTTGTTTGTTTGTTTGTTTGTTTGTTTGTTTGTTTGTTTGTTTGTTTGTTTGTTTGTTTGTTTGTTTGTTTGTTTGTTTGTTTGTTTGTTTGTTTGTTTGTTTGTTTGTTTGTTTGTTTGTTTGTTTGTTTGTTTGTTTGTTTGTTTGTTTGTTTGTTTGTTTGTTTGTTTGTTTGTTTGTTTGTTTGTTTGTTTGTTTGTTTGTTTGTTTGTTTGTTTGTTTGTTTGTTTGTTTGTTTTGTTTTGTTTTGTTTTGTTTTGTTTTGTTTTGTTTTGTTTTGTTTTGTTTTGTTTTGTTTTGTTTTGTTTTGTTTTGTTTTGTTTGTAGCGTGGACAACTTCCTGACCGTGCGTCTCCCGGCCGCGTGCTTGGTACCGTCGGAAAGCTCTCGCCGAGGAGGGGTGCACCGGCTTGGTTTTGTGGCGTTTAGAGTGGTGGTGCAAAAGTTATTGAATTTCAAAGTATTTATTGATTAAAAAATTAGAAAATTACTTTTACTTTGATTTTGGTGGCGTTCTTGGTACTGGGAGTGGAACTGGGAGTAGAAGTGGGAGTAGAATTGGAAGTAGAACCAGGAGTGGAACCGGGAGTAGATGAAAATTGGGCCAACGGCACAGGGTCACACTAGTTTCTATTGAAATTAGAATGCTTTGGTGAGCCAAAGTCTTGTGGGCAATGACAAAAAAAGGGTCCCGGTTTGTTCCCCTGTGTTCCCGATATGTTCCCTACAGCTTTCCATTGCATGGGACCTCCAACTCACTACATCATCCATCTACAATGTACTCCATCCATCAAATGTTTCTATCCAACTACTTCTCTATAAACTTCAAAAATTCATAACTAATTCCACAAATGTCTAAAAAATATGAAACGGCTTGGATTAGATGCCACGTTCATTTTTCTTCCTCTAAGAATTTACTGAAAATTATTTCAAGCATATCATCTTCCTCTAAAAGGCAATCAGTGCTCAAAAACATCATACTTCCTTCTCTACGAACTTCAAAAATTCATAATTAATTCCACAAATGTCCAAAAAATATGCAACAACTTGGGTTAGATGTCACTTTCATGTTTCTTCCTCTGAAAATTCATTGAAAATTATTTCAAGCACTCCATCTTCCCCTAAAAGGCAATCAGCCCTTGAAAACAGCAGACTTCCTTCTCTATGAACTTCAAAAATTCATAACTAATTCCACAAAGGTCCAAAAGATATGAAACAACTTGGATTAGCCCCTAAAGGACCATTGTTCCTTCAGGGGACAAATCCGTTTTCGGGCATGTACCTACGGGCTGACATTTTCTCCTGATTTTTTGAAACTTTTTGTGGACGTGAAAACAATAAAAAAATTGTGAAAAATTCAAAAAGTGTCCAATGCTTCTACAATTTGACATGGAGGTGCCTAATGTAGTAAGCCACATGTACACAAGTTCAAATTTAAAATTAAGCTTTTGTGGCAGCTCGTGGAGAACCTTGGAAGTGAGAACTTTGACAAATTTGGGAATGACGTCAATCACGTAGAGTGAACATTGAATGGAGCCTAATTTTTTTTCGTCCTTTGCTTGTTGTGTCAGGGAACTGTGAATTGTCAACAAATTCGACCTGAATTTGTATTCATTGAAGAAGTGGTGTCACAAGTGAGGAAGTGGGAACCGTTTTTGATTATAATTGTGTACATAGAGTGATGTAGTTTCTCAAATGTGAGTGAAATTAATTGCACACGCTTCAATTTAGATGCCACAAAGTCGATTCATGGCTTCTTGGTACTCATGAAGTCGATTTTGAATGCAAATTTTGGACTTTGGAGATTCTTCTCATTACCAAATTTGACCTGCTTTTGTTTCAAATTTCACCCTAAACCCTGATTCAACAATGTAGAATTGACAAATTGAACACCCACAAATCCAAATTGAAGAATTGTCGTGAAATTGAAGCAGGGGCGTGGAGGCGCAGCCTGCAGCGGAGCCCCGCAGAGGTGCGGCCTCGCAGGCGCCGGGCCCCCCTCTCCAACCAGGGATCGGCGCTCACCTAACCTCCCCCCCCCACCTCCGCCGTTCAGTGGGCGCCAACCAAACACGGGGCAGGGTCTTCACCTGTTGCCCACCCCAACCTGGTCTTGGCAGCCCCCAAAGTTCTGCCCGCCTTGAAGTCAACAAAAATGTGACAGCCCGATCTGCCCTTAAATTGAAGAAGACTCATAACTTTTTTTTCTAGAATCCGATTGAAATAAAAATTACATATCCACAAAGCTCTCGCAAAAATACACAACCTCTAAAAATCCCAAAAAATCTGACTTCATATTGAGACCATAGATACCTGCCCAGACCCATTTTGTCCCCCGAGGGGACAACCGGTCCTTTAGGGGTTAAAACAAAACAATGGAACATTTAAAAGGTTCTTTACTAGTAGTTGAATGCCAAAAATAAATATCTACATATAATGATTTCACCAACATTCAAGAAATGAGTAACATCTTAAGCAGAATTTGAATTCATTTAAAATAAAGTACAATAATGAATATATCACTAGTGAAGAAGTATACAATATCATCTTTGATAAGTCTCATAAATTGGCTAAATGAAAGCAGTTGATACTAATCCACTTCCAGTTTACTTTGAAGTGATATGCTCAACAAAAATCTTGCAAAATTTATTTCACTTGGTGAGAATCTAAGTTGAAAATAAGAATGGCTCCATCATTATGCAAGTGGCTACTTGCAAAATCAAAGGCTGACTTTAAAAAGTCTATGTGTATGTTGTTTTAAATGTGGAAAAATAGATGGAAGTGAAGATATCCCTGGAATAGGCAACCCTCTAAAACATCCAAACCCATAAGATCTATAGCTCAAGACTAGGAAACAACACCTTTATTCACCTTGCGCTGCCAATGAAGCATCATTAAATGAATTATAAAAATAGAATTAAAAATCCACCAAAAAATGTATATGACAATCAAAATGATTATTGTAATTCACAAAAGAATTTGAATAATATTTTTGCAAAGTAGGAATGAAGGTCAACCTTGCTTGAAGAAAAAGATCCATATTTAATTTGATGACTAAGAAACGAGTGGAGAAAACCTTTGAAAATTAATTCATCCATTTTTTTACACTTCAAATGATCTCGTGATTGGACCGGCAAATTGCCCAATGACAATCAAAAAATGGTATGGTTAATAGATGAAGACTTTCACTTACAAGTACCTTGTGAAGGACAAGCAGAAGAGGTTTGAGTGTCTTTACCACTTGAAGCACCAATCTTTTATAAATTTTGAGGTGCTTTATCAATAGCCTTCATAGTTGCTAGAGCCTCTACATCTATGGCCTTTATGATGGCAACTAAATTAGTCTTGGCTGCTCTCTCTGTCTTCTTTTTTGAATCTCTTATCTTCCTTGCCTCGGCTTTTTTAGTAACCTTCTACATTTCCTTTATAGCCTTCATTTTTTCTTTGCCATTTATGTAAGACAGATTCATTGCAACTTCATTCTTGACAACAATTTGATCATTGAGATTTATTGGATGATCAGAAATTCAGAACTAGCCAATCCGTTTTTTGCTTGTTCAATGGCCTTCATTTTTTCTTTTTCCTCTGTAGGACAAAATCACCTTTATAATTAATGTACCAACAACCAAAGTTCAAGTGTAACACATCCTAAGATTGGATTAAACACGTTGAATACATACATTGATTGACAGATGATTATCAACCCATGTTGTAATGAATGTTGGAAGCTGAGCCCTTTGAACTACCCCTTTAGACATCAATTTGAACATAATATATCTAAAAACTTTCAATGAAAGAAATCAATAATACCAAATATAAAGTTTAATACAAATCAAAATTCTGGCATCTTATAAGGAAATAATTCATTATATATATGTAGGGCTTCTATTTCACAACATAAGAAATAAAAGAGTGGAAAATGTACAATTTAATTTTTAAATATGAATCTTTTCTCCAAAACAAAGAAGAGAATCTATTGGCCCAAATGCAAACTCACCAATAGTCCACAAATTTGGCTAGAAACAATAATACGTTATTGAAGTCCTTATTAACCACCAAACCTAATTATTTTTGCATTCTTTCAAATTCAAGGAGTAATGCCTCCTTTAACTATATCAATAATGTAATAGTTTGATTAAAATTCCAAAATATTACATATAGTCAAATGGGCCAATATATAACATCTTCCAAAATTGTAGATTAAGAATTTGAGAAATGTATACTAATAAAAAAAAACACGTACAAATGCCCAGAAAGACGTCTTGTTCAACCAAAATTTAAATTCTTTATCCAAAAAATAGTTTGCTTGGAAGATGGGCAACTTGTCTTGTTAAATCTCATGAATTCTACTAATGCAAACATTTCACCTCAAATGAAGCTAGAGCCATGAATGTAGCTAGAAGTTGGAGCTTGTTCAATGTCATTTTTGGTTTTGAGTTTTTGAAATGGTATGTATATGTGAGAAGTATAAAACAAAGACGTAGACTGAATATTCAAAATTCTATATATTGTCTCAACCAAGAAATCATCACCAAATTCGAGTTGTGTAATTGCCAATAGTTTTTTAAATTGATCTTTATAGCTGTATGTTTTCACTTTGACCGTAGCAAGTATGACATTCGTAATTTCTTGATCAGTCTTTTATAACATTGATTCTTCCTCCATAATTTTTTGTGCAGCTTCATCTGTAGCACCTAAAATTTGCTGCTACGGATAACAAATTTATGGTCAATAACAAATATTGAATTTTATAAAAACAACAAGAAAATTAAATATACAACATTCATTAAAAGAAATGATGAAAAAAAATTTAAACTTACCCACCATAGCAATGAAATGATACCTTTTTTGTGAAAGGGTACCATATTTTTCCCATTGCAGGACTTTTGAGACATCTTTTGAATTCGGATTCAAGGAGAATATCTTTAAACTCTTCAAGCTTTGGATTCCAACAACATGAATTTTGTGCAAGATATATCTGCACCATATTGGTCTTTACGTGATTTTTTTTTGAATCTAAATAGGATTCAAAACATTAGTAAGAATACTATCAAAGAATATTTGAGAATGAAAAAGATAAAAAATTGTAATAATACAAGCTTACTTATTTAGAATTTTATATCATGCATAGCACATAAAATGAGCCTTGTTTTGGTAGGCGGATCCAAGTAAATATTATCGATGGAGATGTGCCGTCTTGGATTTTTTTTATATAATCTGTCAATGTATCCGGTTCAGGCTTTAAACCTGTGATTTCCATCACAAATAAAGAACATCGTTGTAGCTAAATGTTAAAGGTGTTTATTTTATTGAAGTTTTGCATCAACTCAGTCACTCTCCAACTACCACAGTAGGCTCATGCGACTCTTATCATCATCAGATAGAACATGTACTTCAATCTTCTTGTTGCAAACGAAGACATAGAAAATAAGAGAGCCAACCCACCAGATCTATAACCGATAACAAAGTTTGTCTCTAACTTGTTGTGTTGAAATTTAAAGATGGACAAACAATAGGCATTGAAATCATGCAACACAAAAATATAGTGAAACAAGACTCTTACTTTGGAGAGATTCGTATAGCCTCAATGCATCCGATTGAATTCATCTTCTACGTCAAGCGGAGCTCATTTTTGTTTTGATAACACTCTTCAACATGATCACTATCAGTATTGCCATCCTTGATTGCATTCTGAGTACGTACAGTTTTGTCACCTTTAATGATCGTAGAAACCTAAAATAGAATATAAAGATAGAAGCAAAAATCCAATATTCTAATAAAAATGAAAAGTTCAATTACTTTTCTATATGTTCATTCTAAAATCATCTACTAATTTGGCTGTTGGAATAGTTTCCAATCGTTGGTTCTACTTGTGATTATAAAATTCTCCTTGTTTTTCTATAGATCCAGAATGCAATAATTCTTTCACTTCCTAAAATAGAAATCAATATCCTTATTAATTGCTTGTTGATTATTTTCTATAAGATCAAATAGAACACCAATTTACTCTCAAAGTGGTTATTTGATTTGACTTCAATAAAGAGGAAATCTACTATGCAAATGAAATTCCAATCATTAATTGATTAGTAGCAAATGCAGGTACAAAGAATTTTTTAAATATTATGTTCATAAAATCATTACTTAAAAATCTCAAATTTTACATAACCAACAGTGGAAACTATTACTTTACGTTAGGACTAACGGGCAAAATTACATCCATTTTGGGGATGTCTGAACATCCAGATGTTGCGTTTGCCGTCAAATAATTCTAAGTGGCAGACGACTTAGTGTAGTGGACAACAATATACAAACAATCCGTTTGCTCTAACCATCGACTTGTTCGATCCGTTCGACAACCCGTCCACCTCGACCAACGACCTGATTGACGATCCGACCGACAATCCATTCAATTCGTCCACCCCGACCAACAACCCAATCAACCAGTCCAACAACCCGTTTGCCCCAACCGATGACCCTTATAGAGTATCATTAAAAAGATATAAATGAGAGCTTTTCTATGGTATATTATGCGTTCAATTTGGGCAAAAACTTCAACAGTGGGATCCTTCCAAAGATTGGGGTCTGCTCAGCCATCCACCAATCCTACTAGCCGTTCGTCTGTCTGCTCGTCCGTCCACTTGTCCGCCGTTGTATACCTCATAATATATCATTGAAAAGGTATTGTTGAGAGCTTTTCAACAGTATATCATGCATCCAATTTAGACAAAAACTTCAGTAGTGGAATCCCTCCAAAAATTGGGTGCTGGCTATTATTTTAATTCTTGTAATCATCAGCAATCTTGGAATCCTTGCCTTCACTTAAAAGATCAAGTTGATCATTAATTCATTAGACGGATGATATGCTTGCAATTATATTATTAGAATCTTAATATGCTTGATTAATATTATATTACTAAGAGTCTGATCATATAGTTTACCCTCTTTCAATTCAATCGATATTGCAATCCTAAGATTGTAAATCAATTACGTAACTTTCTATAAAATCATTTGTACATGCACTATTTCTTATTGTTATCATGTTTTTCTGGTTATAGATTTGTGGCATACATTTATAATTCTATTTATACTAAATTTTTTGGTCTTATTTGTTGATATTGATAGTCGTATTTGTGAAGTTAATAAAATTATTTCTTCAAAAGAAACTTATTTGTAATCATTAAAATATGACATACTATCTCAATTGTTAATTTCAAAATACCAATACTATAAAGTGACAATGTATAAGATTTTATAATATAACATTGTCTTAAATGTTCAAATTAGGTGTGATAACATTAATACATGTTAAAATGTGTGCCATAAAATTTTGGAAAAATCCACAATGCATATTCATTGCCCAAAGTAGAATGAGCCATTCATTGTGGTAGATTTCAAAGACGTGTTAGAAGTGACATTTTTTTAACATTTTTTTGAAATTTGTCTATAATTTTTAGTTGGAGTGTTAAAACCTCAAACAGATTTTTGGTGTAAAACTTGGCTTGATTTTCAAGTTTTTTTAGTCTAAAATTTTTCAAAAAAAACATTCTACTATATAAAAATGAGGTCTAAAAATCTACTATGAGTTCAATTCTTGCATTTTATGGCGGATGCCGGACTTCGTCCGCTCAACAATTGTTTGCTTGTCTGGTCATGTTATTTGATGACAGGAAGTTGTTAGGTTCTATTAGACGTAACATGAGTTGGTTGTAGGCTTAATATAGCTAAATTGATCATGTATTGGTCAATAGGGGGCTAAATTAGTGTTTTGAGATTGTAGGAAGTTTGAATAGAGCTATTTGGGGGCTCTTTTGGGGTGTTTAGTTCGTCCCTTTGATTATTTTATTCTCTTCAACTCTTGCAAATAGAGATTTTTTGGACTTTTAGGAGATGGAATGCCTTGAAGGTAGACAATGGAGGTGTTGCCAATTTACTTAATCTTAGGTCTCTCTTTGTATACTTCAATTTTTGTACAAAACTAGTCCTATCAAAATATAGTAGAAGCATTTGAGAGTGTTTTGGATGTTTATTACTTGAAAAAAATGAACTAAGTGCTGATATTTGAACACTAAAATAATTGAGTAGCTAAATTGTGTTGTTTGGGTGTTGGATGCGTTTGTGGTGGTTTAAAGTTTTAAAGTTTCAAGTGTTGGAGGTGTTGATTTGGAGTTAGAGGATCTTGGAGAGTTTAAGAGGTTGCTAAGAGGAACTAAGCAAAAGCTCTTGAGTGTAAGAAATCATGCCCAACTTGTTTTGTGCAATTCCATTACAAAATGAGAAAGATATGAGAGTTTAAGTGGGATGGTTCAAATCTTCATATGCTCTGGACCAAACTAGCATTAGTGCTGATTTGGTGTTTGGAGGCTATTAAGGTGGGGGGTTAATGATAGAAAGACCACAAATTGCATTAGCTATCCAAAAATTGCAAAATTGTCAGAATCTACCAAAAATTGAAGGAATTATGGCATTTTGAAGTTTTGCATTAGGGTTTGTTTTTGGAGGTGGTTTCGATGGATTTGTTACAAAACGTAGTGTGAACGCTCCCCATTATATATGGTAGATTAGTCAACAAAGTAGTTGGTATTACTTCTTAGCCAATATGAAATGAATACTATTGATTGTCTCTCTTCTTCTGTATATACTTCCATTCTTTAATGTAAGAGTATGTATTATTCAGTTGTATACTTTGGTATTTTGTATTTTGAGATTTTATTTCATTTACTGTTTTCAACACGTTATCAGCACGCTCTTTGTCTTTTATTTTTGAGTTTCTTAAGTTTATAAAATTTTGATTTAAATTTTAAATTTTTGGAGGAGGTTTTTTGCAACCTCCCCATCTGAACACTTGAACTCTCTATTGCCCCCCGCTCTGTGTAACTCTGCCCCTTCTCTATCTCTTTGTAGTCCCCCTCCTACTTCTCAGACCCTTCTTTGGCCGGCTTTTAGCTTCTGGCCTGCTCCACCTCTATTCCAGGCCCTTTGCCTCCCTCCTGCACCTGCGCCTATCTTTCTTCACTACCAGCCACCACCTATTTGCCAACCCTCTCCGCTCACGCCTTGTCCATCCTTCGACTCCACTTCCAGGCCACCTTCTACCTTCCATATCCCTTAAGCTTTTTTTTCTCTTCGTTGCCGCTACCACTTGCCAACATTTTTTCCCCTCCAAACCTCTTTTCTTCCTTCTCTTCTTCTTAACGTCAAACTCCTTCTTTGCTGGTCTTTCTAAACCTCAAATCGACATATTTTATATTATTATTATTATTATTATTATAAATAATTTATTATTATTATTATAAATAATTTATTATTATTATTATAAATAATTTATTATTATTATTATAAATAATTTATTATTATTATTATAAATAATTTATTATTATTATTATAAATAATTTATTATTATTATTATAAATAATTTATTATTATTATTATAAATAATTTATTATTATTATTATAAATAATTTATTATTATTATTATAAATAATTTATTATTATTATTATAAATAATTTATTATTATTATTATAAATAATTTATTATTATTATTATAAATAATTTATTATTATTATTATAAATAATTTATTATTATTATTATAAATAATTTATTATCTTTTCATTTATTATTTATAATTTTATATTTTTCATATATCTTTATTTTATTGTTTATTGTTTATTATTTATGATTTATTATTTATGATTTATTATTTATTATTTATTATTTATTATTTATTATTTATTATTTATTATTTATTATTTATTATTTATTATTTATTATTTATTATTTATTATTTATTATTTATTATTTATTATTTATTATTTATTATTTATTATTTATTATTTATTATTTATTATTTATTATTTATTATTTATTATTTATTATTTATTATTTATTATTTATTATTTATTATTTATTATTTATTATTTATTATTTATTATTTATTATTTATTATTTATTATTTATTATTTATTATTTATTATTTATTATTTATTATTTATTATTTATTATTTATTATTTATTATTTATTATTTATTATTTATTATTTATTATTTATTATTTATTATTTATTATTTATTATTTATTATTTATTATTTATTATTTATTATTTATTATTTATTATTTGTTATTTGTTATTTATTATTTATTATTTATTATTTATTATTTATTATTTATTGGGTTTTTTTTTTTTTTTTAATTTTATTTTATCTTATCTTATCTTTATCTTTTCTTCATCTTTATCTTTACCTTCTAATCCATCTTTATCTTTCTATTCAAACCCTAATTTCTTTTTCAACCCCTAATTTCTCCTCGTAGTTATTTTCATTGTACAACATGACTGTTTCAACTTCTTCTGTTGCTACATCTACAACTATTCCGATGGCTGCTATTATTATTGAACCACCGAGACTTCAACTTCTTCTTTTTCCACAACTAGCAATTGATGACAACGATTATTTATTATAGGCAAGGATTGTTAAAACACATATATTTGTCAAGCGACTATCAGACATTATTGTTTTTGACACTATTCCCATTGTAAGGCCACTACTCCTGCAGCTACAATTTCCACTATTCCTGCTGCCACTGTTTCAGCTTCCACTTCTTGGAAAGCTTTACTTTTGCTCTGTCGCCATGTTGTTCTTTTTTTACAACATCAATACTTAGAGATAGAAAACCAGATGAGCTTTGGTAAAAGCTCAAAGCTCGTTTTGACCATCAAAAAACAATGTTCCTTTCTAGAGCTCTCCACAATTGGACGCATTTACGAGTATTGGATTTTCTAACACTTGTTGCTTTTAATAATTAATTATACCGCATCATATCGTAATTATGGTTATGTGGTCAAGCCATTACCGAACAGGAAATGATTGAGAAAATCCTTTCAACATTTCCACTTGTTCATACTGTACTTGCCCAATAATATAGAAACATGAAATTTGATAATCACTCAGATCTCATGTCTTTGTTATTTTTTGCTGAAAAGCAAAATGAGATCCTTCTACGCAATGCAGAAGCCCGTTCTATTGAAACTACAGTTCCTGAGTCCCATGCTGTCAAGGTTTCTAATGTCAGATCTAGGACACATAAATTTAAGAAACATTGCTATAAACAGTTTGGTAGTCACAGTCATATGTAATACCAATTCTTCTTCTCACAACCATAGTAAGCGTTAGTCAGAGACACGTACTTGTCACAAATGTGGTAGAGTTAGCCATTTGGCAAATGTTGGCCGTATATCAGACTATTTTATCAAGATGTTTCAAGAAAACAAGAAACTTTGAGTTCAAGGTCGTGAAACTCATACCATAGATGTGTCTATAGACTTGCTTGGAGCTGAAAATTTTGAAACACATGTTGCTGAGGATACCTCCACTAGTAAGCCTTGTGATGTGTTCCTTGACTTTGCAACTACACATACAATCTTGCAGAATAAACAATTTTTTGATGTTGATAATCTTTCAACTTGGCAAACCAAAAATTTAATAATTAGAGCTGAATCGAATGTGTTTCGTTTCCGGGAAGGACCTGCAAAGGTGATTTTGCTTGAGGGCACCACCATAACATGCATGCATGCTATGTTATCTCCCTCTGCGCCTCGAAGCCTGATCAGCTATCAAGATATCCGCACCAATGGTTTTCATCTCTCGACCAAAACTTTAGATAGGCAAGAGGCTCTGATTTTTGTTCAAAATAATAAAGTAGTGGAAAGAGCCTTTGCTGCGGCAAATGGCTTGTATTGGATTCTAATCCAACCACCACTTGTATCTAGTTTTGCTCTTATTTTTTAAAGATAATAAAATTTCACTGTGACATGGAAGATTTGGTCATCCATGTTCCACTTTATTATGGAAAATTCTTTCATTTGTTTTTTGTCATAATTTACAGCCAACTCATGTAAATTCAATAACACTTTGCCAAACATGGGTACAAGACAAACTGATTGCCAGACCATCTATATAGAAGCTGTCCAATGAATTACTACCTATACTTTTCAAATTGTATGGTGATATTTGTAGTCCTATAACACCTATATCTGGATCATTTTTATATTTTGTGATTTTGGTTGATGCATCAAGTAGACAATCTCATTTCTCTTTACTATCAACTAGAAATTTGGCCTTTGCCAACTTACTTTTGATACTTATTCGGTTCAAGGCTCATTTTCCTGATTACCCAATCAAAACGCTTCGAATAGATAATGCCCAAGAATTTTGATCTAAATCTTTTGAAGATTATTATACTGCCACTAGATTGATTTGACATATCCAGTGCCACATGAACATGCTCAAAATAAATTGGCAGAGTCTTTTATCAAACAAATCCAACTTATTACGAGGACTTTATTTTTATATGCAAATTTGTCCGCATACATGTGGGGACATGTAGTTCTACATGCTACAACTTTAATTTAACTTTGTCCTTCATTTGTGGAGATTCTATATAATAACTTCTTTCAGGATGTGTTCCAAACGTATCCCATTTGCGAGTATTTCAATGTCGTATTTGGGTTCTAATTGCAGAACCTCAACATCATACTATTCACGCTCATCGCCAAGAAGGCATCCATATTGGATTCAACTCTCCCAGCATTATTTGTTATATTAACCACTCTATTGCTACATTACTTCGTGCGTTTTTTGTCAATTGTCATTTTGAAGAAGACATATTTTCATCTTTGAAAGGAACAACCTCTATTCAAAAAACTCCTACTAGCCGTACATTTCAAGCTCCTCAAATATTTACTCTAATACCTGATCCATGGACATCTTTGACCGAAAATAAAATTGCTAATTTTTTGTATTTGCAAAAGATTACAGATCAGACACCTAATGGCTTTAATGACGCACCAAGAATCATTGAAACTCCATTGAATGAAGCTCAAAATCTTCCTGCACGAATTTTTGTACCAAAAACAACAACCATTTCTACTCCTCAATTTATGAGAAAACGGACTCGTGTACCAGATAAGCAACCACGCAAACGCATAGCAATCTTTGATGCTGCTAATCCTTCTCTATCTATAGCATCTACTGCCAATTCTATTCATTCATCTAAAGAAGAAATGTCTAAGTTGAATACAAAATTATCTCTGATGTACTGCGGTACTGGTCACGTATGAGACAGAGCAAATATTGACATAGATGAACCATTCATTTCTATGATTGTAGAAAATTTTTCTTGCGAGAAAGATGATCCTGAATCGCGTACAGTTGAAAATGCAATGAATTGCACTGATTGGCTCAAGTGAAAAGCTGCTATTAAGGAAGAGTATGAGTCTTTGCACAATAAAATAAGTCTTTGGACTTATCGTGAATAACCTCAATTCACAATCTCTTATATACAAACTAGTTTTTGTATGCAAACGAAATGAAAAAAATGAAATTATTTGCTACAAAGTTTGTCTTGTTGCTCAAAGATTTACACAAAAAATTTGTATTGATTATGATATTACATATTCACCAGTTATGGATATTATTGTTTTTTGATATCTTTTTGGAATGAAGGTATACATCATCTTTGAGATGACACTTATGAATGTTGTTACCGTTTATCTCTTTGGCTCACTTCATACTAATATATATATATATATATATATGAGAATTTCACCTGACCTTGAATCTACAACTCCAAGTGCAACTATTCCAGGCAAATATTGTGGCGTAGATTACAACGTGCACTGTATGATCTCAAACAACTTGGACGCATGTGGTATCAATGCCTACGGCAATTTTTTATTGAGAATCATTTTATTAATGATGCATTATTTCCATGTCTATTTATCAAACGAGACAAAGATGATTTTGTCATCATTGCTATTTATGTTGATGATTTGAACCTTATAGGTACCAAATCTGCAATTATTGCAACTACTCAACTTCTTATTCGTGAGTTTGAAATGAAGGTACTTGATAAAATTACTTTTTGTATTGATTTACAAGTTTTTCATTTAAAAGATGGTAGCATTTGTCTTTCTCAAACAATATACATCAACCGCATCTTAAAATGATTCAACATGCTTGATGCATATCTTCTATCATCACCTAAGATAGGTCAAAGTTTTAAAGGTGAAGATCCTTACTGTTCTTGCGAGGAGGAGGAGGAAACATTGGGTGAAAACTATCCATACCTCGTTGCGGTCAGAGCACTTTTATACTTAGCTACGTCTACAAGGCCTGATATTGCATTTGCAGTTAGTGTTCTTGCAAGGCATAGTGCTCGTCCTTCACTTTGACATTGGAATGGCATCAAACAACTTTTTCAAAATTTGAAAGGAACAAAAGATTTTGGACGACAATATACTCGATTGTTAGATCCAATATTAGTTGGATATGCTAATGCTAAATATAGATCAGATCCTGCAACATCCAAATCTCAGACAAGTTATGTTTTCTTGCGACATGGAGCTGCAATATCTTGGAAATCAATAAAGCAAACAATTACTGCAACATCATCTAATCGTGCAGATTTTATTACTTTACATGAAGCATCTTGAGAATGCATTTGGTTAAGATCGGTTGACAAATTCATTCGAACCAATTGTGGATTATTTTGTGATAATTCTCCAACTGTTTTATAGGAAGACAATAGTGCTTGCGTTATTCAAATGCAAGCAGGTTTTATTAAAGGTGATCGCACAAAACATATTGATCCAAAATATTTCAACTATATTAATGATTTCATTACAAACAAGGTACTTAACATTAAGAAAATTGCATCAGCAGATTTTCTTGCTGATCTTTTTATTAAGGCTCTTCCATCATCTACTCATCGTCGACTTGTCCATGATATAGAAATGCGACGACTTAGTATTTTGGAACCAGAAATTTAATAGATTTTCATTATGAAATTTATTGATCCTTTTTATATCCTTCTATAGATTTTTCCCACTGGGTTTACTATGAAAATGGATTAATAAAAGGAGTTGTACTCTTTTTTTTTCATCTATGGTTTTATCCTTGAATATAATTAAGATTTTCCCAGATAAAGTTTTTTTGAGGCAACAACCGTAAACTTTTAAAATTACGGAAATTTTCAGATAGAAAAAAGGTGGGGTCGTTGTGAAAGCCATGGTTTGGGTTTCAATGCTGGAGCTTGTTAACCATCTTGAAATATCCTGCATCTTGTCACATCATAGCTCAGGGGTGGAATAGCAGGTCGACTATTATTCCTACCTCACTAACATGCCAAACTGCAAGTTTTTGAACCAGTCGACGAGGTCGACGAGAATCAAACCGCAGACCAGTCGGTTGACCACCGACGTATGAAACCAGTCGACCAAGTGCACGACTTGACGATTGTATTTGGCAATCAACTGATTTTATTTCCTTCATTGACCAGCCCATATGATTTTATTATTTTATCTTTATTATGTCGAGCGAGGAGGAGTGTTAGGAAATGTAGTGTGAACGCTCCCCATAATCCATGGTGGATTAGTCAACAAAGTAGTTGGTGTTATTTCTTAGCCAATACGGAGAGAGTACTATTAATCGTCTCTCTTCTTTTGTATATACTTCCATTCTTCAATGTGAGTGTGTGTATTATTTTCTTGTATACTTCGGTGTTTTGAGTTTTTGTTTCATTTATTATTTACAACAATTTTGATGCTGTTTTTCAAGCATTGATAGCTCTAAAAAACAAAAGAGACAAAAATTGATTGGTTTTCTTTAGTTATTGGATCATTTATTGTAATAATTTTAGATTTTGCCAAATTAATTACTGAAATAAATTTTAGAAGTTACAAAGGTAATTATCAAAAGAATTTTAGAAGATACAAATGTAATTACCGGAAGAATTTTGGAAGTTACAAGGATAATTACTGGGATAACTTCATCAACCTGTAACTTCTTTGTTTTGACTCCAAATTCTACATCATTTATCTTTTTGGAAACCTCCAGACCTCTACAACAAGATCCTAAATTCAAAGTTGACATGACTATTTATTCTCCCTATTTTAGTCCTTAATCCTAGTTTGAACTTGCTAATCATGATGAGTTAATTAGAAAAATGAGATTTAGTGGCCCACTTCAAATGTAGGTCATTGATAAGGTTGTCAAGATTCCCTTTCTCGCCTCCTTTATTTGTCATTCTGCTTCCTTGGAAATTTGCCAACCGCTAGGTTTTTTTAATTTCTTCTGGAAAAATGGTTGTTTTTTAATATAGTTTTTGGGCCATGATGAGACTCCCCTTTTTCCTTTCCCCTTTTTCCTTTCCCTTTCTTCCTTTTGTCTTCTTTTGTCTTTTTTTTCTTCTTTTTTTTTCTCTTTTTTCTTTTTCTTTTTGTTATATACTATTTCCTTACACCATATTAATTGCCTTCCAACAACCTTTCCAACTTCAATAGGCACATTTTTTTGTTTTCTTATGCTTTAATCCATCCATGGCCCATAATGCCTTTTGGGATTTCTTCGAATCTTCTCCCCACTCGTCTTTCCTTCTACTAAATTCCCTCTTTTGTCAATCTTCTAGTGGTTCTTGTTTCTTACTTTTGATGTTAGAGAGTTTGGTTGTTTGTGAATGGAGAGCTTGTGTAAGACAGTGTGTAGAAATGCTCTTACTTCCTAACTATGCTACATCTCTATTCCTAGTTCCCCTTTTTATTGGGTCTCTACTTCTATTCCTTTTCTAATCTACTAACTCTATTGTTCTATTTCATCTACTAGGTCTGCTTCTTCTAGTCTATTAACACCTAATCCTACTCTAACTAGTCCCTCTCCCGTTCTTTTTTCTCCCCTCCTATTGATTAGATAGATAATTAGAAGTGGAAAAAAAATTTAAAAAAAGGGGGGCAAGCCCGAAGGAAGGCTCTATGGCTTGGAGCTGGTATTGTCCGGCTTCTAGGATCGGCCCTGCAAAAGGGTCAATCCGGCAGCAGGGACCCGACCCTGTTGGGGTTGCCTAGCTGCTGCTAGGCCACTTAGCTATTGGATGGCCCAGCTTACTCATTTCTTCCTTACATGGTTAACAACCTTAGGCGGGACTATTTAGGGACTAAGGCCACCTTTTGTTCACAAGAAAAAAACTCTCTTTTCACAATCATTAACCCCCAAAGGCCGAATGCCTTTTTTTTGCCAAAAAACACTCAATACTGCTATTTTTATAGCAAAGAGTAAATAAAATTGAAAAATGTTTTTCCACATCTAACCGTAGGATCTTACACCTAACTAGTATGAGAATGTGTGGAAAAAATTTCAGAATTTTTGACCACATAGATTGCAAGATATCTACGTTTAAAGTAAAAAAAACAAATTTTTCAACATATTGTCTCGCACATTGTGGGACTAGATTTTATGACTTTGAACATTTTTACAAAACAAGCAGGTATTTATTGCAATCACTTTTTTGTTTTTAATTATAACTTTAACTACAAAGTTTTGAAAAAATTAAAAACTATAAGTCCCAAGTGACAAATTGGGAGCTCACAATAGGCAAGGTTGTAATAATCATGTTTGCTTTTGATACAATGTATGATAGCCTTAGCAAATAACACAAGTCTTTGCATAATGGATAATGTCTTCTTTCATTCCTAGCCAATAGAACCTTTTACTAATCGAGTACATGATAGATTTCTCCCTCCTGTGCCAGGCCAATGGATTGTCGTGTTTCTTTTTCAACAGGCTTAATCTCAATTTGTCGTTTGGAATATACACCTTACTTTATTTCAACTTGATTAAGCCTTTATGCAATTGGAATCCTTTTATCTTTTTACCACATTGCAAATTACTCAAGTCTTTTGAGCTTTCGGATCCTTCGCATACACCTCCCTTATCCGCCTAACCAAGTCCTCTTCACTCAGCACCCGCACACATCATGTACAAAATTTGGGTGTTATCTGGTCTATATTCCTTCTTCCAACTTAGTGCATCCGATACTACATTTTCACGCCCTGATTTGTGGATCAACTTTACATTCATAAGTGCCAAGATGTCATACCACCGCAGACTACTAGAAAATATGTCTCCAAATCAACAAAAATTCAACCAAAAAGTGTTGATTCCGTTTGTTGATTCGGACATTTTGACTTGGATAGTACAAAAAAAATTGATTTGGTTGTTGATTTGATCATATACAATAAGTAAAAAAATTTAATTTTAAAAATTAGAATAGTCTATATGAACAATCTAAAAATTGCCACGTGGCACCATGCCATGCCAATAGATTATACAAAAATTGCTACTTGGCCACTCTGTCACATAGATAGTCCACTATGGCAACCCGCTACATGGGCAAGCCACTGCGGTTGCCTACCAGATTTGAACTTGAGACCACGTGGTCAAGATCCCAAGCCTCCAACCATTATACCACCATTGCAATTGCATGTACAATGTAAATTTTTTTTAACTTATCCATTTGTAATTCAGTGTTTTCTAAACTCCGAGAACTTTGGCACCCATTTTGGCATAGAAGAAGAAATTTTTTCAAAACACTTTAAACAAAAAAAAATGTGGAAAATCAAGCTTACTTTTATCTCCAAAAATCTATTTGTCATTTTCAGTCTCTAATCAAAAGTTATAGACAAAATTCAGAGAGAATGTTTGAAATTGTCAAAGAAATGTTTATGTAAATGTTTTTTGCAAAAGTTATTCTAGATACTAGGCCAAAATGGATGCCAAAGTCTGTTGGGTTTAAAAAATTGTGAATTGTGAATGATTAAGTTTAAAAAATATATTATTATTGTACATTCCAACTATAGTGATTTAAACATTGACTAAATGACATTCCAAATGATTTGCAAAAGAATCAAGAGAAATTTGCTGGTTTGGTCGTTGTAAAATTCAAATCAACAAAAATATTAATATAATCATTTTGTTCATTTATGCCAATGAACAAAAAACTATGAGAATCATCATAACAACACCCATTTCAATAGAAATATGTTGGTTTTTTATTGATTTGAACGTCATTCTTTAGAAGTGTAACATAACTTCTTGTTTCATTCTTTCAAGCAAATGGAGAGAATGTACAACATCACAATTTAAGCCCTAATGCATTACGTATAGGTAAACTTGGACTCATAGCTCAATCTTGGCATGAGATGGTTTTCCAAACTCTGACCTTGTGCTTGTTTGATTGTGTCCTTTTGCCAGGCCACCTATGGCTGGCATGCTTGTATTTCTACTTTTTGCATTGGAATTCCATTCATTTAAAAAAAAAAAAAAAAAAACTAGACTTGACCTTGTATGTAATGATTAGGGCTTCACCAATCAGATTTCAGAAACCCCGAAGTTTGGCCTCTTGAGCCTTCACACTACCCGCCACAATCCAAAGTCCGTTGCTCTCAAAACTGCCTACATGGCAGCAAAATGCTTACATGGCAGAAAATTCCGACGAACTCTCGAGGAGAGTTTGGATCCTGCAAAATGTAGAACCCAAACTCTCCTCAAGAGTCCGTCGAATTTTCCAGAATTTTTTTTTATAAAAATAAGAAATTGACAAGATCTCGACCGCTAGATCTCTGTGGACTTGTTATTTGTTATTTGTTATTTGTTATTTGTTATTTGTTATTTGTTATTTGTTATTTGTTATTTGTTATTTGTTATTTGTTATTTGTTATTTGTTATTTGTTATTTGTGTCGCCATTGGGGTTTGAAACCTAGTCTCTACTATGACAATTAAGAGTCTTTGCATTCAATGAACCTACTTCACTTTGCATTCCCTTTGGCATAGGATGCCCCCTTCTTGTTCCAATGCCATCCTCTTATTCCATTTATACCCTTCATATTCCTAGTTTGATGATGAGAGCATGTGCTGTGATTTTTTTTCCAAGGCCATTTATGACCCCTTTCTCATGTTTTTTTAGCTTTTGCTTGAAAAATTTGCCATATGAATGAGGCTTCATAGGGAATTTCAGAAATTGGATGGACAAATGGAGAGAGAGAAGGATAGAAGTCACACATATGGTATAGGTTTGGACTTTGGGCTTGGCCTTTGGAGGCTTCACACTATGGCCGGCCAAAGGCTCCAAAACCTATCATTTATTGCTCATTTCTTTGGACTCTCACCAAAAGTTTGGACTCTCAATCCCACGGCCTCTCGACTTGGACGGCCATAGTGTGAAGAGGCCCTTATCCGCACTCAATTATAGAGTCATTTGAGAGTCTCAAAACCACAACAGAGAACCCAAGAGGAAATTGCAACTTGAAAATAGAAGTTGGAACTGTATTTAACCCTTAAACGATGAGGAGGCCATTCTGTGGTCAATGAATGACAGAGAATCAAATTGTATAAGACAGAAATGCAATCATTCATCTTTGGAATTTGTTGTGAAAAGGGAAGATCTTCTACAATAGCTTGACTTCCAATAGATACTTTTGGATTTTTTAATCAATACCTTAAATGAGGCTGTTTGTTTGTTTGTTTGTTTTCTTTTCTTTTCTTTTCTTTTCTTTTGTTTGTAGCGTGGACAACTTCCTGACCATGCGTCCCCCGGCCGCGTGCTTGGTACCGTCAGAAAGCTCTCGCCGAGGAGGGGTGCACCGGCTTGGTTTCGTGGCGTTTGGAGCGGTGGTGCAAAAGTTATTGAATTTCAAAGTATTTATTGATTAAAAAATTAGAAAATTACTTTTACTTTGATTTTGGTGGCGTTCTTGGTACTGGGAGTGGAACCGGGAGTAGAACTGGGAGTAGAATTGGAAGTAGAACCAGGAGTGGAACCGGGAGTAGATGAAAATTGGGCCAACGGCACAGGGTCACACTAGTGTAGATGATGTCACACGATAATGAAAAAGGATGATTTCCAAGGTCACCCCTTTGTCCTTCAAGGGTTAAAGAAGGTATGATTGTGTACAAATAACAGTCCATCTTTTTTCTATGTAGGTGTTGCACATTAATTATATATAAAATTTTGAAAATTGTTTTTGTAATTTTACTTTAGTTTGGTAAGATTTGAAATTTCAATATACTAGATAAACTTGCCAATCACTACATAGACATAATTCAAATCCCTCTCTACAATATTCTAAAAACTTGCATGCTCTGAAATTTGGCATGATTATTAAATGTTATGTTAAGATTCATTTCCCAAGAATAGAGCGCAAGAAGGTTTCTGCTTACAAATTCATTCCAAATTGAAGGTAACCAGACTAAAATCTTCACAGCTCTTCACCACATTATGTGCAGTGCTTGTGCAATGATACAAAATCAAATATTGTTTCATTTTGTATATCGCCTGGCTTGGCTTGACTGTTGAGGATTGATGAAGAGCTGTAAGAGTAGGCAAAATCTTAAGCAAAATCTTCTTGATTAGTAAATAAAAAACTCTGTTGATGCCAGGCACTTGCTCGTGAGTCTAAGCTCAAACTTTGATGGATAAG
The DNA here is from genome assembly GCA_963969595.1 of Neckera pumila. NCBI lineage: Eukaryota > Viridiplantae > Streptophyta > Bryopsida > Hypnales > Neckeraceae > Neckera > Neckera pumila. The sequence continues at coordinate 25,020,482 of OZ018408.1, forward strand.
GACTAAAAGCTATGCAATCACTCTAATCAAATATTGTGCAATTTTGTGATTAGCATGGCCTATATCTGGTGATTAAAAAAGTGTGATAAATACATTGCACATTCAATATTAGTGAGCATTTCAAAGTCCTTGAGGTAGTAGTTGGAGGGAGAAATTTGAATTTATGGTTAGAGCAATTCAAAGTTTTCATAAAAAGATACGAAAATTTATAAATTAGGAATTTGATAGGATTAGAATATTATAGAGCAAAAGAGCTTGGACATTGAGTTTGGAGGGAGGAGCAACTAAAGGTGCTAGAGGGGCAACTACTAGAACTGTAGAACTATCGGTATAGTGCAAATTAGTGCTCGTATGTATTAGGCATTTGCAAATGTTCATATAGGATGATTACATATAGTAATGTGAAATTGTAATTTGTATGAATTTTCTACTGAAATGTATATTAGTTGAACCTCAAAATGTAATGATTTTGACGTGTTTTAATATAAAATTTGTGCAAACACAATATTATTACAATATTGTATATATAAAAAAAAACTTTGTACTTACAATATTGCAACAATGTAGACAATGAATAAATTAAAAAAATTGCAAATTTTTGTATTAAAAAAATATCAATTTCCATAATAAAATAATTATACACAATTGTAATATTCAATTAAATTATTAGATGTATTTTTTATTATTGACTAATAAAAAATTTAGCTCTGAAACAATATTGTATAGTCAACATAGTAGTACAGTTTACTAAAGTACTAGGCAATATTAATTTGGCTCTAAATTAGTACTGCATGCAATAATGTCCTCATTTTTACGGCAACAATATTAACCCCTAAAGGTTTTGACTATTATTTCACCAAAAACACTTAGAAATTGCCATTTCCAGTACAAGTACCAATTTTTGAGAAAAAAATATTTTTGGACATATGTAATGGTAGGATCTTATAATAAACTAGTTTAAAAAGATGTGGAAAAAATTTCGGAAATTTCCACTATGGAGAATTGCAAGATATTAGCATTTGAAGTGACAAAAATCTTTTTTTTGTCCCAGCAAAAAATTGGGCAATTGCACTTCATAAGGTCACATTTGTATAAAAAAATGTCCAAAATGGTTGTAATTCTTTGGATTCATTCTTCAACATAAGTTGGTTGAATGCTTGAAAATTTTCAAATAAATTAAATTTAGAATTGTATAGCATTTAGGAAAAAATAGTAAGTAGAAAGTAGTAGAGAATGATTCAAAATGCTAAATTGTTAACAATTTAATTATAGAATTGAAAAATTCCAATCCAATGGTTGTAATGTTGTGATAATCAATCCACACATTCCGCTTTTATTTTTTCAGAAGTACTGAAAATTGAGTTAAATAAAGGACTTTAAAGTTTATTTTAAAGTAGAGATTCCATAACTACTCGCAAACTACCCAAAACTTAAAATCCTCATAACTTTTGTCTCAAAAATCAAAATGTAATGATTCAAAGCTTTTCTAGTGTATATAAATCTAAAGAACCAATTTCAAATTTTTATTTTTCAAAATAATGGTTTTTTAAGAAGTTTTTTTGCTACCCGAGCTGCCCGTTGAGCACTGAAAACTACATATTATACCATAACTTTTTAACCATGTAGTCAAAAGTTATGAAAGTTATTGGGCCTTAAAGCCACTCTTTGAAAAATGTTGTATGAAAATTTCAAAAAAAAAAAAAAATTCTCCATTCGTAGTGAGTTGCCCGAAATTGCTATGTTGCCAAAAAACACTATTTGGTCCTTTAGGGATTAATGTAGAGATGGACTATATGTACATTGATCCAGTACTAAATGTACCCTACAATAGAACAAAGGTTGTTTTGTTTGACTTATTTTTAGGTTTTAGTAACATGTTGGACGTTTGATGTTGCGTGTCATATTAGACAAATGCCAAATATGCATGACATTGACATTGAATAAGGCCGTTTTTAATAGCTGAGACAATTTGAAATCTCACTATAATTATGAATTGAAATTTAGAACGTAGTGGGTGTTCATTAAATTGAGACACTTCACAAAATGAGACTTTAATCGGGACTTTAATATATCAAAATTATAAATTGGGAGAATTTATTTGAAAGTCAACTTAAAGTTGATTCTATTAGACACTGCAAAAGGTCTATTAGATGTCGCGGGAAGTCTACTACACGTCGCATGATGTCTGTTTGTCGTATTGTTGCCGTATCTGGGAAGACAATCCTAACAACAATATTGTTTGCGATAATATTTTTTTCCTAATTAATGAATAGCTCAACTTTTGTCAAAGATATTCATCCCTATCATCAACTAGAGATGCCTCTAGAACCTCATGTGTGTGAGACTATTGATCTCAATCAAAAGAATTTTGACTCTAAGAAATTTGGAACCTTCTATACTCCTATTTAAGGTGTATACATCCAAAACCGTCACAAATTGGACTATGGGTAATTTCAAGGCTAAATAGTTAATAATAAAAACAAAACAACAAAGAGATGTATAGAAAAAATGCACAATCAATTTTTTAATTTTGGCAAATATGAAACCATAGTAGGAGTATAAAGTTTTAAAAGTAGAGTAACTGAAATAGCTCATAGATAGCCTTCAAAATGACTAGTCCCATTCAAGAGCTCCGTGTTTAAAGGTGTCAAATAATAAAAGACATAGAGCTAAAATTGTGTCATTAATAATAATAAAAAATATGCAAGCTTATAAAGCAATATATCAATCAACAAGCAACACTATAAAAAACCCACGTTTTTTTTGACAAGTCCAGATTTTTTGTGATGGATTTTGTTAGACATCTAAGTTGACATCTAGTTGTTTTTATGTCAGCAATAATATCCAATGTAACATCATGAAAACATAAAAACAGCTAGATGTCAATATAGATGTCTAACAAAATCTGTCACAAAAAATCCAGGCTTGTCAAAAAAAACCCAGACTTCTTATAGTGCAATAATCCATTCAAAATGCAATTTATATTAACAGTTGTCAGAGACTCAAATTCTCCTATTATATGAGTGTTGAAGCCTTTATACTCAACTGTAATAACACTCATGTAATCAAAAGCCGCCATATCTCACTCAATGACAATTTTCAATAGATGCTTAGAGTTTCTTCACTATTAAATTGCCTTGGCAAAGGGTTTGGTGTACCTAGAAGCTTGGAGTAGACCCACCAATTGCAACCTAGAGTGTTTTTCATTGCAAGCTTTGTCAAATTTTCATAGCCACACTTCATCTTTTTGTGTCTCTCGCATTTGACTTCTAGCACGATATTGACAAAAAGAAATATTTGGTCATATTTACAATGGAGAGTGGTCACAAATTCCGGCCCTGCATTCGTTTTGTTGGCAGATTGCATTGAATAATCTATGAGCTGTGGGCTGGGAGAGGGCCCAGTGCCGAGTATATGCCCACCAACTCTGAGTCTTGGGATGTGGGCTTTTAGCTTGTCACAATTGCAACCTTAGAATTTGGATTTTTGCTGTGCACTGATGGAGAAGTAATACTCAAGTCAATCCTTCTTGTACTTCTGGACATGCCAAATATAGAAAATTCGCACCATTTCCCTGTGCACCAATGGAGATGCTTTTACATCATTTTAGAACTTATTTTAGCGACCGTGCACTTTAAGGCCCAACACAATTTTGAGGGAATAGTAGGCACTCGCATAATTTCCCTTGATCTAAACCTGCCATCTTAAGGCTTTATACATCTCCAAAATCAATTATGTACCTACGTAGAGGAAATACTTTTAGAACCAAACTTTGACCCTTCATAGGTTTTGCATACTGTATCCAAATGTCACGTTCTTTGGTGCATTGGAACCTCCTTTCACTTGCCAACAAGATAATATGAAAATTTGACCAACCTAGAGTTAATAACTAGGCATAATACCAATTTGTGGCGGTTTTGGGTGTACCCAGTGTGGCTGTATGGAAGCGTGCTCTTAACCCCTAAAGGACCAAGGCCCTTTTTTTGCCAAAAAACTCTCAAAATTGCCATTTCTAGAGCACAGAGTAAAAAAATTAAATTTTTTTTTGTACATCTAACCATAGAATCTTATACCTAACTAGTATGAGAATGTGTGGAATTTTTTTTAGAATTTTTGACCACTTAGATTGCAAGATATTTGCATTTGAAGTGCAAAAAACAAGTTTTTCAGCACATTACGGGACTAGATTTTTTGACTTTGAGTACAAGATAGAAGGAAAATCTAAAATATTAATATCTTTTAGATGGAATTATAATGCACTAATCCCAATGGTGAGATTGTTATAGCACAAAAACTAAACCATAGGAAACTTTTTTTTTTGAAAAATTGCGAGAATTGCATTCCAAAATGAATCCTAAAAGTTATTTTTTTCAAGAAAATGCTCTAATTGTCTGGAAAACAAGACTGTCCATAACTTTCTCATAAAAATTCCAAATGAAATGAATTAAAGCTTTCCAAATAGACAAAAATATAATCTATAAGGAAAAATGTTTTTTAAAAAAAAATTAAATTTTTTGCAAAATTTTTTGTTGCCCCATCTCCCCTGTTTTGAGCTTATTTGGGCATAACTTTTGTTCCTGGGCACCGATTGAAAAAAAAATTATACTTCCATGAAGCTTATCAGTTTTTCTATCTCCAAAAAAAGTTTCAAAAAATTACGGCAAAAATTCAGCCCATAGGTACCTGCCCAAAATACCATTTGTCCCCCGAAGGAACAATGGTCCTCTAGGGGTTAACCGCTAAATGCCCAAGGCTTGTTTTGAGCTTCTTGGAATTTGCTCTAATTTGAACAAAAAGTCAACATTTTGATAAATTGAATCCATTTTTTTTTGAATTGTTATCGTACAAATTCTACCTAAATATGCAAATATGCTAGTGATCACATAAGAAAAGAAAATACAACAATATCATTTAAAGATTGAAAAGACTATAATGTTTGATCATGAGGGTGTTAAAACTATGAAAATCTTTCAGCTTTCTTTTTGCATGTCAAATCTAAAGAATTGGTGACCCAAAAAATATGAGGTTAAAGGGCCTAATAATGATGCATAACCCCAATTGATTTATGGCTTCTCAAAATTTATTCTACAATTTTCTTAATTGAATTTCTAGTGTGATTTTTCCTCCAAGATCTAGTGTACTTGAGCCCATTTCAACACTACGGAAAGTCAAGATTGCAATGGGTACCCTTGCACACTTAAATAGAAAAATCATAATCATTCATTTTTGATATCGGATTTTTTATGCTAAAACTAGACTTCAAAAAAAAATTGTCGAAAATTTAAACTACTAAAAATAGAAACTTAATTAGGTCTTATTTCACTTCAAAGTTTTGTGATCATCAAAATTTGGTGCCTCGGGCATTTAGGGAACTTATTGGCTGGGTTCGGCTCCATTTCTCAATTGGACGGATCTCCCCCGTGCCTCTTCCCCAACCTCGTCAGACAGGGGCGAGTCCGCCGCGACGACGCGGCCAGCGACAGCCGGCGTCCGCGGCGAAACCGCCACCTCACCCATTCTTCACAAGTGGCACCATCTCTCTTGTTCCTTCCTTGGGTCTCCCAGAGTCTCTATTCCGTCGCGAACCCGCCCCTCTCTCGCAAAACCTGCCCCGGCCGCCCTTCCCTTCCGTCCTCTCGTCAATCATCGCCCTCGGGCACCTATAGTCCCAGCCGCGACGCTCGTGAACTGATTTGATCAGTCAGTAAGTTACAGTATTTCATTTTCGCCAGGTGCGTGCCTCCGGCCGAGGGCTCTAATTTCACGCCCTTTATTTCCTCGCCATGGAAGCTGTCGATCGTCCCGTTTGGACACTGGCTTGCTATGGAATCGTTCTGTTTCGATTTCTGTTATCACAATTTTATGTTATGAGGATTTTATGTTATGAAGTCGCCGTGGTCTGGTCTCATTCGTTGCTGGAGCGTCTCCTCGTATAGGACTACGTGTTAGGAGCTTTTGTGTTTCAATTTGTCATTGATGCGCTTCTTCGAGGTGCGATTGTGGCCTGTCTTTTTTTGATCTTTCACCACGATTTTTTCATTTTTTTGCGAATCTTGTGAATTCCCGTGGATTTCTGAGGATTTCCGAGGGGGACCTAGACTGTCAATTGGCTGTTAATTTGTTTTTTTGTTTAATTTATTTTTTAATTTGCCTGCGTTGGTGCTGTGTACCCTTGGTGCTTACAGACCTCTGTGCTTGCTACCTGAGTTTAACCTTTGGATCTTCTAAGTAGCTGTGATTCATCGATGTCTGCCGGATACTGGTCGAGGGAATCGCTGTTTGTGAAATTTGTTCCTGTTTTACGAAGCTGTAGAATCTAGGTGCAACTTGTGGGCTCCGGAATGACTTGCTCTTGCGATCATCCCATAGGGTTTGGGAATTGTGTGCAATTGAGTGACACCTCGGGGTGTCATTCATTGAGCCCTAATTATGAGATAGAGTGACTGGATTCTCACTGTAGAGTATGGCGCGATGGCCAGTTATTTGGAGAATGGTGAAAGAAATGGCTTCGATTTTTTTACCTTTGTTTTGTCAAGTCAACGACGAGCACTATTATGGATCCGCTCTTGTTTTTCAGCTTCGACTTAATGTCTTTACACTGAGAGCAGCTAGCTGTTACTAAGACGTTGACTTTTTAAGTATGGAGGAAGAAACATTTTTGGCAGTAGGGGAAGCTTCCGAAGAGCAGCAATGAAGGTTCAGATGCTGACCAATTACGGAAGTGAAATACTTGTATGTGCAAACTGTCTCTTGTTAATATGGCCGGCCCGGAAATCCTTCGTCTGCTGTTGAGACTCCGTGTTGAGACGATACGAGGCAGCTCTGAAAATGCTTAGCAGAAATTGGATAAAGATTAGCAAGTCAAGTCCAGTTCGTGGGATGTCTGCATTGAATTTTACCTGTTGGGGTTGTGAAATGCGATGTATGAGCTTTTGTTTTCGAAACTCGCGGACTCAGTCTTATTTCTGTCGTTCTGGTGATCGCATGTGGTGGAATGGGTCAGCGTTTAGACGATCTTATAGAGTTCGATCCTGTTTTAACCCTTCCAGCGGTGTATTATGGAAGAAGAGTATTGACCGAAGGGGATTTATCAGGTGTATCAAAATGGCGGGAGGAGCAGATGGATTCAAGCTCGCTCCACATCCCAAGCTGCCCAAGGGCAAGAAGCTCATGCTGATTATCCTGGATGGTTGGGGCGAACAGATCCCAGATGAGTTTAATGCCATTCACTGTGCAGAAACGCCAATTATGGATTACTTGAAAACGGTAACGCTCATTTTCTTTTTCCGCTGACTGATCTGGTGACTAGAACTAAAACCGTCTCCCTAGATGAGTCATATTTATTTTTCAGGCAAAGTTTGATCTCTTCCTCCTGAATCAAATTTTGAATCGCGTAGGCATTTTTATATGTAGTGGCCTTTCTAGAGTCTTATCGACGACGTAATCTTTCTCATGTCTCGTGAAACATTTTTTTCCTAAAAGTTGCTAATTTATGATGCATGTACAGACTGCTCCTGAGAAGTGGAGGCTGCTCAAGGCCCACGGGGGTGCGGTGGGGCTTCCTACTGAGGAGGATATGGGCAACAGTGAGGTTGGCCACAACGCTCTTGGTGCTGGCCGCATTTTCAAGCAAGGGTATGTCATGCTTGTCTAATTTCGGATCACTTCTAGTTTGAGTCCTTGCTTTTAGGTTTTTGACCTTGTCCTGCAGCATGAAATTTATACGGTCGGCAGAAACAGACTATTCATTTAGACAATGGTTTCAGATGCGCTTACTTCCCCAGATCTAACGTATGAAGTTCCCATTAGAGAACTCTCTGTACTTAACTTGCTCTTATTTCGGTCTGCATGGAGCTTTTGAATCACTGGACCGAGGTGTTAAGATGTTGCATCTAGAAGACTAATGTCCTGCGAAGTAAAATTGTAAAATAAGGATTTCCACTATGGTTATTGAATGTCCTCCGAAGAGGTCTGTTCAGTTGAGCGGAATCAGCTGCAGCTTGGTGTTCATGTGAAAGTTGGTCTGTGCAGGGCAAGTCTTGTTGACACCGCACTGGAGAATGGTTCGATTTTTAAGGGCGCGGGTTTTGATTATGTGAAAGAAGCATTGCCTAATGGCACCCTTCACTTGATAGGTCTCCTAAGTGATGGTGGAGTACATTCTCGTTTTGACCAACTCCAGGTTTGTGTAATCACGCTCGATAGTTTGATCGTATACCATGATTCTGACAGATCGTGACAATAGAATCATGTCAAATGGTGAAAAAATTGAAAGCATTGAGGACACAGTGAAAACTTCTCGATGGGATGGGAAATATCGATTTTCACCTTATGCATTAATTGACTTACTTGGCTATAGATTTCAGTGTTTTGAGAACTCTCAATTGACACAGGGCTGGGTTGTTTCTTCCTGCAGCTTCTTGTGAAAGGGTCTGCTAAGCAGGGATTTAAAAGAATTCGAGTACACGTCTTGACGGATGGTCGAGATGTTGCAGATGGTTCAAGTCTCAAATTTGTCCAGATGCTCGAGGACACATTAAAAGAAGTGCGTGAGGAAGGCTGCGATGCATTGATTGCTTCGGGTGGTGGTCGGATGAAGGTTACTATGGATCGATATGAGGTATCTGAAGGGAGATCTGGAGCTTGAGCGTGTCTGTTGTGCCACGAGAATACATTTCACATTTAAGAATATAACTTTAAGTCAGAGTTCGGTATTTTCGTAATATCGCTGATGCAAAATTGAACTATGAACTAGGTGATTTTTTTCTCACCCTGGAGAAATCAATTTCTCCTCATCCTGGGCTCTCATTTTTAACTTAGAACTTATATGTCTTTTTGCAGAATGACTGGAATGTTGTGAAAAATGGTTGGGATGCTCAAGTGCTTGGAGAAGCGCCCCACCACTTCACGAGCTGTCTTGAAGCTTTAAAGAAACTCAAGGCGGAGGATCCCAGCGTGAATGATCAGTACTATCCCCCTTTTGTTATTGTGGATGGATCCGGTAAGCCTGTCGGACCCATTTTAGATGGGGATGCTGTCGTCACCTTCAACTTTCGAGCAGATCGCATGGTCATGCTTGCCAAGGCCCTTGAAAACGAGGACTTCGATAAATTTGACCGAGTACGACTGCCGAAAATCAAATATGCTGGTATGCTATTATACGATGCCGATCTCAAGCTCCCGACCCATTTCCTGGTGTCCCCGCCAGAGTTTACGGAAACTTCGGGTGAATACCTGGTTAACAACGGAGTCAAGTCATGGGTGTGCAGGTGAGAGCCTGAGTTTGGTACTGCTCTCTGGTTTATTGTCTTGCTACTCCTAGCAGTAATCGTGCGTTTTGAAGGGTGTAGCTTGCGAAAGTTATAAGTTCAGCCACGATGAATTATGCTGCATTGAACTGCTCAATAGACTTGAGTTTTCATCTTAAAGTAGTCTTTGTAATGGCCTTGGTTGGTGGTATATTTCACATTGTCCTCTTTTGACCGATATGTTGTTTGCTTTGCAGCGAAACAGTGAAATTTGGACATGTAACATTCGTTTGGAATGGAAATCGTTCTGGCCAGTTCAGCCAGACCCTTGAAAAGTATGTGGAAATTCCGAGCGATCAAGGTATCAGCTTCGATAAGAAACCAGAAATGAAGGCCATTGCCATAGCTTTAAAAGCTGCTGAAGCTCTTCGCAGTGGGGAATGGGACCAGGTACACATCCTCCCTCGTTCTGCCGTATTTGTGTCTAACGTCACTCATTTCTTTGAATCAACGTTTCTTGTTTCCTTTATTAACTTTCATTCAATACTAATAATTGTCGATATTTGAACCATTTTTTGCTAAAATAATCATGTGGTATCTCTTCTCTGTCGATTCCTAATGTTGTACATAGTTTCCTCTCAAATTTCATTGTGCTTGATTCCTATGAGCCAACATGATTGACGTGGTGGACGCTGTGTTACAGGTTCGAGTGAACATTGCGAACGGTGATATGGTGGGTCACACCGGAAATCTTGACGCTACCATTGTTGGCTGCACTACTACTGATAAGGCTATAAAGGTAACCCCTCCTCTGAATTGGTGTAACAACAAAGTTCCTGTAGTATAATGAAACCAGTCTAATTACGCACCTGAATTTTGTCCATGTAGAATTTGGTGACCTTCATCAGTCACACCTGTCATTGTAAGTTTTTTGCGAAAGATTCCAAGACGTTTAGAGAACTATCCCTGACGGTAACTTTTTTTGCAGATAATGCTAGACGCCACAGAGGAAGTGGGGGGAATTTTCATGATCACAGCTGATCACGGCAATGCTGAAGATATGGTGAAACGGAATGCCAAGACCGGTGCACCACTTAAAGATAAGCAAGGGAACTACCAGATACTCACATCACACACTTGCGCACCGGTAAAATAAACCTTCGCTTCAAACTGCCTATCCACTCGTCTAAAGCTGTCGTTGTTTAGAATATAAACTAAATATGCTAACTAAACTTCATATGCTAATGGGTGGTGTAGTTTCTATCAACCACCGTTGCTACAATGAGTGAATTCTAATCTGATCTCATGGTCTTTTGCAGGTCCCAATCGCTATTGGAGGTCCAGGTCTGCCAAAAGGAGTACAATTCAGAACAGACCTTCCCAATGCTGGACTTGCTAACGTGGCGTCGACCTTCATAAACCTTCATGGGTTTGAAGCTCCAAAAGACTACGAGCCCACGTTGATTGAAATTGTTGATTGAGTTCCTAGGCTGAAATTGGAGACGAGGCATCGGAGAATTGTCCCATTTTGGATTGGTTTTAATTCGTCAATTCTGTGCTATTATCCAGGAAGAACCTGGCAACATTCCAGAACCTCGTAAGTTATGTATTGATTTGAGTATTTTTGCAAAAATTCTGGAGCTTACTCTACTACTACAAAACTTTGGCAAAATAAAACATTGGCATGCATTTTATTCGATGATGTTTCTCTTATAATATTCTATTTTACTTTATCAAAAGGTTGCCGGAGATTCTTAGATGTCTTTTTTCAGAGCTCTGAAAATAAATTAAGCACACTCCATTTGCGACATTTTGATGTGACCTAGGAAATGGACTTGAAAGAATCTTTCATGATTCAGCCAATGAGAGGTGAGGAGTTTTTTGAAGCAACTAATGAGAGCCTGAGATATTTTGTGCTTCAAGGAAGATCTAAACTAAAAATATTATGGAGTAACTTTGTTATCTATTTAAAAAATTTGTAAAATTTCACTAAAGCATTGGAAAATTACAAAACCACTTGCGGTGCATTTCTTTTGAATTTGTTAACAATTCATCAAAAAATTTGGATCATTCATCCATTGAGATGGTAGAACCTCCCGTATCATCTCATTTAGGTGTTTCTATCTTATTTCCCATAATACAATAAGAACCATTTAGTGTGATCTATCTTTAACAAGCATATTTGAAATTTGTTTTCTAGTTTAGTTTATACCATTTCATATCTTGAGGTTGTAGAGGAAATTTCTTGAGGCACATAACCTTGTCTTTGAAAGGCATATACAGTGAGTGACGAAACCGAGTACTTTTGTGAAACGTTTTCATTCAAACAACCATACCATAAGCATCAATGGTTAAAACCCAAAAGTGTACACATGAAAGTTGTAGAGCACAACATACAACACGTTACCATGGAAGTTTAAAGAAAAAATTAGTTGTGATTTGAAAGAAAATTAATTCCAAAGTTTGCTATGTCAAAAACTCGGTTTTGTTCAACATAGTTTGGCTTTACTTTATCTTTTGTCAAATTTTTTTTAAAACTCCTAAAAAACTTTTTGTACCTTAGCATGTTAGTATACATCATTTTTGATTGTTGTATACAAAAATTGAAGGACTTTCACATTTATAGAATTTAAAATATCAACAATTTAACAAACATGCAAATGATGTTGGTTCTCACAAAATTTGAGTTTTTTTTGTGGAATTCAAAGCATGGGATTGCATTAGCCATGGTAAAGAGAGTATGGGTTGCAAAATAGACCACTTTTATATCTAAATGTCCTTGTATATAAAATATTTGTTGAATTGGGCAATGTGTACAATTTATGTTTTACAATTGTATAATGCATTTTTAATTTCAACTTTTGTGTTCAAAGACTAGAGTTCATGATGCATATAAATCATCCAAAAAAATTCAAAAAATTCCGTCATCATTGTCTGTATTATCCAAAAACAACTAATTTTCAAAAATTACACTGACATTCAAAATATTAGTTGTTTTTGGATAATACAGACAATGATGACGGAATTTTTTGAATTTTTTTGGATGATTTATATGCATCATGAACTCTAGTCTTTGAACACAAAAGTTGAAATTAAAAATGCATTATACAATTGTAAAACATAAATTGTACACATTGCCCAATTCAACAAATATTTTATATACAAGGACATTTAGATATAAAAGTGGTCTATTTTGCAACCCATACTCTCTTTACCATGGCTAATGCAATCCCATGCTTTGAATTCCACAAAAAAAACTCAAATTTTGTGAGAACCAACATCATTTGCATGTTTGTTAAATTGTTGATATTTTAAATTCTATAAATGTGAAAGTCCTTCAATTTTTGTATACAACAATCAAAAATGATGTATACTAACATGCTAAGGTACAAAAAGTTTTTTAGGAGTTTTAAAAAAAATTTGACAAAAGATAAAGTAAAGCCAAACTATGTTGAACAAAACCGAGTTTTTGACATAGCAAACTTTGGAATTAATTTTCTTTCAAATCACAACTAATTTTTTCTTTAAACTTCCATGGTAACGTGTTGTATGTTGTGCTCTACAACTTTCATGTGTACACTTTTGGGTTTTAACCATTGATGCTTATGGTATGGTTGTTTGAATGAAAACGTTTCACAAAAGTACTCGGTTTCGTCACTCACTGTATGTGGAGGTATTAGAAAATTGTTAGACTCAATATAGGAATCTTTCAAAAAGAATATAAATAATAGGCATTTAGCCTTTCGGCATCAACAAGGGTTTTGCAAAATTTGTTATCATCCATCCATCTTATCCCCATAAGGACTAGCACCAAGGTAGTCCATCTAAAATTATTAGATTCTTAGATAAATAAGAGCATTGATCACTTTCATTCATTCATTATATTTTTTTTTCCTCTATACTGTTTTATGATTAATCCTATGTTAATAAAAAAAAGTTGCATTGAATGGATAGTTAAACCCCAAATTTTCAAAAAATCAAATTGAATAGGTGGTTTTGGAAGTTATCAGATTGGAAAAAAAGGTTGTAAGTCTATATTTTGGAATCCAAGCTTATATGAAAGAATTTTGGACTCACTTAGAATTTGTCCCTCTTGCATTGAATTAGAGGTACTTAATACATATTTTTAAAAATATACTTTGATGTTTGTATTTTTAGAAAATAATAAAAGATTTTCAAAAAATAAAACAGAATTTGGTTGTTGTTTATATCTATGGTATGAATTTAATCTCTAAACTCCTTTTTAATCCAAATTGGAGTTTTATTTTTGGAAGTTGGGCTATTTGTAGAGGCTTTAGATTTAGTTTAAGTATTTGGTATTTTTAGTGAAGCTCCTACTCATCTTCTTCGTGATAAGCTTTGTTTTGAGCTATTCCAACAAATTTGGCAAAAGTTTTAAGGATTCTTTGATTGGGAGTAAATTTGGGTAGTCCAAGCATCAAAGAATTTTTTTGCTTTACAACATAAAAGAATGTTCAAATTTGTGGGAGAAAGCATTTATTCTTATTGATGAAATAAATAAATGGCAAATTTCATTTTGTAAACAATTTATTATATCATGTCATATATTTAAGATTTAAAGTTCAATTTATATTTAATTTTTAATAGTTTTCAAAGAAATTAGAAATATTGAGTGTAATATATATATATATTCCAAATTCCTCACCATTGGAATTTTAAATTTTACTTTTTTATTAATTTATTAGTAATTTAGTGTTTCTTGTCATCGTTGTCAATCTCGACAATATTAAGAGTACAAAAAAAATAGTGCAAGGGTCACTTCGTACAGATAGAGATGTATATAATCTTTTTTTCATCCAATGTTATTTAGGTCAATTCCAAGTGCCAACAATATGTGAAACCTTGTTGAAAATTGGGAGCAATTCTTATGTGGTCCTACAAATACACTCTCTACCTCCCACTGGTGACTAAAGAGTCCCTAATGGCATCTCTACATATCTTTTGTCTTTGATATGATTCGCATTTTGTCCGACCTTTTTCACCATCAACACAATAAGGTTGGTGGTTCATTGAAGACAATGCTTTGACAAATTAAATTGTATGGATTTTGTCTTTGCTTTCCAAGAGTTGTTGAAGTCATGAACAATCCAAAATGGCATCACCCTTGTTTTTTTATTTTGTGTGAAATTCATCAAGACAGGCATGAACAACTTTTCAAAGCATTCTTCACAATTTTTGAAGTGGTCATTGTTAATTGAATAGAACCTAAGTGTTGATAAGAAAATGTGCTTCCCAAAGATGGGGTGACTAAATTTTACGGCTCACCAAAAGAAATAATCCTTTTTCTAAAGTTTGTATTCTTGAGACTTCTACCTTGTGATAGAAACCTCAAGTCATTGTTATTGAATGTTATACACAGGATGCTATGTTGTTCTATAATGTGAATCTCCTAGCTTTGCAAGTACCAAATATCTAGATCAAGGAATTACACCAACCTTATCTACAATAGAGGAGGTACTAGAGGATTGTAGACAATCACAAATTCACAAGCCTTGATAGAGGATTGCAAGGTACTCTCTTTGTTTTCTAAATAATATGAGTTTTTCCTTTACATTCAAATATAGAAGGAGCAGTTCCTAGAGTTATAGACCTAGCCTCCACAAAATTAGGTGATCCAACCCTTGCGCTCAACTTCAAAGACTTGCCATTGTCAACAAGAAAAAAACCTCCCTCCAATTTTGTAGGTGGTTAATTTTGTACTTTGCCATTAAGTAAATAATTGGGGATTTCTAATTCCAAATACAAACTCCCAAAACACTACTACAAACCCTGTCACTTTTCATTCCCTGTAATAGAGACAAAATTTGGGGTGAGTGAAAGAATCACAAACTGCAAAACATGGGCCGACTTGGCTACTAACATTACATAATTTTCAGTGAGATGGCCAATTTCGTTAAAATGGCAATATTCTTAGTGCCTCTAAACATCTAGAACAACTATAGATTCCAAACATCTAAGATAGTTGTAGATTTCAAACATCTAGGAACCATATAAATTTCAGACTGACCATTATAAAAATCTAAGATTGGTATAGATTTTAGATATCTAGGATAAGCTTAGATTTTAGAATGTATGACAAGTGTAGATTTCAGAATGGCCATTCTGAACTGAAATAACGTGCCATTGTAAGAGGTACCAGGCAGAGCACACTATGAGTTGGACGGAGTTTTCCAGACTTCTCCCGATCGATCCCACGAGTGCAGACTCGGATGCTCTACCACGAGTAAACTGATCGATTCCCTAAAAACTGCGGAATCATGTGTGAAGGCGGATTGATCGAAGTGCACATGACTTCCAATGAATGCAGCTCCGGCAGATCGGCAGTCCGATCCGTGTGAACCAAATTTGAGGGAGGCCGCTGAAGGCGACGCGATGATTTAATCCAGGCCTGACAGCAAATTGAATGGCTTCCAATGGTTTCTCCGAAATTCGGGTCTTCAGTAGTCGGCCATGACCGGCACCAATTGAACATTTCATGCAGCCGCAAGTGCCACAGGCAGGATTGGAGGAGCGAAGCTTATGAGTCGGGACTTTGGGAACCAAAGGCGGCTGGTCATGGCGCACAAGACCATTTTTAGCAGTGAAACGGACGAACGGCCGGCCGGCCGGCATCGGAAGCATTCTCGTGTTGCTACAGTGAGTGGATCAGTTCTGGAGACTGCACAGCAGCGTTCACAGAAGTGGCTAAATTTCGCTCCATTGCTACTTAAAATTTTCAGGAGCTAGAAGTATATTGGAAAAAATCTTTGAAAATATTAGATTTTAGTCAAGATTGCAACAAACAATAGAATTTGGTAGAGAATGCGCAACTTTCTCTACAGTGGAATTAGCATCTATTTTGTTAAATTTATACTATAGTACTCCCAATAATCCCTTAAACCTTGCAAAATCCCATCTTGTCTATTTTTTTTTAATACTACTCACTCTGAAGGTAGCCAAAATTGATGCTCGTTTGTCTTGGAGGTAGCATATTGCACTAAATCCTAATAACTTAGGTAGCACGTTGCACTAAATTCCGTAAAGCAATTCTAGAATCACTGTTGCACAATGAGGCCATTGCCCATGCACGACGCCCTCATCAGTGTGCTTAGAAATCACGCACATAATTTTGAAGAAAATTTCCAAGCTACGCTGCACCAGAAACTTTTAACCCTTAACCCCTAAATGCCCAAGGCACCCAAATGTGGGCTAGGGAGAATTGACCCTTGCATTGCCCCGAGTTTTACCCTTGCAGAAAATACTGAAATTCTTTATTTGCCACATTTGATAAAATTTGCAATTTCTGAATTCATATTTGCAATCAGAAGCCCCAAATTAGTTAAGAGACGTGAAGAAATACACAATTTAAGCGGCACAAAATAGGGGGCAGTTTTTACATTTACCCTTTGACAGGGCAATGAAGGGGTCAATCCTCACTAGCCCCAAAATGTGGTGTCGAAGAAACTTTGAAGTTAAATAAAATCTTACCAAATTGTTACTTTTAGTAGTTTATATTTTTAAAAGATTCTTTTTGAAGTCTAGTTTTAGCATCAAAAATCCGATCTTGAAAATGAATGATTATGATTTTTCTATTGAAGAATTTGTGCAAAGGTTCCCATTGCAATCTTGACTTTTTGTAGTATTGAGGGCTCCTGGAAATGAGCCTCAAATACACCAAATCTTGAAGAAAGAATCACACTAGAAATTCATTTAAAAAAATTGTAGAGTAGATTTTGAAAAGTCATAAATTGATTGGGGTTACATTTATTAGGCCCTTCAAGGCTTCAGCCTCATATTTATTGGTCTTGAATTTTTTAGATTTGACATGCCAAAAGAGAGCTCAAATATTTTCATAGTTTTAACACCCTAATGATCAAATATTATAATCTTTCAATCTTTAAATGGTATTGTTGTGTTTTCTTTTCCTATATGCTCTCTAACATGTCTAGTTTAAATTTTTATGGTTACAATTCAAAAAAAATTGAATCAACTTATCAAAATGTTGGCTTTTTATTCAATTTAGAGCAAATTCCAAGAGGCTCAAAATAGGCCTTGGGCATTTAGGGGTTAAAGGATGGACCAGTGACCGTTCCTTTGGATAAAAATTGCATATGCACTCATTGGAAGTCAAACTACTTGGAGAAGACCTTTCCTTTTTACAACAAAATTCCAAGGATGAATAGTTGTACATATGTCCTACTAAAAGGATTCTCTGTCATCCATCAAACACCACACATCTGCTGCAGCGTTTACGGATTAACATTAGTAGTAACCTTCATACCTACTACTTTCCCTTCATGCATCATGATCATAACTTTGAACTCCCACTTATGGCTTACCCCTTGATGGATGTGGAATATTCCACACCATCTATTGTAGAGCCAAGGCAATGATAGCACATACTACTGAATGTTATGCTGGTAGTTTTTGTGAGCAATAGAATTTTTTGGATTTTTTATATTGGCAATGTAATGATCAACTGGAGGATGAATTGAAGCCTCTTTCTGCTAGTTCTAACTCTACAATTGATTCCTAGTGATGCATTTGAGTTACATAATTTACTATAATTAAAAAGATTTGGCCAAATTTAAAAAGAAACTGGCAAAAAAGTTGCTCTAGAATTCCTCACTTTTATTATAGTCTTGTCCTTGGCTTTTGGACCAAGTTGGTTTCTCCTGACAAATTGCTAAAATTATTTATGCTGCTTGTGTGGTAAAATCTAAGGGTACAAACTACACATAAGGTTTTCCTTGTTTTTGTCTAAATTTGATATTTGTTGTAGATCAAGATCAATGTTTGAAGGCAATAGCTTCTACCAAATTGTAAACTTAGTGATAAACTTTATATGCAACTATCTTGGTCTTCTCTTTTTCAATTCTTTTCATTGAGCACTAATTTTAGCTAGGATTTATCTAATGTGGTTGGACCTTCAATCACTTCTATAATATTGCCTTCTTTGATGCTACATCATCTCCAAACATTACAGTGATATTTCTTGGTTTGTGAATTTTTGCTATATATTCCTTGAAAAAAATGCACCTTCCTATGGCCAAGGCAATCACCAAAGTACTCCGATTATTAAACCAATAGGTGCATTATTTTTTTGTTTCTGCAGTTAACAATAAAGTCATCCATTGGACCATTTAGGTTCTCAGCATCCTTACAAGAATATAATATTGTACTTGATTATATTATTGTTTTTAAATACACCATACATAATATGTAGTCAAATATAAAGAGACCAAGGAAATTTAGTTGACATGAAATGTTGAGTCTACGCACTAGAAGAAATCTACACATCAAAGGATGATTTCTTGGATGATGATCACAATGATGGATTCATCATTTTAAAGTTCATGGGCCTGTTATAAGTTCTAGAAACTTGATATTGATGCACTTTTGTTACCACTTAAAACAAAAGTGTTTGCCAAATTATTTGTTCTTTATGTGGTTCCTTGATTTATTACAGAATCTCTAAACCTTTTCTTCCAATCATGACTTCCTATCAATTTTCTTTTATTTTTAGAATTTAGGATTCAACTATCCATTCAATACAATTCTTTATTTAACACCTAAATGTATTTGACTATGTTTTCACCAAAAATGCTCCAAAACTGCCATTTCTAATACAAGTACCAAGTTTTAGAAAAAAAACATTTTTTGGACATATGTAACCGTAAGATCTTGTAGTGCACTGGTTTGAGAAGATGTGGAAAAAACTTCAGAATTTTCCGCCATGTAGATTGCAAGATATTAGTGTTTGAATTGAGAAAAATCCTTTTTTTGTCCCTGCAAAAATCCGGGCAGCTGCACTTCACAAGGTCGCATTTGTATGAAAAAACGTCCAAAATGGTGGTTATTCTTTGGATTCGTTTTTGAAGTCAAGTTGGCTATATTCTTGAAAATTTTCAGATAATTTGAAATTGTACAACATATAGAAAAAAAATAGTAAGTAGAAAGAAGTTGAGAATGATTCAAGCACTAAATTGTTAATAATTTAATTATAAAATTGAAAAATGCAAATCCCAATGGTTATAATGTTGTAATAATCAGTCTACACCCAATACTTTTATTTTTTCTCAAAAATATTGAAAATTGAGTTAAATAAGGGATTTCAAAGTTTATTTTAGAGTAGGGAATCCATAACTGCCTGTTTTCATCTCATAAATCAAAATGGAATGATTCAAAGCTTTTCATGTATATATAAATCTAAAGAACCATTTTCAAATTTTTTTTTTTTTTAAAATTATTTTTTAAGAATTTTTTGAGCTGCCCACCAAGCACTGAAAATCACATATCATACAATAACTTTTTAACCATGTAGTCAAAAGTTATGAAAATTATTGGGCCTTAAAGCTACTCCTTGGGAAAATGTTGTGTGAAAATTTCAAAGAAAAAAAATAAAAACTCCATTCATAGTAATATCATTTATCAAATTCTTAGAACTCTAAGACATCTCTATTTTCTTATGACTTTTTTATATATCTTTTTCATTTAACCAATGTAGCATTCATATTTCATTTTACTTATTATTTTTTTCTCCCAAAGCTCATAGTACCAATCCATACCTTACCTTAAGTTTGGCTATTTGTTTGTTGTTTTGTTTTGTTTTGTTTTGTTTTATTTTGTTTGTTTTGTTACGTTGAGATCTCCCAGACCGTGCGTCCCCCGACTGCGTGCTTGGTATCATCGGAAAGCCCTTGGCGAGGAGGGATGCACGGGCTTAGTTTCGTGGTGTTTGGAGCTACAATGCGAAAGTTATTGAATTTCAAAGTATTTATGGATCAAAAAATTAGAAAATTACTTTTACTTTGATTTTGGTCATGTTCTTGGAACCAATGGAAAGCTCTTGGCAAAAAGGGGTGGATGGGCTTTGTTTTGTGGTGTTTAGA
Source organism: Neckera pumila (assembly GCA_963969595.1). NCBI lineage: Eukaryota > Viridiplantae > Streptophyta > Bryopsida > Hypnales > Neckeraceae > Neckera > Neckera pumila. The sequence continues at coordinate 25,040,622 of OZ018408.1, forward strand.
ATAATAGTGTGAAAGATATTGAATTTCAGAGTGTTTATTATGAATTAGAAAACTAGAAAATTAATTTACAGGGCTATACTACACTAAAAACTATATTTAGTGTTAATAACACTATTTACAAACCATGACACTAAATATCATTAAGCCTACTAAAGTAAGTAACATTAAATGTAATTTCTAACATTAAATATACTCTATGGTAAATTTGAAATCCGAAAAATGTTTACATTTAGTGTTAGATCGCAAGGGACGACCAAGGAAGGGGAAGGCAGAAGGGAAGAGGAAGCAAAGGTAGCGCATTCAAGTCTAACACTACACTAATTACTCCAAGGTTCAGATTTAGTGTTGGGTGGGGTAGGCTAGTAATTACACTAAATGCAATCCAACACTAAATATAGTTTTTAGTGTAGTTTATATTAAGGCCCAATTGTTGCCCCCATCTCAAAACCTCCAAAATCAACCAATAGGGATGCTTAAAGCCTTAAATTGGGTCATGACAATGCTATCCCATTTCACAAAAATCAGCATGTCGGTTTCTTGCAATGCACCTTTCAGATTCAAAGTATAACATGATTCTAGTGCGGTTCCTCAAGATACAGGCTCAAACCTGTACACAAGTACTGAAACTTACAACATTCTGCTCAACTTTGTAACCACATGCTGCAACTTTGTAACAATCTGCTCAAATTTGTAAACGAGTGCTGAAACTTCGCAACATTGTGCTCAAATTTGTGAACAAGCACTGAAACTTTGCAACATTGCACTCAAATATGTAAACAAATATTGAATCTTCGTGAAATTCTGCTCAAATTTGTAAGCAAGTACTGCAACTTTGTAACATTCTGCTCAACTTTGCATGATCTGCTCAACTTCGTAACCAAGCACAGCGACTTCATAACAATCAGCTCAACAATCTTTCACAGAACGTACAATGGCGCGCGGGCGAGATCGATGAGCTGAGAGCGATGAATGCGATGCGAGAAACAGCAGGAGCTGTAAACGATGTCGATCAGAAATTGTATTTTCGAGCAAGGGCACCACACCCACCAGAAGCTGGAGCTGAGAATCAGAGAACAAGGGCAAGCAGTACGAATCAAGCAGGAGTAGTAGTACAGTATTTGCAGGCAAGAGCAACAGAAGCTGGAGCTGAGAATCAAAAGAACAAGGGCAAGCAGTAGGAAATCGCCAGAGCACGAAATTTGCAGCAACGCAGCCGGCAGCGGAAAGTTCAATGGAGGAGGAGCGAGATGAAGCAGCGAGGCGCGCGTGGCGCCGTAGCAACGGAGGAGAAGCCGGAATGAGAACATGGCGGATTCCCCACGTTGGATTCCAACCCTAATAGCCCCCAATCACTGGGCTGGGTGAAATCCGATGTTGGTATCAAACCCTAAAGTCCCCAAATCCCAGCGATGGCAGGCGCCTCTCCAGCCTGGCCCACCCGGATTCTGGATCTCACATTGGCTCCTGGGCTTCAGGCACCGGACCCATACCCGCCTTTGAATCCCGGGTATCAAGTTTGTCCTCCCCAATTTGTCCCTCCAGTTTTACTGGATCCTTCACGTTCAAATTGCAACCGGTGATTTGGCCAGTTTCACCGGCTCACGTTCTCATCGATGGGTGGTTCTTCTCTTCTCTTCCCATATGGCGCGTGAGATTGCCAAGCGAGGGTTAGCCATTATGACCCGCATGTGGAACCGATTTGAAGTGAACTGAACTGAAACAGAACAGCAGCTTTAGATTTATGCAGCACGGCGTTGAATTCGCCATGGAGAGTGCATGGATGGTATGTCACGATCTTGGGTTGCTGGGGTTTGAAGGGATTGAGGGGTGAGCGGTCGTTCTGAGGTGCGAGATGATGTTGCATTTCGGTTTAGGTTCGATCTGCGCCAAGGGCTCAATTCTTGATCTTAGGCATGGTGAGGGAGAAAGTGGTTGGAGGGGGCAGGGGAGGGAAGGGAGGATTAGAGATGAGTAATAATTATGTTGCGTGGTAGTGGAGAGTGAGAATGAGGGGTTTCTCGTGGAAGGAGTATTGGAAACGGCCGAGTGGATGTATGCCGGGGAGAGTGTCAAAGCCTTTTGCTAAGTTTCCACGGCCGTATAATAGTCTGGTAATCTCCACGATCGTAGAGCCAGCCAGCTTCCCAGATGATTCAAAGTTCAAAATTTCGTGAAAACGGCGTCGGAAGAAATGAGAATGTCGGCCTGAATCGTTTCAGTTGTGGTGCCCGATTGGTGATTGCAGGGGCTCAATGGAAGCGACGAGAAGTTGAAGGGCGCGGATCGCAGTGTGAGCTTCACATCATCGAAGGGAGCTGATTTCGTAGTCGAGTTTACCTTCGTGCCAAGACCGATGGAGCCTAGTGACGTCGACAAACTGGTGTGCTGTCCGCCTCCGGAGCCTTGCATTGTACATGTACGAGCGCAAACTTCATCGTGATAATCTGACATATGCCATTCTCACTGTGACGTTGATTCGCTGTGTTTCCTTGTTTATCAAATGTAATACTTTGGAAGTCTATGTTCCTGGAATGCACTCAATCCTCTTTAAGCTTATAATTTTTTCAATATTACATAGTTTGAATGTGCGAATTATGCTACACAGTCAATGGTAATGTGGCAAGCGTGCGGGATATTCTGGAACGTTATTTCGAGAAGGTCACAATAACGAGGATTGAGTGGTTTGCAATGTTGATTAAATTCAAGCTTGACCTACTGTAGCTTGGCTGTATGCTCTCGCGTCTACAGTTTTACAGTTTCATGTACGATGTAACTGGAATCTAGAGCTTGGTTGCGGAAAGTAATATATGTTGAGCTTTGAAGGATGTAACTTTCCATAACTAGGCTCGATGTTTGAGTTACCTATCGTAATGAGGAAGCTACGATCCTGAGCGATTCAGTAGTGAACCAAAAAAATCTAAGGAAACTAAGTGTTGGAATAGAAAACAGAATGTGGGGGATTGATATGGTTTATAATGCAGCTTCGCTTCTTCTGTGCCTGCCTGCCACAAGTTCTCATTGAGATTATAGCTTCTGCAAGCATGTTTATTGTTAAAGTTTGAAGCCCACGATACATTTTGTTCTTCGCATGCTCCAGGTGATTTGTATTACAAGCATTGGAAGCCAAGAAATGGCTACAATGTATTCTTGTTCTTCTGTGTCGCTAGCGAGTAGGATTGCTCAGGATTACTACAATTGGTAACGTGTAGTGGTTTTTGGTGTGAATGATGTTCAGGATGGAATTCTGTTCAGAGACAGACTTGCAAATTCACGGCGACGGGGTACTGATCTTCTGGGTTCCATGAGAGAAACTGATCACATAGAATATTACAGCACTCCTCCCTCTCGACGTCGCATGAATAGGAGCTCCCAAGAACTGCTTCAACCGCCAGCTTTGATTGCTCCAGACTTAGTAGCTACAAAAATCATAGACTGAACCCAGTCGTCTGCTGCAAGGTAGTGTATGTACACCCAGACCTCTTCAATGTCAAGTCCAGGGCGCTCAAAATTCCCATGATGATATGGAAATTTGTAGCGTTGTGACAGCGTAGTGTTGAATATGAAAATGACATCAAAGAAGTACTTGTGGTCGCAGAATCAAGAAGGTGGTCTAGATCCCTTTTCAGTTCCTTATTATCACATATTTTCACGTAATTTCGTGTGATATATAAGTGTGATAGTGAGAGTGGAAGAGTGAATTTAGAATTGGGTATGTTCATTCCCTAAGGTTTGGTAAGAGAGCAGAGGATGTGATACTGCAGAAGTGATATTATAAGAGTTTGGGCGTATCCACATAGACTGCCAGATGACAGCGGTCTTCATATTTTGACAGTTTGTACTGCAGAGTTACAATCATTTTCACTAGCCGGGGGATTGCACTTTGTCTTCTGAAGACTCGGATGATGCTTAGGCCAGATGGACCGGAAGGCCTTCTTTTTCTGTATTGCTTTTTCTTGGCACAACTGAATTTCTTCCAGCTGAGGCAAAGATACTGAAATATGATTGTCAGGAAGTTTGAGATCTGGACATTCATACATTCATCTGAGCCTTCAAAAACTATAACTCAATGTCCGGGAAGAACCGGCGGCTAATACAAAGTTAGCCGGTTGAAATGGTCAAAAAACCGGTTGAGCTTTGAAGTGAAGGATGGAAAACTGGAGGAAAAATTGATAAGATAGGCAATCAACCGGTGTACATAAAAATTTGGGGGATAATTTACCCGCCTCAATTTATAATAGGGTGGATTTTAACCGGTTTGTTTTGTAAAAAGGAGGATTTTAGTTGCTATACATGTACCATAAGTGGCACATACCCGGGGTTAGGATAGGTCGGGTATTGAGATAAAGAGGACGGGTATTGCATAAGGGGGTCAGTGGGACTAGCTGGAGACAGGGCCAGCTGGCCGCAGGGGAGCACCCGAGGAAGAGGGGCGGGAGGGCCGTTTGAAATTTTTTTTTAATAACTAAAAGTAAAAAAAAAAAAAATACCCTAAACCTACCCGACCTACTTGCTGCCCCGCCGGCCATTGCCTGGCCGCCTCCCACACTACTCGACGTCCCGACAACCAAGTCCCGACCTACCAGCCGTTGCCCTCCTCCGCTCCCGCTTTCAATTGGTGAAAGGCTATGCCAGGTTCAATTCCTGCCAAGAATGTAATGTCTTTTTTAGATTGTAAACCGGCAATTTTTTGACATTAGAGGATTTTCACTTTTTGAATTTTCACTTGGAAGGAAATAGGCCGGTTACAAATTGATATGGGGGGCAAAAAATCGGAAAAATTTAGAGTTAAAAGGATGAAACCTCTAAAAAAACCGGACCATTATTGTAGAAGGAGGATATCTACTAGTAGAGCTCCAAAATCTTCCCGAACGCTGCTATAACTGATTTAGTGCCATGTTATGAAGTTCACCGAAAAAGAACATTCCATAGGCTTCAGTGCACTAAACTCAAAAACTAAGGGTGGACTTCGATGCATTGTACTGTACAAAACTGTACAGGCGGGTCCTAAAGAATCTTATAAATTGACTTTTGTGCCATTCAAAGGATCTTGCATAATATAGAATACAATTGGCATTTGTCAAAATTAACAAAAATGTACGTTGAGTGCACAAGAGTGCACAAAGAACTTGTCTAGGAACTAGTAGAGCCACACTTGCCTTGCAAATACACGTGGTTGGTGGAGAGTATTAGAGATAATTGTAAGGCCATTTGGAATCTTAAGAACACTTTGACAATTGACAAGGTAAAGATAAGGTACTTGCAGTCCTATCCACCAATTTATGCCAAACAACCTACACCTGTCTTGCAACCACATGTGGTTGGTGGAGAGATTAGAGATAATTGTAAGGCTATATGGAATCTTGGGAACAATTTGACAATTGACAAGGTAAAGATAAGATACTTGTAGTCCTATCGGCCAATTTATGCCAAACAAGCCTCATAGGGATTTGAAGTTGTGGTGTTTGGTTGACTTCATTGTCATATATGTGTGGAATTTTGAATTATATAGTATGAGAAAAGCCTAGAGAGATTATTGTTGATATTTTAGAAAACTATGTGAGTTAAAAGATAGGGTCCATTTAATTCAAAAGGGACAAATTTTATATAATATGTAGGCTACTACAGGGTTCATGAAATGTTACATATTCTATTATATAAAAATTAAGCTACGTAGAAACATCTAATAGTAGGAATTTTCATTAATAAATTAGCCTTCAGTTGACAAATAGGCTGGCAAATAGGGGCCTTTTATATTTTTTATATTACAATGAGTTTAGATGTGAAGGTCAAATCACACTCAAAGGTACCATTGAAATTACTTTGCTAGGACAGGCCACTTGAGTCCTTTTTTGAACTTTTAAAGCTAAAAATTCCTTTGATGTTGTCATTTTAAAGAAAGAATTATAGATGACTAGTATTGCAATGTATCCCTTTTAAAGTTTGGAGACAAAAATTCATACAAAAAATCTTTAGAAAGGCATAAATTACTAGTTTTAAGGCTAAATTTAGTATCTTTTATATATAGCACTTTGGAAGGATATTTTCATTGAATTTTTTTATACTTCTCAAATATACAATTATTTAAAAGAACTTGTAGTCATTATTTCTTGAACTAAAAATATTATAATTTTTTAATTAATTAAATGATTATTGACAAATTATTAATTTCATCTAATACAAAATTTAGACATTCAATTTCAAAAATAGCTTATGTAGTGATCTTAAAGTCAATATTATATACATTTTTTGTTCCAACACAATCATCATTTGGATTAATTTTTATATTCAAAAGGACGTTTATAAGTTTTTACCTCTGAATATTATAGAAAATGCAAAAATATTCAAATTGTAGAAAAACAATCCTTTTTTATTCTATCATATGATTATATATATATATATATATATATATATATATATATATATATATATATATATATATGTACTTTTTTTGGATTCAATCACACTATTATCAATCAAAAATTAGAATCCTTTTTTGCAATTGAAAAACCTGACATGCTGATATTTCAACTTCAATTGGTACTATAATAAAGAATTTTTATTTTTTGATAAATAAAGCAGTATTAGGCTCAATATGACTTCAAATATTAGTCAAAAAGGACTAATATACCTATAATTAATAGATTAGCATTAAAAAACAATAGCTAAAAAGAAGTTGCATAGTAGATTTGAGTGGGTTTGACCCCTTTTGTAATACATTTGAATGTGATTTGACCCGTGAGCAAATAATTTTGTATAGATGATAAAATGTATACAATCCAATAAATCTAGGAAAGTTTTTGAGAGATTTTTTGTAGTTGCCCAGCCTGTCTAAGACCAATCTCTCCATAAGTGCGCCAAGTAGTGTAGGCCTACAAAAATCTATCATTCCAAGAATAAGGTTGAACTATTAATATGCAGTACAATAAAGGTATAACGGGGATTTATATTTACATGAAAGATCCGTTAAGCAATTGTTTTAAGGTTTTGGGTACCTTCACTCCCACGCGGCTAGGCTACTAAGGACGGTGGGCTCATTATCTTGCTTTTTTGTTGTGTTTCAATGCAATTTAGGTGGATAGGGTTTGTTGCAATTTTTTTCTTTGTTGTTTCAATGCAAAGAGGATAGGAATTTTTGTGATTTTTTCAATTTTCTTTTGAAGTTCAAAATTTAGGGTTGTACGGCAATCACTAGGAGCTGGGATTTTGTGTAGGCCTCAGATTTTTGATGTTGCGTGCAACTAGAATTCAATGTTTTGTTCTGGTCTTATTTATTAGGTTATGAATTGTTTTTTCATGCTTAATAATTGGAATTAAGGTTTTAGAATAAATATTATGGAATTTTGTATCTTGAATAGGTAAAATAGATTCAAATATAAAATTGAATTAGGCTAGGGTTTTAATGTAAGTAATCATATAGTTAACAAAAATTCTAGTTTGGAGTTTTAGATTGCTTATTATTAATTAGTGTTGAATAAAATGAGTTGACCATTCATAATATTGTTAGGATTAGGTAGGAAAAATGTAATGAATTGCCATGTAGTTAGTTAATTGTTGTGTACATATGTTGGTAGTGTTGTTATGATTACCAAGGTGCAAGTTGTAGGTAGTTACTTCACTTTGGGATGAAGCTCCGTAGGCGGTTTATCTTGAGGAAGAGATGGATTGTTGCAAATTGGTCAACATGGAGCTACACCAATAGCGCTAATGCGGCAGCAATGCGACAACGTCACATTTCAAATTTTCAATTTTTTTTCCATAATTGCACCACGGGGGTGCAAGACTAGCAACCTTGTTGAGGGCTAAATTTTTTCCTAAGGAGAGGCAATTTTTGACCATTTTTTTAGAGCACCTCTAGCCAATCATTTCATGAATTTCCACAATGTGGGTTGTGTCCTTTTCTCTTCTTGTGTTGTATGTTGGCATTCCCGCAATGGCTCTATGGACAACTCAACTTACAGAATCACTTGCTAGCCCCGAAAAGTCATTTGAAGTACGCAAGAGTCAAGAGATTGGAATTAATGAATCCCACGGGGAGGATATTAGTTCCAACTACTTGCCCAAAAGATGCCGACTATAAACAGATGTTGGCTACGTCATCCTTGCCATCACCATTCACAACAAGTAGGTAGGATAACTGTTGAGATTTGAAAACAAGAAATTCAAGCAATTAATGAGCCAATGACAAGTTTACTTTATCCATTGTGGACGAATTAAAGTTGGAGGTTCGTGATCATCTATTGTACTGTTTATGTATTATTGCCAGATCCACCTACCATAATTGATGGTTTGTAGAAGGTTGCTTTTTGAAATTCATTTATTTATATATTAAATGTCACTACTTTGTGGCATTTTTTTTTCCAAAATCAATATTCATTTAGAATGCTTGAGCATGTAGCATGTAACATGTAACTAAGTTATACGCAATTAGAGTCATGTTGAAGTGATTAAATGGAAATTGACTTTGAATGTACAATTGAAAGAAATTCTTGAGCATGTAAGAAAGAAACAAAGCCATATTGCATTGTAACACAATTTGTTTCCATGAAATCTTCTAAGCTATGGCCTAGGGATAATTATGGGTAAATCAACCTAAATTTTGAACTTTATTCTTCTTTTAGGAATAAAGTTCCTTTGAATAAAAGATGCAAGTTCCATATTTTATACAAAATATACAAATCAAGGGTATAGAGTCTCAACTTCATGTTGAAAAAAAACCTCATTGCCTCCACAAGGGCTAGAGCTTGTTGACCTTCTTGGAGAGGGTACAAACTGACTTTATTCCTCTAAAATCAAATGTTATAATCTCTCCATCCACATAGTCAAATGGGATGAATTCTTTTTTCTAAACATCAATGCAATGGTCTAATAAACTCATCTACGGTTGAAAAAACAATTAAAAGTTTCTATTTTTAAGTTTGGCCAACAAACAAAATGACAATTTTTGACAGTTTTTCTAAAAAATACCCTGATTGCACCCTTAAGTGTTGAGCAAGAGTGTTGGTAGGACTTCCATGTCAGGATATAATAGTTGCAAGGAACTTTTGATTGAGTAAACTAATGAATCAATGGAGCGGCACTGTCTCCCACCTCAAGATCGAACCTTAGCAAGATTCCTTCACTTACGTCAGTTGAATGTACTATCAGTTTCCACACATAATGTCAATGCAGCATGTTTTGATTAGTTAAGGAGAGGCAGATAACGACTCATAATGCTCACTGCTTGTTTTGTGCAACTTTTCAACAAGGTGAGTATGAAGTAGAAATTTCATTGGTCTGGCAATGAAAGAAATCTAAAAGAAAACTCTACTACGGTACTACCAACCGATATTAACTTAGGGAGTGCAAATCCACATATCTGAATGCAAGATATTTTTGCCGTTGTGACATGTTTTGATTGGTTAAGTAATCAAAGAAGTCAAATGGCTCAACTCTACTATATTGACATTATGTCAGGTAATTGCAAAGTAGGCCAAGTTTGCGCGAGATACTTCCTACAATCCTACCCGACAATTATTTTTAATAATTTGGCCTGCTTTGCAATTGCCTAGTCCTTTCCTTGACTTGTAGAGTCTTGTCGCTTGCTTGATCATCAATGATCAGTTGCACATCGTCAACAGCTACTATTGAAGCAGAGAGGTGTTCATTCTTGAATGGCTTCTTAGTTGCTGAAGTTGCCCTTTGAGAATGGTCTTTAGATATGCCTCACCCTGTCCTGTTGACAAAAGACAACCTTGCTCCCCGTTCTAGGTACGTACAAGAGTTTTCTACAATACAATAGTTCGAGACATGGGATGCCTTTCAGCTTGTTTAATGTGCTCAGAATTAGTGTAAGAAGGCCATATTTGTTATATTTGGACAAAATGTAGTCTCAATTTTATCATCGACTCGAAGATAAATTGTTATAATTGTTCAATTTTGAGACTATTTGATAATTTGAGACTTCAATATATTAATATATATAATAACCTTTGATTGCCCAAAGGTTGCGTAGATTGTCTATCGTTGACTCGATGATAAAATCACTATACTATTTTAGGGTTGAAGTCTCAAAATGGGTAGATTGTCTCATTTTAACGGATAAGGCCTTTAAGGTGGAGACGGAGAGAAGTGTTCGGTACACCCAGCTTTGGAAATGGAGTGAGCTTTGATGAAGACTTTCGATTATGGAGAGCAGTCTTAGCGCTTCAACAAGCATGTGGAGGAACTAGGAAAAGCTTATACTCTGTACTAGTTTCATAAACTGAAGTAGTTTAAGCTTCGCTATTGAAATAGTTGAAGAACGCCAATTCAAGAGCAGTAGCAAGGATTTAATTCCATCAAGCCGTTGCTTACTTAGCTAGCAAATTAGTGGCTTTGCTAAGCTGTGATTGTATTGTACTCTTTCTTATTGAATTCAAAAGAGATTTATTTGCCATTATGAATTAGTTTCTGTAAATAATGGGACGAAGTTGTGGCGATGCAGACATAATTGAATTGATGAGTGGACTTATCTCATCTTGAAGTTAGGGGCTGGACATATGTATGACGTGGCGACTTCAAGGGCGTAAGGTTCAATTTCATATTGGAAATACCGGGTCTGTTTGGTCAAAGGCAAAGTGAAGTGAGGGAACAATGTTCTGGATTCCGGCCAAATCTCTGATGGATTGCACGATTGCTCACTTACAGTTCTACAAGAGGGGAGTCACAGTACAAGCGTTAAAATTTCAGCAAACATGTTGAAATTCAATCTACATCCTTGTTCTCTCAGCACGAGAAAGGGAGGTGTAAGCAGCAAGCTCTATTCATTCTCCATTTACATTTTGTTTTGCAAATTTCTTTGCCTCAAGCTCTTGATGAATTGGAGTTCAACTATTGCTTGCTGAAAACACATGCAAAGTGCAGAACTTTGTAGAGGTCATATTCCCAATTTGAGCTAGAAATTGTTGGAGAATCATTTTTCACCCGATTGTGACACCGCCCAAGATGTCATTGATTCATCTACATGGGCTGCTTCTTTCATTATTGCTGGCGTGGGCAGTGATAATAGCGCCGATGATGGCTATGGCACAGCAGCCGTACAACAACACAACCGAGTACAAGTGCAATGGTGCCTCCAAATCCTGCAAGGCTTATGGTTTGTACAAAGCCTTCTAGGCGGGGGAGACCTTAGCCAAAGTGGTTGGCTATTTCAACACAAGTGCCACAAGCATTTCCTCAATCAGTGCGTTTAGTGGCATAGCCTCCTCTGCTTTTCTTAGCAAAGGTCAATTCCTTTTCATCCCTATCGACTCTAGCTGCCAGAACTCAACCTCATAGAAGCAAGTGCTCCACACCATTGTCCCGAGAGACACCTTCTTGCAACTCCCGCCGACTGTCTTCGGTGGTTTGACAACATACGACACTATGGTGGCCTTCAATCCCACCATCGACCCCTGAAACCTTACAACCGGCAACGTGATCACAGTCCCCATCTTCTGTGCCTACCCCCATTGTAGCACAGATAGCCGCCGCCGTCAAATTCTTGCTTACATACAAAACCTACTTCAACGAAACACTCAAGGACGTCAGTGGATACTTCGGCATGACGGCGACGGAACTTGCCACGGCAAATGAATTATCATCCGATTTGTATGGTGTTAATGACACCTTACTCTTGGTTCCTCTGGTGGTTTTGCCAACAATGGTTGGACAATCTGTTCCTAAAAAGAAGTGTCTCGTGAACCTTGTAGGAATCAATGTTGGTTCGACCGTGGTGACGGTTTTCTTCCTAGGGCTTGGAGTTTGTCTATTTGTGCATAAGAGACGTGCTCGTGATGGCGTCGAGAGTGGCGACAAAGAAAGGTTGGCAGAGATTGCTAGGATACCAAGATTCATCAGCTACAAAGACCTCAGCGTTGCCACAAAACAATTAAATGATGAGTTGAAACTCGGAGAAGGTGGATTTGGGAGTGTGTACCAGGGAGTGTTGCCCAAGATGAGGGCTCAAGTGGTAGTGAAGAAAGTGAGCAACCAATCCAAGCAAGGGGAGCGGGAGTTTTAGCTGAGGTCCAGATTATCAGCCAGCTGTGGCATTGGAATGTGGTAGAGCTTATGGGATTTTGCAGAAACTGAGGGAGGGTCTTGTTGGTGTATGAGCTTTTGCCTAAAGGGAGCTTGGATCAAGCTCTTTTCAAACCCAAGCGGGCTGCCAAGACTGTACAAGGATCCCATATTCTCCTATGGAGTCAGCAATGGAAGATTGTGTCTGGGATTGTAGCAGCTCTAAATTACCTCCACAAAGGATGGCGACAACAGGTGATACACAGGGATGTGAAATCTAGCAACATCATGTTGGACAATGAATATAATCCAAAGCTGGGAGATTTTGGATTGGCAAGACTTGTAAACTACAAGTTTGCGGCTCCAACGACCAATGTGGCTAGAACGTTTGGCTACATTGCGCCAGAGGCCACCAACGGAAAGTTTATGGATAAAACCAATGTGTTTGCGTTTGGGGCTGTTGTGAGTTCCCAATTCGTCACTTGGAACTCATAGTTTTCTTTTTTTCGTAATTGTGCAATTTAAGTCGTAAAAAGATACAAAAAGACCAAAAAAGATTGAAAGACCAAACTAGAGTTGTTACATACCCATGTAGCATTTGGTCAATAATAGGTTTTTTCCCTAATAGATCTCTAAATCCTGCGTGTAAATAGGTTAGAAGCCAGAAAGTAACGAGAATACAAAGGTTTGAAGGTTCTTACCCAAAATAGCCTAAAATGCTATGCAGGTGACTCTACTTGGCTAAAAGTGGTCCGAGGGAGGTCTAGATGAATCTTAAGATAGATTCCTCCGGAGAGGTTTCAGTTTCTCCATTCCACTATCGAAATAGTAGAAACCCCAAATGTTAGCCTGCAAGAGTTACTTTCTCAAGATGGGCCAGCGAAGGAATTTGCGGCCGCCGGATTGTGTTATTGGTTTGAAAACATGCCAGGAGGTCAAAAGCAGAATCCATTCACCAAGATTCCCTCGCATGTGGAAGATTTCCTGACTACCGATTACTTTAAAAGAGATGGAATTTCCATCTAGACTAGCATGTGTGGGGTGAAGAATTATGAACTTGCACATCTTTTGGGAAACTCCATGAGAGGTTCCCCGAGAAGTTTTGGAATTTTTCGACTCAGGGAAATTCATGGAAACTCCCTAGGTTGCGGTAAAATCTCACAAAAATTAGAAATAGTCTCTTTCATGTTAATAATGCGCTCCAACAAGTTTCATGGCGTTCCGATAGCGGGAGGTGGCCCGATCAGCGACATCCCTCCAAATTAATCACGTGGCGGGATTTGTGTGAAGTTGACCGGTGTCCCGGGAGCATACGAAGTCAAAATCAAGTCAACAAGGGGTCTTTTCTTACTCCCTCAGACAATCCCTAACAACCCTAGCTAGTTACTTTAGTCAAAAAAGGCCAACTCCAATATCTAGATTTTACCCTTTTATTGGCCTCAATTAGCGCTAACCTAGGAGAGGTTTTAGATGTTGGAATAGAGAATAGGAGAACCTGTGGACTAAAAAAGGCCTTTTGAAGCCATTAGCGCAATCCTTTTGAAGTTCCAAGGTAAACTCCAAAAGATACAACATTGGACCAGCATAAAACCCAAATGTCGTGAAAATCTTAGAGATAAAGATGAAAATCTAAGTTGATAAGGTTATCAAGGTAACTTGAGGGAGGTGGCTCCTTGGGAAACCTTTAAAAGGGGGCCCATTTCCCTCTCAAACCACCCCCATTCTTGTTTTGGGTTTGTGGGTCCAACCTATGTTGGATTTTTTTGGCATTTTGCCAAAGTGAACTTCCACGGTGTTTTTTGAGCACTTTGTGCTCTGTTGTTGCTTTATTTTCAGCTTTTGAAGGTCTTGGGGATCCTTCTTTCTTTGTATTTATAAGCTCTTGTGGTGTCTTGAGTGTTATTTGGCTTTATTTGAAATCATTTCTGTCACTAACTTGTGAAGTGGAGTTATTTAATTGAAGTACTAGCTTGAGTTTGGAAGTTTTTGAGTATTGTACTAATCCTAAAGCTACCCCCCCTCTATGGCTTGGCTTTGCCGCCTTGGGGGGCCTTTAGTGCTTTCATTTGTTTATTTGCTAACCCACTTGTCTATACTAACCTCTGAGTCTTGTCCCCCCTGAATTGGAAACTTTTTAAACTTTCTTTGAGAGTCTTTTTGGTATGTGTCTTCTTCCTCGAGGCGGCGGAGCTTTGACTCACCCCACCCCCCACCCCCCATCCTCCGTGTGGATATTTTCTAACAAACTAAGATTTTCCTTTTTAAAGTTGCCTCTCCTTGTGTGTCTCCTTCCTTGAGATGGCGGAGCTTTGACCCCCCCTATGTGGATATTTTCTAACAAATAGGATTGCCCTCTTTCAAGTTGCCTTTCATTATGTGGCCCCCCCCTTCGAGACGGCGGAGCTTTGAACCCCGTAGTAGCACCTCTTAAAGTCTAGGTAACTTCCCTCTCTTAAGTTGCCCTCCGTCACATAGTCCGCCCTCCGGGACAGCCAAGCTTTGATCATCCGTGGTCCCTAAGTCTTAGAAGAAGTGTTAAAAATTGGTTGGACGGCGAAGCTTTGAACTTACCTCATTTTCTAAAGTCTTAGAGTTGGTGTTAAAATCAACTCAGCGACGGAGCTTTGATTCCCCCCCGAAAAGTTACGTACAAGGTTTAGTTTCCAAAACCTCTTGGAACTAAATCAAGGTTTAGACTCTAAAATCCCCCTACAAGCCTAGAGTGAGTTACCCCTAAGTCCAGTTTAGTATTGCTTTTGGGGGAGCCTAGGCCCCGCTATAAAAGGCCAATCCGCAAGGCCAGACCTGGTAGGTCGACCCCTAGCCCAAGCCCAGCAGGTCAGCTCGCAGGCCAAGTCTCTTGCCACTTCCACAAATTTGTTTTGTTTTTTTTTTTGGAAAAAAAACTAAAACTAAAAGGTTATCAAAGTAGATAGGTTAGAGGAAAAAATGAGGAAAGGATACATTTAGGGGTAGATTAGGGTAGGAAGAGTAGGATAAGTTGAAGGACAAATTAAGGTAGAAGTAGGAAGTTGAAGTAGGAACTTAGCCAAGTAGAAGTAGGAAGTTAATGAAGTAGAGTTAAAAGTAGGACATTGTAGAGTTGTGGAAGGAAAAGACTAAGTCGTGTTGAAGCACAAAAGTCACCTACAAACTCACACAATCACTCCATGCACAACTCACCCAAGCTCTCCACACACTACAAACTTGGGCATTGCAACTCAAGAGGAAGATGAAATAGGAGAGAAGATCAATAGTAGATAGACTACGAGAAATCTCAACTAACAATTTGGGCCATTGAGAGAATAAGTGTAAGAGTAAAAAAGCACGTGCCCTCAAAGTGTAAGAGCAAAGTTAAGGTGTAAGAAGATAAGAGCAAGGCCGTGGTGTAAGAGGAGTAAGAACAAAGTCAACGTGTAAGAGCTTTGGAAGGCAAAGTTGTTTTGTATAAGAAATAGTGTGGAAAGAAGGAGAAGGAGGAAGGAAAAGAAGAAAGAAATCTCGCTACATTTATCAAATCTTTCTAAAATCTTCTCCAATTCAAGAATCACTCAAGGAGTCAAGAATTCAAAAGGAGGGGACATGGCTGAGGAGGGGAATCTTGACCACCTAATCCAGGATCTCTAATACAAGGTGGGCTACTAAAAATCCCACTCTTCTTTGCTAAACCTTGTCCTAATTAGCGTAATTAGAAGGGGGCCGAGAGCTAGAGCAGCATAGATGATGGATCAGATTTGGGTTAGGAAGTAGAAACTAGAGGTCTAGGGGTTTCCAGAAAGATAAAGTACATCCAATTCTGAGTTAAAACAAGAAAGTTACATGCGGATGAAGTTTGATCCACAAACTGGTTAAAATCCACCCAAAAATCATCCAAGAAATCGAAAACTCACATTCAAGAGGAAAATTTAACCTAGAAGGAAAAAAATAAAAGTAGAAATTAATTTAGGAAATTAGGTTAGCAGTAAATAATGGATGAAGTTCCAAATCCAAGTTACCAACCAACTTTCATCCATCAGTAAATTAGGTCAATAAAATCAATTCCAAAACAAAAACAGTAAATTAGGAAGGACAAAAATAACTCGTAAAAGAAAGTGAATAAAAAGCAAGGAAAAAACAGTAAAAATCCAACAAACATTTATCGATGGGATAAATTAGATTTAACCGGGTAAATTAGGTTAACTTTTTCCGATCAAAACTTAGAGTCACATTTAGTTAGGGTAGCTCAAATCAAACCTTGGGCAAAAATATCAAGTGAATTAAAAGCAAAAACACCTAGAAAACCATGGATAAAGTTTGATGAACCAAGTAGCGGTCAAACTTCATCCACGTATAACTTTGGCTAAGAACATCCGATTCCAGTGAACTTTAGGTTTTTAGAAATGGAGTGAAATCTTCTATCACCTAAAAATACTAAAATCAGACCATAGATTAGGAAAATCTAGGACCCTTGTGGCTCAAATAGTTAGAACACCTTAGTTGTAGGCAATCGTAGGCTAGAATGTTTGAGGCCTTTTTGAAAGGATATTAGACGTTTAGTGGTTAGAAAAGTTCCATTGCTTAGAAGGCACAATAGACTAATGTTTAGGCACCCACTTAGGATAGGATTTTGCAATTAGAATTAGAACCTAGTTGTGTACGATTATTTACCGAGGGTGGGTAAATAAGCGCCCACAACTGTGGCATTGGAAGTGGCTTGTGGGAGACGGGGTTTGGATGCCACTATTGAGAATGATGATATGATTTTGGTGGACTTGGTTTGGAGACAATTGGAAGAGGGAGACTTACTGAGCGTGGCAGATCAATTGTTATTGGATGATTTTGGTGCGGAGCAAATGTCCATTGTTTTGAAACTAGAATTGCTTTGCTCGTATTCCAATCCTTCCTCTTGGCCTAATATGCAAGTGGTGGTGCAGGTATTGGTAGGGGATGTAGACACTCTGGATGTGCCACACTACAAACCAGACGTGGGTTTTAAACCGAATAGGACTTGAATTTCAATAGATGATTTGTTGATCTCTACATCACAAAGATAAGATTCAAAGTCCAGTGATGGACACCATGTATCATTAGCCAACTCTGGATCTTTCTCGACATCAATAGTTTCCAATAGATAGATTTTTGTGCAGCTGCATTTTATTCTTGTTTCTAGTCTTTATCAACATCAGTCGTTTCCAGTAGATAGTTTTTTGTGCAGCTGTATTTTATTCTTGTTTTAGCATTTGAAACAAATCTATAAACAAAGTTCAAGAATCGAGGTACAAGTTAAACTCCAAATCTTCATGTCGTAGATGCTTTCACTTAGAATTTTTCGTAAGTCTTTGCCTAGGTGTCCAAATTCATTGAGAGTACTTCCTCTCCATCATGATCAATACGGAGCCATTTGGAGAGAGATTGTAACTCTAAAAGAAAGAGAAAGATGTGACTTATTACTGAGAGTTGCAAATGCAAAATTGAGCAAGCATTCTAGAACAAAATACTTGAAACTGTGGGAAGAACATCCTTCTGAAAGATATCATGTATAGGTTTTGGTGAAGCTATTAGAATGATGGAGAGAATGTGGAGAAGACGGTACAATCCCCTACCAAAAGTTTCCGTGATTGCAATTCAGACCATTCCGTTTTCTTGGCACAATGTAGAATGCACTAGACATTTTTAGTTTTGCACAATCAAAAATCACATCTTACGCATTCCCAATCAAGAATATCAAATTTTAGTTTCAAAAAATCCAAAACTCCATTTTTGGTGAATTTTTTCATTTAATGTTTATGGTTTTACATGATAATTCATTGAAAAATATTGGTGACAATTTTTTAAAATTTTATTGTAGATACATGTGGGAAACATCCATACACACATCTTTCCTTCAATAAGCATCTTGGCAAAAAAATTTCAACACTCTTTCTATAGAGATTTCAATGTTGAGGTGATAATGCCCTAATTTTGGAATTTACATCTTTTTTTATTATAAATAGATTTTGATAAAGTAATTGCACCATCATGTTCAAATGTACAAAATCAGTTACAATGTGAAGGACAAAATAGAAAAATCTAATTACAATAAAAAAATATGTATTTTCCAAAATTAAGGCATTGTCATGCCAGCATTGAAATCTCTATAGAGGGGATTGTGGAATTTTTTTGGAGATGCTTGTTGAAAAAAAAATGTGCATATGGATGTTTTCCACATATCTTTGCAATAAAATTTCTAAAAATTTGTTACCAATATTTCCCAATGAATTATCATGTAAAACCATGAAAATTAAATGAAAAAATTCAGCAAAAATGGAGTTTGGAGTTATATGAAACTAAAATTTGATATGCTTGATTGGGATTTTGTAAAATATGAATGTCGATTGTGCAAAACAAAAAATATTAAGTGCATTCTACATTGTGCAAAAGAAAGTAAATGATCCTAATTGCAATCACGGAAACTTTTGGTAGGGGAGTATACTGTCATTAGGAAAAGTTTCAACCCTCCAGAAGGCCGTGAGTTCTGCACCCGTCCGATGCAATTATAGAAAATAAAATAAAAAATTATTATTTATTTTTTTAATTTTTTTTAATTTTTAAAATTTGGATGCTGATGTGGCATTAGGTCAGATTTTTATTTTTTCAATATTTTTTTTATTTTTTTAGTATTTTTTCTTCAAAAAATATATTTAAAAAATCACATTTAAAAAAAATACATTTTTTTTATTCATTCTAAAATTGCACCAAAGAGCCCAAGTGCACAACTCTTATATTATATGCGGGGGCCATCGGCATTAAAAAGGCTTAGAGGATGGCTTTTGTAAAAATTATATCAAATTAAAAAGACCAAAAAGTTAGGTAAAGACCAAACTAAAAAAAAACTAAATGTAGAAAATGTGGGGTTCTATATATATTAGAAAAGAACTCACAATATATATAAAGAATTGGAACACCTATGCATAGTTTTTTAAAATCTTTATAAAAAGTTCCCTTTAATTAAAATTAAATTTTTATTAAAAAGTCCCAAAAGTTAGGTAGCTTGTCCCATGATATATGTATTAAAAAAACTCATATAATTAGGGTTTTAATGATATTATTGTCCTCAAAAATATTCATTTCATTTATATAATTACATTTTTGGATTCCTTGTTAAAAGGTTTATTAGAATTTTCTACATTAAAACAAATTATGTCCTTTGAGATTGGACTAAAATGCATTATAAGTGATTATAATCAGGGCCATATATTATAGGAGTTGCATCCTCGGGCCGAAGAGATCCCATAAATCAGTTCTTTAGCAGCCTTCTGGAGGGCTAAAATTTTTCCTAATGATTGTACAATGGAGAGACAAAAGTATTGTCGCCCCTAATTTCAAACATTATTTTTTATAATTTTTATACAATTCTTGCATCATTGCATTCCTATGCAATCCCAATCATGTATACCAAATTTCAACTTCAAAAAAGCAAAATTCTATTTTGGTGATTTTTTAAAGTCAATTTTCATGATTTTACATGATAATTCATTGAAAAACATTGTTAACGAATTTTTAAAATCCAATTGCGGAGATGTAGAAAACATCTATATCCACATCTTTTTTCCAACAAGTATCTCCAAAAAAGTTTCACAATTCCCTCTATGAAGAATTCAATTTTGGGGTGACAATGTCCTAATTTTGGAAAATAGATATCTTTTTATTGTAATTAGATTTTGGCAAGGCAATTGTACCATCATGCTCAAAGGTACAAAATTAGTTACAATGTGAGGGTTAAATAGCAAAAGCTACTTATAATATAAAGATATCTATTTCAAAAAGTTTGATCATACGACACTTTATATTAAACTTCTCATGGGGGGAATTGTGCGTGGAATTGTGAGACTTTTTTGGAGATGCTTGTTGAAGGAAAGATGTGCGTATGGATGTTCCCTACATATATCCGCAATCAAATCTAAAGAATTCATTAAGAATGTTTTTCAATAAATTATCATGTAAAACCATGAAAATTGACTTTTGTTTTTTTGAAGTTGAAATTGGTACTCATGATCGGGACTGCATAGAAATGTAATGATGCAAGAATTGTATAAAAATTGTGAAAAATAGTGTTTGAAAAAGGGAACATTTCTATGGGAAGAAAAAGGGGGCGAGAATACTTTTTGTCCCTCCATTGTATAGTACTTTTTCCTTCTAAATTAACCCTACGTCTTAGATTTTTAGATTTTTATCCTTTTGGATGATTTTTGTACTTTTTGTATTACAAATCACCTTTAGTACTATTAAGGGCATGGAATATAAAATCAGGACAGTTGGATTTCAAATCTTATATTTTGACAACATGTGATGTTCATCATTGGATAGCAAGGATAAATGACAATACATAATTCACCATAAAGATAGTCTATATTCGCAAATTTGAGGCGCTATAATCTCCCACCAGTACTATTTGGGTCTTTTTGCTACAATCCCCCTCCAATACTATTTGAATCTTTATGTATATCCTGAAATACTGTTTTGAGCCACAGATTGCAATTTATACTAGAAAATGAGGTTGCCACATTTTTGTTTTTTAAAATTCAAAAATGCACTTAAGAAAATTATTTAATAAGTGGCCATTGTTGCTAACTTAGACAAAAAATGGAAAATATAAGCTAGAACTAAAAAGTATTTTTAATTCAACATAAATTAACCTGGAATATAGCACACTTTAGACCAATGCAAAACACACTTGGAACATATTTTTGGAAATCCCTCTTCCGGAAAGGTGTATTTCTATTAGAAGAGCTAGCCTATCAAATCTAATGTTGTAGCTCTTCAAAAAGCTTATACAATAGTACTAAAAACTACCAAAACCATATATGTGATACATATTCAAAATTCAATCTCATCTAGGGTCATTGCAAGAAAGGGTGTTCAAAAAGTGTAGCATTTTCACAATACTCATTTTTTCTTTCAGGAGTACTTTAAAATTAGAAAATCAATTTTAAAAATATATATTTAGTGTATAGACCTTTAAGAAGAAGGTACCCTAGGAAAGAAAAGCATAGGAGAATTCTCTAAATAGGAGAACTAGAAAAGTGCAAAATCCTGTTGAAAGTAGAAACTTGCACTGTAATTTCACATTTTAATTTGTAAAAAATAGAAAAAGCAATTTAAGAAAAAACTAAAAATTAGACATTTGGGAAGAGTTCATAGTGATGAGATCTCACCAAAAGATTGATCTTAGAACCATCTTTATTGTTCAAAAATTGCGCGCAATGGGAGTGTTGTTTGCACTCATGTGGAGGACACAAATTTATATATTTTAGATTCCCTTTGGTAGGAGTATGCTTTCCTACTATGCAAATAGACAATGAAAATTTTAGCTCTAGATCGTTAAATTTGAGGACTCCTAACGTAGTAAAACCCCCTAAACTGCACATTGTGACAAATTAACAAAAAAGATTTTTAAATACAAAATGATTTTTTTAATTTCTAAAAATAAAGGATCTGATTAATATAAAGTTTGACATCTCCAATAATAATTTCAAATTCATAAGGCTTATACTTCAAAAGTTATAGAGGATGACAAGAACGTCACTTTCATTGTGATGGCAAATAGGACCGGCCTTTAATTTCTTGCAATGACTTCCTACTGAATTAATTTTACTGCACTGAATATATGATGGAAAATAGGATAGGTGTTTCTTGCAATCACCCTTAAGAGATAACAGATAAACTTGTGAAAACCAAAAGGTATCATTTATTTTTATAATTGAGCAAAATCATGGACCTGTGTATTATACTCTGTTCAAGAATGTCATGGAGTGACTTTCTACATTCCAAGTTTCGATGCTTTGTTTACTGACTCCCATTTGTGAAATCATTAAGGTAAAATAGCCCATTGTTGTCAAAATTAGGAATTTGGCCTCATGCAATTGCTGAAATTTTTTCATTATTTTCCCCACATAAAGACAAGTGTGAGAAATAATAAGAGCAATTGAAATTACAATTTTTTGACAAAGTATGAATTTGCTATGAATTTTTGAAGTGTTCAATGCTTCATGGCCCAAAAGAGCCAGTAGACTACCCCAGAACCAACAAAATATGAATCCAAATATGAATCCATGATGCTCATCATGTTCACCTAAAGAAGTCATAATATTCTCTAACATTGAAGGCCAAAAAAATTAATTCTTACAATGAGTTCACGCTGCAAAAGTTAAAAGTTTGTAATAAGGTCACTAATCACTCCATTAGTGTCATCTAAGACATGCATTGTGGCCCAAATCTCACATATTGGAAAAAACCCATAATTAGGTCATTCCCTAGATGTCCAATATGGGTCATCTGACCACAATGGGCTGTTCTACCTTGGTACAATCAGACTCAAGAACAGTTGTAGTGCAGCGGCTGCTCTGCTTCATCCCAGCGGCAACGCTAACAATTACAACCCATCAGTGACCTTTTGGTACTAGATACCATACAGTACTGTACATACAACCGGACTTTTGTGATCGACACAGGATACACATGAGTGTGTGTTGCTCATGTGGCTCTGACAAACTCGAGATCTATTTACTCGAGGTACTCCCGTGCTTCCCCAAGTCCGTCCTCACTGTGTCAGGTCGTCGATCGTTGGGATCACAGCGTGAGCGGTGCAGAATTCGTCCCTGCGGCTGACAACGGTGCTGTGGACAGCGGCTCCGAGGACACGACCGACGAAGGTACCTTCGAGAGAGCGGACATCATGGCTGAAGAGACCGTCGAGGTGGCGGAGCTCATTCCACTTGGGCTGCCACCAGCCAAGCGACTGCTGTTGAATCCTAGACTGGAATCTCCACAGCCAAGATCAGGCCGCAATCCCTCCAGCATCTTCACTACATGCTGCATTGTGGGCCTGGATTGCGGTTGCTGTACCAAACACTGGAACGCGATGTCTAGGGTCGATAACAGATCCTCGTCGGGGCAGGCACCCAAGATGTACTCGTCAAAGATGTCCTCTGGATGATCTTCATCGACCAGCGTCTTCGCCTGTTGCATCACATCCACCCAGATACACGCATGCGTGTTTGTCACAGTCAGCCAGCCACGCAATAAAAAGGCTCCCCCGGCGAGTGCCACCTTGGCTCCATACATAAAGGTGCCCGTGTGGAGTTTCACACAGTAATAAAAAAACGCAATAGATGACATTCCCCTTCAAATCTCATAAGCCTATGTAAGTTTCCGTAAATCTAAATAGGATAGTATGTTTGCACACCGCTGCATAAAAAGGAGAGAAGCACTGGAAAAAAGGAGGACACAGTGAAGGATTGTAAAGTTTGCCTACATGGTCACAGGCCAGTCCTGTAAGGGCTAACGGGGAGCAATCAGAGCAACTATCGAGATTTAAGAAGTCTTGAGATGCTCACCCATTGCACCATATTGATGTCTCCTTCCATGAATAAATTATCTGTCGGTCGTTTCCCCGTAAGGAGCTCCAGTAGTACTATGCCAAAGCTGTACACATCGCCTTTCTCGGTAATTTTCCCAGTCTCCATGTACTCTGCTCCACGAGGCACCAACTTTGACAGTCAAGAAGGAGAACTTGGAAGGAGAAACAGTCTGGAACCTAGCGACAAGAACGGATGCACAGAATTTAAAACTATGAGTTGCAATTCAGCATGCACACGAATAGCAAGACTGACCGACTCGCTTACTCACCAGGTGGCAAGTAACCAAGCGTCCCTGCCACCATTGTAGTCACATGGGTTTGTTGCGGGCTAATTAACTTAGCAAGCCCAAAATCTGAAACGCGAGGTTCCATATCCGCATCCAACAGAATGTTACTGGTCTTGATGTCGCGGTGAACGATGTGGGGGATGCAATCATGATGCAAGTAGCACAATCCTCGGGCACTGCCAGTGGCGATGTTTAATCGCATATCCCACTCCAGCGGCTTTCCTCCTTTCCGCACATGCTCTGCAATGCCGGTCGCAATCAGTCTGAATGTAAAACATTTCCCAACTGGATCATGCACGCATGTACGCAGAGGAAAGAGATGGGCCCTTCCATTATTGGAGGCCCAAGAGGCTCACGACAGGCTACCCACGTGGACAAACTTATGCGGTTACCAAATACCTCTCCAGGACATACTGTATTCGGCGTCAGGGTTGAGAATTTGAAGCAGAAATTGAAACCACGTGTACCGACTTACACGGTTACCAATTACCTCTCCAGGACATTAGGGTTGAGAAATTGCAGCTTAAGATTGAACTCTGGTTATGGACGTGTCAAGAGAGAAAACCAAGATACGAACTTTGACACCCCTTTGTAGAGTGAGAAAAACTACAAGGGAACAATAGATCCGCAAGGAAAGAGCAGAAAAAAAGTTCTGAAAATGTGACTCAAGTGGTTGTATTTTGAGAATACCTAGACCTTCAGTACTGACGTGACTTCGCTGGCTAGTCTCAAACGTAAGGAACAACAGAAGTTGCAAAAATACTCCAGTATGCAGCTCTGACGGTCCAACAATGAAAGTCTTGAAGGAAAGGAAGAGGTTTGTACCATGCAACCACGTATCCAAGTTGCCGTTATCCATCAAGTCATATATCAAGATGTTCATATCCGGTGCTCTGTAGTAGCCTCGCAGCGGGCAAAGGTTTCGATGTTTTATGTCAGCCAACGTTTCTAATTCCCGCTCGAACCCGCGTTCTCGGTCTTGCCCACCCCTCGCTAGTTTTTTCACGGCAAATCTTGTTTGATCATCCAGCTCTAATTTGTACACAGTCCCGTAACCTCCACTTCCGATTATATCTTGCTTCCTAAGCGTCTCCGTTTTCCGAAGTACAGCCTTCGAGGACGGAGTCGCCTTGCCAGAAAGTTGGAACATTATCATCTTCCCTCCTGAACACAATCGAGCTCTTCTTCATTAATAAATTCGCACTTTCCAAAGCTTCAAGAACTCGCGGCCTACACGCAGATGAAAAGACTAAGGAAAAATGCGGCAGTCCAAGTACCTGAGAGTTTCACTTCGCATTCTGTGTGCATTTTCTTCCACCGCAGGTAACAGAGCAAGCCCAAAAAGACCTTGCTCAGCGCGAAGGCGCAAATGCATATTGCAACTATAGCCCCAACACTCAAGGCCTTCTTCTTACGGCCCCTACTTGAGGTCTGCGGTGCACGAGCTATCCACGAAAATGCACATGTTAGGCTCACAAATTTGACATTAGACGTCTCAATAGAAAGTTAGTTCAACGTCGCACAACTGGTGAAAGCCCTGGCTGCTCTCAGAACAAGAACATTGATTTAGAAATCGAATGCAAACAGAAAAATAATTGTACAGACATATGTGTCTAAGGCTCCCTACCTTCGATTTCGACCAATGATCGCAATCTTTGCCGTTCCCGAAGTCTGGCTTTATCGAACAGACGAGCATTCCCAATAAAGCTGTAGAAGGAAAGTTCAACGGCGGAAACATGTTACATATTTAGCGATTCAGATTCACTGAAGTCAAAACCCCTCAATTCTCGGTATCGTTGGGGAAATGTCTTCAAGTTCAACCTACTTACGGTCCCTGCACAACGCTAGAAGAGTGGGAAGATCACTTACGATTCACCAGAAAACAAAGCTAGAGTTCTTCTCTCGGGCACAATGCCTTGCAAATCGTTGAAAGAGACATTCCTGCAAGAGCGCAGCATCAAATGCCAGGCCCACGGCTATCATTCCAAGGCAGGATCAGCGGAATCTCTGGGGATTCTCAAAACAATCACAATTGGAAATGTAGCAATGGCTATGCCCTAGAACTGAGTCAAGAAGGGGGTTGTGGAGTGGGGGGCTGCTCACAGGAAAGAGAGCTTCGCAAGATTGTTGAGAGTTGTTGGGATTTCGCCTTCCAGCTGGTTGTTAGATAAATCCCTACAACAATTAACAGAAGTGAATCATTCGTAATGTCGACCACAACAACTAGGAACATTTGCCCGACTCCAAAATTCACTCTAAGTAGGAAGCCCTCATTGCGGTTGGGATGCCCTTACAGGATTACAAGATTAGAAAGTCGTGAAAGTGACGCTGGAATAAACCCAGTCAGACGATTTGAATGTAAGTTCCTGCAATCACAATACCAGTTTAAGAACGCGGGTGTGACACAGTCCATAATTGCATTCGTAAAGTACGCAATGATGCAAGAGGGCAGAACCCAGACTCAAAGATTCTGTCATGGAGAGTAGCAGGATGCTCACAGAATTTCCAAATTAGGAGAATCCCCGAACGAACTAGGAATTTCGCCTGAGAAAGCATTCGACGAGAGGTTCAAAGCTTGCAACTTAGAAAAGCGGGTTATATCCATCGTCAGATTCCCCTCCAGACACTTTCCAGTCAAGTTTCTGCAGTTCCATTGCACACATAACGTTCTTTCATTATCACGTGCTTCACCTCGTGTCCTCTTAGACCGCATTATCAAAATTACGAATGAAGTAGGCATAAATGCAAACCACATTACTGATTGAAACGACTTCTACAACTGCAAAATTTCAGAAAGGAAGCTAGAAAGAAAGCCTCCGTCCTGCAGGGAACTTCTCACATGACAACAACGTGGAAATCCTTCGAGCATGTAATTCCATTCCATCCACAAGGAGTTGAGTGCTCGGCATTCCAGTCGGACAGGCCCCCACTGCTGTCATATATTCGGTTCCAGAATTCCAGAAGAACATGACCTGCGATACCCATGTCCATCACCCCTTCAGAGCTCCAACTAACACCACAGCAGTTCCAGAAGGCAGCGCCTAGAAACAGCCCCCACGCTGCTTCCGTGACAAAAGTCTCACAGCGAAGGCGGAAATGCACGCAAAGATACCTTCGTCATTTAGGGCCACCACGGGTGCCGCATTGATAACCATCCATAATGCTGAGCACAAGGCAAAACACACTCCCGCGTACGAACAATACATCTTCTGACCGTGGAGTCAGAACAAGCAGAACACGAAGCGCTGAGAACGAAGACTCCCTATATTAAGAGCAATGGCCAGGCCTGGTGAGCCACAGAGGCCAGAGTTCACCTGACAACTTGCCAGCTAATCAATCACGTCACCAAGATATTCCAAACTGACAGCACTAGATTTGAAGAGCACCGGGTCCCGAAGTCCGAGGCGGAGGAGCCAAAAAACCAAGTGGAACGAGTGCTCCCAACACAGGTGACTCGACGAATCTGGAGATCACGGAGTTGCAGATGTGAGGGACACGACCAACGCAAGGCTACCCACCAGCCGCAGGCAGAGACGCAAACTGAAGACTGCCGGGTCGATCTGAGAGAAGTGAAGTTAGAGAGGAAAGAGGATAATAAGCGATTGAATGTTGTGCGACGGGGACAGCAGTAGTAGTGGGAGCACTTGATGAGCCGCGCGTTAAGCAAGGTGACGAGCAGAGAGGTTCGGAGTTCCTACGAACGGTGTGAAGAGAATCCATTGCCACTCGCACGACGGACGTGAGGGACTGTAAAGTCTTGTTGACTCAACTAGAGACAAAGGCGGCAAACTTTCAGCCAGGTTGGCAAGACGAAAAGCTCCACTTTTGGAGCGTTCGATCGGCCGACACTGCCGGGGGAAGCGCCCGGCCGAGCCGGCCCCGGCCCGAAGGATGGACCAGCTGGATTGCGGAACAGGCAACTTACTTAATCCTTTACAGTATAACCCCAAAGGACCATGGGTAGTGCAGATTTCCAAAATTAGTGCATAATTTTTACCACAAAAAGGAGATATTCGTCTCTTCCAAAGGTCGGTGAAACCGTATTTTGCACCACTCAAGTCAAAGCCAAACAATTGTGGATACTGTTGTACAGACTTTGCTGTTACGAACAGCTTGCACCTCTATGCAGTGATATGAACAAGCCCAGGGTTACTTAATATCCCAATCAAATTAGCAAAGTCTATCAAAACTTCAGTTCACAACAAAGCTCGGATCTCCAGCACAATGAGGTAGAACCGTTGTCAAATCTTTACCTCGTACACACAGAAATGCAGATTTCAAGTTATAAAAAGTCGTACATATCCTTGGCACAATCTTGCAGGTTTCCTCTTCAAATGCAATGTCCTCTTCAAATGCTCCATACCATCAATTTCTGCTCATCAGCAAACTCCTCACAATGAAAGCACTCAGATCCTGATCATCTTCAAGCTTACGTCTTCAACAACAACCTTCACCGGACCAAATTCTCTATAAAAACAAACAAAAACGAAGTGAAACATAAACAAAAACACCAGTCCCTTGTACAGCCAAGACAGTGTGAACTTAGGGTAAACTCTATTACCGTGGTCCCACAGATGTTGTGGCATTCAGCTACTGTAGTGCATCCCGCCAAAAGACGGAGCTACGGACTTGTTGACCGCGAGCCTCTTAATCTTCCTCACCTGGTATTTTCAGTTTGAAACCTGGCAATGAGTGCATAATTTCCCTCTGGCAATGAATTTGCATTGAATGCACCATGCTACCGTGAAATTTGCAGCAGTTTCAGCGAGTTCGAGAATTCCAATTCGGCCGATGTAGGAGCAATCCTGTTAAGGGTTTTATAATGGCAACTCAGCTGGCCCAATGTCGTGGATACCAAGTTGACCCACTTCTCGCAATTCGTGCCAATTCTCCAGTTTCTTCCAGTTTCGGTCTGTCAATGTGCACAGGTGGTTTGAGAGGTGGGTTATTGAAATTCACAACTCGTGGAAGAGTTTGCTGCTCGATTAGGTCAGACAGAGTGCCCACCCTCACTCTTCCCTGAAACACACAAAAACTGGATCTACAAAACCAGAGCGACGCTCAGAAAGTTTATCTCTCTGCGCTCACTCAGCATCAGGCTTCCAGTCTGTAATCTCCTCGTAGTCTGAAGGAAGAATCTCAAACAAAAAACTCTATGAACACACGCCTTACTTAGCAATTTCGCAGCGCGTCCTGCATCTTCCAAACGAACTCGCGGTCAGGGCATAAGTCATCGTTGGCGCGCCAAATTGCCCAACGGCCAGGAACCGGCCCCAGCCGGTGCTCCCGGTGGCTGGTTCGGACGCAGTCTTCCAGAAATTGCAAAAACAGTGTACGACTAGTCGAAATTATGGCCATACAATTCCTTGTCATTACAAGTGTATCAGTCCAGCAATCCCTCTCAACAATGTACTTAATTCCTTGTCATTAAGGTAAACCAGCCTAAAGCCGCCAGCTTCCTATTTCCGCCATCCTAGTTTTGGCCCCATTTCCGTCACTACACTCATCCAACTCCACTCACTTTCCTGACAAAATCAGAGCATTGATATCACCAAGACTGATGTGTCAATTTTTCATTGGTCCATACTTACGTGCTAATAGATACATGGAAGGGTGGTTATGGGTTGTTGGTATGATGTTTATGACTCTAGTCTACAAATGGTTTTGTAATTTCAGGGTTGACACTTCAAAAATTTGCAGAAATTACAATTTTGATTGAAAAATTATAATTCCACTTGGGTTTGATTTACGAAACAAGCGCACACCTCTGAAAAATACATGCCCTTCTTGGAATTGACCCCAATATACTCAGATTGCAAATCAGGGTGGTATTAGGCTTGTCTACCTTACAACCAGGACCTGGTCCTCATTTTGTTCTCAAGAATTTTGGGAAGGCCAGACTTGGGGCGCTGGGACGTTCAGGGGTTAAGAGTAAAGGCGTTCGGGAGCTGAACAAGGCACTTGAGAATGTTGGTCTGGGACATTCAAAAAGAAGAGCATGAATGACGAAAGTGGAAATTTCGTCAAGGTGAAGATTTGTAACTGAAATATTGTTAACCATGCAAATGCAAGATCCACATACCAATCAATATTCTCGTAAAATTTCGGATTTCAATCAAGACTTATTTCAAAGCGATCAACTGCATTGTTTTCTTTCAGCGAACTATGAACGTACACACTTTTGAAAAAAGAAAGAAAATAACCGATTCGTTGTTTGTTAGGAATAATTACTGTGATAAGTTGAACAAAGCATTGCAGCTTCAAATTTCTTTTCAAGACTTAGAAGGGAAAGATAAAAATTGGAAAATGCTATTCCAATTCAAGATTACAATACTGAAAGATGCACCAGATTCTGGTGATTCTGCACATTCACAGATATTGTATTTACAGGAAAAAAGAGCAGTCACAAGTTTCGAACTTGAGAACTTAACATCCGCAGCCGCTACTCTATAGATCATAGATTTACTAAAGCACTAGTGTGACAAAAATGTGGCATTGAGACGAGGCAGATGCCATATTTAGGGCACTACTGCTAGCAGCAGATTCGGTTTGCAAAATTTGGTTTCATCCATGTTCTCGAAATCTTGATGTTCACCAGGTTGATCCAAATCAAAAAGACTGTTGATATTTACACTAGGCCTGCTCTCTTATCCACACTGCAGCGTGACCTTAATCGTGAAGGTGGGAATTTACACCTCCCTTGTGGCGACCTGTTCCAAGTGGACACATCAGGGTTAAAACGTCAAAAATACGTCTCAACTTCAATATCATTCGAACATAAAATAGTAGAGTGACCAAAACACTAACTGCTAGCTGTGTTGAAAAGGATAGAAGGCTCGTTATTGACGAAGCTAAACCTACAGTAAATGTAAGCAAGTTTGAGTATAAATTGCAACTCTGAAAAGTGAAACACTGCTACAATGTGACAGAGCCTCTTCGTAGAATAACTTGTTTGAATGGTTTCAAACTTCCGCCATTCTAAATAACTCCGTTTGAATTAGAAAGAAGGTTGAAAGTCAATACCTTCAGCAAGATGCTTCTGTGCTTCCAAGCTATGTCCTCCAGTTCCGCCAGGCACGACGGTTTCTCCCTCCCGTGCTCTCCTGTCCAACTCTTCAATTGAAGTCTCATTCATAAACTTCTGCTCATCGAACTCAACGCCTTGTTTGGTAGCAGCTTGATAGGGATCAGCGCCATGGCTGGCGAACCCCCCTTTCTTTCCCATTTCCACGAACCCTTCATGACCAAGCTGATGTGCCCTAGTTTCACCTCCCTTATGACGGCCTGTCACAATAAAAACGCTAATTAGCATTTCCCACAACTCGATATCCACATCCAGGCATTCAAATGAAGTTCAAAACCTTTCCAATGGCAGAGTTTCCTCTGGCAAATGCAGCATAAGAAATAAACCATAAGATATAGCTTCACCTGTCACTAACTAATATTCCCACCAACTCGATATCCACATCTTGGCATTCAAAGCAAGTTCGATCAAAACCTTTTCCAATAGCAGACCTTCCTTTGTCAAATGTAGCACAAGCCCTAAAACCATTCCATAACAATGCACAAACACTACACGAGATTCATACCTTGCGCAAGATGCTCCTGCGCTTCCAAGCTATGACCCCCCGTTCCCCCCGGCACAACAGTCTCTCCCTCATGCGCCCTCCGATCCAACTCCGCCCGCGTTGCCCTCGTTGCCATCGTAACTCTTGAACACCCCACGTACGCCAACGAGCTCTTTCTTCCCACGAACGCCTTCGATACTTTCACTGCAAATCAGCCCACCTCACACAAATCAGAAAACAAACTCAGGAAGTCAAAACACGACCGATCATCACAGACTCTAATTTCACCGCAACTCAAGTATCACAAAACGTGCACGATCGTTCGAATCACAACAATCCACTCACAAATTCCACATACATACACTCCACCAAGAGGTTCAATCTCAGGCACATTTGCATCTTACACATCGCAAGGAGGACGCGACGATTGATCTCAAGCTAGGATCAGCAGCAGGGAGCTAGCGAGGCACTGGAAATTCAAAAAGGAGATGGGTACCAGCAATGAGCGCAGGCGGTTTCACGCCGACAGTTGCTGCTGCAAATGCACTATAATAACTCATCGATCAATGCTTTGCTTTCTCTGTCTATTGAACTGTCTGTCCGTATTGATAATGGCTGGATAATGGCAGTGAAGAATTGGGAAAAGTGAAGCCTATTTGTAAGTGGGGTGGTTGTGAGATATTTTGCTGTTCCAACCGTTGCAGCGTGGGACGGGGGAATGATTATGGCGACACGTTGCGGTGAAGGTGGTCTACAAGTGGACAGGGCGGATATAGGAGGCGCATGGGATGGCGCCACCGCATCACTAGTTATCGGATCCTCAGTTGTTCAGGCTTCGTGCACAAGCTTACTCCGTGCTTCTGAATAGGGGTAGTAAGAGCATCACCACCCGGCCTCTTGTTTGAGGCCAGTAGGCCGGGTGGTGACATCCAATTTAGGGGTCACCTGGAGGTCGTGACCCCCACCCATGACCTCTTAAGAGGCCAAAAGATGGGGTAAACGGCTCTTCCTGGAGTTACTCTACTGGAATTTGAAACTCCTGATGTAAGTTCTCTGAAAGACTGCCGGCAAGGAGGCAAGCCTGGCCTCGGAGCCTTTCGAAAGTTCAAGAAAATTCTGAATTTTCTTGAATTTTTTTGGAAATTAAGGAAAAATTTAAAATTAATAAAAATTCTGAAAATTTCAAAAGGTGTCCCAAATTTGTGAAAGGTTGAAAATTAGAAGATAAAATTTGATAAAACTCCAATGTGCTCCATGATATTGCCGCCATATAATAAAATAAAAATATAAGTAATAATGCTAATTTAATAGAAACACAAAATTTTTAAAAGCCAACAAATGTTGAACTTAATAACTAATAGTGTGGCCTGTGTTGTTGCCACAGTCAAAATCATAGTGAAAATAATTTTCTAAATATTTTTTTTCATAATAAGACCTTTGAAATTCAATATCTTTCACTTTGTCATTCCAAACGCAACAAAACAAAGCCCTTACACCCCTGTTCATCGAGAGCTTTCTGATGGTACCAAGCATGCGGCCTGAGGACACACGGTTCGGGAGATCTCAACGTAGCAAAACAAAACAAACAAACAAATAGCCAAACTTAAGGTGCGGATATTTTATTATTGAATGCATATTTTGTTTTTAAATGTATATGATTAATGATTTATTCATTTTCTTAATTTTTATGAAAAAAAAAAACTTTTTTTGATCTTATTTATTTATACCATTAAGTGTAATTAATCTATTAATATATTTAAGCATAAGATTCCAAAATGTGCTACATCTAATTCATCATGGAAATGGTTATACAATCCAAAATCTTTAAATGTATTACATACAATAAAAGGAGATTTCAAAAAAATTGTATGATTGTAGAAGGTATATTTTCTTGTCACTATCTTCTGGAATTAATGAAAATCAAATGTTGATTTCAATATAAGTGCAAAAAGTATCAAATGAAATGTTTTTAGAGATTTTTTGAATAAAAAATATCAAATCTTAAAATTTGGTGTTAGACTTTAGTTCTTCATAATTACACTAATTAAAATTTAAAGTTTAAGAAATTTGTACAAATTTCATTGAAAAATATTCTTACTGTACTCGCTAAAAGTTCATTAAATAAAGTTTCTTCTTTGGAAGTTTTTTTCCATTAATAAGTTAGATTGATTTATTAAAAAATGAAAGAGAATTAATCCTTAAAGGACCGGAATGCATTTTTTGGTTGTATAAAAATTTTGGGCTAGAACAGGTGACAAGAGATTTCTATAGTTTTGGCCAAAAATCTCATAAAAGGTGGGCGCGAGGAATATCTTTCATATGCACTAAATTTCATGACATTTGGAAATGTGAGTTAGAAATTATGGCCTAATATGTTACTTTTTTTATAACAGGATAGTTCAGGTCAAATCAGAGTAAATCACATTTTTCAGAAATAAAAAAATTTTGAATTGATATTCTACAGTTGAATACACGTAAAAAGCTTTGAAATTTGAATCATCCTGTTGTTGATCAATGACTCAAAGTTATGAAGATTTTCAGTTTGCGGGCAGTTATGGATTTTTTACTCTAAAATGGATTTTGAAGTCCTTCATGTTATTGAATTTTCAATATTTATTGGAAAAAAATTAATCTTAGGGTGTAGATTGTTTATTAAAACACTATAAGCATAGGGATTAGCATTTTTCAATTTCATAATTAAATTCTTGGCAATTTAGTATTTTGGATCATTCTCTACTACTATATTTTTCATTTCCTATATGTTGTACAAATTGCAAATGAAGTGAAAATTTTCAAGCATGTAGACAACTTATTAAGAAAAAATAATCCAAAGAAGCACCATTGTTTAGGGCATTTTTTCATCAAAAAGTAAGCTTACGAAGTGCTGCTGCCCTGTTTTGTGACATAAAAATGGTTTCATTGAATGATGAATGCTTATATTTTGAAATCTATGCGGTGGAAATTTCTGAAATTTTTACCATATTTTTTCAAGTCAGCGTACTACAAGATCCTATGGTTGTATGTGACAAAAATAGTTAATTTTTGAAAATTTGATACCTGAACACAAAATGACAGTTTTTGAGGGGTTTTGGTGAAAACATAGACATGGAACTTTAGGGGTCAATGTAAAATTTAATAAGACAAAATGTGCACATTAATTTTTAAAGAATGTGCAAATTAATTTTTTTGGAATGTGCAAGTTCAATTGAAAAGAATTAGTTGAAATTTCTAATCATGGGAAGACCTATCATCGTACTTTTGAAGAAATAGAAATTGTAAGAATCTCGATTTGTATGTTCGATCCATTCCAGCGGCTATTCAAGTAATTTCAGCACCCTGATTCTCATTTCATATGTTCACCATATCGCCAGAATCACTGACTGTCTCTGTAATCCTGCACCTCTCCACGATCTCATGGTGCATACCTTACTGCCCTCTTGTATGCAGGTCATGGTCTGTTTTTACGAAGAAAATCTCTCAGTTGTGGAACAATCTTCTGCACCTCGTCAACCAGTTCAGTTTTTGGTGCACATCCAATACCATGGCAACCACAGTAGCAATGAGACAAGCACGAAGAATAACAGTGAGATTACCTCAAAATCAACAATCAGCAATAAATCCAGTATTAGACCTTTTATGCATCACAATTTTTATTGATCTTGCAAAACACTCCGTTCATCATTCAACTCCTGGGGTCCAACCAATTCCTGATTGCCAAGTATCGAAATTGTAAAAGCCTCCGTAATAATCCAAATTGTTATTACCATCTTGGATGCTTACACTTGTGTGTTGAAAGCCCCGTATTTCAGAAGAAAGCACATTTTGTAATGACAGAAGTGATATGCTCACAATAATTTCAGTTGAAGCAAACAAGTGCAGTTGAAGCAAGCCAGTTTTGCAGAACACGAAGAAGCCCAAGAAGTTAAATCAGAATGTAAAAGCCCCGCGGGAGGTAAACGCAGACCGGACGAGGGTGAAGAATAGCCTCTGGAGATGCGGAAGGCCTTGTCCTTTCCTGTTTTGCAGGCCGTTTCGGGGATCATCAAATGGACCCTCTTCTGCAGGCCGGCGGGCGTTTGGAGGTCACGCCGACAAGGAGGTCATCCATTTTGGGGGTCAGGTGGGGCAGTTTTGGAGGCCGCAGCTCACAGTTCATCCAAACAGATGTCGATTTGAGGGTTGGGTGGTGATGCTCTAAGAGCATCACCACCCGGCCTCTTGTTTGAGGCCAGTTTGGCTTGGAAGGCCGGGTGGTGACATCCAGTTTAGGGGCCGACTGGAGGTCGTGACCCCCACCCATGACCTCTTAAGAGGCCAAAGGGGGGATAAATGGCTCTTCCTGTAAGTTACTCTATTGGAGTTTGATAAGGTAAGGCAGCCCATTGTGGTCAAATGACCCATGGGGGACACACGATGACCCCATTGTGGTTTTTTTGACCAAAATCAACATCTCACCTAACTTCACTGGAGTAATTAGTGACCCTATTAGGAACATGCAGTAATTTCAGTGTAAGTCATTGTAGGAAGTGACTTTTTATGGCCATCCACATATAAAAAAAAATTGTCTCCTTTAGAAGAGGTAGGTGAGCATTATGGATACACTTGCAGTTGGTTTTGGGGTAGTCTGTCGACTTCTTTGAGTTGAACACTTGAGAAATTCATAGCTAATTCATACTCTGTCTGAAAATTATGATTTCAATTGCCTTCACAGATTCTCATACTTGTCTTCACATGGTAAAAAAACTGAAAAACTTTGGTGATGGGATGATGACAGACTCCTAATTTTGACCACAATGGTCTGCTTTACCTTACTTTTGTTGCGAGTTCTCTGAGAGACTGTTGGCAGGCAGGCCCTGGCCTTGGAGCCTTTGGAAAATTCAGGAAAATTTTGAATTTTTCGGAAATTAAGAAAAATGTTCAAAATTAATGAAAATTTTGGAAATTTTGAAAGGTGTCCCAAATTTGTGAAGGGTTTGAAAATTAGAAGATAAAATTTAATAAACTCTAGTGTGCTCCATGATATTGCCACCATATAATAAAATAAAAATATAAGTAATAATGCTAATATTTTGGAAGCACAAAAATTTTAAAAGCCAACAAATGTTGAACTTAATAACTACTAGTGTGGCCTATGCCGTTGCCACAGTCAAAATCATAGTGAAATAATTTTCTAAATTTTTTTATTCATAATAAGAACTTTAAAATTCAATATCTTTCATTCCATCATTCCAAATGCAACAAAACCAAGCCCCTACACCCCTCTTCACCGAGAGCTTTCCGACGGTACCAAGCACGTGGCCGGGGGACGCATGGTCCAGGAGATCTCAACGTAATAAAACAGAACAAAACAAACAAACAAACAGCCAAACTTAAGGTACGGATATTTTTTTATTGAATGCATTATTTTGTTTTAAAATTTATAAAATTAATAATTTCTTCATTTTCTTAAATTTTTATGGAAAAAAAACAACTTATTTTGATCTTCTTCATTTATACCATTATATGTAATTAATCTACAAATATGTTTCAGCATAAGATTCCAAAATGTGCAACATCTAATTATACAAAATTATACCTAATAATTTTGATTGATAATTTGATTAATTCTTTCTCATAGCATTTGATCATTGCATTTGACACTAATTGTGATTATAAATAAAATCATCATGAAGTAATGAACATGCTCATTACTTTTTACAAATGCACTAGGATACAACCATATACTATGAAAATAGTTTTTTCCTTACTTGTCAACATATTTTTTGCATCCAGTATTTTATATTTATATCCAACAAATCAATAAAATAATTGCAATACAACTCCACTTATGCATTTTTATGACATGTACCCCAAAGAAATTTATCATCATTTAACTAATGGGCCACAAAAAATTCAAATTTATGATATCAAAATGTACATCACATCCTAAGACCTTCCTTTCAAGGCCCACAAATGTTCTATGAGGTCATTTCTAAGTGTATAGTGTGAATCTTCATTTTGAATGTTTTGAGTTTCATTTTGAATGTTTTAATAACACTATATGTAATTAATTTATCAATTGGATTATTATAAGATTATAGAATGTGGAACATCTAATTTATGGAGGAAATTGTGGAAAATGTATCAAGAATTTAGATATTATTTTTTATGTTTTTTTTGGAGATTTTCTAAGTGAATATAAGAAGTCTAAAAATTTGGAGTTAAACCTTAGTCATTCATATTGCACTCAATGAAATTTCAAAGTTTAAACAATTTGTACCAAATTTTGTTGAAAAGTATTTGTATTGTATTTGCTAAAAATTCAAAAAATAATTTTTCTTCTTGAAAAGTTTATTTTCACTAATAAGTTTGGTTGATTTATAAAAATTGAAATAATATTTTGAAAATTCTTAGAAATCATTTCATGAAAGTGTATAACTTGTACCACCACATATTCAAATATTAGTTCAAATACATTGAAAGAATGGCAATTTTTGTAAGCATTTGGAACAATTAGAGAGACTCTGTATGTGATGAAATTGAAGCAGTCCAGCCTTGGTGCAAAACGGTCCTAAGAGTGCCGGTTGCGAGGTCTGACATCCGTAATTTTATTTAACCCCTAAAAGCCCATTGTCACTTCGGGGGAGAAATGGGATTTCAAGCAGGTACCTACAGACTGAATTTTTGTTGTGAATTTTTGAAACTTTTTTGGAAGATAGAAGAACTGCTAAGCTTTGTTGAAATATAATTTTTTTTTTCAATCGGTGCCCGGGAAAAAAAGTTTTGCACAAATTAGCTCAAAACAGGGAACGTGGGGCAATAAAAAAAAAACGTAATTTTTTTTTGGTTCGTTTGAATTTTTTTTTCTTATAGATTATATTTGTGACTATATGGATAGCTTTGATTCATTTCATTTGGATTTTTTATGAGGAAGTAATGGACAATCGTGTTTTTCGGGCACTTACAACATCTTTCTTTTTAAATAATTTATAGGATTCATTTCTGAATGCAATTTTTACAATTTTAGAAAAACAAAGTTCCACAAGGTTCAGCATTTTTGCTAGAACAATTTCACCCTTGGAATTAGTGCATTTTTAATTCCATTTATTTCATTTTTAATGGATATTCATTTTTTAGATTTTCCTTCTATCTTGTACCTACTTGCACTTAACAATTTTTTTTAATAATGAAAATTAAATTTTTTTGGATTTTTTTTTTCTTCCTAAATTCTGAACTCAATTCTCCATTGTAAAAATTTGGAGCTCAAAACTTTGTAGTGCAGAACATTTAAGTTAAAAATGTTCAAAGTCATAAAATTTGGTCTCGCAATGTGCTGAAAAATTTGTGTGTTTCACTTTTTTTCACTTCAAACGCAGATATCTTGCAATCTATGCGGTCAAAAATTTTGAAATTCTTTTTAGACATTCTCATACTAGTTGAGTGCAAGATCCTATGTTTAGATGTGTAAAAAAACATTTTTCAATTTCTTTTACTCTTTGCTATAGAAATGGCATTTTTGGCTGTTTTTTTGGCAGAAACAAACATTTGGGCCTTCATGGGTTAAAAACCAAACATGTAAGAGCGAAATTTCAAATTGTCACATGGAGCTAGAGGCATCTATCATCATCGACAGTGATGTTCTCTCAAGTCCTCTGTCCTCCAGAGTCATACATCTATCAAGACATCTGTATATAATTAGGCTACCAATTAATGTGAATACCTGAAGAGAAACTCTCCGCAGAATTTCAGCAATCTGCTTAGAATGAACAGCATTATTCCTGAATGCGAGTGAAGCGAGTCCCTCTCGAGTTCTCAAGACGTATAGAGTTGTGAAAGTGAAAAATTTGAAACGCCATAGCCATATGAAACAACATTGCCACTACTGTACAAGCAGATTCTGTAATCATCGAAAATCCAACACGGATCTGAATGCTCTTACAGACTCTCTGAGCACAAAACGAGCGCACTCCAATCCACTGAAATTTCCGTTACTGTACTCCTACTCGTGTATATTTTTTCACTGTAAAATATGTGATGCCTGCAACACTCCTTGTTAATTGCTTTTCTATTGCAATATTCATGAACTTATTATCCGGTAGTACGATGAAATATCTGGTGAATTACTTTCTATGAAAATTGCCTCAGTGCCCTCACTCTGGTGTTCCCTGCCATACATCGATATCTTGGCTCAGTACCCTCACTCTCCAGCCCGCGTCGAATAAATTGCACAATAAGTTGAACAAGCCCCATAAGTGAATTCAGAACGTCAAAAGCCCTGCGGGAGGTAAGAAAAGGCCACACCAGGTAAAGAACACACCTCCGGAGATGCGGAAGGCCTTGTCCTTTCCTGTTTTGCAGGCTGTTTTGGGGATCATCAAATGGACCCTCTTTTGCAGGCCGGCGGGCGTTTGAAGGTCAGGCCGTCAAGGAGGTCATCCATTTTGGAGGTCAGGTGGGGCAGTTTTGGAGGTCACCGCTCACAGTTC
Source organism: Neckera pumila (assembly GCA_963969595.1). Lineage (NCBI taxonomy): Eukaryota > Viridiplantae > Streptophyta > Bryopsida > Hypnales > Neckeraceae > Neckera > Neckera pumila. Next base: position 25,080,337 of record OZ018408.1, read on the forward strand.
ATCCAAGCAGAGGTTGATTTGAGGGTCGGGTGGTGATACTCTAAGGGGACCAAAAAATTGAAGGGACTTATCCTTGAAATCTGTAGATGTTTGAAACATGATGTACAATCCCCACCAGTGATCTCATAATGGGTTCAAGGTTTTTAACCAAATGTTCATTTTGGAAAGATTTCTTTTGAATTTGCATTGAGGGCATGAAACAGTTAAGTAGAAACCTAGCGAAATTTAGCCAGTTTGGGGATCATTGGTCCCCACACACTTCAGTAACTACCGATGTACAGAACAAGTAGATATTTATATAGTGTTAGATGTCAATTAATTAGTATGGGTCCCCTTAATACCCCAATTTAGTGTAGATACTCCATGCTACAGTATTGAATTTAGGCTTCTTGCACAAGCTTTGAGCAACATGCTCGAGCAAATCAATGGAGGACATTTCTTTAACCTTTGAACGTCGACAAGGACGTTTTGCGTCCTTTGAATGACAAAGAATCTTCCCCTAGAGGACAGAAGTGCAACTTTTCATCCTCAGTATTAGTAGTGGAAAGGAAACATCTTCAACAGTTCTTTGACTTCCAATAAATATATTAGTCTTTTTCAAAGTAGATGATGTCACACGGAATCACAATATATGATTTCCACGGCTACCGGTCCGTCCTTCAAGGGTTAACATACTCCGTTGAAGATTAATGGTACAAAATCTTTAGAGGTCAAGTGTGGCGTATTGTTGTAAGATTGCTTTTAGTGGTTAAGGCAGGATGCTTTAAAAGCGACCATTTAAGGGTTGGTCTACCTTTTTTGTAGGTTTGCATGAATAGAAATATTTTTCACTCACTTTTGAGAGAAACAAAAAAAATGGATGAAGAACGTAACATAAGTGGTTTCAAATTTAATGAAGCATTTTGAATTAGTTATGAATTTCCTAAGATTTCTGTTGTAGGTACCTATTTGTGACCCTAGGTCTCCCAAAATGCACCCACTTACAACTTTTAAAGTGATTTGAGAAAATCAAGGCTAATGATTGGCTCTTGCAGTAAAGAATACTTTTTTTTTTGGGGGGGGGGTCAATCAACGACTAAAGTGGTCCATTTAAAGACCAACTCATATCTATTCAATACCATTTTGTAGGGTTGATTTGAAGAAGTTGGTCGCTTTTAGAGCATCCTACCTTACCCCGTACTTCTGAAGTCAAACTTCTTGCACAAGCTTACTAAGGTAGAGATCCCTATTACCACCTTGATTTGGAATATGAATTTCTTGGGGCCAATTCCAAGAGAAGCACATATTATTTAGAGGTGTGCCATCGGGCACTTGTTTCATGGATCAAACTCAAGTTGGAATTATAATTTTTCAATTAAAATTGTAAGTTCTGTAAATTTTTGAAGTGGTTTATCCCATTAACAATCCATAATTGCCTTTCTATTTTCCGCTAATTCTAATGGCATTTAAATATTCACTAATCAAGCATTGACACGTTAGCCCATTTTTGCATTATTGCATTTATTTTGTAGACAGATTTGGATGTTTGAATAGACAAAATTGGGGCCAAATTTAGGTGACAGAATTGGGTAGTCGATGGTGATGATTTGATTTACCTTAGTTATAGAATACTATTGAAGAGTCATTACCACAAAATCCATGGTCATTTGCAAATACTCATATAGTGTAGAACACTCTATTTCCGCCCCCCTTCCCCATTTCCAAACCCTATTGTTTGATCCAAAATCAATCCATTCATAATCCTAACACTCCAAATACTCCAAGGAAGTTCTCTTACTTTTTGAGAGATTGATGGACTCTCATCCAAATGATTATGTTTGCCACTAGCTCATTAGAGCAATTTCAACCAACACTTGCAAGGCAGTCTAGAATAGGCAAGGTCAGGTTCATTATTTTGCCTTCAAACTAGTTAGAGTAAACAAATAAACTCTTATATCTAGAAAGATGTCAAAATTAACAAAGATGGATGAATATGTGTAAATGACCTATGAAGGGTGGTCTATACCAAGGCCTTTAACTTTTCTAATGCACCGATAACTTGTATTGTTGGATGTGACCATGGGAAGTGGCAACCCAAAACAAAAATGATTGCCTTCTATGCTATTTTTAGTATAAATTAGAATAGAAAGAAGTTGTAGTGTAGGATCGAATGGCTTATTTTTTAGATTTGATGATGTGGATCCCAAAATCAACTAAAAAGATGAAATGCATAATTATTGTGAAATTTAACAAGCTATAGTCCATTGGAATTCTGGTAGACCTATTTATATAAAGAAAGAAAGAAAAATGTTCTAAAATATTGAGAAACATTACAAATCCATTTTGGCCATGCACAGTTCTAAGTGTAATTTTCATCTGTGGAGGATGGCAAAGGCTACTGTGGATTATAGCCTATTTATTGATCAATCACTACTTTAAGAAGAATCAAGCCTATTTAGTGAAGAATGGTCCCTAACTCTAGTCCTCATCTACACCACCACTTTGAGATTCATTGTTGTTTGTCTAAAAAACATACAATTCATTTGATTTAAAAAGTAAAAACACCCATGATTGCCACTAATAAAAATTAAGCATACTTACTCTTAATTTTAAAGAAAAAATATTTTCATTGTATTGTATTGGTACATAAAAGAGAATTCCAATGCACTTTAGCATGCATTATTTGGACACAAATGAAGAAGTTATGAATTTCCAAAATATATTTTATCCATAGGTGTCATTGGCCTAAGGGTCTCATTGATTCTTGTGCTTTGATCTTATGCAATCACGGTCTATTTTTTGTATTATTTTCAATGGTGCATATGTAATATGTTTTAGGTAGTGAGGCTTACAGATGCACGTTCTTTAATAATTGTTAAGAATCCCAAATCATGACATTATTAATCCTTTTTGATCCCAAACCATTTTTATAAAAAAATTCACAATATAAAATGAAAAAGAATCATCAAAAGAAAGAGAATACACAACCAGATTTATACCATAAGTAGGGGATTAGATAATGAGACCATATTTTTGAAGATGGAATTTTTAGCTCTTGTTCACAAATTTAATTAAAAATTATCTTATATTATTTTTTTTCAATTGTGGAAAGTAGCAGTTTACTAAGTAGTATTATGGTATGTTAAAGTTGGTGCACATCCATTTATATTAACTTTGCAACTAATTTTTTGTATTGCTAACTAAAATATATACATGTGTATATATGTATGTACATACTACATACACACACACATACACATATAAATAAATTAAAAGGACTCCATATTTATAGTGATTCTCCCTATTCACACCTATTTAGAGATCAAAGTAATATTACACATGAAATAAACATTATACATTCTAACAATATATTTCAAGTATGTTTTAAATTTTTTAAATATTTTTTGAATTTCAAAATTGCAGAAAAAATACAATTCTATATAGTGCATAGTATAAAGCTTATTCAAGCCTCTAGCATTACTACATGTACTTATTATGAGATTAGAAGTCAATTCTAATAGCTATTAAGAAGCTTATGATTTTTCAAAAGAAAAAATGTCCAAATTCTTTTGGAAATTCTATAGATGTGCAAATGTACCTCAACATCCATGCCAAAAATGATCCAATTTTTGATAAATAGGTGCATTCATTATTACAACAGCAGTTGCCACCCTTTGTCTATGGGATTATTTCACTATAAGAAATCCACATTTTTGGTTGTGTTTTACCACTAACGTGTGATGTCCTTTAAAACACAAAGATGTCAAAGGACATCTGGCTTGATGAGGTAGATTTTCATAGACGTTGCACAGAATACTAGCTTCTTACTGTAAATCCAACTTGATGTTATCATTGACGTTGATGTTTTATTTGACATGACTGAAAATATACTAAAGTGTTTTGGGACATCCAAAAAACACATAAACTGCCATGTCAGCAAATAAATCGATTTTTAGTATGGTAAATTAATAAAAAATACTACGGTCTATGATAAAATGTTGACCATATGTAAAAAATTTAGAGGAAAGGCAGCCACATGGCATGCTTTGAACAAAAGGGGAAATGGATGGATGTGCAACATGGATGAAAAGAAATGATCTTTATACAAGTAGGGTGGTAGGAAGTGAAGCAATCCATATGGGATATGTGAAGCAACATGATTCAGATGTCTAAAAAAACATTGACATGTTGGAAATAACATCCAAATGTATGAAAAAACGTCTATACATCTAAAACAATGTCAACTTACAAATGGCAAATTCCCATATTCTAGTTATATCCCATATCTTTTGTCTCACCATGGACGGACAAAGAATACAAATAGGACTTCTCTATCCTTCATTCTCACTAACTTTTAATGAATGATTTCCTTCATTTTGCCATCAAAAATTTGTTTGATGGTAGATAATAAGTTTTCTTTAGTTCTTCTTAAATTCAACAATTTTGCTTATTCATTTTATTTTATTTATTTAATATTTTTTAAATAAGTTTTTTCTATTGACTTTGCCTTATGGAAACAGTATGCAACAATTGATGTCTCAAAAAATGTCTAAATTGACGTTTCTAAAAACAATACTAATTTTTTTTAAAGCATAAAATTGTGTTGACAAGGCATGCCACATCAGATATTGATGGGTCCATGTCAACTTTTCACGGGTCCACATTATTAACCACGTCAGTAACAAACTGGATGATAATTTTCCTACGTGGCACTGCCCAATCACGTGGCGCTTACGTGGAGCTGAGCTGTCCACCAAATGGTGCACCGTAGGGACCTTCAATAAACATGTCATGAGTGATGTTATAAAAAATCTAGCATGTTTTTTGATGTTTTAGCTATAATTTTTTTGCTAATCGATTGTAACGCATTTTTGGAGACATCTATGCTGGCGCTTGTCACGTCAAAATTGACGTCGTCTTGCGTTTTTGCAGACATCTAAAAAAACTCAGTTTCCTTATAGTGTTATTAATGCTATAAGAATCCATGTAAGTGAATAACTGGTCAATGATTTGCACAAAAACATGACATCTGCTCTTATCTTCAGGATTCTAGTGTCTATGCTTGTAATCCCCTATCAAATCTGGAATATCGCTTCCTGTAGTTCCGAAGAAGGTAGGCGCCTTCATTTCTTCTACCAAGAAGTTTCGGTCTCCAAACTTTAGTAACAAGTCGACTCTGATGGCTGAAGCTAATACAACAACGTTGCTAACAATTGGATTGTTTGATGCTCCTCCCGCCATGGCCACTATTCCTCTACGTTGATTCAAAGAAGATGACGACCTGGAGAACTCTTTTGCGTGCATCGTGAGGGACTCACCCAATAAGACGCGACCCACTTTGGACAAAAGGAATTGGTATAGGACAAAGCAGTTTGCTTCATTAGTCAGCATTTTTAAGCTCACATCATCTTTTATGTCAATAGGTCTGTAAAAAGAAGCCTTAGTAGCTGCATCAGCAAGGTACTAATCCACATCTGGCCCAAGATCCTAGAGGACAGTAGAGGCCAGATGCTTATACTGATTTAGTCGCAACCCAAGTGTACTAGTGGAGGAAACACTATAAGGAAATTGAGTTTTTTGGGATGTCTGCAAAAACGCAAGACGACGTCAATTTTGATGTGACAAGCGCCAGCATAGATGTCTCCAAAAATGCGTTACAATCGATTAGCAAAAAAATTATAGCTAAAACATCAAAAAACATGCTAGATTTTTTATAACATCACTCATGACATGTTTATTGAAGGTCCCCACGGTGCACCATTTGGCGGACAGCTCAGCTCCACGTAAGCGCCACGTGATTGGGCAGTGCCACGTAGGAAAATTATCATCCAGTTTGTTACTGACGTGGTTAATAATGTGGACCCGTGAAAAGTTGACATGGACCCATCAATATCTGATGTGGCATGCCTTGTCAACACAATTTTATGCTTTAAAAAAAATTAGTATTGTTTTTAGAAACGTCAATTTAGACATTTTTTGAGACATCAATTGTTGCATACTGTTTCCATAAGGCAAAGTCAATAGAAAAAACTTATTTAAAAAATATTAAATAAATAAAATAAAATGAATAAGCAAAATTGTTGAATTTAAGAAGAACTAAAGAAAACTTATTATCTACCATCAAACAAATTTTTGATGGCAAAATGAAGGAAATCATTCATTAAAAGTTAGTGAGAATGAAGGATAGAGAAGTCCTATTTGTATTCTTTGTCCGTCCATGGTGAGACAAAAGATATGGGATATAACTAGAATATGGGAATTTGCCATTTGTAAGTTGACATTGTTTTAGATGTATAGACGTTTTTTCATACATTTGGATGTTATTTCCAACATGTCAATGTTTTTTTAGACATCTGAATCATGTTGCTTCACATATCCCATATGGATTGCTTCACTTCCTACCACCCTACTTGTATAAAGATCATTTCTTTTCATCCATGTTGCACATCCATCCATTTCCCCTTTTGTTCAAAGCATGCCATGTGGCTGCCTTTCCTCTAAATTTTTTACATATGGTCAACATTTTATCATAGACCGTAGTATTTTTTATTAATTTACCATACTAAAAATCGATTTATTTGCTGACATGGCAGTTTATGTGTTTTTTGGATGTCCCAAAACACTTTAGTATATTTTCAGTCATGTCAAATAAAACATCAACGTCAATGATAACATCAAGTTGGATTTACAGTAAGAAGCTAGTATTCTGTGCAACGTCTATGAAAATCTACCTCATCAAGCCAGATGTCCTTTGACATCTTTGTGTTTTAATGAACATCACACGTTAGTGGTAAACACAGCCAAAAACATGGATTTTTTATAGTGTTATGGCATAATCTCTTCTGCTGACCTGTCGTATTTTGTATGGTCCAGGAGTGATGCCCTGCATATTTCCCAAGGCGTAGAGTGGCTGGATCAGAAATTTGTAGCGGTTCTGTCTTATTTTCTCAAAAAGGCAGCAAATGACACTACTGTAGGGAAGGAGGGTAAATGGCTAGCCTATGACTTTCTAATTTTTTTTGTTATTGGATTTGAATTGTATTTTGTTATTTGCTCTCTGAATTTTTTTGACAATGTTTATGTATAGGGCATGAATCTCCTCAAGCCTTTGAGTATATTTGTGATAAAAGTGAAGATAATGCCGTGAGTAACCATGAAGACAAAGAGTACGTTGGACCAAAGAATCCAACGCAAACACCGGGTAGGGTATCAACACGGTAAGTGTTATTGTTCATTTTATTTTTATTTCTAATTAGAAATATAACGCTGGTAGTTACTTGCCTCACTTAATACATGTATACTTTAGCTAATTACCTAACACATGCATATTTGTGCAGGAGCATGGTAAAGGGGGCCAATGGTTTGAAGGGGGCCAGTGATTTGAAGGAGATGCCTGTTAACGCTTACACTTAGAGAGACATCCTTTCGCGACTGGATGGAGCAAAAATGTTGTCCGTGGCATATTTAAGGGTGTCGCTATTGCTGTCAAGCTTGCATTGGTTGGGACTAACCGCGCAGAGGTGAGCCTTTTCCAAGACTATTTTGAAGGATCTATTGTGTTAGCTTTTCATAATAGAAAATTGTATCAATTCAAGTGGTATTGTTGTATCTGTTGTATGTAGAGGCTTTAGTAGATGAGGCAAGTGCTTATTTGAAGTTTTGAAATTGTTGGGGAAAATATGTTCCAGCACTGATATTGCATGGAACAACGGCAGATAGCTATATGGTGTATGTTGCAACAAAGCTCATTGTTGGCTTGGAACTGGAGATGCATAAGTTTTGGTTTAAGGTATATCTTCCTTTAGATCTATTTGCTTAGGTTAAAGCCCCTCAAGCTTCTAAATGTCTTGTATGCATGGCTTGTAGGAATTCTGACCTCATGAGTGGTGAGAGCATCCTTTGAAGCCCTGGAAGCCATTCATGGTTTTGGCGTGCTTCATGGTGATGTCCGGCGACAAAGTATCTTGGTTCCGCAGTTAGTGCGGCAAGGTGTTCGCTTCATGGACTTTGGCTTTTCTTGTGCCATCACCACTAAGGAGGATTGCCACAAGGAGCTTCAAGAGTTACAAGGTGTAATAGGCTGAGTGCGGCCTCGTACGAGAGCGTCACTTCCGAGAGCTCCTTTTCTAAGAGGTACAGTGCCCTTGTTTTTTTTCTCCTCCCGTGGCCTTAGGGTTCACCAGGTCATGACGAAGGTGAATTCTCCTTCTTCGTAGCCAAGTTCTACGAAGTAGACATAGAAGAGCTAGGTAGTAGAGTAGGAGTGTTGTCATGAAGAGCCGCAAGCAATTTGCAAAGAAGTACGAGATTTGTGTCTGTAGCTTTGATCTATCCCTGGATTTATCTTCTATTTGTGATATCAGTCTCTCCAATTAATCGTCTTTGCTTTGGACTTCATGCTCGTACGTGGTCCCAAGGAACTCTTCAAGGTACGTAAATCTCCTTTCAAATACACTAAAGTACGTAGCACTCTAGATCTTGACTATCAAAACTGGTTTGTACTCTGCAAGTCTCCATGTTCTCGTTGTTTCTGTTCCAATGCACGACCCATGTAAGTTCCATTCAAGTTCATGAGGACGAAGGGCATACATGATAATTATTCACCAAGTACTAGAGTCAACTCTAACCTAATTACATCGTAAAGGTGGATCACGTTGAACTCTTCACCACTACGTACACATACAAATGCCAGAAACCAAATCAACAAAGCTCCACACCTAATCCAACAAGAGGAATGAAAATAACACCCAAGATATCAGGATGACTGGATGCAAATACCAACTTCGCTCGTCTCTGATTCAGATTTCCATGAGCTTTGCAGGACTATTATAATGGAGTCTGCAATCAGGGTCACCTGCAAAATTAGTGCTCCTACCACAAAAATTGGGGGGGATTTTATACAGTGCGGAAATATTTCAGCCTGCACAGAAGTGACTGAACGAACATACCATAGTAAATTGGCAGCTATACCTCATCTATTAGAGTTGGTAGCTTGCTTGATTGCCACACATTAGACGAGTAGACCAGGCTAATACCTAACTTCTTGGAGAAGTTTGAACTGTTTTCAGGAATAGACACTGCAACAAGCTTCAAAACTACAAGAAGATTCAAAAACAAAATTCCAGTTTGAGCTGCCGTCTGCAAGCCAATACCATTAAAAAAAACTGTGATGCTTTAGTGCTCCTTCGCAATTGTCATCTAGAGTAGAAAGCATAACTAGCTAGCCTTGCGAGACAATCTCATGTCGCAAATTGCCACATATGGGGTTCCAAGGCTACGCATCAACAATAGAAATTAGAAAATCAAACACAAGTCAACTCTTGAATTAGTGTTAAATTAAATCTTTCTTAAAAAAAATTCCAATCAGTGACTATTCCCATTAGTTACAAACGGAAGTCCTTGTTGAAAAATGGTCTATTCTATCCAATATGTCTGAACACAAGGGTCTTTTACTAGGATCTAATTGCCAGCAGCTAGGTATGATATCTCTAATACATGGGTTCAAATCTCGTGGTATTGTTGCTTGCTTTCCCCTCAAAACATTATCGTACTTGTGTAACGGTTGACCTTCAAAGGGAATGAGCCTTGTGACAATCTCATAACAAGTCATGCCATAATTATACACATCTGCTTTCATAATAAGCGTCACATTGCCATTGAAGCGCCATTTTTCAATTGTTGGAGAATTTTCAGTGCTCTCCAGAATCCTGTTCCGACAACTCCCACCGAGCATTCAAAATCAGCCACATACACATTCAAGGGACTCATTGGATCACAATCATCAAACTGCAACAACACATTTGACGCCTTCAGATCTTGATGAAGCACATCGTGTTCGTGCAAGCGAGTCATATGCGAAGCAATCTGCAACATGAAGCTCGTAGCTTGTTGCGAAGAATACGGCGGACCTCTCTGCCTCTTCCGATTCAACATTTGGAGATTGATATGCTTCCAAAGGTCGCTCCACATCCGCAACATCAAAAACGTAAATCGATTCTTCAATCTTTCATCCTTCAACAACACTGCCCCTCTTATAATGTCCATAGCATGAGCTAACGGTCGTAAATAATTATGACTAGTCCAATGCGCCACCATTCCTTGAGGCCACTGCCGCTCCAAAGCTCGCAAGGGATAACCCTGCTTGAACACCTTCACCACAAACCGCTCCTCTTTGTTCACGTCTGACTCCGCTTTATAAATCTCAGCCTGCCTTCCTTTCACAATCTTTTTCCCTATCACCAGTTTATGCCCATCAAAGTTGTGCTCTTTAGAATCACAGCAGTAGTACATCTTCAGAGACTCAAAGTGCTTGATATCCTCTTCGGCAGAGTACTGCACTTCATTGTCGTCGTCACAGTCCAACTGTATCCAATGAGACTTCAAGGATGCAATCTCAAACTTCACCGCAGTATGAAACTCACTCCCGCTCTCGATCATGGCATCGATGCGGAAGGAACGGTATTTGGAAGACAAAGGCGATGCTTCTTCCTTCTTGTTGGAAATAGCCGTGTGGAATAACACTAAACCCTTATCTCTCAAGGGTGCCTCCACTTTCTGACTCAGGGTCTCTTCCTTCCCATCTCCGCTCACCCCGTCGTCCATGGCAAATCGCTTGCCCGTTAAACCACTCACCGATTTCAACACCAAAAAGGCTCCGGACGCCAAAGCTCGCAAAATTCTTGTGATTCAGGGTTTAAGGCGAAATTTGTTTTGAACAAAGAGGTGCAGTGAAATCGATCTCACTGAATTGGTCCACTGGAAGATAACACGAGGACCAAGAAAAGGAAATCCAGCAATCACTTGAGAAAATTAAAAAATCACAACGGGATGCAAAGTGAAAAAGAGTCTTCAGCTGTACAGAGTTAGTTAGATCTTTACCTCAAAATCTTTGTGTTGTAGTAAATTTATGTTTTCCGTATGAACTTCACCAAGAGCAACTTTGTTACAAATTGAGTTCACAGTAACTTCATTTCCGTCTTGCAAGCTTCTCCATTGAGCAACCAATTTGCGAGGAGTGAGAGTTTGTTGTAACAAATGGGGAGTGTGGGGTTATTGTAAATTTTGTTGAAAGCTCCAAATGAGGGCGTGCCCAATTGCCCATACTCCGAAGCTCCTCAACTGTTGGTGTCCCGAAACATTATGTGGCAGACCTCAGGTGGGCCTTCTAAGCAACTAGGCAGCCTCCAAGTTTGAGGGAGGGCTCTCTCCATCTGAGCTCCAGACGGATCCAAGGTGCAGATGTAAGGGCGGGCCTAGTCGCTTGGGTTCCGCCTAGCTACCCGCGCACACAAAATTTTTGCCCCCACCTAAATTCAATCCACCCACCTTAAGGTTCTCCTTGAAAATGAAATGTTATAATTATATTGTAGCACCTAAACCCTTTGTAGCGGAGCGTATAGGATTTAGGCCTCGAGCGGAGCGCTCGGGGGGAGACCACTGGTCCCGTAGAAAGTGTCGTGAGATAAAAAAATAGGGTCAATTTAATTCAGTGGAGGGAAAATTTGTATTTTTGGTAGATGTACCATAGCATTGGCAATATGTATTTAAAGTGATTATAAATAAAATAGGGTATTTAGGGAAGGACACATTTTTCTATATGGTAGAAAAAAAATAGGGTGCCGGACACTGGATCCCCCCCAAAGTGCTTAGTAGGTTCCATTTTAGAAATATAATTTGTCTAAGGAGCTGTAAGTGCTGCCTTGCATTTGGATTAACTATTGCCCTACAATTGAATTAGGCCCCATGAGATTGGTGGGAAATGAGTTGGCAAACTTGGTCAGGTGCCAATAAGCTTAGGGTTCGAATCTCAACGGCTGCTTTGGCGCCCACGGAGTGAGTTTGTTTTCCAGTGTTCGATTTGCATCAGCACCCTCCAACGCAGTAGGGTTCCGACTAGTGACTTGGAGTTTGCTTTGTGCTTTGCGTTCCTGGAGGTCACTTGTTGCTTTAGGGTTCTGTGTTTAGTGACTTACTTCGAAGCTTAAGGTTGTGTTCCTAGGGTGCAATTTCGGTTTTTGCAAAGTGTATGGACTAGCATTGTTCAGCTCACCTTCTTGTTTTGAGGGTGCTGGAGACAAGTATGACATTTGCTTCACTCCTGCTACGGTTCTTGGATTTCTGTTTAGACTTAGTGCCAAGTGGCTCTCATGACTTTTGTGCATGCTGCAGGTTTGTTTTGGGTGCATTTTTACGATTTAGGGATTAATTTGCATTCTGAAGGTACAGAATTTGTAGACCAGGGTACGCGGGAGGCCATCGGATTTGCAAATCGGCTTGGTAGGTTTAGGGTTTACATATATCTCTGTGAATGCTTACGTGCATCCATTAGGATTTAGGTTCGTAGTTGCATTGTGAGGCCACCAAATCTACAGGCATGGATACTTAGGAGGCCCTGGGGTTTGCAAATCGGACTCGTAGTTTTTTTTTGGACACACACTGTGAATGCTTACGGCTTCTTCCTTGAATTGCGGGTCTCTCTTAGAGTCTCAGGGCCATTGTTTTGTGGAATCTATGCAGAGATGAGGAAGATTAAGGTTTATACGTTGGCGCGTGAAGGTGCACCTCCCAAATGCATTGGAACCATGAAGGCTGACATTGGAGAATCCTTGGCTGACTTGAGAGTGTGGCTTGAAGAAAAAAAAGTGTTGAATTTCTCGTTCAATGCTGGGATCCGCAAGAGTACTGCCGAGTGGCTATTAGTCTTGAATCTCTCAATGACATAGAGGATGCTGTCTTCATGATCCCAACCTTGGACGACGAGTTTGACAACAGAGCCTGCGGATCCCAGCCTGCTAGAGTGGAGGAAGAATTTGTTGACAATAGACACAGCATTGATATACAAGATGGAGTTAAAATCGCATCTAAAAAACAACGTATTGGAGGGCAGCAACAACTCGAAGAAGGAAGGTCTGAAGACGACATCCACGGTCAAGTCCTAAAATTCCCACCCGTAGAGGTTGAGGCTTATGAAGAAAACCCAGCGGATCCGCCTTCCTGTTCACGTGTGAGTGAATCCAATGCAGAACTCCTGCTGAAATCATAAACTTTGTCCGTTGAGCTATTAGCCATTTATAGAGATGGAGAACATAAATTGAGGAAGGTACTGAAGGACGTGTGCTTAGAAGATCACAAATGGTGCTTGAAGTTCTACGACTGGCACGACAAGGCTATTGTCATTCTGTACTGCCTGGAATGCAGAAAAGACTTTGGAGGAATTGACGAGCAGCATAGCAAGGACAAAGTGTCCAACTTGTTCTCCAACTTCCGCAAGAGCCATATTATGAGCAACCAACACATTAGGAGTTGGTGCTTGTGGAAAGGGGTAGATTGGTGCAATCACCCTCAATCTGTGGCGAAGGGAAAAAAACTTGTCATCCTCATTGCAGAAGACCATTGCCAGCTCGTTTTGGAGGGTGTCGAAATTTTAAAATCTGTGAATGACAGCCTTGATCCTGCACGCAATACTTTTGAGCTGATTGGAGGCGACCCACATACCAATGACCTGAAGAGCTTCTAGTGGAAGACCAAATGCTTATCTTGCAACAAAATGTACAGCTTATATCCGCCCAAGAAGAACTTAGAAGCAAACTTGAAGAACCATGCAGGTGGAAGTAAATATGTAGAGAAGGTTATACAAGCTGCAAACTTGGCGAGGAATTCAATGAATTCTGGCAAGCGAGACAAGCCGTCCACGTCTACAAGCAACAACTCAAACTCAGGCCAACAGCAACTTCATTCTTTTTTTGGACATGTAGTGGACAACCAACAGGTACAGTATTCACATTCTATTGACTGAAATTTCCTCAAAATGCTCATGAGTTGGAGCTGCCGTGGTCCTGTTGCAGTGTACGCTGGAAAATGTTTTAATCACTATAAGAAATTGGCCTTTTTTATGATATCTGAAAAAACGTTGTCTGATGTCTGGAAAAACATATCTGAGAGTCAACGTAGATGTCACCTAAAATTGTGTCACGAAAAACAAGCAAAAAACGTCTGTTGTTTTCAAAAAACATGCCCAATTCGGCCTTTTTTTTTTCCTGACATCACACATGACATGCTTTTTCAAGGTCCCAAAAGTGTGCCATTTGGCGGACAACTCATCTCCACGTAAGCACCACGTGGGCGGGCAGTGCCACGTAGGAAAAAAATTTCATCCGGTTTGTTGCTAATGTGGACCAAAGGAAAAGTGACATGGATCCCCAATATTTGATGTGGCATGCCTTGTCAGCATACTTTTATGTTGTTTAAAAATTTTTAATGTTGTTTTTTTAAATGTCAATTTAGACATCTACTTAGACGTTTTTTGAAACATCAATTGCTGTATATTGTACCCATAGGACAAGGTCAGTAGAAAAAAATTATTTAAAAAAATAAAAAAATAAAAAACACATAAATAAATAAACAATTAAAATGACAAGAATTCAACAAGAATTAAATAAAACTTACCATCTACCATCAAGAGAATTTTTGATGGCAAAATGAAGGAATTCATTCATTAAAAGTCAGTGAAAATGAAGGATTAAGAGGTCCTATTTATTTTCATTGTCAGTCCATGGTGAGACAAAAGATATGGAGGAACTAAAATATGGGAACTTAACCATTATAAGTTTTGACATTGTTTTAGACGTCTAGACGTTGTTTTAGACATGTAGATGTTCTTTCAGAAATCTGGAGCATGTTATTTCAGACATTTTACATTGAACACAACTCTTGCTTTACATATCCCACATGGATTGTTTCACTTCCTACCACCCCACAATATAAAGACCATTTCTTTTCATCCATGGTGCACATCCATCCATTATCCTTTTTTTGCAAAGTATACCATGTGGCTGCCCTTCCTCTAAATTTTTTAATATGGTCAACATTTTATCATTGCCCGTAGTAATTTTTACTAATTTCACTACAAGGGAAAATATGTCCTAATTGACAAAGTTTTGACATAATTCTGTCAAATGTCCCGTCAATTAAGACTACCTGATTCGGACACTTAGTTGACAGAGTTGTGTCAATTAGGACACTCAATTGATAGAGTTTTGACAAAGTTTTGTCAACATGTTTGTCATTTAGGACCAAAATCTAATCTCTCCTAATATACTACGAAGCATAAACAATCCTGTGTCCTACAATTCAGTCATCAACAAATACATGTTGACAATATTTACATCCAAACATGATAAAATACACTTCCAGACATGACAAGGTAATGTCTACTAGAAAAATTCTTTACAAAGTTAGAAAAATTCTTTACAATGAAAGAAAGAAGGAATTTCAGAATGGCTACTATCTCTACTTCTAGAATGGTCCATATTTTCTCATACCAATTCTACAGGGTCTCTAAGCTAGGTAGTTGTATATCCACTATAAGAAACCCGCGTTTTAGGTGACGTTAACGTAACCTAGGCAGACTCATTTTTGTGGACGCAAAATAAAACAACTTATGTTTTTATGTCAATACTAACATCCAATGTAATATCTGGATTAATTAATAATCCAAGTCGTTTCATATTTTTTGGACCTTTGTGGAATTAGTTATGAATTTTTGAAGTTCATAGAGAAGGGAGTATGCTGTTTTCAAGGGCTGATTGCCTTTTAGAGGAAGATGGAGTGCTTGAAATAATTTTCAGTGAATTTTCAGAGGAAGAAACATGAAAGTGACATCTAACCCAAGTCGTTTCATATTTTTTGGACATTTGTGGAATTAATTATGAATTTTTGAAGTTCATAGGGAAGGAAGTATGCTGTTTTTGAGGGCTGGTTGCCTTTTAGAGGAAGATGGAGTGCTTGAAATAATTTTCAGTAAATTCTCAGAGGAAGAAAAATGAACGTGGCATCTAACCCAAGCCGTTGCATATTTTTTGGACATTTGTGGAATTAGTTATGAATTTTTGAAGTTTATAGAGAAGTAGTTGGATAGAAACATTTGATGGATGGAGTACATTGTAGATGGATGATGTAGTGAGTTGGAGGTCCCATTCAATGGAATGTTGTAGGGAACATATCAGGAACACAGGGGAACAAACCGGGACACTATTTTTGTCATTGCCCACAAGACTTTGGCTCACCAAAGCATTCTAATTTCAATAGAAATTAGAGTTTTCTTTCTTTAATTTTTTTTTTTCTTGGGAGTTTGTTAAAGGAAAATAAATCTTTCAATCCACCGTTGGGATTTTTCATATATTGAATTTATGAGGTAGAAAACTTGCTAGCAAGAAAAGATAGTGTATTGTCAATTTTCTAGGCATTGTGTCATTTCAAATTTTTTTGGATGTGTTCCACATATTTTTTTGAATTGATTTTTGGTGGACATATGTATAACATTATCCTCAATACATTCAATTTTTTTTATTCAAAGTCCTTAGTGCAAAATTTTTCCACAAATGGCGGTCAAAGGCAGCTACAGCTGTCGGGCAGATTTCAAAAAAACTTTTTTCTAAACTATATCTTTCAATCCGTACGGTCAAATTCGATGAAATTTTTACCACATGATCTTAGACAAGTGAAATACAAGCTCCTACAGTTTTATTTTAAAAAAATGTTTTTTTAAGGGTTTCCTAAGTGAATGTAGCAGAAATGGCAGTTTTCAGGAAAACACCCTTGGGGCTTTAGGGATTAATGACCAAAAGTTGTTTCGTGGCATAATGCAGTCCGAAGCATCACTTACTAGATGCCTCAAAGTGGCCTATATGAAGACAAGACATTCGAAGTTCCAAACTATCAACATACATCTGCCGAAAACGCCTTCTTCCACTCAGAATGACCTAAATAAAATAACTTCAATTCCTTGCAACAACAATCCGAATTCCCCAACTCAAGCAGGAGGCACTCCGCACTCCTACCATGATAAGGATAAAAATGAATACCACAGGCGACACCATGGTCTATACGATGACGAGACATTCACCACCTGGCCTTCTGGATTCTCACAAGCTTCTCAAGTGACTTGCCAAAGCTCAATAGAGCTTCTACAACATAATTTAAGATTCCACCCTCCCATTCCTAACCTGCGGTGATATATACCTAAATCCTTAGCAACTTGAGTTTTTGAAGCCTTGATACTAAATCTGCCAAAATGCTCTTTACATCAAACGATCTATTATGACTTCCAACAATCAATCAGATCTCTCAAACTCAAATTCCACTGTGCTTTCTAATATTAGTCTCACCGCAATCCAACCTCCGACCTCACCCCTGCTAGCTTCCCCCGCGCTTCACAGTTGCGCCAGCTCTTGAATTCCCTTCAATTCATCCGATCGTGGTTGCCAAACCTTCATAAATGCAAGAAGAATGGATAAAGCATGGGTTCAGAATTGCAACATTCATTGCGTTCACGCAAGGATCAACAAAAACGGCCATCTTCTCGATGGAAGCGACCTGACATTACGATTGGACCTCAATGTTTGCGTTTTCATTGAACTCTAACATTTCATTGAAAACGATTTCCATGAGCCTCAACAACGTTCGGGACAGCAAAGAATTTTGTTTGGAAAACGGACATGGCTGAGCTCGACAAACTAAGTACTCGTCGTGATCATCAATCGAACCATCACATAGCCAAGCACTCTCTAAGAAATCTTGAAACCCTAATTCAAGTTCGGACTGCCCATTTTGGCTCCAATCGGCCAATACTCTAGAGGCCGGCATTGCTAGCACTGTCACTTTTAGTTCCAAAAACAGTATGCAGCCCACTGTTGAGCTTTTTGCTAGTCTCGATATATAAGCCCTAGTCCAGAGGGTCCAGAATCCTTAATTTGCTTAAAACCCCACATTGGTAACACTAACAAGCTTGAATATAGATGTTTGTAAATACCGACGTCGATTGTTTTCGATTCTCTCAACTTTTGCATCACAAATTTCACAGAATTGGATTCCTAAGAATGTTGTCCATTTAGACTTGATGCACAGTTTGAATTAATAAAACCAATCTTCAGAACGACATTTTTTGGTTCTACAGAAGAACCATTCTACCAGAAGTTAAGAACCATCCATGGCCACTTTAACCACCTTTCCAATGCATAACTAAAAAAAAAACCTGATTCCATTTCCCCAAACTTCTGCCGACCCTTAAAATTTACCTGGTGTCCATTTTTGAAAATTCTTCCTGACTGCTAAAGAGAGACCATTTGAAAATACTTGGACCCATCCCAAAACTGCCTGCAAACTCTTATCACCGCAAAAACCGACCAAAATGCACGCCAAACCTGAAGAAAGCAAAAAGCGGAGCTGAAAACACATCAATCCAATCAATACTAATAATATGCTACTCGATTCAAGAGGAAAAAACATGAACACATAGATGCTTTAAGGCAAGGAAGACTATATGCCACCACCTATTCATCTCCACCAATTCCGAGTCCAAACTAAAAAAACGCTCGCATAATCACACCACAATGGACACAAACACACACACAAACACACCTTCCATCGGTTCAATCACGTCGTCAAAGTCCTGTGGAGGCACCAACATTTCATCATCCTCCTGCCACAAGAACAGAAACGCACACAAAATTCACCACCAAGCCTCCTGGTTAAATCCCAATCCCACAGGCCACCACAATCAGCAACAGCAAACCAAACCTCTCCCCATCCCTACAACTATTGCAAACGGCGTCCAAATCTATACTCTAACCAAACCTAAAAACATTCAATCACAACTAAAAACCTACTTCTGGAGGCGCCGCAATAACGGTCATCTTGGTCTGCAACTAGCAATGTCAGCCGCGCAAGACTCCAAGTGCCGACGCCCGATTGAAAGCAGGCAAATCCCCGCATGTCAGTTGAAAATCTAAGCAAGAGAGAGAGAAAGAGGGAGAGCGCGAATCGTCGGTGATGAAGTGGAGCCGCAAAATTGATGCCGCAAAAGAGACGAACTTCAAAAATTGTAGTGTGGTCCGGACAAACAAGACGAGGAACAGACTATGTCTCTCCCAAGACGAGAGAAAACCAAACTTGATGATGGCAGTGCGAACCACCAAAGAGTACCTCAACATGGCAACGGTTTCTAGGGTTTCGGCTCATATGAAGACCTCAACCCTCGAGATTTGACAGAAAGTCAACAAAATTTCAAGCGTCTGAAGGTCGATTTGTTGATTCGGACAAAAGCTTGTCAATTACCTGTCATATAGGGCGCCATTCTCTTGTAGTGTTTATACATAGACAAAATGGACCTATTTGCTGACTTGGCAGTCTATGTTTTTTTGGACGTCCCAAACAACATCAACATAATTTCAATCATGTCAAATACAACATCAGCGTCAATGATAACATCAACTTAGATTTATAGTAAAAAGCCAATGTTGTCTGCAACATCCACCAAAATCTACCTTGTCGGGTCAAATGTCCTTTGAAATCTTCATGTTTTAGCAGACATCGTGCGTTAGAGGTAAAACATCACCAAAAACATGGTTTTCTTATAGTGGAAGTACTAGCTTTGTTGTGGAATGTAAAGCCCGGTCAAAGTTGGTTTGCCAAACCTTAGCTACAGGAAGTAGTTGTTTTGAATGATGCTTGTATTCAGATTAATGGAAGTTTTAGATATAGGTCTTGCTCATGGTTCTCCATGTCCAGTGAACCTTTCTTGGATTTCACTTGCTTAAAGTGCTCCAATATTGTCTCAGAATTAGATTTCAGGTTACGTGTGCTTTGTGAAGAACAAGCCGTCGAGAAAAGGGGATTCAGGGGTACTAGTATGGGTCGTAGAGTAGGATGCCTATCCATCTTTGAGTTGTGTTCCCATAGTCGGATGTTAGCAAAAAAACATAGAGTTGAAAAAATGCGGCATTGGGCTGCCAAGGCTAGAGTTGCTCAACTTAAAATGAAACATCCAACACTTAGAGAGTCCGCGGAGGTTGCATCAGACCAAAATAACGTCTTCAAATTCTGCAGAGACATAATAGCAGCGCATAGGACTGGGGCCATGGGAGGGAAACCTGCTTTGTGGGTTTTCATGCGTGACGTAGCCAACAATTTGAATAGAAAGAACCAAGAAATGAGGTGGTCTACTAACTCGAAAGCGTTTTCCCAAGCTATGAAAATGTACGGTGGGAGACCCATGTGTGATTTATTTTCTTTAAACTATGCTGGTCCAAATTACTCTACGACCAAAAGAGAAAATAAAAAAGGCGTACAGTTTGTGGCCGGTGAACATGCAGAGATTTTTTGGAATGTGGCCCACATCTATAGAGACCCTAAAGCAGCGCACGGCATTGTTGGTCCTATCCTAGTAATCCTTGCGGAAGACAAAACGAAGGTCAAGGGAAGAATTGCTTGGGATTATCGGTGGGACACTTTAGTGGGATTCTGTGGCCCTAAAGATGACCATGCCTGCGTCCCTAATTATAAAGAAGTTGTGGGCGCAGGTGAGGAGGGATACAATAAAATTGTTGATTCTTTTCGTACTAATCGTGTGGGAGCTTTTGCTAGGGTTGTAATGGTGAATCCACTGCATTGAAGTTTGCCTCAACTTGCATTGGTGGTAACTTGTACTTGTAACTATTTTGATGCACCATGGATGAGGCAGCAATGGCATAGAAACGAGCAATTGTGGAATGCGGAGTGTGCAGCGATTGTAGGACCCATTGTTGGCCATGCTAGTGATAGCGACAGTAGGAGACGCCAATTGATGATCATGGATTATACTAGTAGGATAGGAAGTCGCTGCGGCATTAACTGGGAAGGCTAGTTGATGACAGCCTCCATAGATGCAGAAGGCAACTACGATGGACTCAATGACCAGGACTGGATACATAACGGGAAAAAATTAATCAATCCCTTGGATTTTCCTGTGAAGACTCTACAGCTCAGTGAAGACGGCGTATTTCATACGCATCTTGGTATGTTGTATAATAAATATACATTTGATGTCCATGGATTGAAATTAGAAGATATTCAACGAAAGGACCACCAAAACTGGATGTCAGCGTAGCCTACGTACCAACAGAATACTTAAGAGTGCCTTGCAGCTATGAAAAGTTTAGAGGAGGCCCATCGTGAGCGCACCCTAGGCACTGAAATGTATTTGAGAATTTGTGGGGATTACATTGGCATCTTTGCTTTACCAGTGCTTGACGTTTGTAGTAGGATTGTATTGGCCTCAAAGGTCTCTTTTTTTTTTAGAATTTGGAGATTGTGGTTCACTCATGGAAATCATGCCATTGGAAATAATTCTGTCAGATTTAAAGCTACTGAGAGCTTTGTCAGTCAACAATGCTTCCTTGATGTACAGATCTCTTGTCATTTTGTTGTGCTACTGGTGAAACTATTCCGGGATAAGTACCCACATCTGCCAGTCCCTCTTGATCTCATCGGCAGTGATAGTTGTGAGATATTTTTCTCAAAAATTGGGGGAATGAACGGTATGGAGCACTATTACAATTTTCACGATCTTATGAACACTGCTAACATGCTCAATCGTTTGTCTAGTGTCGAATATGGTGACAATGGCTTACAATTTGGGAGAGTTCACAATAAATTTGAAAACATATGGGCTGCTTTGCATCCGCCACTTGAGGGTGAACCTCCTGCTGATTTGGGGGACTACTCCCTTATAGCAATTGATCTTCACATAATTGCAGCTTTGAAAGAAGGACTCAGAGAAGCACAATCCATGCTTAAAGTGCTCAATATGGCTCCCTCTAACAACGCATTAGCTGCGAATAAACTGTGGTTTGTGTCCCTTTGGAAGTTGGAAATCTAGGATCCGAAGCACTTGGCTTACCAGCCACTAGTCACGCTCCAACCTGGACTATTAGGCGATGCAGAATGCAAACGTGCAAGACTACAGAGCAGCTCTGAATCTGGTGTGGAATTCGTAAGTGCTTCTAACCCTAACGAAGTCCTAGAGGATGAAATTGTTGATGATGATGATACATGCTTGGTCAAATTACAGGAGGAAATACGACATGTTTTGATTGAGATTCTCAACGACCATAAAGTCCAATTGTCTGCCGAGCAAAACCCTACTAAAATTGTTCCTGCTATTACATTCCAAGGTCACGGAATTTATAAATCAACACTTGTCAGTCAATTGAACGGTAACCCATATTTGTCTAAGGATAGACTAACAAGAATGAAAAATTCTATATATTTCAATAATTTGGACAATTACTTAGTTGCAACTTCATCCACCACGTCGATGATTTGATGAAGAGGGCAACTAAGTAATTGTCCAAATTTTGGTCTAGGATCCGACGTTGGCATATACTTCAAAGATGCTAGAGTCCTTGTACGTCGTCAACTCTCAGGTTAGCTCAGAAAAGGAAACGGGTAGACCCGCAACTATAAATACAGGATCAGATAATGGGATTTTTCTATTTGGAAAGGGTTCAGAAAATACAGGTTAAGGTCGGTACAAAGTGGGGCCTCTGCAAGCAGCCCATAGATTTGACAAAGAGGGCAGTTTAAAATGGGAATTGGGGAACACTTTCACCCACAGCAATGGTGTATTTGCACTGGTTTAAAAAACATGTTGGACTGAACAAATACAAATACGATGAAAGTGACTGTGTCTGGGTGGATGTTGATGCTATTATTTCTAGAGTGTCCCTGGAATATGCCCCTAACTCAAAAATTTACACTCTTGACAAAGTGGATGCTAAGTCCTTGAACGAGTTCATTTCTAGTCAAAAATAAGGCTTGGTATATGAGTTGCACTATAATTGGGGAAAATCGTTTTTGAAAGATTGATGACTAATCATAAATAATGTTCAAGTGTTGTACTAATTTGCACATGTGGAACCATAATAAGCATTTTGGGGTCATCAAGTGTTTTATATTTCAAAAATCTGAGGTAGTCTTTTCAGTCCTAAAACCTCATATCTATTGCATGTGTTGGTATAATACTCATGTTTAGTAATCAAATGCTTTATGAATTTCCAATTGTCATTTCTCATTTTCTTGTCCTGCCATGCAGTCCATTTTGTATCATGCATTTAAGGATATTTTTTTCCCTGTTTTTCTGTGTCTGCACTAATATTTTGGTTTTGAGTATTAGAGGGAGAGTTTGGCTTCCATGTTTTGTTCTATAGGTGTGCAGGATTATACATGGGGGCCCTGAATTTAAATCTCTCATTTTTTTTGGAGACTGCTGGCACTCCTTTTCACAGCAACGTGCAAGCACAGCCGCCATTTACTATCAACATTGTGTTGGGCCCGATGCAAAATTCAATTTCCAGAACGATGGTCGCCTTCTTTTTCACCATTCTTGCGCTTCCTTTCTCTGATCTGGTACATTCTTGTGCTCAATTTCTTCCCACCTGCCCACCCACAGTCGCTTTGTTTTCCTGCACTTGTTTTGAGTTAGTCTAGCTTCATTTGTCTTGTTCTTTTGGCTGGAAACACAACCGTTGAAGTGCAATTTCATTCCTAGTTCAGAGGCGCTTCTTTTGAGTGAGAGTGCATGCAATTTACTCTTGTTTTGGCTGCGTTCTACATAAGACCTCTGCCAAACATGGAGATTGTGTTGAGGGACACATTGTTGTTGCATTTTGTTGATGGCGTGCACGTAGAGAGGTCAGGCTGGGATGACTTGTTTCCTCCAAATCTCCATGCCCCTAAACCCACGACGTTGGAGGATTTTGACGCCGCCCGCCAAACTTGTAAGAGCTGGGGCAAATTTCTAGACCAGATTTTGGAGGGCGCAGCAAATCGCCTTGCTCAATGGGAGGTTTCGTTGGTCACTCCACTGCACTGATGTTCCCAGGAAGAAATTATGGAGCCTCTATTCCGCGCCTACTTCGAGCTGTTCTCAAATTCTTGGGAGCCTGACGACCCCTTAGTGGATGAAGATCTCCGCTTGATGCCGCTAGAGCAACTGTCTCCGGAGCAGCTTGGCTGCATCGGGAAACCAGAAGGTGCACATGGCTTCTTGCACAACATTGGAGGCTTCAGCATCAATGTGGATCTCCCCAGCCATAGAGGTAGACGCTGGTGAGTTCTGCCACTTTCTTAGTTTTTTTGGTGTTTCTCTGCAGTCTTTGTTGTGTCTCCTTCTTTGTTTCCAGTGTTTTCTTTAGGGTTGCAGCCACAAGTGTTATTGGTAAATTGAATTGGTTCACGGATGGATATGAGGACATGCCTCGCAATCTTCGTTTACTACTTTGGAGTTTGTTTTCTGCTTTACTCTTGTTCATGGGCTCTGCTCATCTCCTCTGCAAGAATGTTGATGGACTTGGTCACTTGCTGTAATCAATCTCTTTCATTGTGGAACTTGTTGTCACCCTGGAACTCATCCTCTTTATTGTGCTGCAGATTTATCCACAGACTCTTCCCCCGTTGGCAATGTTATTTTGGCTTGGCCATTTCTGTGTTTTTGGTATTACCCTAAATCCTGGTCATAGTTCTCACGGTGGTACAAGTGCTGGGGCAAATTTTTGGATCATGATATTGTATAGAATTAGACTATCAGGCAGGGTGTGTGGGACAATTCTTATTAGGATACACAATTGTGTAGGTGATACAAGATAGAATGGTTTGTAAATGCACGGATTGGTTCAATGTGTTTTTTAACACAGATATACTATGACTGTTGTTGCTGTTTTTTCCACCACTATATCAGCAAACCTTGTATTTGCTTCACAAAATCTTATTGCCTTGTTTGCCATTGCTTGCTTACCTTCTCATTGAATCTTGGCTTGTAGTTTGCATGGCATGTTTAAAATTTGATTAATACATTGTGATTTCTAGTGTATTGAGGTGTTTGCTGATGTTGTCTAATGTCTTAGAAAGTGCAAGAGTACCTGGTCAATGCCTTGTTGTTCAATATTGTAGACCTCTTGTTTGCATAAGGTATTTCTCTAGAACATATTTGATGTCATTGCTAAAATTTTAGATCCTTTTCTATGAATGGGCCAAATGTGGTAAATTTTTTATTTACAAATACAATACGGTACCTTTAAATCACCTCCCCAAAAAATTATAAAAACAATAGGGTGCCTTAAAATACTAAGATTTACCTTTATTTAAAAAAATAGCATGCCTTATATTCCATTTCACAAGGTAAATAGCCCCCCATTATTTATGGTGTGTTTGCAGGTGTATACCTATTTTACAAAGGAGTGCCCCCCCCCCCCCCCCCCCCCCTGAGGCGTTTAAAGTGAAAAAAACAAATTTTTTTTAGCACATTGTGGTTAGGTTTTTTTTTTAGTAGCAAAAAATCACCAAAATTCATCCACCATCTATATACTTCAATTTTACTATAGTAATTAAAGGGATAGAAATTGTATTTTTGTGCCTAATTGCACTATCCACTAATTGTATTTAGCCATCTGGCCTTGGGCCAAAAAGCTCACACTGCTAAATATCAATACCTTAAATGAGGCTGTTTGTTTGTTTGTTTGTTTGTTTGTTTGTTTGTTTGTTTGTTTGTTTGTTTGTTTGTTTGTTTGTTTGTTTGTTTGTTTGTTTGTTTGTTTGTTTGTTTGTTTGTTTGTTTGTTTGTTTGTTTGTTTGTTTTGTTTTGTTTTGTTTGTAGCGTGGACAACTTCCTAACCGTGCGTCCCTCGGCCGCATGCTTGGTACCGTCGGAAAGCTCTTGCCGAGGAGGGGTGCACCGGCTTGGTTTCATGGCGTTTGGAGCGGTGGTGCAAAAGTTATTGAATTTCAAAGTATTTATTGATTAAAAATTTAGAAAATTACTTTTACTTTGATTTTGGTGGCGTTCTTGCTACTGGGAGTGGAACCGGGAGTAGAACTGGGAGTAGAATCGGAAGTAGAACCAGGAGTGGAACCGGGAGTAGATGAAAATTGGGCCAACGGCACAGGGCCACACTAGTCAATACCTTATATGAGGCTGTTTGTTTGTTTGTTTGTTTGTTTGTTTGTTTGTTTGTTTGTTTGTTTGTTTGTTTGTTTGTTTGTTTGTTTGTTTGTTTGTTTGTTTGTTTGTTTGTTTTGTTTTGTTTTGTTTTGTTTGTAGCGTGGACAACTTCCTGACCGTGCGTCCCCCGGCCGCGTCCTTGGTACCGTCGGAAAGCTCTCGCTGAGGAGGGGTGCACCGGCTTGGTTTCGTGGCGTTTGGAGCGGTGGTGCAAAAGTTATTGAATTTCAAAGTATTTATTGATTAAAAAATTAGAAAATTACTTTTACTTTGATTTTGGTGGCGTTCTTGCTACTGGGAGTGGAACCGGGAGTAGAACTGGGAGTAGAATCGGAAGTAGAACCAGGAGTGGAACCGGGAGTAGATGAAAATTGGGCCAACGGCACAGGGGCACACTAGTAAACTTGATAAGTACCCTAATTTGTACTTTAGTATCCAATTTTCTAAAGTACTCGTAGCAAAGCACTTGCGTGTTGCCATGCTAGTCTCTTGTACAAACCAACTAAAAGCCAAGACCTCTATTAAGATTAGGTGCCCATTGCAATAATTTCAAAAGTTTCATTATTTTATAGCAAATGTCATAATCCACCTTAAATTCATCAATGATTTTTTAGTTTGGATATTGAATTTTGATATCCAAGTTTATTTTGCCCTTGTGCGAAAGATAGATCAATTTAGGAAAGAGTTGAATCATTAGGACAAATTTTGGCACCCCTCATGCCACGTCAAATTTCAATTTTTCAAAAAATAGTAATTTTTTTTTCTCTTATTGCATTGTCTCTCACAGCCCATTTGAGGGTTGAAATTTTTCCTAATGAATGCTGCAATATTCCACAAACTTGGCAATTGTAGGTTTAGACCATGTGATTTATTTAACTTCAAATTTTAGTCAACACCAAAATATGGTGCCTTAGGTTTAACCCCTAAATGCTTGAGGCACCAAATTCTAGTGTTGACAATATATTAAAGTCAAATAAAACCTTATTAAATTACTATTTCTAGTAGTTTGTATTTTGAAAAAATGTTTAAGTCTAGTTTTAGCATCAAAAATCCAATTTTGAAAATGAATGATTAAGATTTTTCTATTCAAGATTTTGTGCACGGGTGACACTTGCAAATCTTAATTTTCTAGTGTTGAGGGCTCTTGGAAATGAGCCTCAAATACATTCTAGAACTTGAAGAAAAATCGAATTAGAATTCATTAAAAAAATTCTAGAATAGATTTTGAGAAGCTGTAAATTGATTGGGGTTATGTATGTTATGCTTTTTAACCTCATATTCTTTTGGTGACTAATTTTTTTGTTTTGACATATGAAAAAAGGATTGGAAGACTTCAAATCACCTTCTTAATTTTAATACCTTCATGATCAAACATTTTAATCTTTCAATCCATAAGTGATATTGTTGTGTTTTCTTTTCCCATGTCATCTCTAACATGTTTAGTTCAAATTTTTATGGTTACTAGTGAAAAAAAATTGATAAAACTTATTGAATGTTGGCTTTGTGTTCAATTTAGAGCAAACTTCAAGAAGCTCAAAAAAAGCCTTGGCTAGTGTCCAGTTCGAAAACATCATTTAGGGGTAAATAAGGGTTAATTAAGCATACAGTATCAACACACAAGTGTTTGAAATTGAGAGCATTTCCACCGGGGCACGCCAAAGTGCCCTTGCAAATGGTTTGCTAGGTCCTATTTGTTTTTTTTGCCCCACCAGTTGCAGATACTTGATTTTGTCAACGCAGGTTGCAGGAAAATTTGATCACTACTCGCCAAGTTCCAATGCCAGACTCATTTGACTTGGGACCACGCTACTAGCAAAATGATGTTTTCAAGGTGTAAGAATCATGAGTAGTGTCCAACTTGAATGCAAAAGCCTCCACCCACCAAAAAAACACATGGCTACCAAGTTGTCAATAAGGATCAGCCAATGTGAAGCTACTAATTGGAATTCATAAATGGGGAATTCAATCACCTCATAAATTCTGATCCCGATAGATTCACTTGTTCTTGGATTTTGTTTGCAGATTGGAATGATTGTGTGGGACCCTCTAACTTTACTGTGACACAGGAGTCAGAATTGGCACCAGCGTTCGGAAAGATTTTGGAGCTCTATTAGTAGATATCCTCCTTCTACAATAATGGTCTGGTTTTTTTTTAGAGGGCACTAGTTTCATCCTTTTAGCTCTGAATTTTTTCGGTTTTTTGCCCCCCATATCAGTTTGTAACCAGCCTATTTCCTTCCAAGTGAAAATTTGAAAAGTGAAAATCCTCTAATGTCAAAAAATTGCCGATTTACAATCTAAAAAAGACATTACATTCTTGGCAAGAATTGAACTGGCATAGCCTTTCACCAACTGAAAGCCAAGAATCTTCCCAACCCATGCAATATGGAGTTAAGGATGGTCATTGAAAAGGTTGCAGAAATCAAAGTTAGGGTTCAAAATTTTCACCTTCTTCAAAAGGATCCTCTGCTGCCCCTGTTAAATACTTCTCAGGATTAGTAAATAAATATCTAAACTTTCTAGCATTCTTCCATAAGATGATGGCATCCATTAAAATGGGTTCAAAGTCTTGGGCTGGTCCTTCCATGTTCACACGCATGACACTATCCAAATGTGTTGTTGTCATGCGATTTTGGGTAGTGCAGGAGGCGGCCAAGCAAGAGCGGAGGAGGGCAACGGCCGGCGGGGCGGCAGGTAGGTCGGGTAGGTTTAGTTTTTTTTTTGTTTTTTTTAACTTTTAGTTATTAAAAAAAATTCAAACAGCCCTCCCGCCCCTCTTCCTCGGGTGCTCCCCTACGGCCAGCTGGCCCTATCTCCAGTTGGTCCCACTGACCCCTTATGCAATACCCGGCCTCTTTATCTCAATACCCAACCTATCCTAACCCCGGGCATGTGCCACTTACGGTACATATATAGTAGCTAAAATCCTCCTTTTTACAAAACAAACCGGTTAAAATCCACCCTATTATAAATTGAGGCGGGTAAATTATCCCCCAAATTTTTCTGTACACCGATTGATTGCCTATCTTATCAATTTTTCCTCCGGTTTTCCATCCTTCACTTTCAAAGCTCAACCGGTTTTTTGACCATTTCAACCGGCTAACTTTGTATTAGCCGCCGGTTCTTCCCGGACATTGATTGGCACACCACATACCATGTGGCGCGTCCAATATACTGAGCACCGCTGGAGATGCTCTGAGTGCCCTATGGTACCGTAGTCTGACAGAGCCAACAAAGATGCAATTGCTTTGAAAGGTTCCCAAATCCCAACTGCTGGCCCAAGTGAAAGCAACTACCAGTACGGCCTCCCAATCCCGCGCGCAAACCAGACATGGTCGCCCCAATCCCGCGCGCAAACCGGACATGGTCGCCCCAACCCGTCCCGTCGCCCCCCAAACCCGCGCGAATCTTCCACCCGCGATTCCCCTGTCTCCGCCCCAAGTGGGTCCCCCGCCCTCCGGCCCATCCCCCCCTTCCCGATGCGGAACCTTCGCTCGCGCCACCAGAGAGAAACCAAGTGTATGTGCCTCCTGCGTGCCCCAGTCGCCGCCGAAGTTTACCTCCCGCACTTCCCCACCACCTTCCTCCCATTCAGGCCCTTCATTATAATCACAAATCAAACCTCCCCAATACCATCAATCGCCACTACTTCAGAACTCAGCAACGTTTCGGGTACCCAACAGAGCTCGTTGCTGGAAGAATTCGAGCTTCAGGGGATTCAAGGGATTCAGGGGATTCAGGGGATTGTGCATTTGTTGTGAGGCTTTGGGGAGAGCGTGAAATGAACTCGTTGAAGGAGATGGCGGGGGGCGGTTTGGCGTTCGCCAACTTTGAGGGGTTGAGGGGGAGCGTCGCATCGTCGTCGGGTGCGCAGCTCGGGAATCGGAGTGGTGCTGTGAGGTCGTTGCGCGTTCGGGCTGTGGCTACGGTATGTCGTTTGACTGTAACGGTAGTTGATTTGGGTTTCTTGCGAGTTGCCAGTAATTCTTTTGTGATTGAGAAATGGTTGTTTTCTTTAATTTCTTGCTTTTTGTTTCGTCTTTGAATTTTCGAGGGAGAGGATTTTATGAGTTGCAGGAATGTTTCTGGGGTGGAATGTTTTCTTTCTTTCTTTCTTGATATGTTGGCTTTGGACCGAAGGTGAGGAGACTTGGCATCGACTGAGGAAGTTTGAGTAGCTGCCTTACTAGAAACGAAAATCGAGCCAATGCTACCGAGACAGAGCCTCTCGTAGTGAAGCTGTTTATTGCTTATTGAATTCTAACGGATTGTCGAGACAGAGGATTGGATTCGTAGTTTTGGGACTTTTGTTTGTTGTTGAATTGCGAGATTCTCGTATTTTAACGGTGTGTTGCTGATGTTCCCTTCCAGCCGGTGAAGCCCGTGAACCCCCCGACGACCCTCCCTCCCAAGCGCAGCAAAGTGGAGATCATAAAGCAGAACAGCGAGTATCTCCGTTACCCCCTAAAACAAGAGCTCGAAACCGACGCCCCGAACGTGAACGAGGACGCTGTGCAGCTGATCAAGTTCCATGGCAGCTACCAGCAAGACAACCGTGAGCTTCGTGGTCCCGGCAAAAAAGCCTACCAATTCATGCTCCGCACTAAGAACCCCTCCGGCGTCGTCCCCAACCGGCTCTACCTCGTCATGGACGAGCTCGCGGACAAGTACGGCATCGGCACCTTACGTCTCACCACTCGTCAAACCTTCCAACTCCACGGCGTCCTCAAAACCGACTTAAAAACGGTGATGAGTAGCATTATTCACAACTTGGGGTCGACGCTCGGGGCGTGTGGGGATGTGAACCGGAATGTGTTGGCGCCTGCTGCGCCGTTCAAGACGAAAGAGTATGTGCATGCCCAGGAATTGGCGAGTAAATTGGCGACGTTGTTGGCGCCTCAGGCTGGGGCTTATTATGACATTTGGGTGGACGGGGAGAAGATCACGCAAGAGGAGGATGAGGATGTTACGGTTGCGAGAAATGATAACTCCCATGGGACGAATTTTGAAGGATCGCCGGAACCGATTTACGGGGTGCAGTTCTTACCGAGGAAGTTCAAGATTGCGGTTACGGTGCCTGGAGACAATTCGGTGGATGTGTTGACGAACGACATTGGGATTGTGGTGATCAGTGATGAGGACGGGGAAGTCCAGGGGTACGACCTCTATGTAAGTTTCCAGCACCACCTGATTTGGTACTTGACACCTAAAAAAACTAGGTTTCATGGTTATCCAATGTGATTGTACGTAATGTAAAGAATCAGTAGTTCAGACGGGGCCAAAGTTTGATCAGTGGAGAACATTGCTTGGGTTGGTAAAAAAGAAAGTCTCCATACGACCTACTCAAGAGTGTAAATGGCCCCTAAAAAGACGAGATTTCATGGTTGTTGAATGACCTATTTCATTGGAAAATCGACAATTCAGACGGGTTTAATTTTTTTATCAGTTTAGGTCATTGCGAGAACTGATCAAATAGAAATTCTCCATATGACCTATTGGTAAGTGTTAAAAGAAACATTTAGGCTCAATATTGAGCCTCGAGGGAATAATTCCGTAGTGCTGTGTTCTCATACTGCTGGTGACATGTTTTATTTTTTGGCAGGTGGGAGGAGGTATGGGTCGGACTCATCGCAATGAGGCAACGTTTCCTCGACTAGCGAATGAATTGGGTTATGTTTCGAAGGATGATATATTGTATGTAGTGAAGGCCATTGTTGCCACACAGCGGGACTATGGTCGCAGGGATGACCGCAGGATGTCTCGTATGAAATACGTAGTGGAGGATTGGGGAATTGATAAGTTCAGGACTGTCGTGGAACAGTACTTCGGTAAGAAGATTCAGGCTTTCAAGGAGATCGTCCCGTTTAAATTCCAGAGCTACTTGGGCTGGCATGAACAGGTAACTATAGCTGGCTTGGCACTCAATTCATACTCGGAATTTGCATTATGGGAACTAGCCTTATTCAATGACGTTGATGATCTTTTGTCTGAGGTCCTTTTCAAGGGTTAGAGGGATGGCTGAATCATACCTGGATATAGAGTTAAACCCTAAGTAATCATCCATTCGAAAAGTCGAAATTGCATTTTAGAATCTAATAATTTATTATATTATCTTTCATTACTATTGTTCAAAAATGTAGGGGTGTCACTTCTTTCTATTGGTACATTTTGTAACCTTCCCTGAAGCTTCTTAATTGATTTACTTGAACTCCTATAGATATGGACGCAGCTCATTTTGCCCATTTTCGGTCATTAGGGCTCTTCGAGGTTAACTGTGAATGGGCTGTCTGTTTTAATATCTTAGATCCGGTTGAACTTTTCTCTTCGATTACTTGATACTGGTTTGACCTGTGCCAATAATGGTTGCAGGGAGATGGACTTATGTTCTTCGGCGTGCACGTTGAGAACGGTCGCATCAAGGGAGAGGCAAAGAGGGCTCTGAGGGAAGTGATTGAGAAGTACAATTTGAATGTCCGAATCACCCCCAACCAGAACATGATCCTCTGCGACATCCGTCCTTCATGGCGGCCGAGGATCAGCAAGGCTCTTGCTGCTGTTGGATTGGTGGTGAGTGACAACTATTATTATCAAAATTTATTAGTCTTCTTGGAGAATTTTCCGTTTGATTC
The DNA here is from genome assembly GCA_963969595.1 of Neckera pumila. Taxonomy (NCBI): domain Eukaryota; kingdom Viridiplantae; phylum Streptophyta; class Bryopsida; order Hypnales; family Neckeraceae; genus Neckera; species Neckera pumila. The sequence continues at coordinate 25,112,758 of OZ018408.1, forward strand.
ACGGGGAGGTCTTCCTGTGATCACATTGATCACAAGGGGAGCTCTGCACGAACCATACGATGATTCTCTTTATTGTGAAAGATTCTTGAAGAGTGCCTAAAACATTCTAATTTGATTGATAAGTTCGTTTTATCAGTTATATTTTTACTCTGCTTTGTGATGTTATTTCTATGGTGGTATGGAATTTTCTAAGGAATCTGTTTGTGCCTTCCAGTCACCAAGGTTCGTGGATCCATTGAACGTGACAGCAATGGCATGCCCTGCGTTGCCACTGTGCCCTCTTGCCATTGCAGAAGCTGAACGAGGGGCACCGGATATTCTTAAGAGAATACGGGCTATCTTTGATAAAGTCGGGTTGAAGGCCACAGAGTCTATGGTGGTGCGGATTACTGGATGCCCCAATGGTTGTGCGAGGCCGTACATGGGGGAGCTCGGGTTAGTTGGTGATGGGCCAAACAGCTATCAGGTACTTTTGATGATCTCGATGTATACCCTAATTAGATTCCCAAACTTAGTAATTGTAGAATTATCTTAATCAAATAGAAAAAGAAATCAAGAGTACGAAAAAGAAGGTTAAATTAATGTCAACTTTTTAATCAATTTTTACTTAGTGTTTACTTAATGTTGCTAGTATAATATCAAGCTAATGCTAATGAATCTAACATCACACTTACATGAACTCAGGATGAGGTTTATTTGAATTTATCTCTTATCAAATTTACTTTAAAAAAAATTCTATCCGATGGGAGGAGTATTATGTGATGACGTTTTTCTGATGTTAAGCTTATTACTAGCACACAATTAGAAGTTATCTCAGTCTTGTCTCGTTCTGCGCTGTGTGATGCTTGGCTTCAGCTCTGCCAGAAAATCTGTTGCTGAAAGTTGAATGCACAGTTTCTGTGAATATTGCTATGTGATGAATTGATGATGCAGCGAAAACGTCAATCTGGTGTATGACCGATCTTTTTTTATTTTGTTTTGCAGATATGGCTTGGTGGAGCTCCGAATCAGACTAGATTAGCAGAGACATTTATGGACAGAATGAAGCTGGATAAGTTGGAGTCGGTGCTGGAGCCCCTCTTCTACATGTGGAGAACGCAGCGACTCGAGAAGGAGTCGTTTGGTGACTTCTCTTTCAGACAGGTCAATATCTTAACCTAAGATTTCATGGTTTTAATATGACCATTTTGATTGACATATTTTGAATAATCAATTCTTCACATGGGTCAAATTTTATTGCAGGTATTGGTAAATTAGGCCAATAGAAGTCCCTCATGACGCACTCAATATTGCTAGAAAATCATGAAGTCGAATTAGCTCCTCGAGGAACTTTTTGAACTGGACAGCAGAATCGAAATTGCGTAAAAAATCTGGTGATTTGTCGATGCAGGTTTTTTTCAAATAAATGTCTCTATGGTCTTGTTGAGCAACCTATGTGAGTTAAGTCTTGATGTGTGTCATTTGTAATGTTTCTCTATAGGGGTTTTCTGCTTTGAAGAACTACATTGAGAATTACACTGGCCCTCGCAAATCGCCCAGCAAGTTTGGTGTCTATCTGGATGCGGCTGTTGCTGAGAATCTATCAAAAGCAGCTGAAAGCCAAGGTATCAGTCCTCAAAAGCTTGCTTCAAAAGCTTTTGCTGACTTTCTTAAGAATGAGGAGAGCGAGAAGAGTTAGTCTTATTTACTTTCGAGCAGTATCTCTTCTGCTGAAGATTTTGGGGTGTCGTGCTTTCCGATGAGGGATTATCAATGTTCCTCTGTAAACGAATTATTTAGGCGAGCCTTTTAAATCTTGTGTGCTAATTACAGAGAGCAGAGAATCCGTGTAGGGGGGCAAATTTTTGACGGTCATGTTGATACCGAACATCTGTAGCGTGCTTCAACAGATTTAGAACGAAGCTTACATCTTTACCCTTTAGTGTTGAGGCCCATCGGATTATTTATAATTTATCCGGATATACTCTTAGTAGCAAATATGAACCTGTACCATGTACTACTTTTGAGATGAAAGAATCACTGCGGCTGTTCAAAATCTCCTTGCTTGTAAATGATCAAATTGTCTTGCTGACAATAACACCACGTAACCTGGTGGGTTTCTTTTTACTCTGATTCCTCAAGTTTAGGTTGAATGGCAACTCGTTTGGGTTCTTATATTTTTTCTGGTCCTGAAAACCTACTGTACTGTACTGTACATTGAATGGGCTTGACATTAGTACTGTTTCCTGATATCACTGCGAAATTAGTGGTGAGCCTGTGCGCATTTTTGGATTTGTGTGGAACTTCTGGTTTGGACTCGGTAATTAGCAGAGCAGCAGGTTACTAGGAATAGTTGAGCCACTTCAATACTGAGACTATTTTCAGTACCATAATTACTCATGCCAGTTACCATACAGTCTACATTTTAAACCGTTTGTATAGGTACTTCATGGTGATGAGTGATGGGTTAAGTTGTGGCATATCCAATAGAATGTAGACACCTCAGGGAGATGCTTGTTGCACTCTAGTTATATACAAGGTAGTCTTGCTTTTAAAAGAACCATTTAAGATCTGATTGCCTTTTGGGGAAGCGAAAATCCTTGGAACAATTTTCAGTAAATTTTTGTAGAAGGAAAAATGGAATTGGCATCTAACCCAAATATCGATGGAGTTTCCGTACCTGCATGTGGACATTGTGGACACCGGCATTGGATCAAAGCCATGGATGTGCCGAAGCTGTTCAACAAGTTTGTCCAAGCTGATAGCAGCACGACACGGCACTTCGGAGGCACCGGTTTGGGGCTTGTTATCTCCAGAAAATTCGTGGAGGTTTGATTCCATTAATTTGCGAACCCCAAGCCACGAACCAGTTTAGACTCCCTTGTGTCGGCGTCACATATTTAAGTTAGCCTAGCTAACTAATACACCTGGAATTGCATATAGATCCTGCCGATCAGTTTCCAAGTTTATTGTCATGTAGTCAAATTGGTGAAGTTTTCAAGAATTCGTCAAATTAGTTATACTGGTACAATTCAGAGCACCAATATTATGACACTTTTGAAGTGCGAAATAGGAATCTCTGAAAACTAGGGCTAATACAGATTTAGGCTATCATATCTAAGCTTCAAAGTGAGAATAGCTCCTGCAGTTGATGGGTGGGAAGGTGTAGTTGGAGAGCGAGGAGCTCGGGAAGGGAACAGCATGCAAAATGAACATTTCTCTTGGCATTCCGGACAACACGAAGCGCGTACGTAAGGATCAGCCCTTGACAGGACTCGGTGGCTCTATTGGAGTTGAAGGACTTAAAGGTTTCCATTTTTTCCAGTCCTTGTGACTAACTTCATAAGTTTAATACTCCCTCCCGATCCGCTGCTTGATATCGATTTTCATTGATCATGGCATAACATTGGTTAGGTTCTTGACTTCTTGTAATGTTGTGTATGAAGGTCATGGTTGTGCACGACAACCCCATCAATCAAATTGTCACCGTACCCGGCGGCTGCTGAACACTATTGAATGTAAATCGACAGTACTGGACTCGGGCCAACATCAATTGCTTGGACGTCTTTGAAGAGAAGGGACCCTCGGATTTTCAAGTCATCCTTTTGGATCTCTGCCTGCCTGAGGTGCAACATGAATTTTCTTTCACATCCTTAACACAGAAAGCATGTTTCAGCAAAAAATTCTTTTAATGGAAACGTACAGATGCTTACGTAAGTTAAACCCTAAAGAACCAACGATTCATGGGTTCAAAAGGACCAATTCAATTAATCGTAAATTGTGAAAAACACAATTGAGATCAGGATAAATTTGATATCACTCTAATCAGTGACGAACTGATTGCATGTGTTGATTAATAAATTCAAAAAATTCAGTGACGAACTGATTGCATGTGTTGATTAATATATTCAAAAAATTCAAAAACAGAAAGGCTTCATAAGACGTACAGGTACTCAAAACTGCTAAAAAACATGAAGCCCGATTTGAGCATTTCGGTCCTTCTAATACTACTTTCAAGTGATAGTACGCGGTCTCGATTCGCCGTTTTGCCCTCTAGGCTATTGAAAGATCGAGAGCGAATAGATTTTGCTCAAACTTTTTGACCATTTCATTTACCCAAGCAACTAAAATGCCATATTAATTAACTCTTGAAATCAAATGGGCTGGGCAGCTCACAGTTTAAGGTTTCATTTGCTTCGAGCTTCAATCTGGTCGATCTGTAAGATCGAGTGAGGATTCTACTCCATCTAGCTTTATTTTATTTTGTTCTTTTTTGCAGATGGACGGGTTCACCGTTGCGGGCGAGATCATTCGAAAGTACGGAAGGAGGAGGAGAAGAAGGCCCTTGATCTCGGCCCTCACTGCCAACTGCGACACGTAGACTCGCGAGCGTTGTCTTGAAGTGGGCATGGCATTAGAGAGAATTCGGGGTCAAGGGCGTTGTTTTGAATAGTCCCCGACTGCTGAAACTTCGCCACTGCAGCAGGGTGACAGGGCTGAACTTCGGCCACATCAGATTTTCAAAAAAAATTATTTATTTATTTATTTTTTCTTATTCTTAAAATGAAATTTGCAGCAAAAAAAAAAAAAAAGAAAAAAAATTTAAAATATACTTTTTGGACAGTCCATACCACTGTTCACAGCATAGGGACAGATTGGGGAACGGGCCTGAAACGGCCCTCCCTTAGCCCCAAATCCCTTCTAATGATTACGTCCTGATGAAGCCCATCAACTTGGAGCTTCTGCAATCGGATTTGGTGAAGCTTCTGGATTTTCATGAAGAGCTCGCTTGTCCTCCTCAACTCAGTGCTGCTGTGATGAGTTCCTTGAGGATGGACGCGGAAACGCCGGGGTCCAGCACCGAGAGCTCCAGCACCGAGAGCTCCCCTGCACCGCAACTGCACTCCCAACAGGAAAAGTAATAAGCCAGAGACTGCCGCAGGATTGTAATAATCCCTGGGAAAATTCACATTGGGAGCAAATGCGTCGCTTCCCAGCAGTGGTAAGTCTGGGGATTTTGGCATTTGGGGGACCAAACTTGCTGTTTTGGGACAATCCCACTACTTTTTTGTCTTTGTGATTTTGTCAATACAGTGGACGGTGAGAACTGAGATGTGACATGGCGACGCCACTCTCTAAATGCCATCTGTAGAATTTAACCCCTAAAGGTTTTCAACTATGTTTTCACCAAAAACGCTCCAAAACTACTATTTCTAGTACAATTACCAAATTTTAGAAAAAAAACTTTTTGAGACACATGTAACCGAAGGATCTTATAGTCATGCTGGTTTGATTAGATGTGGAATTTTTTCCAAAATATCCATTGTGTAGATTGCAAGATATTAGCGTTTGAATTGACAAAAATGCTTTTTTTGTCTCTATGAAAAAATGGGTAGCTACAGTTTACAAATTCACATTTGTATGAAAAAATGTCCCATATGGTGGTAATTCTTTGGATTCATTCTCCAAGGCAAGTTGGCTAGATGCTTGAAACTTCCAAATCATTTGGAATTGTAAAGCATATAGGAAAAAAATAGTAAGTAGAAAGAAGTAGAGAATGATTCAAAATACTAAATTGTTAGGAATTTATTTATGGTATTGGAAAATGCCAATCTCAATGGTTGTAATATTGTAAAAAACAACCTACGTCCTTTGATTTTTTTTTTTTAAATACTGAATATTGAATTAAATAGAGGACTTCAAAGTTTATTGCAAAGTAGAAATTCTATAACCGCCCACAAACTAAAAGTCCTCATGACTTTCATCTCATTAATAAAAATGGAATGATTCAAAGCTTTCCACATATATATAAATTTAGAAACCAATTTCACATTTTTATTTCTTAAAAAAATGATTTTTAAAGTAATTTTTTAAGCTGCCTGAGCTGCCCGCCAAGCAATGAAATTATATAACATGCAATATCTTTTTAACCATGTCAAAAGTTATGAACATTGTTGGAAGTTCAAGTTATTCCTTATGCACATGTATAAAAATTTTAAAGAAAAAAATAAAAATTCTGTTTGTAGTGAATTGCCCAAAATTGCTATATTGCCAAAAAACGTTGTTTGGTCCTTTACGGGTTAAAATGAATTGATGGTAGTACAAGTTTGAATTACTCTATAATTGCAATTGTAGATAACTTGCACGAAGGTGAGTACCCCCTAAACCATCACTTTTTGCTATTGTATCTAATGATTATTGTTAAAGTTTTTTTTGGTAGGTGTTCTAAATTGTTTCTTCAACTTACATACATGTTGATTTTGGAAATGTACATATAGTGATGATGGCAGTTTTAGGAAGGGTGCAATTTTAGGTGTACCTACCGCAGTTGAAACAACCTCTAGGAGCAAAGCATCACTTCTCACCGTCATGAGCAAATGTAAAGATTTTAGAATTATATCATCTTAGTTTCACAAGGGGCAAGAGTGTGGGGAGTTTTAGATTATGAGACCAAATTCTTTGTTAGTGGGGCTTCTTCACCACTATTGTTGTCTTGTGACTATAGTATGTGGTGAAAAGCGATGCCATTCTTCCAATGAGTGTTTGAATCACATTGTTCAAAGCAAGGGAACATATCAAAACCAACACATTTTATTCTACTATGAAGCTTCTCCTTGAACATGTCCAAAATAGCAAAGTGTGTTGATTTGGAGCTTGAATGTTTTCTAGTTATGGTAGTGCCACAAAAATTGTTCAAAAGATGATTTATTGCAATTAGAAGAACAAGTAGAAATATTTGTTAATTCCTAAAGGACCGAACGGCGTTTTGGAGCAACATAGCAATTTTGGGCAGCTCACTAGAAATGGAAATTTTAGTTTTTTTCTTTGAAAGTTTCACACAACATGTGTTCAAGGGGTAGCTTTAAGGCCCAACAATTTTCAAAATTTTTGACTACACGGATAAAAAGTTATTGCATGATATGTCATTTTCTACGGTCGACGAGCAATTCAAAAGAATTATGAAAAATCACTTTTTTTTAAAATGGAAATTTGAAATTGATTTTGTAGATTTGTATATACATGGAAAGCTTTGACTCATTCCATTATGATTTATGAGATTAAATTATGAGGTATTCTAGTTTGTAGGCAATTATAGATTCTCTATTCCAAAATAAAATTTGGAATCATTTATTTAACTCATTTTATATACTTTTTGAGAAAAATAGAAGGATAGGATGTAGATTGGTTATTACAACATTACAACCATTGGGATTAGCATTTTGCAATTCCATAATTAAATTCTTAATAATTTAGTGTTTTGAATCCTTTTCTACTTCTTTCTACTTACTATTTTTTCCTATATGTTGTACAATTCCAAATGATCTAAAATTTTTCAAGCATGTAGCCAACTTGCTTTTGAAGAATGAATCCAAGGAGTAACCACCATTTTGAACATTTTTTCATAAAAATGCGACCTTGTGAAGTGCAGTTGCCCGGTTTTTCACAAGCCAAAAATAGGAATTTTGTCAATTCAAATGCTAATATCTTCTAATGTACATGGTCAAAAATTCTGAAATTTTTTCTACATCTTCTCAAACAAGCTTACTACAAGAGCCTATGGTTAAATGTGTCCAAAATTTTTATTTTTTCTTAAAATTTGGTACTTGTATTAGAAATGGCAGTTTTGGAGCGTTTCCGGTGAAAATATAGTCTCCGACCTTTAAGGGTTAATGATTCATGTAGAATTAAAAAGTGAGTACAACTTGGGTGCAAACCTTTAGAGTACAATTCAGTTTGAAGGCAAACACTAGAAGTAAACCTTGTTGCTCTCAACACAATTTACATAACGCTTCTATTTTTTGTAATATAAAAACATCAATTTCAACACAAATTAAAAGATTCCATTTTGTGTCATTGAAATTGACTATTTAACATATGTAGGAAATTGTTTTTTGGAAGATGTATAGAGTTGTAAAGCCGTCACTTCAAATTTAGGATCTAGGTCATCATCCAAACTATTCAAGGGAAATTCTCATAAATTATTACATTTTGGTGCATTTATGAAGATTGAAAATAAAACCAATTTTCTAAAACTTCAATTGTACAATTTCAATGTAGTAGACCATTGTAGCAAAGTGTATAAGAAATTTCATTCCATTTGACCTTGTAAATTGCAAGATTTAATTGAAAGAAAGAATTGTTCTCTAACCATGCCATACAAGGTTAGTGGACTTCAAGTCCTTTTAGAATGAGATTTTGTTAGATTTAAAATTGAGTCAAGTTGTTGTAAAATCACCTGCCATTTTTGGCTCAAAATAGCCTATTCAGTGACTGTTGTGACTTTTGGAATAAAATTTTAAAAAATGAAATAAAATATGGATCGTTTGTAAAGCATGTAAAATAGTATGTCTGAAAAAAATTCAGACCTAAAAAAGTTTATCTAAAAGTTATGCACTAAAAAAACACAATGGAAAATACAAAGAAAATGAATACTTTGATGTTTGATTTGTAGAAATTGTTAAGATTTTAAATTTTAAAAATTAAAGGAATCAATTTTCTAAATTGAAGATGCTTTTTCTCAACCATTTTCATATTTGGAAAAAAAAATTGTATCCTTTGCATTTGCACAAAGGTAGTGCATATTGAGCACATGTAGAAGGTGGACAATTTATCATTTTTAGAAAATCTCTCTGTGGCTTGTGTAACTACAGTAGAAGTCCTTGTATTCTAATTTTGAGCTTCAAATTTGTATTTTTGGGTCAAATATAGTACTTACCCCCCCACCCCCACCCCCCCACCCCCCACCACAAATGGCCAAGGTTTACATCCAAATGGGAGCTCTTTAAAAATTGTAAACTAACATTTTTTTAAATGAAAAAATTCTTAATGTTTAAAACTATCATATATACATTCATTTAAAATTTCATGTAAAACTTAAATACATAACAAAAGTTATGAGCAAAAAAATACTTGTCTTAGTTAGGTCAAAGGAACAAAAAATAGGACATCAAAATCACCCAGCCTCAAAATTAGATTGAGCAATGCTGTTATATTTTTGACTAAGTAAGGTAAAACAGCCCATTGTGATTAGATGACCCATAGTGGACACCTAGGGAATGACCCCATTATGGATTTTTTTAGTATATGAGCTTTGAACAACAATGGATGTCTTACATAACAGTAATGGAGTGATTAATAACCTCATTACAAATTTCCAAGTTTTTAGTGTGAATTTATTGTAGGAATTGACTTCTTAGGCCTTCCATGTTAGAAAATATTATGACTGCTTTAGAGAAACAAGATGAACATCATAGATTTAGATTTTGTTGGTTCTGGGATAGTCTACAAACTCTTTTGGGCCATGATGCAATGAACACTTCAAAATTTCATAACAAATTTACACTTTGGCAAAAAAATATAATTTCAATTGCTCTCACTATTTCTCACATTTTTCTTTATGTGGGAAAAAAGTTGAAAAATTTCAGCCAAGGGATGAAGCCAAATTCCTAATTCTCACCACAATAGACTGTTTTATCTTAGTGAGTGAATGGTGAGAGTAGTGAGGTATATCCATGTTGTTGAACATTGTTTTCACTTATTCTGGAAGGGTAATAATTTAAATGGATTGTTGTAGTACTGTTCGATAGTATTTATAATTCGAAAAGTTTTTCCTGCACTTGAGACCCTTTCTTATTTTTAACATCCTAATGTCACCAGAAATGCAAGACATACATGTATGACTCATTCGAAGAGACACTCAGCATTTTTGTCTCAAAATGATTGTTTTTGGCTATAGAACTGCCATTACTACAACAACTATAAGTACTACTAGTACTTTGCAAGAGCAATGTAAGAAAATCATGAAAAGAAAATTAAAAATGAATTTCCAAATTATGAAAAAAAATTTCAAAGTCATTAGGTAAAATCTTTAAAAAACCATTCATTATCATTAATAACAAATTAAAAAATTAATGCAATACTATGGATTGCTATTGACTGCAACGCACTACTACAAAATCAAGGGGACCATAAAATAACAGAAAATGGATATATGAATATTTTATTTTTAGTGGTTTCCAAAAAAAAATTATTATAAAAGTGAAATAAAAAATGGCAAATCTTTTGACTTTAACACACTGGAATTGCACCAAATACTTATGAAACAAATTTTTTTCTCATTCTAGTCTTTGTACAAAAGAGGCCCACTTTGAATCCATGTGGACATCAGGCATACATATTAGAATTTGCATAAAACCTCATCGTCAATGTGTGCAATCTTAGTATAACCCTTCTTTACAATTTTGGCTTTGAATTTGCATTTGCAAGTAAAAAATAGGACTAAAATCTCTTCAATTGACAAAATTAACATCCATTTGGATTTTTTCTAAAAATAAAAAACAAATTATTTAAAAATGAAAAAAAATTCAATGCCTACAAATACCATGTATACCTTCATTTCAAATTTCATGTACATAAGACATACACCGCAAAAATCATAGCTGATAAACCACCCATCCAAAGTCAAGGGGACAATAAATAGGACAAGTATTTCTTGCAACCACCTATACTCGTATTTATATTTGTATTTATATTCATATTTGTCTTTGAAGATGCCTTTGAAGATGCCTTTGAAGATGTTGTTTTCCATTTATTTTGGGAAGAGGTGTGGTTAATTGAAATGGGTTGCCTAACTCTTTTGTACATCTAAAACCCTCTTATTTTTATAGTGTGTTTTTTTGGAAAAAAAGATATATAGAGTTATGTAAAGAAGTTCATAGCTTCAATAGATGTGGAAAAAAATTGTCTATTTGTACATACATAACACAAATTAATGTATAAATATATTTATATCATTGTATCAATACCCTTGTACATATGTCCATATTCATGTATCAATGTCCATATATTGTATTTAATGGAATATAGACACCCAGTGTTGGCTATTTGGGGGAAAATGGTGTGGAGTAGTATTAACATACATCCATGTCTCTATGGGAGTTTTTTTGTTGTATCAAAATTGGAAAATCAGGTTCCGAGTTTCAGAGCAAGTGAACCAAAAATATGGGATAGTATTGGTTTCCATAACCGTTACCACATATTGTATCCTTGTCCACATATTTGTATTTGTAGACTGGCATTCATATTGATGTATTCATACTTGTATGGAAAATGGACAAGACATGGGACATAGGCCTAGTTGGCAATTTTGGTTGTATAAGGTAACTAATACATCTGAAATCCCAGAAGTAAACAATTCAACATGGTTCCATTCTTACATTGAATTTTTTCTGTAGGATCTTGTAGTCAAAATTCAAAAGGGATTTTAAATTATTTTAGAATGCATTTTTTGGACAACAAATGGATAAACTACAAATTTTTAACCCCTAAAGTATCATTGTCCCCTCGGGGGACAAAATGGATTTCGGGCAGGCTACTACAGCTTCAATATTCGTCATTCTTTTTTGAAACTTTTTTTGAAGATAGAAAAACACATTAGCTTTATGGAAATATAATTTTTTTTTTCAATCAATGCCCAATAGCAAAAGTTATGGCACAAAAAGTCCTTTTTTCTGGTATGGCGGGCAAAAATCTTCTCACAAAAAAAATTCAAAAAAATTTAAAAAATTATTTCTTATAGATTGTATTTTTGTCTATATGGGAATTTTTGAATCATTTCCTTTTGGATTTGTTATGTGAAAGTTATGGACAATCTTATTTTTTGGGCAATTAGAGCATCTTCTTGAAAAAATAATTTGTGGGACTCATTTCTAAATGCAATTTTCACAATTTAAAAAAAAAAATGTTTAACAAGGCTAAATTTGCTTGCTTGAAAAAAGTCACCATTGGGATTATAGTGTTTTGATCCCTTCTTAGAGCTATTGACATTTTAGTTTTTCTTTCAATCTTGGACCTACTTCTACTTAGCAATTTTTTAAGGAATGAAAATCAAGTGCATTCTTTTGGAATTTTTTTTTTTTCAGATTCTCAACTTAATTATTCAACATAAAAAATATTTAAAGTCAAAGTTTATAGTGCAAATTTTTTTACAAATGGTAGTCAAAGTCATTTGAAATTGCAAGTTAGTGTTCAAAAAATCAAATTTTTCCAACTTTGAATGCTTACATCTTCTAGTCTGTGCAGTCAAACTTTATAAAATTTTATCACATGATTAGAAATAAGTTAAGTACAAGATCCTATGGTGAGATTCTAAAAAAATTCTCTTTTCTTAGATCAACGCAGTAGAACTGGCAATTTTGAGTCGTTTTTGACAGAAAAATGGCCTTGGGACTTTAGGAATTAGTATTGAAAATAGGTGTTTCTAAAATCAACTATAGACTCTCATAAATAGTGGGAGTGCATTTTAGGCAATAGTCTAGAATGCTCAATTTTAGAAAGCAGTCAAAATTAAGTGCACTTATCTTAGTAGTATCAGATTCATCAACCAACTTGATGAGTGAAAACTCTACACAATTGAAGCTCCATCACATACATATTAGAGGTAAAACAATCTTAACAAGAATGAATTGGCCATTCTGAAAACCAAATTTTATAGTGTACTTTCTTATCATATAAAAGAATTACCCAACCATCAAGAAAGAAAGGACAAGGTACCTACACAAATGACCACATTAGGGGAGGTTTGAAGGCATTGGAGGGCCGTTTCATGCCCGTTTTCAAATTTGGCTTGATTCTCTGAACGGCATGTACAGACTATTAGAATTTTTTTTCCAATTTTTTTTTTTCCAAATATGACGTGGCACACTCTTGGCCACATTAGCCAACAATTATCCTGCATTACCGTAGTCGGGGAACATTGCGGAAACGCAAGACAACTTGCGTCTCTTAGAGGCCTCAAATCTCTTCTAATGAATCAATGATTTGTATAAACTTCTAATCAATATCCTTTAATAACCGGTAATTCACATTTGGTGTTCATGAAGTTGGCACAGAAGTTGAAGACCTCAATTTTTTTTTCTTAGACAGCCTGCGGAACTTCAATTTGGTGCAGACAAAACTTTGAAGTTTAATAAAGTCTTACCAAACTTCTATTTTCAGCATTTAAGAGGTTTAATTTAAGCATCAACTATCCAAATTTTTGTACTTTTTCTTTTGGTTTCTTTATTTAAGATTTTGTCAAAGGGTGTTCAATGCAAATTTGATTTTAAGTGCTAAGAATTCTTAAAAAGAGACTCAAATTTATAAACAAAACTTTAGGTGAAATCAAATTTCAAATTCACCTAGATTTTGAAGATCAAGATTTTTTATGCTATAAATTCATTATGGTCATTAGATGACATTGGAGGGCATTGGAGGGCCGTTTCAAGCTCGTTCTCAAATCTGGCCCAATTTTGTAAACAGCTAGTATGGGCTATTAGAATTTTCTTTTCATTTTTTTTAAGAAAAAAACATTTCTAACAAAAAAAAGAATCAATAAATTTATTTTTTTAAACGACGTGGCACCATTTCGACCACATCAGCCAGCTACTTCCCCTACGTTTCCATAATCTGGGAACGCAAGGGAACTTGCAGTCTTCTAAAGGGCTCAAATATTATCTAATGTATAAATAGATGACATGTCCCTTAACCTCTAAATGCCTAGGACACCATATATATTTGGACGTCGACTAAACTTTGAAGTTATATAAAATGTTACTAAGGTACTATTTGGGGTGGTTTTGTTATTAAAAGAATATTCATTAAAGTTTATTTTAAGCACCAGAAATCCAATTTTGAACAAAATTGTGCATGATTTTTCTATTGAACATTTTGTACACAGGTGTCCATAATAAATCTTGATTTTTTAGTATTAGAGGCTTTTAGAGATGAGCCTCAAATACACTGGATTTTAAATAATCCCTAAACTACCAAAGTCCCCTCATGAAACATTTGGAATTTTCAAGTAGTCTTGTGTGACCTAAAATTTTGACTTGATTTTTTTGAAACTTTTTCGAAGATAGGAAATCACATTAACTTTCTAAAAATATAATTTTTTTCAATTGGTGCCCAAGAGCAAAAGTTATGCCACCCAAAGTCAAAAAAGCAGTTTGTCGAGCAAAAAAAAACTTTAAAACATTGAATTTTTTTTTTGAATTTTTTTTCTCAAAGATCATGTTTTTGTCTACATTTGAAGCATTGATTCATTCTATTTGGACTCAAAATGAGAAAATTATGGACAATCTTGTTTTCTAGGCAATCTAAGCATCTTAAGAAAAAAAACTTATAGAATCCAATTTTTAATTCAGTTTTCAAAAAATTTCAAATTTTTTTTTTCAATGTTAAGATTTTTTGCAAGAACAATCTCACCATTGGGATTATGGTGTTTTAATTCTACCTAAAAGCTAATAACAATTTAGTGTTTTATTCAATTTTGGACCTATTTCTACTTAACAATTCTTTTATACGTGAAAATCAAGTTTTGACATTCTGAACTTTTTTTCCCTAACTTTCAACTCAAATGATCAACACAAATTTTTTTTATCTTTATGGTGTATAGTGTAGAAAAAATCTACAAATGGCCGTCAAAGTCATCTGAAATTGCAAGCCACAATTCAAAAAGACTTTTTTTTCCAACGTCAAATGCTAATATCTTCCAATCTATATGGTCAAACTTCATGAAATTTTTACCACATGATCTAAGACAAGTGAAGTACAAAATACTCTGGTTAGATTCTTAAAAAAAGAGTTTTTTTTGGTTTAGAGAGTGATTGCAACAAAATGGCAATTTTCAGTGGTTTTAGAGCCAGAAAATGCCTTGGTATTTTAGGGGTTAAGTGAAAATTCACATTTAGTATCATGCTTTATTGATGACCTCAATTTTTGATTTGACATGTAAGAAGTGGATTAAAAGACTTCAAATCACTTTAAAGGTTTTAATATCCTCTTGATCATATATTGTAATCTTGCAATCCATAAGTGATATTGTTGTATTTTCTATTCTTATGCAATCCATAACACATCTAGTTTGAATATGTACAATTACAGGGGTTTTTTAATGATAAAACTAATCAAAACTTTGGTATTTTATCTAATTAATTAATTTTGAGTAAACTCAAAGAAATCCAAAAAAAGCCTAAGGCATTTAGGGGTTAACCACATATTTTCTTCATGCCCACAATTTTAGATTTACTTGCAAAAATGAGGATGAAAATGCTCTAATCAATAATTACTATCAAATTTTGAACCCCTGGTGATTATTGATATTATAATTTTAAATCCAGAAGTAGTAATCCAGCCTTTTTAGATCAATATACATCACATCTAATTTAAGATCCTATAGCTACAATTCACAAAGCTTTCATAAAACTTATTAAGGCTTTAGTTTTGTGTTTTGTTTAGAGTTCATTTAATTAAGGCCTTAGCCATTTATAGGTTAGGTGAAGGTTCAAATGCTCAAACCAATTCAATATTTCACCTATCCATATTCACTGCATGTATAAAATGAGGTAGTAGGATTGGATTTAAGAACAATCTATAATGAATTGACATTCAATATTCAATTATTTAGCAAACTTCTTTTATATGCATCAAACAAAAAAGTCCTAGCAATTTAGCATTCTATCAAAACTAAAAGTTTATAGTTTTCTAAAGCTATAGACAATCATTTGTCTAAGTGTATTCTTTGCAAGTACATGTGTAAATGGCTTGTTAATTTATTATACACAAATGTGCCTTATGTCATTGCCACAGTCAAAATCAAAATCAAAATCATATTTTTCTAATTTTAAATTAAAAAATAACTCAAAAATCCATAACTTTCCTATTGTAGGTCCCAACGCAACAAAATAAAGCTTGTGCATTCCTTCTCATAGAGAGCTTTCAAATAGTATCAAGAATGCAACTAGGGGACAAACGGTTCCAGAGATCTTATTGTAACAAACAAAAGAAATAAACAAAACAAACGTCCTAATTTAAGGTATGGATGTACATGTACATAATAAAACAATTAAGAAATTAAGATAATGAAACATAGATCTAAAATTTGTAGACAAAATCTAGCCTATAACTAATATGAGATAGAAACCAAGTGTATTCCCACTCAAGGCAACCCTACAACTAATGCGCAAAACAGGGGCACCAAATTAAAAAATCTTGTGGTTTGGTATGCCGCCATTTTGATTGAAGAGTCATGGCCTTATGGAAAGACTCGCCAAGTGGTCAAAAGGTGCACTATACTTCCTATTTTATTATTTTAAGAAGAATCTCTTTAACTTTTGAAGAGAAGCTTTTGAAAGATGGGATTCAAAAGATTATTAAATAGCTTGGCGAGCCGCCTTCAAGACTCTCCATTTGCCCGTACCCTCTACATTTTTGGCCGTAGCAAGGCATGTTTTCACTTGGCATGTGTGCCGTGGGGCAATTTCTAAGGCATAGCCCGCTCATTGCTTGTATTGAATGCCTTTGTTGACCTGCTGTGGGGTTTACTCTCAGTGGAGTAGAACAAATAACTTTTTGTTATCCAAATGTTAGAATTGTTATCTTTTTAGCTTAATTTGAATGATGAATATATATATATAAGTTGCTTTGCTTTCCTATGCCTATGTATCATTCAAAATAAAAGTAGAATATAAGCAAGATCAAAGTAAAAGTAGAATTTAGAATGTAAGCAAGATCAAAGTAAAAGTAGAATTTAGAATGTAAGCAAGATCAAAGTAAAAGCTAACTTAAAAGTAGAGGCTAGGTGAAAGATTGATCAAAGCAAAAGATAGGAGAAAGTAATATGAAAGTAAAAGCTAGGACTTCTATAAATGTAGGTCTATCATCCATCATTTCCATTGTTTTACTCCAATCCATTGCAATTGCCATGACTATTATAGCTCTTCAAAATGGACAAGTATATAAAAGGCAAGAAATTGAGGGAAGGCAATTTTGGAATCACATATTTGTGCACTGAAATTGCAACGGGACATCAATATGCATGCAAAAGCATCTCAAAGTACAACCTCTTTTTAGAAATACAACGTAAATTAGTACAACAAGAAATTGAAATCCTAAAGATTATTAATCTTTTGGAGCATCCAAATATAGCTTTCTTTAAAGATGTTTTTGAAGATGATACTTCAGTGAATATAGTGATGGAGCTTTGCGATGGGGGAGCGCTCTTTGATCATATTTATGAACATCACCATACATTTGGAGAGCCAGAAGTTGCAAGAATGATTAAGGAAATTGTTGGTGCTCTTAAAGCATGCCATAACTTGGGTATTGTTCATAGAAATTTGAAGCTTGAAAAATTGTTGTTTAAAACAAAAGACAAAGATTCGGCACTCAAACTTAGCGACTTTGGATTTGCTGAATTTTTTACAAGTGAAAAAGAATTAAGTGATGAAGTCGGAACTCCAATCTATGTGGCTCCCGAAGTAGTTGAGGGCCACTATGGACCCAAAGCAGACATTTGGAGCACTGGAGTGATATTATATATTCTCTTAACTGGACTCTATCCTTTCAAGGCACACACACTTGAGGATACATACAAAGAGATCATTGAGAAGAAGAATGAACTCTTTACCAAAAAGCCATGGCGAAGCATCTCAAAGGGTGCTAAAGATCTCACTCAAAGAATGATGACATACGATGTCAACAACCATTTGAGTGCATCTGAGGTTTTGGAGCACCCTTGGATCAAGATTATGTCAGCTAGATTAGAAGAAAAAAGTAAGAATTGCAGTCAAATGGATGAGGTAGGCTTTTGCAAATGTATGTAGTCATAGTTATTCAAAATGCACTCATTCAGTGTAAATTGATTGATTATTTTCTTTCTATGATGATTTGATATATATGTAATAAATAGTCTCTTAATTGAACTAACTAAAAATAAATAAATCACAATTTCTATACATTGAGTTCAATAAAAGGCTTATGGTCATATACACCAATTGTACCTCAAAAAAAGAGACAATAGTTGGAGACTATGCAATGTTTGCAACAACACACTATGTATAAAATTTGCATTTGTATTTTGACTTGTATATTTATCAATGGGCCAAATTTTCAAGTGCACTCCTTTCGGTACTTTTGCATTTCTAAGTTTTCTATCTCTGCATCTATTTGCTTGAGGGATATCACTTTTCAAAATATACATTGATCAATTTGTAGGAAGTAATAAAGCATCATATTTAATAAAAGTAAAAGATAAAACCATGTCATTCTAGATTTTTAAAAAAACATTTCAAATCCATAGTTAAAGTCTTGCATCAACTTATAGCTAAAGAATTCAATAAATGAGATTGAGGCTATAATAGGTTGAGTTAGTGACTACAATCAATGTCTTGGTATATAACAACAATGGTATGATTATCTATGATAGTGCCCATTATAGAAACTTTCATTTTTTGAGTGAGTAGTGAGGTAGTGAGGTAATGTTACTGTTTACACTTTTGAGTGAGGAGAGCCTCCATACCATTGAATAATACATCTTGTTAGTTACACTTATGCAAAATTCTAGAAGCAAATCAACTAACTTCTTCACTCCAAATTACCCTACAATATGAAAAAGTCAAATATGTAAACTAGCAATACTCTCAATAATACTAGATACTAGTCCATTTTTGATGATTTTTTATGCAATGAGGTCATTTTCAATTTATAATATGAATAGTGGAAACTTAGAGACAAACATTTGGAATATGTGAATAAAAATTTGAAAACATTGTGAAGGTAAATTCAAAGATTATAGCGTTTGTAATTAGAATGTTTTTTTTCAAACTTGCCCTTGTAAGCTAGTAGAATCTTATTGACTTTTTGGTATGAAATTTTTGGCAACTACATATTATATCATGTAGTTATATACATGCCAATTTTCAGAAGTAGATGGGGGATTTAAAAAAAGATTCTTAGAATGCTCAAAGTGCTTGTATTTTTTTGGGTAGCATTATTTTTTATCTAGGCATCCGATTGGAATTTTTTTAATTTTCTCAAGGGAGGTACATATCTACACCACTAGAGGAGATTTGAAGCAAAGGAGGGCCGTTTCAGGCTTGTTTTTTTGTTCTAAACCAGCAATAATGTTATTGGAATTTAAGATTAAAATTAAATATAAATAAATAAAATCTTTAAAATCTTTACAAAAATAATTTTAAAACAATTTTTTTTCAAAAAATTTGAAGTGGCACAGTCTCGACCACGTCAGGGTGCTATTGTGGCACGTTTCTATTGTCCAGGAACTCAAGATAACTCACGAGCTTTTCTAGGCCTTGACTCTCTTTTAATGCCTTGTACTAGAATTTCAAGAACATCCAACCAAAATTGACTTCAAATGAAACTACTTGAGATTTCATACGTACATAGAACTATGATCTGGTCCTTTAGGGACTAAAAGTCAAATTGCACTTGAAATAACGTTTGAATATCTGGCTTTAGAGTTGGTCTTTACAAATAGTCAATGCATCAAAGAATTTATGTACTTGGATGTACTTCATTCTTTTCATATAGCTCTTAATGTAGGTTCTTGAAATTGTTTATTGTCCATCCAATACTCTCTTTAGAATTAGAGGTAAGGATCACTAACTTATATGAATCCTTATAAAATGAATACCTTTACGTATAGTATGATCAACTGATGCAGAAAAAATAAATATTTACAGAAAAGCTCAAATATGCATACAAGATAAGTATTACGGACATTCCAAAATTTCTAGATATCCTAATAGTATTCTAGCATCTTCTAGAAGCTTTCATAGTTTTCTAAAAAATTCCTTAGTCTTCCAAAAGCTTCTATAGAATTTTGGGAGAACCTTTTAGATGGCAATATATATAGAATTCAAGGTTGAGGTATTCCTCAATCTTGACAATACATCTAATGGATCTTAGTCTTAGATTCAAATTATAATACTGAGTGTAACTATTGGCTTTTAATATCAAGTCTTGTTATCCAAAACTCATCTTGCCTTGCCTTGTATCTCGTGTGTTCATAAAGGTTTGTCAAAACTGTCTTTCAAAGTTTGCTTTGCAAAATTTGGTTGTAGACTTTTTAGCATTTGGATGGAATGTCAATTTAGTTTAAATTTTGTTGTGCTATTCACTGATTGAACCAAAAATAAAATTATTATTAGAGCTTGATTTTTCTTGATTAAGTGTAAATTAGCCTTCTTGTTGAAAATGCCAAAGCACTTAGAGGTTGTGGATTATCCTCCTCTATACCAGTGTTATTTTTTCTCAACAAAGTTTTTTTTATTGTATGTAGACTACCGCCCTTTTTAAAATCAACTTTAATATTAGAGATTGTAGATTATCCATCTTTAAATTTGTTCTTGTCTACAAACTGGATCAATATTTTTTGTATTCTTGCTGAATGAATCAAGATGACAAGAAGCAAAGATGTTAATATGATAGAAACCAAATTAGAGCTTGTCTTGAAGGTCTTTGATTCTTTGTTCTTGAGAACAAATGCTCTTGAAGACTTAGCTGCAAAAATCATTCAATACAAATTCAAGAGTAGTTGAGGCATCTCAACCCTTACCACCCACCTCAACTTTGAGGACAAATTTGCCTAATCAAGGCTTTGTTTCAAATATCTCAACTACAAAAGAACAACAGATTTGTCCCTCTCAAAAATTTGATGGTTCTCGATCAAAATTTTGAAGGTTTGTAAACTTAATTCAATCCATCACCACTCTCTACCCTCAATGGTACCCGCCAAAAGAATGGCAGGTGGGCTTGGTTGGAACCTAACTCATTGGACAAATTTATCTTGATTTGTTTCTCTATTTGAGACAAGATCTTTAATTCTAAGTAATTTCATTCTTAATAGCTCTTGCTGAAGCATTTGGAAAACATAACAAAAATTGTTGGGCAACAATCAAGATTCATTCTCTACAACAAGGATCACACTTTGCTTCGTTGTATGCATTCAAATCTTGGCAACTTGCTTGTGGCATCAACTGGAGTAAAGAAGCACTTGTAATCCAATTCTAGTGGGACTTAAGAGATAACATGAAGGATTTGTTACTATCGTTTCTATATCCTCAAACATGAAACAAAATAATAAGCCAAATTATAAAGTGTGACAACCAGTTATTTCAAATGTGTCAAAATCAACGGTCTTAGACAGTACCGACATCACAAATAAATCTTTTGCTAAAGAGGAAAACAATGCATGTCACAAGTGTACATTCTCAAGGTTTAAAAGACATACAAATTGATGCAATACGGTTTGGACCACTCATCGCACAAGAAAAGAGACAATGTCTTAAGGTTTATGCTTGTATTGTAGAGATTCTGGCCACAAGGCAATCAATTGCTACAAAAAACAAAAACAAGAAGTATAAGCAAATTGAAAAATAACGATGTTTAGCCACATTAGGGATTGTGCAGCTTCAGCCTTCCGTTTTATGGATGAAACCAAGTCCTCACTTTTCCTTCCAACCTTTTCATTGCTTCAACATACCTCTATATTTGGGCCCCAAGAAGAAATTGCAAATTTTTGCCTTGTTAGATTCCTGAGCTTCAACTTGTTTTTTAATGAAAAATTTATAAAATGTCACAAGATTTTTCTATTCAAAAAAACAAATCTTATACATGTAGAGGCTATAAACAGTCAAGCCTTATCTTTGAGGGATGTCAATTTAGTTTAGGGTCAATTGAGAGATGTCAATTGACACCCTAAACTAAATTAATCTACTATAATTTTCATTTGAGGAACATAAAATACAATAATATTCAATGTTATCAAAAACTCGTCCAATCTAATGATTTTAGGATTTTTTTGGCTCAAAAAATATAATTTGGTTGTAGACTAGAAGTTATGAAGCCTATCATAATCTATAGAAAATTCTGTAACAAATTTTTTTGCAAAGCTTTGAATCATCAAGCTCATATTTGTTGGAACGAATTTTTTTTTAAACAGCAAAAAGAGAGTGATTCAACGCAATTTTGGTGCAAAAAAAAAATAGTGCTTACTTTATTGATCAAGTATTTCAATTCAATACAAAGAATTTGGGAGATATATTTGAAAAAAAAATGCCAATATTTTATTAGAACATTGACCATATGAATGCACCATTGACCCTCAAAATGGAGCTTA
Source organism: Neckera pumila (assembly GCA_963969595.1). NCBI lineage: Eukaryota > Viridiplantae > Streptophyta > Bryopsida > Hypnales > Neckeraceae > Neckera > Neckera pumila. Next base: position 25,134,695 of record OZ018408.1, read on the forward strand.
GCCACCATTTGATCCAATTCACAATCTATTGTAGAATAAAATTTCAATACTAAAGGAATATAATATATTATTGACAAAAATCTTACAAAGAATTTTATTTGACATTCCACATCTCAAGCAAGAGTGTCAAGTCTGTTTGTAAAGAAGAAAGACAACTCTTTACAAATGTGCACTGACTATCGCGTCCTGAACAAAATGATGGTAAGAACTTGGTATTCATTTGATGTTTGGATTTTTCAATCAACTTGGACAAGCCAAAATCTATACCAAAATTGATCTGCATGGAGCATATAACTTGGTGGGCATTAAAAAGAGGACAAATGGAAGACAACATTTTGAATACTAGAAGAAAATCTCACTATTCACAACAAATTTTTTACAAAATTTGCTGATGTTTTTTTGTTAGAAACAAAACTTGCTAGTTTCAATACTTTTGAAACACAAAAAAATTATAAATATGATTCTCAAAGTAATAGTATCATGTTGATTGTGTTGAAAATTGTATTTGTAACTTGTTTTTTGCATTGCAAAGGTGTTGATACTAACATGTTTTGTTTCAAAAAAAAAGCGTCAGCTAAATTTTATTAAGAGCTTGTTGTGAATAGTGAAATTTTCTTCTAATGGAATAAGATACGGACATTTTGAGTATAGTGTCATGCCATTCAGGCTTACAAATACAATGGTTATTTTTCAGCATTTGATGAATGATGTCTTCTACGAGTTCTTGGATCGATTCTTAGTATATTGTCTTGACAACATCTTGATTTATTCCAAAAACATTGAAGAACGTGAAGAGATGTAAATTTTGTTATACAGAAACTATTAGATCTAGGATTATATGCCAAATTAAAAAAATGTATATTTCATCAACCGCAAGTAGAATTTCTTGGATACATCATCTTCAACAAAGGATTATTGATAGATCCAAAAAATATTCAAGCTATCATGGACTAATCAACTCCTCAAACAGTGTACAATGTCACAATATTTTTTGGATTTGCCAACCTCTATGCAGTCTTCACAAAATACTATTTACAAGTAGGGGCTCCAATAACTCGGCTAACCCCTAAAGTTCCATGACTATGTTTTGATTGGAAATGCTCAAAAATTGCCATTTTTAATACATATATCCAATTTTTTGAAAAAAAGCTTTTTTTGACACATGTAACCATAGGATCTTCTAATATGTTTACTTAAGAGCATGTGGTAAGAATTTCAGAAATCTCCATGACATGGATTGCAAGATATAAGCATTCAAATTTCCTAAAATAATTTTTTTGGCCCTGCAAAAAACAGGGCAGCTGCACTTCACAATCTCACTTTTCAATGAAAAATGTCCAAAATGATGGTGCTTCTTTGCATTCTTTTTCCTAGACAAGTTGGCTACATGCTTGAAAAATTTCACTTCATTTGGAACTGTCCAATATATAGGGAAAAAATAGTAAGTACATGATAGTAGAGAATGATTCTAAACACTAAATTGTCAAGAAATTAATCATTGAATTGAAAAATGCCAATCCCCATGGTTGCAATGTTGTAATAAACAATCTACATCCTAAGGTTTTGTTTTTTTCAAAAAATATTGAAAATTGAGTAAGATAAAGTACTTTGAAGTTTATTTTAGAGTAGAGAATCCATAACTGCCCGCAAATTAAAAATCTTCATAACTTTTGACTCATATAATCAAAATGGGATGGTTAAAAGCTTTTTTCGTATATATAATTTTAGAAAAACAATTTCAATTTTTTGTTTTTGGAAAAAGTGATTTTTTATTTATTTGCCCAAACTGCACAATTACGAAAAAAAAATAACATATTAGGCCATAACTTTTGACTCACATTTTCAAATGTCCTGAAATTTAGTGTAAATTTAGTGATATTCCTTGTGCCTACCTTCTATTAAAATTTCAGCCTAAAATATGGAAATCTCACACTTACTTGCCCAAAATTTCTATACAGCCAAAAGACGCATGCCGGTTCTTTAGGGGCTAACATACAAAGACAAGCTAGATTAGAAATTTGAAATAGAGAAAGTTTTTTAGCATTTAATGTTAGATTTTACAACGGCGCTAATCTTGATCCATCCAGACTTTTATGAAAGCAGACGCTTCAAACTTTGAATTAACCCCTAAAGGACCAGCATGCATTTGTTGGCTATATAAGAATTTTGGACAGGTATGTATGACTAGAGGTTTTCATGTTTTAGGGCCAAACTTTAAGAAAAAAATTGTGGACAAAGAGTATCTTTTATATGCACTAAATTTCATGACATTTGAAAATATGAGTCAAAAGTTATGGCTTGATGTGTTATTTTTTTTTATAAATAGGCAATCCAGGCAGATAAAAGAAATGACTTTTTTTAGAAACAAAAACTTGAAATTGGTTTTCTAGAGTTATATATAGTTACATGGAAAGCTTTGAATCGTTCCATTTTGATTAGTGAATTAAAATTTATATATGAAGATTTTTTGTTTGCAGGCAATTATGGATTCTCTACTTTAAAATAAACTTTGAAGTACTTTATCTTACTCAATTTTCAACATTTTTAGAAAAAGATAAAATCATAGGATGTAGATTGTTTATTACAACATTGCAGCCAAGGGGATTGGCATTTTTCAATTCCATAATTAAATTCTTAACAATTTAGTATTTTGAATCATTCTCTACTACTGTCTATTTACTATTTTTTTCCTATATGTTGTACAATTCCAAATGATCAGAAATTTTTCAAGCATGTGTGGCCAACTTGTCTAGAGGGAAGAATGCAAAGAAACACCACCATTTCGAACATTTTTCATAGAAAAGTGAGCTTGTGAAGTGCAGCTGCCTGTTTTTTGCAGGGCCAAAACAATGATTTCAATGATGTTTGAATGCTTATATCTTGCAATCCACGTCGTGGAAATTTTTGAAATTTTTACCACATGTTATCAAGTTAGCATAATACAAGATCCTGTGGTTGTATTGTCAAAATTTTGTTTTTTTCAAAAATTAGGTACTTATACTAAAAATGGCAATTTTTGAGCATTTCGGTGAAAACATAGTCATGGAAGTTTAGGAGTTCAGTGCAGCCCTCTTGCAAATGATAGATAAAAGGAAACTTCACCTAGCCACATTTTATTTGAGAAAATTTTCACCTGATGAGATTAACTACAATTTCACGACAAGGAACTTTTTGCTATTGTGGACTCGTTTCAAGAATGACACCTAGTATCTGAAAGTGCGTCACATTGGGTGACTGTATATGTATATATAGAGAGAAGATCAAGTCACCATCCCGTCGACTTAATCTTCTCTCTAAAAATCCATTCTAAAATTCTCCTTTTGAAAAGTCTAAGCATAACAAAGCATGGCATCACCGTTGCAAACCTTTTGGGGAAATATCACCCTCAATGAAAATCTTTACACACATTTTTGTCATGTTCCATGTCCTATATACCACCTGTAATGACAAGATGGGACGGCGGGATCCTTTTGACTTCTTATTCCTATTAACAAGAAAAACTCATCTTTTGCCACTAAATAGAAAGCAATCACAAAGAGTGATTGCGATGTGCCATTACACTACCTTAGCAACAAGAGCAACAAAGGCAGCAAGTTTAGAGCAAACTCGTGAAGTAAATCTTGGCCTTACCTACGCCCATGCAAGCCAACAAACCAAAAAAATACTCCATATCAGTTTATATACGTGAGGTGTCTGCAGCCAAGGCCAGTTGTTATCCTTTTCACAAACCAAAGAGAATGCAAGAACAAAGATAAAAACAAGGAAAAAACATTGAAGCTCAAATTTTCTCTCCTGTCAGACCTTACCCACCATGGTGTCTTCTACTGAAGTAGAGCATGAATGCTACTAAAGTGTAAGCAAGGCTTTGGAGTTCTCCCACATAAAATACAATAAGGTAGGGGGCTATAAAAACGACCCATCTCTAAAAGCGATTTGGTTCATTTTGCCTCTAACATGTACCAGAAGAATACATTTCAGGAGGGGGTCGCCTTTAGAAACCACTGTGTTTTTAACTTCAAAAATTCATAACTAAATCCACAAAGGTCCAAAAAATATGAAACGACTTGGGTTCGATGCCAATTCCATTTTTCTTACTACAAAAAATTTATTAAAATTTATTTTAAACAATTTAACTTCCCCAAAAATGCAAATCAGCTCTTACAGCCCCCTACCTTAGTCCTTGTTCTCTCAAAGCACCCGATATGTATTCAGCAATGAATAAGAAATTCTTCCTTCTCCAAGAATCAACTTATATGGTTGCATATGGTTGTTAACCCTTAAAGGCCCAAAGTCCCCTGGTGGACACTTGGGATTTTGGATAGGCTTGTGTGACCTGAAATTTTGGCTTGATTTTTTGAAACTTTTTTTAAAGATAGGGTATCACATTAGCTTTCTAGAAATACAATCTTTTTTCAATCAGTACCCAGAAGCAAAAGTTATGCCACCCAAAGTCAAAAAAGCAACTACTGGGCAAAAAAAAAAATTGTAAAAAATTATATTTTTTTTTAAATTTTTATTCTCAAAGATCATATTTTTGTCTACATTTGAAGCTTTGATTCACTCTATTTGGACTCAAAATGAGAAAGCTATAGACAATCTTGTTTTTCACACAATCTAACATCTTCTTAAAAAAAACCCTTATAGAATTCAATTTTGAATGCAATTTTCAACAAAATTCAATATTTTTTTTTGAAAAGGTTAAGTTTGTTTGCAAGAACAATCCCACAATTGGGATTATGGTGTTTTAATTCCACCTAAGAGCTATTAGCAATTTAGTGTTTCATTCGATTTTGGACCTATTTCTACTTAATAATCTTTTTATATGTGAAATTTTTTTTCCCGACTCTCAACTCAATTGTTCAACATTAAAAAATTTAATCCAATGGTGTATAGTGCAAAAAAAAACTATAAATGGCCATCAAAGTCATTTGAAATTGCAAGCCACAGTTCAAAAAAATTTCTTTTTCCAACTTCAAATGCTATTAATGGAGGTCCATAAAGCGCTCATTTAAAAGCTGAAACTGAATTTTAGGAGGTAAAACTTCTTGAAATATTTTTTAGTAAATTTACCTTCAAAAACAAATGAAATGGGCATCCAACCCAAATCGTTTCATATTTTTGGGAGCTTTGTGGAATTAGTTATGAATTTTTGAAGTTCAAATTTTTGACACTTTGGAAGGCTCTAAAATCACCCACCTCCTCAAATGTTCACAACTTGTACATTGCAAAAAGCAACATGTACAAGCAGTGAACACTAAAGAGGTGGGCAATTTTAGAGCCCGAGCAGTTTAACCCCTAAAGTTCTATGACTATGTTCTCACCAAAAACGTTCAAAAACTGCCATTTTTAATACAAGTATCCAATTTGAAGAATTTTTTTTTGACACATGTAACCATAGGATCTTGTAGTATGGTGACTTGGAAACATATGATAAAAATTTCATGAATTTCCACCCCGTGGATTGCAAGATAGAAGCATTCAAAGTCACTGAAACCATTTTTTTGGCCCTGCGAAAAATAGGGCAGCAACACTTCACAAGCTCAATTTTCGATGAAAAATGACCAAAATGATGGTGATTCTTTGGATCCTTTTTCCTAGACAAGTTGGCTACATGCTTGAAAATTTTCACTTCATTTGGAATTGTACAACACATAGGATAAAAATAGTAAGTAGATAGTAGTAGAGAATGATTCACAATATTAAATTGTCAAGAATTTAATTATGGAATTGAAAAATGCCAATACCAATGGTGGCAATGTTGTAAATAAATAATCTACATCATATGATTTTGTTTTTTTCAAAATATATTGAAAATTGAGTAAGATAAAGACTTCAAAGTTTATTTTAGAGTAAAGAATCCATAACTGCCCGCAAACTTAAAATCTTCATAACTTTTGACTCATTGATCAAAATGGGATGTTTAAAAGCTTTTTACGCATAAATAACTCTAGAAAACCAGTTTCAAATTTTTGTTTTTGGAAAAAGTGATTTTTCTGATTTGCTCGGACTGCCCAGTTATGAAAAAAAGTAACATATTAGGCCATAACTTTTGACTTATATTTCCAAATATTATGAAATTTGGTGCATATGAAAGATATTCCTTGCCCCCACCTTCTATTAAAGTTTCAGCCAAAAATATGGAAGTCTCTAGTTGTACGTACCTGCCCAAAAATTCTATACAACCAAAAACCGCATGTTGGTCCTTCAAGGGTTAAGAACCTCCTCCCTTACATATCTTCCAATCCAAACGGTCAAACTTCATGAAATTTTACCACAATCATAATTTAAGACAAGTGAAGTACAAGATCTCATGGTTAGATTCTTAAAAAAAAAAAAATGTTTCTTGAATGATTGCAGCAGAAATGGTAGTTTTCAGTGGTTTTGGAGCAAGAAAATGCCTTGGGCCTTTAGAGTTTAATGCAAGCTTAAGAAGTTGATATTGCTGTACTAGTGATGTCTCATAGTAAGTATGGACATGGTGTTAATTTAGGCCACCCTTGTTGATACAGCATAGGTGTGGTTTCTTGAAACCTCCACCCATCATCACAGCAGCTACTGATTAGCTTTGTTGGCATGTACTCAAAAATCAAGTAACCCATAAATGCCCAAGGCCTGTTTTGAGCCTCTTGGAATTTGCTCTAAATTGAACAAAAAGTCAACATTTTGATATGTTGAATCAAGTTTTGAATTGTAACCGTACAAATTCAAACTAGACATATTAGAGAGCACATAGGAAAAGAAAACACAACAATATCATTTCCAAGAGCCTTCAACTTTACAAAAAGTCAAGATTGCAATGGGTACCATTGCATAAAATCTTAAATAGAAAAATCATAATCATAATCAAAATTACAATTATTTTCAAAATCAGATTTTTGATGCTAAAACTAGACTTCAAAAAGAATCTTTTAAAAATATAAACAACTGAAAATAGCAACTTGGTAAGGTTTTATTTAACCTCAAAGTTTCTTTGACACCACGTTTGGGTGCCTTGGGTATTTAGGGGTTAATGAGTTCATTCTAAGGGACCCCATTTAACCCCTAAAGGCCCAAGGCCTTTTTCTACAAAAACACACTCAAAACTGCCATTTCTGTACCAAAGAGTAAAAAAATTTGAAAATTGTTTTTTTTGCACATCTAACCATAGGATATTACACCTAACTAGTATGATAATGTGTGGAAAAAATTTCAGAATTTTTGACCACACAGATTGCAAGATATCTGCATTTAAAGTGAAAAAAACAAGTTTTTGAGCACATTATGCGATTAGATTTTATGAGTTTGAATATTTTAATTTAATTAAAAAATATTGCACTACAAAGTTTTGAGCATTAAATTTTTGTAGTAGAAAATCGAGTCAAGAATCTAGCAAAAAAAGGTGAATATTAATATCTTTTATATGGAATTAAAATGCATTAATTCCAATGGTGAGATTGTTCTAGCAAGCAAATTAAACCATGTGGAACTTTTTTTTTGATAAACTAAAAAACTTGCATTTAGAAATGAATCCTACAAATCATTTTTTTTCAGGAAGATGCTCTAAGTGCCCAAAAAATAAGATTGTCCATGACTTTTACACAACAAATCCAAATCGAATGTATCAAAGCTTTTTAGATAGACAAAAATATGATCTATGGGAAAAAAAATTCAAAAAAAAAATTCAAAGTTTTTGTAAATTTTTTGGTTGCCTCCTCTCTTTTATTTAGAGTTTTTTTGAGCATAACTTTTGTTTCCGCGCATTAACTGAAAAAATAATGATATTCCTATAAAGCTTATCAATTTTCTATCTTCACAAAAAGTTTCAAAAAAGCAAGACAACAACTTAGCCCATAGGTACTTGCCCAAAATCTCATTTGTCCCTCAAAGGAACAATAGTCCTTTAGAGATTAAGGTAACTACATCTGAAATCGCATGCTTCCTAAAATTACGCAATGTATATTCTTGCCAAAAATGTACTCTCACTATTCATATGATTTTATGATCACTTTTGGATACACCTATTCTCAACATTTTGGAATTCTGTAGTTTATTCACACGGTGTTCAAATTATGCACTCTAAGAGAATGTAGAATCCCCTTTTGACTACCAATGAGATTTCACAATTTTTTTTCAATATAATAGTAAGAACCATGCTGAATCATGCTGAAATTGCTTAACTGTGCAATTCAACCCTTCACCGCCCAAAGTCCAGCCATGCTTTAAAAATGCGTGCCTTTGCAAGTCTGAAAAGTCAAAATTAGAGTGAGGTATGAAGATCTCAAGCGTACAATATTGTAGTATGTATATTTTAGATGGTGTGGAACAAATTTGGGATCATTTGACTGTTTAGATTGAAAGATTATAATGTTTTAGTGTTCAAAGAAGGTGCTGAAATTTTCTTAAAAACACATTTGGAGGTGAAATTTGATTTCTAAACCTACTCAAATGAAAAAACTTTAAGCTACAAAGTGATTTGAAACCATAATATAAACACTTTGGTGAAAAGAATTTCATAAAAAAAAAAATCATTGTGTCTACAAAATGGATTTGAAATGTCTAGAAATAGTGAAAAAAGGAGGAAAAAATCACATCTACAATTAAACCTCCTACTAAAATGCTTCTTAGACAATCAAAACTTCTTGGATTGATATGAAATTTTAGCCACAAGAACTAGACAAGCATACGCAACTTTTCCAACAAGAATTTTATAAAGAGGATCATGTATGAAGTAGTTATGCACCGCCGAAGTTGATTGAAATGCAATAATATCTGGATTTTGAACTTCAAATTGCTCCTAAGAATTCAAAACAACTTGGATTGGCATGAAATTTTTAGCACAATAACTAGACCTTAAGGAGTACAAAATCCAACAAATTTTATTGAATACAAACATTTTTTGAAAAAGATACAAGCCCCCAAAGTTGCATTTATCACAACGTAGTGTGTTGAACAAAAATTGACCTTGTGAACTTCAAATGGCTTTCGCAAACTCAATTAATCTTGGATTGATTTGAAAATTTCAACATAAAAATTAGACTAGTATGCGCAACTTTCCCAACAATTTTTATTGAATTTGGACATCGGATGCAAAAGTTATAGTGCTTCAAAGTTTGTGTGGGGACACTTTTCGTCCTCTTAGTCAGTTACCTTCACTAGTAATTGTCCCCTATTCATCTACACAAAATAGTGAAATCAGATTGCCTCAACAATTAGGTTCCCTTCTTTGACAGAAGTTAGCTTGTGAGCCATTGCTTGTCCACATGGATACGCATGCAATCCTCTAAATTGGAGCCATGCATAGTGCACAAACCCATACAACACACATAGTTCCTTCATTACTGCATCCTGCTGCAATGACTGCACATATTTATGTAGTGTTGGATGCCAAGAAACTAGTATGGGGCAACCTAATTTCGCTATTTATGTAGCACAAGTCATTTTTGTTCCACAATTCTTAGTTAACTCCAGAAGGACTAAGGTGATTTTCCTATCAAAAAAGACTCAAAACTGTCAAAAAAAATGCTTCAAAATTTTAGTTTTTTGCATATCCAACCGTAAGATTTAATACTTGACTAGTATATAAATATGTGGAAGAAATTTCAGAAACTTTGACCATGTAGATTGCAAGATATAATTGCAAAATGAAAGTTTAGCGGGCATTGCATTTAAAGTGAAGAAAACAAATTTTATTGCACCTTGCTTGACTAGATTTTTTGGCTTTGAATCTTTTTAGTTCAAATTTTTTGCACTATTGATTTTGATTTTCTACTTCTTTATGTTAAGTAGTTGATTTGAGAATCTCCAAGAAAAATTTAGGAGAAAAAGCACTTAATTTTCACTCATTAAAAAATTGTTAAGTAGAGGAAGGTTCAAGATTCAAGAAAAAAATAAATTGTTAATAGCTTCTAGATGGAATTGAATCACAATAATCCTAATGGTGAGGTTATTCTACCAAGAAAATCTAACCCTATCTAACAATTTTTTTTGAAAAATTCTAAAAATTGCAATAAAAAATGAGTTCTACAAGTTATTTTTTCAAGAAGATGCTTAGATTGCCCGAAAAAACTAAGATTGTCCATAACTTTCTCCTTATTAGACCAAATTGAATGAAACAAAGCTTCTCATGTAGACCAAAATATAATCTTTGAAGAAAAAATTTGAAAAAATAATTGTTTTGATTTTTTGTGATCTTTTTTTGTGCTACCTGCTAAACTCCATTTTTGCTTATTGTGCCATAACTTTTGCTCCTGGGCATCAATTAAAATAAAAATGATATATTTACAAAGCTCTCGCAAAAATACACAACTTCAAAAATCCCAAAAAGATATTACTAAAAATTGAGACAGTAGGAACTTGCCTGGACCCAAATTGTTCTCCGAGGGGACAAACGGTCCTTTAGGGTTAAGTGGAGTGTACTGTGCTTTCTTTGGATGAATCTATTACAAAGAGTTATTGTTCCCTTTTTAAGCAACCAATACTTTCTGTTGTTTATGTCTTGTGTGTTTGTGGTTTAGCCGTTTAGTGGGCTCCCACTACTTTTGGAGGTAAGTGTACTTGTAATTGCAAGCACTTGGGAAGACAAAGCCTATACTAAGGTAGTTAATCCAAAACAATAAATTTTGGACAAATAGGGGGCACTTATCATTTTAGTTCCACAATTAAAGCTAGTAAAAGTCACTTTTTGGACTTTTGTTGTCTATAGTAGACTAGGTCAAGATTACTTTAAGTTTGTGTGTTTTTTTGGTCCAAAATTTTATCTTGCCATTCCATTGTAGAATTTACGATAGCCTTGCTCTTTATGGATATGTGATTCCAATTGTGTGTCTGGAATAATGGCATTTTTCCATTTAGAGGCAAGTTTGACGTTCCGTTTTGAGAGAGAGATACAGTACTTGACACCCTAGTATTGGACAGTTCCAAATAGTTCCAAACAGTTCCAAGCAGTTCCAAGCTTCATGTTAGACAGGTCATCAAATTGCAATACACAATACTGTGAAACCCACATCCATGCAGAGAAAAGCAGCTTGTTGTAAAGACGTGTTGTATTTTGAAGGAAAATTTCTTCATCCCACTGTGAGGGAGGGTGGGTCCATACAGTGTGTGTCCATATCATTCAATAATAATGTGTAACCATTGTTACGGAGAGAATCAAGCTAACACGAGAGTCTCATGAACAACAAGGATTTTGAACAATACGATAGCTCAGGTTGCATATACATTAAAAAATCAAAGCACTGGCCTGGTGTACACATAGCTAAGGTAGATGTACCCAATACCAATTGTTGACCTAATGCCACCCAAATGTAGGACCTTCATTGATTATAGAATGAGAATCTATAATACAAGTACATGCCTTAACTCACATGCCTTGTGAAGTTAACCCCTAAAGTTCCATTGTCCCCTCGGGGACAATTTGGAGTTTGGGTAGGTACCTACGGCCTCAATTTTTAGGGTGATTTTTTGAAACCTTTTAAGGACGTGTAATTTTTCAAGAGGTTTGTGGATAGGTAATTTTTATTCCAATCTGATGTAAGATGAAAAAGTTATGGCATTTTTTTGCTCAAACTCAAGGGACAGGCTGGTCAGCCAAATTTTGCTTGACTTTGGCGGGATCAGTGCTTGGAGGCTGCAGCCTGAATTTGGCCTAGGACAGTGGGTGGCCTCTGAGGCCGGGCGACCCCCGGTTGCAGCCCTTGTCCCGACTGGACAGGAGGCCTGTCCCGGTTGGAAAGGCCCCAGACCGGGCAGGTGGCTCAACGGTTGGTTGGTTGGGGGGGGGGAGAGCCGCGGCAACTCCGGCAAGGCTGCACCTGCCTGCGCGCCTAGCTTCGCGCTCCCTCCTCAATCTTGCAATCACAATTGAAGGCGGAATTGAGCAAGATTTCTTGAAATTTGTGGATTGTCTGCAAGTGGCGAAGGTGCAAGAGATTTGACAGTGGAATTTGATGAGAATTGTGACGAATTTGGAATGTTGGCAAACGGTGAATGGACCGCAAGAGTCCAAAAATGCCAAAACTCTCAAGAAAATTTGTAGTCATTACTACTATGAGGCTACAATTTCAATGCGTGGCACCTAATGCAAGCTTTTGCAATAAATTCGACCAACATTTGGTAGATTAGAGCACTCTAAGTTGTAGAAATCTAATCTAAAATGACAACCTGTCCTTCACTCTTGTCACCACTAATACTGCAAAGAAGAGCAATTATGGCGTTGCATTAGAGGAGTTTCGGGCCTCCTAAAAGACTGCGAGTTCCCGGAATGTGGGAACTCTGCAGGAATGCTAGAACGCTGCCAAATGGCTAGACTGACGTGGTCAAGTGACTACCACGTCATTTTTGTAGTAAAAAAAAAAAAAAAAAAAATGTTAAAATGATATTTTGGTATATTTTATTTTATTTTATTTTATTTTATTTTTTTGAAAAAAAAATCTTGACACGCCCATACCGTTGTTCCTTGAATTTGGGCAAACTAGGGAACGAGCCTGGAACAGTCTTCTTAGACCCCCAAAACTCCTCTAATGCGAATTCATGACTCTCTTACCTACAAAGTACATCATGGGAGATTGTGCAAACAAGTTCATAATATCTACAACCCAACAAAATTTCTTCCTACAGTGCAAGAAGGCCCATTCTCTCTCACAAGAGCTACATTCAAAACTATGTTTGTCTCTGTGAACTAGATCAATGCTATGGATTGGACCATTGTATGTACATCAAGAGAGCGCAATGCCAAGGTGCAAGGGAACTTCTTCCATCAATGATGAACATCACGGTAACTCTACAACTGTGTTTCTTCAAATTTTGCATTATCATGTCCAATCCTAAGTGCAATTTCATTTGTGTCATTGTAGGTTGCATGGGATGGATTGTCCGTTTGTCGAAGCTGCAGATTGCTTGTCCAAGATTCTGCAGGCCCTTCTAATTTGCAATCTCCATGCCGCAATCCATCACCACGAATGTCTCAGATGAAGGACTTGAAGATTATCCCACACCTCTGTACGTGCCTCTATTACCACAACAAGCTGAAGAGAGTTTTTTCAATGACAACAGGGACATTATTGGCGAGTTCAATCAAGAATTCATGGACAACCAAGAGCACAAAATTGGAGGAGGTAGAGAATCAAGTTGTGAAGATTTAGATTTAGATGATTTTGATGAAGGCCCCTGCTCCTCCCATAAACTCCGCAGTCTGGATGATCTTCTAAAGCCTCCTGAAATACTACACAATTCAAGGCGCATTGCAAAATCAAGTCAGAGATCAAACCTGCAACAAGGAAACGCGATGAATTTTCAAAAATTTGGCAAGGCCGGCGTGAACACTCCCGCAGACGTTGAAGCTCCACCGGCAGAAGCGATAGACGGGATTCTTCCAGGGAGCGCGTCCCCGGCTTGGGAGCAGAGAGGCAGCGCGTCTCCAACCAAGGAGCGTCCCCGGCCTGCCCGCAGCACCAAACAGCGACCCCGGCCTCCCAGCACAACATGTAAGCCCCTATGCTTTTCGGTTGGGTTTTTTTATTGTTTTTTTTTTGTATTGGGTTGGGTTGGATTTTGTAATTGTTTTTTTTTCTTTTTTCTTTTTTTTTCCTTGTTTGCTTGTTTCTACCCATCCTTAGAAAATATTTTATTTGCCACACGTGATTTCCAAATCTCCAAATTTTGATTTCCCACTTTCAATAAATGGCCCCAAATTTAGTGAAACTTTTTGAAACTTTTCTATAAGATAGAAAAGCTGATTGTTTTGTGGGAATATAATTTTTATTGGAAAGTTGGTGCCCAAGAGCAAAAGTTATACCACAAAAAGCCTCAAATTGAACTCAACGGGCAGCACAAAATTTTTTGCAAAAATCAAAATAAATTTTATTTTATTTTTTCTTTGAAACTTTATATTGTTGTCTACATGTGAAGCTCCGATTCATTTTATTTGGACTAATAATGAGCAACTTATGGACAATCTTGTTTTTTGGGAAATCTAAGCATCTTTTGGAAAAATAAGTTGTAGGATTCATTTCTGAAATTTTTGCAATTTGCATAATTTTTAACAAAATTTTTTTTGAAAAAGTTGTGTTTGCTTGCTAAAACAATCTTGCCATTGGAATTATTGTATTTCAATCCCATCTAAGAGCTATTAACGATTTAGTTTGTTTTTCAATCTTGGACCTACTTCTATTTAAGAAAATTTTAAAGAATGAAAATCAAGTGTGTGTTTTTTGAATTTTTTTTGTAGACTTTCAACTTACATCTTCAACATAAAAGAATTTAAATTCAAAGCCTATAGTGCAAAAAATTTCTACAAAGGACGGTCAAAGTCATCTAAAATTGCAAATCAGTGTTCCAAAAAAATTTATTTTTCAACTTTGAATGCTAATATCTTCCAATCTATATGGTAAAACTTCATGAACTTTTTACCACATGATCTTTGACAAGTGAAGTATAAGTTCCTATGGTTGGATTCTAAAACAATGTTGTTTTTTGTCTTTTTGGATGAACGCAACCAAAATGGCAGTTTTGAGTGTTTTTTGACTGAAAAATGGTCTTGGGACTTTAGGGGCTAGAGAAGGGACAACGTCATGCATTCCTTGGTGCATTTTGAAAAGGAGGAAGTGGGGGTGCAATTTGGAATGAAATTCAACGGCAACAAAATGTGGCATAAGATGATAGAAGACAAACCGGATGGCAATGGGTTTCTTGGGTATGCTTTGACACATGGAAAGTTTGAATTTGCAGATGATAGTGGAAGCAAATTTGACATTGAACATCCCAAGTTTGATTACAGTGAGGACAAAGAAGAGGATGATGATGGCAATGACGAGGATGTCAATAGCATCAAATATTTATATCGGGATTATACGTGGCAGCAAGAATTTTTTACATATGATCCGAATCCTCAAGAATTTCTTGGTTCTTCGACGTCCACTTTTCCTGGACGTTAGTTCCCTAGTTTTTCTACGTTGTTTGAGTTGTTTTGGCCCGCATGGATTTTACGTGACATTGTGACAGAGACAAATTGGTATGCTACGGCGGTGAATACGGATGGGGAGACATATGGGGGGCCCTGTTGGCAAAATCTTACTGTACTGGAATTGAAAGTATTTTTGGCCATCATATTATACATGGGTATGAGGCGCCAGCTAAATGTAAAGTCTTTTTGGTACAAAATAGGCTCTATTTTCCACTGTCCTACCATCGCTTAGTTGATGTCCCGAAATCGGTTTCAGTTACTTACGAAATGCTTGCATGTCACAAATCTATCGAGGTATGAAAGTGATAAGACAAAGCCGAGATATGACAAAATGGGACAGATGAGGTGGCTACTGAATGCAATGAGGGAGAACTGTCAGAGAGCATGAAATATTGGGAAATTTGGTACAGTGGATGAAATGATGATTTGTTACAAGGGAACTAATTGCCCCGCTTGGCAATACATGCCGCAAAAACCGGAGAAGTGGGGCTTGAAGGTGTGGTGCTTGGCAGATGCAAAATCCAAATTTGTTATGAATTTTGAGGTATACTGTGGAAAAAATCCTTTGATTCAAGAAGAGATGCAAAGGACAGGGGGGCATGGAAAAGCATGATTGGCACACAATATTGTGCTACATTTGCTAGCACAAAATGAGGGTGTTGGACATGTGATTGTCATGGACAATTTTTTCTCTAGCATTGCCCTTTTCAAAGATCTATGGGACAAAAAAACCTATGCAAAAGGCACAATGAAGGCCAATTGGGTGGGCCTTCCATTGTCTTTCAAGGACACAAAGGCTTTCAATAGAAACAAGCAAGGCGCACTAGACTGGTGCATGCACAATTCAAGGAAAATAAGCAGCATAATATGGAAGGACAAAAAAGCGGTTATCATCCTTTTGACACATGCAATGCCGTTATAATTTCCATGTGAATTTCCAGTAGCTGCTGTCCCATGTCGTTATGGCTCTGAGCAGAAGATCATTCAGTCATCATTGGTGCTCGTTGAATATATGACATATATGCGCAATGTGGACGTGGCAGATCAATTACGCGCTTCATATACATGTCAAACCTGGTCCCACAAGTGGTGGCACCAGGTTTTCTTTTTCTTTGTCGACACTAACATCGTGAACATGTACATCTTTTATGTAGACAAGTACAGGGCACGAGATCCTCCAAAGCATGCTATGACACATTTGCATTTTGCACTAAATTGTGCGAATCATTGTCTGCGAGATGGCTTCAAAAGAGACCAACCAAATTTGAAGAAGTACCCCGTAGTAGGCGAGTGTGCTATTCAGCATTTATGCAAGTCTTAAATCCTTGCGTGGTTTGCAATGATGGCTCACTGCCATTGACAAGACCTAAAACATATTGCCCTACTTGTGGCAATAAGTTCATATGTCGGCAAAAAGGATGCTTCCAAACATACCATGAAAATCTTTGTTGAGATGATGTTGAACAAGTAAGTGTCAATTACACATTCATTTTTTACAATGTTGGTATTTGGCCATTTTTCATTCACAAGCAAATGTTGCAATGAAGGCTATTTACAATTCAAATGAAATGAAAAACAAAAAGGATTGTTATTATGAATTTACAATGATTTAGGATACTTTTTTGGCAATAACTATAAATTTTAAAAAGAATTTTAAATATTTTAGAATGCTCACATGTTGTTGTTTATGGCCTCCTAACATTTTTTATTTTACTTGTAGGAGATATGCCATCACTCTGGAATTTGAAGCACTTTTTTGCAAGCTTTCTGTGTAAGCACTATTCTCTACTCATCCTAGCAGTGTTTTTTTTCTGGCAATTTGGTGCAAAAATTGCACCAAACTTTATAGCCTGGTACCACACCTATAGAAAAAAATGGTACTCAAAAGGTGGAAAATTGCCAGAAAACTTCAAATAAAAAAAAATCTTGGATGAAATCACCAAATTGTGGATGAAAATTGAATTATGGATATGTGATATCTTCTAATATGATCTTTTCTATCCAATATGTGGATGAATATTGAAATTTGGAGCACCACTATAACATTCAATATTGCCACTTTGGCACTTTGTTAAAAATGAAAAAAAAAACCCTGCATCCTAGAAGTGTACCTCATGCTTCCAATGTCTCCTACGTGGTCTCCAAGTCCACATGCATGGTATGGTGACATTTATTGAGAAACTACAAAGAAGGCAATTGATTGAAGTAGATGAAGGACCTTCTATGAAGGTGGGAAGCTCCTGCATTCCCAATGTTGGGAACACAATGCAGAACGCAATGGAGAACATGCTGGGTTTTACAGGGAACATCATGGACCCGTTTTGGGTAGTTGCCCAATGGCATTTTCTTTTTTGTTCATACCATAGGTCTTTGAAATTGCATAGAATGGAGGTAAAGTTCTTTTTTCAATTTTCTTTTTGAGGATCTTGTGAATAATGACTGCATCTTTCTATCTACCGTTGGGATTTGTCAGATTTTGAAAGAATGGGCTACAGAATCTCATTGCAAAAAAAAGTATTGTATTGTCATTTTTCAGAACATAGTTGCACTGCAAGATTTTTTTGGAAGTGTTGTAAGTCTCCAAATCTCCTGAAAATTGGTGGACATATTCCTAATATGATCCAAAATATGGTAGATTTGTAAATTCAAAGTCTATAGTGCAAAAAATTTCAACAAATGGCGGTCAAAGTCATCTGAAATTTCAAGACAACACACAAAAAAACTTTTGCTCAAACTTTGAATGCAATTTTCTCCCAATCCATTCGATCAAACTTGGTGAAATTTTTACCACATGATCTTAGTGAAGTTAAGTACAATATCTTATGGTTACAGTTTTGAAAAAAATATTTTTTCCGTGGTTTTGGGTGAACACAGCAAAAATGGCAATTTTCAGTGGTTTTTGGCCAGAAAATGGCCTTGGGACTTTAGGGGTTAAGGCGTGTACTGCTATCATAGATTTTCACTCTAGAATCAATGACTGCCCTACATTTGAGTGGTATTAGGTTAGCGGTTGGTATTGGGTATGTCTACCTTAGCACCATCCAGGTTCCACCAATGTGTGGACCCATTTCATCATTTCAAACCCCACCAAAAGGGAAGGTGTTGATGTGGTATGAGCAAATCTACAATAACCACCTGAGGAAAAAATAATAGTTTTCAAGTCTCGGTCCCAGCAACTAGAATCAATCGACAGGCTGTTATGCAAAGTAAAATCAGACTGCTCAAAAGTGTATTACTTGTCAGAGTCATGAGACTTTACTGAGGAAACTTATACAAACCAGCAAGATGTATCAAGAATTATACTAAGTTATTTATGGTAGCTAATACCGGTAGTCCTAGATCAAGCAACTCAAAACACACGAATGCACCCGCTTGCTCTACTGAAAAAGTAAAAAGATCAGAGTATTGAAGAATAGAGAAACGGTAGTGATCCTGCCATCCGTTTTTTGCAAGAAAGTTGGAAAGAATGCTCCTCACCTACGCCCATGCATAACCAACCAACCAACCAACAAGCGGAGTATTTGTTAATGTGGGTGTACGTGAGGTGTCTACAGAGCATTCCAGTTGTTATCCTTGTCGCCATTTTCCAGCAAAAGATAAAAGCAAGACAAACATGATCTGTGAAGCAATGCAACTCTCTACTGTCAATGAAAACTTGTGCCCTGGAGTTGTCCATAGGAACAGCATCAAGTTGTGATGAGGCCATTTCACTTTGCCAGAGGGTTGCGTATGCACTGATCACCAAGTAGAAATGGCAAACAATCGATCAGCTGCACCAAGGGGTCAGTGCAAACCAGCCCTTCTTTTTTTGGGCACCACGGGGTCAGATAGCACCATTTCAAAATAAATGTCTACATTTTGCCGGATAAAAGTAATCTTTTTCTCCATTATTTTTCCTTTATTGTTAAATAATGTGGATGAAGTTGTCAAAATTGGATGTAAAAGTACAAGAATATAATTGAAAAGTGTCTTTTTGGTCCAAAAGATGGATGAATGTAGAAATACAATGCTTCACCAAATTTCAAGTGATTGCCATCTTGGGTCTTTTTGAAAATGCAAAAAAAAAGGGCTGGTGCAGACATTGGACATACCCCCTAGGTGCTCAATGGAGCCACGAGATTGTTTGATCAGGTCAGTGCTGATTGTCATCTGTCCAAAATAATTAGCGGGAGTGGTGTATTATGTGCTTAACCCCTAAAGGACCAACATATGTTTTTTGGCCGTATAGAAATTTTGGGCAGGTACGTGTGACTAGAGATATTCATATTTGAGGCTGAAATTTTAATAGAAGGTAGGGGCAAGGAATATCTTCATGTGCACCAAGTTTCATGACATTTCAAAATACAAGTCAAAAGTTGTAACCTAATGTATTACTTTTTTCGTAACTAGGCAGTTTGGGCAGATCAGAAAAAATCATTTTTTCTGGAATTTTTTTTTGAAATTGGTTCTCTACATTTATATATACTTAAAAAGCTTTGAGTCATTCCATTTCAATCAATGAGTCAAAAGTTAAGAGGGTTTTTGAATTGCGGGCAATTATGGATTCTCTACTCTAAAAAAAACTTTAAAGTCGTTTATTTAACTCAACTTTCAAAAATTTTGGAAAAAAATAAAATCCTAGGATGTAAATTGATTATTACAACATTACAACCATTGGGATTGGCATTTTAAAATTCCATGATTAAACTTTTAATAATTTAGTATTTTGAATCATTTTCTACTTCTTTCTACTTACTATTTTTTCCCTATATGTTGTACAATTCCAAATGATGTGAAATTTTTCAAGCATATAGACAACTTGTTTAGGAAATTGAATTCAAAGAAGCACCACCATTATCGGCATTTTTTCATTGAAAAGTGAGCTTGCAAAGTGCAGCTGCCCGTTTTTTTGTAGGATTGAAAAAATGGTTTTCAAGACTTTGAATGCTTATATCTTATGATCCACACTGTGGAATTTTCTGAAATTTTTACCACATGTTTTCAAAATATCATACTACAAGATCCTATGGTTAGATGTGTCAAAAATAGTTTTTTTCCAAAAATTTGGTAGTTGTATTAGAAATGGCAGTTTTGGAGCGTTTTTGGTGATTACAATAGTCATGAAACCTTAGGGGTTAAAGTAGAGCCACCCATTCCCAACCAGTGATCCATTCCCGACTTATAGATGCACGTATTTTTGACCAATCTTAGAATGCTTTTTTATTTTTCCTTTTCAAGGTTGGAACTAATAAATATATGACACGTGTCCCAAGTTGTGAGAAAGAGACTAGAAAATAATGATTAGAAAAAAGTTATTAAATGAACAAAACTGGAAGAGTCTAGAGGTTGGTCATGGATCTAGAGTACTTTTTGCCTCCCAAAATTTATAGTAATTTTAGTTCAAGCAATAAAATTACCAATTTTTTTGCAATCTTTGTCATTTCTATCGATGTACCTCTAAAAAGTATTTGTTTTGCCTTCACTACTCCAGATAATGTTGAAATTCCTTACTTGGTCGGTTATGGGTGGCTCTACCTTACTTAGTGGTGTGTTAAACACCATGTAACTTCATCCAGTGAGTGTATGTCCCAGGTGAAGACTTACTGAGTACTAATTCTAGCACCAAGTACTTAAGTCCACTTATTTTGGGGCAGCCTTGAGTATGTTTGATAGTACCCTTCGTTGGGATATGGCAACTGGTATTATTGTGGTTTGTACAAACTCACTGGAGTATGTCACAACTTGATAGGTTTCCAAATGTGCAAGTGTAAAATAATGACCCTATTATGATGGGCAAAAACTTTTAAGAGAGAGATGGCAAAAATTTTGAGTATTTTATGTCGACTTGCGTTTTGAATCGATATCAAGCTCGTTGGAACCGATGTCATTACATAAAAAAAAAGCAATGTCCAAATCAACAAAAAAATCATCTATATATGTTGGTTAAGACAATTGGTTTGGATGTTTTGGTTTGGACAATAATCAGTAGTTATATATTGATTTTATTTTTTGATTTGGTTAAATTATTACTCTTTGAAAATCTATCATGTAGGCAAAACCCGCCACACAAGCCAACAAATTTGCCATGCAAGGAGAACTACCACAATGGCATGTACTGTACACATAGGGCACAATCAACACATTGATGCTAAATAATCAATTAAAATTTCCAAAGTTGATTTTCCAATTCATTTTGATTTTCAAAATTTTGATATTATATATTTAAAGTAACTCAAAATATTTAGCAATTGAACTTTGAATGCAACTTATTTGGATGTTCAAAGAGATGAAGATAGTGATGAGCTCTTTATGCAAGTGGGGTAGTAGTAGGAGCTCAACCGCTCTTAATTAAGTCAAAAGTAGGAATTGACTATGATTAACCCCTAAAGTTCCATGACTATGTTTTCACCAAAAAGGCTCAAAAACTACCATTTTGAGTACAAATACCCAATTTTTGAAAAAAATAAATTCTTAGACACATGTAACCAAAGGATCCTGTAGTATGCTGACTTAAAAACATGTGGTAAAATCTCAAAAATTTCCACCATGTGGATTGCAAGATAGAAGCATTCAAATTCACTAAAATCATTTTTTTGGCCCTACAAAAAATAAGGCAGTTGCATTTCACAAGCTTACTTTTTGATGAAAAATGTCCAAAATGATGGCGCTTCTTTGCATTCTTTTTCCTAGACAAGTTGGCTACATTCTTGAAAAATTTTACTTCATTTGGAATTGTATAGCATACAGGAAAAAAATAATAAGTAGATAGTAGTAGAGAATGATTCAAAGTTTTAAATTGTCAAGAATTTAATTATGGAACTGAAAAATGCCAATACCAAAGGTTGCAATGTTGTAATAAATAATCTACATCCTATGATTTTATTTTTTTCAAAAAATATTGAAATTTCTGTAAGATAAAGGACTTCAAAAATTATTTTAAAGTGAAGAATCCATAAATGCCCACAAACTAAAAATCTTCATAGCTTTTGATTGATTGATAAAAATGAAATGATTCAAAGCTTTCCGCGTATATATAACTCTAGAAAAAAAATTCAAATTTTTGTTTTTGAGTAAAAGTGATTTTTTTGTAATCTGCCCAGATTGCCCAGCTACAAAAAACAACAACATAATTGGCTATAACTTTTGACTCACATTTTCAAACATCATGAAATTTAGTGCATATGAAAGATATTCCTTGTCTCCACCTTCTATTAAAATTTGGGCCAAGAATATGAAAATCTCTAGTCACACGTACCTGCCCAAAATTTCTATGTAGCCCAAAAAAGCATGTTGGTCCTTCAGGGGTTAAAGTAGAATTTAGACCTCATTTAGGCAGTGTTAATAATTTTCTTTCTAAAGTCTTAAACTAATTTAATGGAAAAAATCAAGCTAAATTTCATCTTCAAAAATCCATTTGAAATTTCAAGATCCCAATAAAAAGTTTTGAATATATTTTAGAGAAGGATTAGAAGGGACATTTTACTTGAAATATTTTATATAACCTCTAAAATTCTCTATAATTTTTGATTGGAGGCTGGAAATCTCAAACAAAATGAAATTTGGCTTGATTTCCCACCTTTTTTAACTCAAAGTTTTTTTAAAGATTTATTCTACACTACCAAAATGAGGTCTGAGATTCTACTTTGAAGATATTTCATGGATTGTCGAATCAACTAAATATGATTTTTTTTAGAAAATCAACACAATTATGCTAATTGCTATTTAGAGGATTGCCAAATGATTACATTCCAAGACAAAATTGTTATAATCAACATAAATGTGTTCATCTTCTATTCATTAGGGCCCCATTCTCTTGTAGTGATAGTAATGCATGGAACTCAGTTTTTAGCTTCATCAAACGAATCCTCTTGGTTGGCGCATCATCCCTTTGCATCCTCCTTCATGCCATCTCTCACCTTTTGCATGAAGTCCCTCTAGTCTTCATCTAAATCCTCCTCAACTATTATGAGGAATTGAAGAGTGATCAAGTCCTCCTTTCTACTTAATATATTTGGCACTAAGTTGTCTCATCCTAGGTTGTGAATCAATTCTACATCCATGGACACATTGGTGTCATACCATCTTAATTCTTTTGGTGTAGCTTGAGCCCAAGTATTTGAGAGATGTGTTATCCATGAAGACCTTAGTCTTCATCCCTTGCACATAGTGCCTCGGCATGCCTTTAAACAATGGACTACCCTGTACAAATCTTTCTTGTGAGAATTGTTATCTATATAAAAACTCTCATTTTTTAAATTTGATCGTATTAAAGCAAGCTAAAGCTTGATGAATATTAGATGGATATTAAAAAATTGAAAATAAATTTTTGTTTCAAATTTCTTTATTAACCCCTAATGCCCAAGGCCTTTTTTGAGCTTCTTGGATTTTGCTCTAAATTGAACAAAAGCCAACATTTTGATAAGTCTTATCAATTTTTTTAAAATTTTGATTGTACAAATTCAAACTAGACATGTCACTCAGAGATCACATACGAAAACAAACAAACATAACATTTATAGATTGAAAGATTGTAATGTTTGATCATGAGGGTGAAAATGATTTGAAGTCTTTCAATCCTTTTTCACATGTCAATCCTAAAAAAACTAGTCACCAAAAAATATGAGGTTGAAAGGCATAGCATGCATAATCTAAATCAATTTACAACTTCTCAAAATCTATTCTACAATTTTTCTAAATGAATTTCTAATGTGATTTTTTCTCCAAGATCTGGTGTATTTGAGGCTCATTTTCAAGAGCCTTCAAAACTATAGAAAGTCATGATTGCAATAGGCACTCTTGTCCAAAATTTTGAATAGAAAAATCATAATCAATCATTTTCAAAATTGGATTTTTGATGTTAAAACTAGACTTCAAAAAAAAAATTTCAAAAATGTAAACCACTAATAAATATTAACTTGGTTTGATTTTATTTAACTTCAAAGTATTGTCAACACCAATATTTGGTGCCTCAGGCATTTAGAGGTTAAATGACATTTGGCATTTGGCATTTGGCATTTGGTTTTTGAGGTTTAATATTATGCCCATTTTTTGACATACATTTTGGAAATCTCCATTATTTTGCAACATAATCTATTATCAACCACTTATTTTTAAGTCAGGGCCTCATATTAAATTGAAAATGATCTAAGCCATGTGAATTTGGTATGATGATTTGGCATAGCTATAAAAAAAAACTTCAATAACATGAAAAGATGGAAATCATCTAATTTACGTTATATGAATTGAATGCCTCAATTTATTTTGAAAGTAGAATATGACAAAAACTGGGTCGGAATTCATTTGTTTTTATGAAGAACAAAACCTGCTAGTAGAAGTAGCAAAAAACCTATAGTACGAAACGTGTATGAGTCTAAGGCAATGAGTGTTGCAGTTTGGAAGGACAATTGATTGGTGCTCTTTTTTTTAATATGCTTTGCCAATCCAATTTCTCTCAGAGTTTCATGGTATTAACCCCTAAATGCCAACGAATCAAATTTTGGTGTTGACAATATTTTGAAGTAAAAATAAAACCTAACCAAGTTGCTATTTTTAGTAGTTTATATTTTTGAATTTTTTTTGAAGTCTAGTTTTAGCATCAAAAATTCAATTTTGAAAATGATTGATTGTGATTTTTCTATTCAAGATTTTGGACAAGGGTGTCTATTGCAATCATGACTTTTTGTAGTGTTGAGGGCTCTTAGAAATGAGACTCCAATACACAAGATCTTGGAGAAAAAATCTCATTAGAAATTCATCTAAAAAAATTGTAGAGCAAATTTTGAGAAGCTATAAATTGATTGGAATTATGCATGTTATGCCCTTTAACCTCATATTTTTTGGGAACCAACTTTTTAGATTTGACATGTGAAAAGAAGATTGAAAACTTTGAATCACTTTTGTAGTTATAACACCTTCATGATCAAACATTATAGTCTTTCAATCTATAAGTGATATTGTTGTATTTTCTTTTCCTATATGATCTCTAAATGACATATCTAGTTTGAATTTGTATGCTTACAATTAAAATGAAATTAATAGAACTTATCAAAATGTTGACTTTTTGTTCAATTTAGAGCAAATTCCTAGAAGCTCAAAAAAGGCCTTAGGCATTTAGGATTAATTACAATACCTTGAGGGATCAGGGTTACTAGTAAAAACATCTAAATGTCTCCAATCCACCTTGAGTATACAATGTACATGCAAAGAATGCATGTAGTGGACTAATTGACAATATCTTATTGTTGTCAAAATTGATCCCCTAAGTGACAGATGTTGGCATTTTGTGTTTATCTAGCTTTCTTCTAAACATGAGTATTGTAAAGATGTTCATTATTTATAGAGGCAAATGCAAAAATGATAAAGCAGACCTTGATAGACCAATGACATATTTGCATCTTGAAACCAAACTTTATAAGTATTTTATATATATTTTAAAGGAAAGGAATGGTCATTGTCATTCATCAAATACACATGTGCAAGGGCTTTGAGAAGTTTGCATTGAATTTTATAAATAAGCATTTATTTTGTACCAATAATGTGATGAGAAGTTTATGCAATGTATCTAGAAGGATATTTCAACAATACCACAATGATCTATGCAAATAAAAATTGTAACTAGTGGATTCATTTCTAAAGTTTGTAAAATGGCTTGGTAAAAGTGACATTATGATATAATTACTATGCATTCGATATGAAATTGTGATGTTTTGTAGAAGGTTGCTTTTTGAAAATCATTTACTTATATATTGGATATCATTATTCTATGCTATTTTTTTCCAAACACCAATGGTCATTTTTTTGAAATCATTCATTTTTATATTAGATATTACTATTCTATGGTATTATTTTTCCAAACACAAATGTTCATTTAGATTACTTGAGCCTGAGACTCGATATTATATAACTGGATTGTATGTATATTGACTTACAAGGGGCATTTAGGAAAGAAAGCATTAGATGAGAAATCAGCCCTGTGGAGGGCTGTGTGTTCCCAACCTGTGAGAACTTGTGAGAACTGCCAAAGTCAGGGCCGTGGCAGCTCGCTGACATGGCCGAGCGACTGCCACGTCGGAAAAAAAAAATTTTTTTTTTTCTGTTTTTTTTTCATTTCAAGAATGAAATTTTGTTTTTCTTTTTTTTTTAAATTTTTTTGTCGGGAACAGCCGTTCCCTAAAACTGCGGGGGGGGACTAGCGTCGGGAACGGGCCCGAAACGGCCCTCCCGACCCCCCAAAACTCATCTAATGGAAGCCATGTTGAGCACTTTGTAACATGATTTGTTTCCATGAAGTCATCTTAATTGTGGCCAAGGGGTATTTAATTATGAGTAAATTAACCTAGGTTTTGAACTTTATTTTTTTTCTAAGAACAAAGTTCTTTTGAATAAAAGATGGTGATTTTCATATTTTGTTGATTCAAATGGATTTTCCAGAAATAATTTCTTCAATGCATAAGAAATCATCAAAAAGGGGATTTTGTATAGCAAAATTATTTGTATGGTTTGTACTACATGATGATTTATCTAAGAGTATGCTAGATTCCTCATTTGATTTTGAAACTTTTTATGCATTTACCTAATAAAATATGCAAATCAATGGTATAGAATTCCAACTTCAAGTTGGACAAAAACCCCACTCTACAAGGGCTTAGAGCTTGTGACCTTTGTTGAAGAGAGTAAAAAAGGGCTTTAATTTCTTCTAAATTCAAATGTTATAATCTCTCAATCCATATAATTAAATTCTTAACAATTTTGTGTTTTTGAATCATTCTCTACTTCTTTCTACAACCTATTTTTTTCCTATATGTTGTACAATTCCAAATGATCTGAATTTTTTCTAGCCATTAGCCAACTTGCTTTGAAGAATGACTCCAAGGAGCAACCACAATTTTGGACATTTTTTCATTTAAATGTGACCTTGTGAAGTGCAGCTGCCCGGATTTCCGCAAGGCCAGAAAAAGGATTTTTGTCAATTCAAATGCTAATATCTTGCAATCTACAAGGTGGAAAATTCTGAAATTTCTTCTACATATTTTCAAACAAGTTTACTACAAGATCCTACAGTTACTTGTGTCCAAAAATGTTTTTTTTGAAATTTGATACTTGTACTAGAAATGGTAGTTTGGGAGTGCTTTTGGTGAAAATATAGTCTTTGACCTTTAGGGGTTAAATGGGATGATTTTTTTTCTAAATATTGATACAATGGTCTAGTAATTAAACTCATTTATAGTTGAAGAACCAAATAAAAGTTTCAATTTTAAATTGTAACCAATGTACAGAATGACCAATTTTTGACAATTTTTGACAATCTTTGTCAATCTTTCTTAAAAAATAACCTGATTTTAAATTGTGACCAATGTACAGAATGACCAGTTTTTGACAATCTTTGACAATCTTTCTTAAAAAATACCCTGATTAACCCTGTACCCTTTAGTGTGGACAATTTCGATACATGATTGGTGAGGGTGTCGGTAGGACTTCCATGTCAGGATATACTAATTGCAAGGATGAACCCTGTCACGGTTTCCACACGTTCCTTGACCTGCCCAATCCAGTGGCAAATGGAGAGTTTCGCCGCTTTGTTTGATCATCAATGCACAATAATAATTGCTCATTGTCAAGAGCTAAGCTGACTATTGAAGCCGTGACTGAGGTCTTCATTCTCGAACGCTTCTTGAGTAGCTAAAGTCGTCTTGTGAGAATGGTCTTTGAAGATTCCTCGACGTATACCCAGGTGGCTTGTTGACCAAAGACGACCTTGCTCCCCGTTCGCTCTAGCTAGGAGTAGGGTACGCGCAAGAGTTAAATACAGGAGTTCGATCGAGACACGTGAAGGAGAGAATTGTTTGACCGGTACAACCGGCTTTGGAGATGGAGCACTTGAGCTTTGGTACGTCAAGACGCATATTTTCGATTGTGGAGAGCAGTCTTAGTTAGCGCTTTGACGAGCATATGGAGGAAAATAATAGTTCCACGAATTGAAGTAGTTTTAGCTTCGCTATTGAAATAGTTGAAGAACGCCAATTCAAGAGCAGTTAGTAGCAACACGAGTAGCAAGGGTTTAATTTCATCAACCGGTTGCTTCACTTAGCTAGCGAATTAGCGGCTTTGTCACTTCGACTTCGCTAAGCTGTGATTGCACAGACTCGATCTGTCTTACTGACTTTAAAAGTGATTGCCATTATGAGTTAGTTTCTGTAATGGGACGAAGTTGTGGCGATGCAGACATAATTGAATTGATAAAGCGGCAAGCTCTATTCATTCTCCATTTACATTTCGTTTTGCAAATTTCATTGCCTCAAGCTCTTGATGAATTGGAGCTGAAAATACATGCAAGGTGGAGAACTTTGTAGAGGTCATGTCCCCAATTTGAACCAGAAATTGTCGGAGAATCATTTTTCACCCGATTGATATACAGAAGTACTATAATAACGAACTGTGTATCAAGAAACCAATTACAAATGTGTATCAAGATGTAATTCATAAGAAATATGTTTCTGAACAAAGAATGATGAATTGACAGATACAAACAAATTAGATGTAGATAACGCCGAAAGAGCATAACCGAAATTGCATCATGATCCAGAGAGAATTTAAACAGAAAGATAATTACCGTTGTTCTCTCTGGACCGATCACCACAAACCAATGAGTGTAATCTACAGCTAGTGGCAATGCAACTCAACGGTTTTGTTGTATCAGGAACTACGAGATCCCTCGATAAAAAAGAAAGAGCAGTACGAATTTTAAACCTCATTCATATATATCCCAAGACTCAATTGATGCTCCAATCCACTGTAACTCGCCTTCAGTGTTCTCACGGATGGTAACTAAGTTGCAGCAGATCTTCTCCGAAATCTTATCACTCCAACAATTAACAATCTTTGTTCTCTCTGGATCGATCATCACAAATCAACACGCATCAACGAAAATCAGACCATGTGGAGGAGCTTCTAAGACCCAAACCATGCACACATCTTTGAGAAATGACTATAGTCTCTCAATGAAGAAATTCGAGATCTATGTTATTGTAGTCTCTCAATGTAAGAAATATGAAACTCGTGCAAGTGGTCAATTTCAGTAACGAACAATTGGCAACAAGCAATTGATTCAAGCAACGCAGCCGAAAAGCAAAGAACTCCATGGATTGGCATCGAAAGAGAATGGGAGTTCAAGCACCTTCTGGAAGGATTCAGTGTTCAGTGTTCGTCTCCAGTAAGGCGAAAATCCAAGACTTCGCAGCAGAGCTCGACCACGGATGATTTTACGTGCGGGAAGTCGCGGTGGCGAGTAGCGGCTTGTTGAGCCGCAATTTGAGCCGTTTACTGCTAATTAAACGGCCCTAGATGCAATGGAGATGCGAGATGCAGGTTTAGCGTCGACTTGCAGCGAGGGCAGAAACTCAACAATTGCAAAGTGCTGCACACGCGCTCCCTCGATGTGAGGCTGCGCATCTTTGCCACCGAGACGAAATCATCTCCTAGACACTATCAAGAGTACAAAATCCAAGAGCGCTACCTCACATTAACTCCTGACATAGAAACAAGGAAGAAATATTGGAGTCTAATAAGTGCAAGGGGTCAATTACAGTAACAAACTATTAGCAAAAAGCAAGCAACGCAGTCTAAAAATTAAGTAACTCTGTAGCACCGAAAGAGAATGGGAGTGAGCACCTTCTAAAAGGATTCATTGCTCTCAAGGATGGCAACTACATTGCAGCAAGCCACTCTTGAAGGTTTAGTGCAGGAAGACATCATGAATGCTAAAACGCTTGAACGTACTTGAAAAAGAAGACAACACTATGGATGAAAAAATAAATGTTCATCCATTCATCGCCATCGCTGCCATCCATCGCTGGCCATCACTGTCATCCATCAGTGCCGCCTTCCTGTCCGAGTCGGTCACCACTGTCATCATTGCATCGTTGCGCATCACCTTAGTCTTCGTGTTTGCCCAAAATTTTGGCATAAACAGGCAGTTTGGTGCAAGAAGGCTTCCCTTCGTCTTTGTTGCGGACTCATTGCACATATGTCTACAGGTACCAGCAAATCAAGTACCGGTATCACAAACATATATATATGTGTTAACAAAATTCGTGCTCTCAATTTTTCACAAACTTTTTTTCGTCGAGAATTGTGCTTCAAAATCAAAACTGCGCACCAATCTTGTGTTGTCCGTTGTTGCGAATACACTAACTTGGAGATGCACTAAGGTGCCTACTGAGAGTTAAATTTTTTCTGTTATTTTTCTAGACTTTCAGTAGAATTGATTGTAGTTGTGTCTGCAACCCTGTGATGTCCAGGACAGTGTACTATTTAACGGAGCATTCATCTCTTATCCTAGCTTGCAGTATGGTCATAACTTCAGACAATGTAGTTTCAAAGATTTGAAAGGAAAACTAACACTGCTAGTGTATCTTGATTTGTGTGTGCAGAGACAACAAATCAGTGGGCACGAGATGATCCAGCTTCTGTGGTTATCTGCAGTTTTTTTTGGCATTAGCAGCTTCAGCATTTGTGCTACAGTATGTTCCATTTTCATATGTTCATACTTTACTCATTACTGCTCGGGTTCTACTAAACAAAGTCGCCTGCTAGTTTTCTCCAATCGTGGTATGAGTCTTTGCTTAGATGCGGAGTACTAGTCTCGTAGAAGAGGAACGTATGGTGGAAGTGCGTTGGAGCCGAAGTATAGAAGTTGCTCTCCTTTAAGCTTGTTTGAATTCCTTTCTTATGAAGATGATTGACGAACGTCTTAGATGGCTACGGAGGATACCAGAACAATCTACAGTGATGCTTTCCTTTAATCTCAGTTTCTCATCCGTGCTCGCCATGCATTTCTAATTGGCTGGAATCTCCTCGTCTTCAATCTTCTGGTGAACTTTTGTTGAATTCGTGTCAATTTGTCAAAAGTTCTCCCTCCAAAATTCCAAACATTATCATGCCATCAAGTGATTGCGGAAGTTGCCTTGGTCATGCAATGCCTTCAATTAGGGATTCACTCTGGAATTCTGCCTCCGGTTCTGATGTGTCATGGCTTGGACGGGTTTCTGTCGTTGGAATGTTACATTGGACATCGAGGAAGTTGCGATTTCCGTGATGCTATGTGGATTAGTGCTGAACAGGTTGAATGTGAAGGATTCAGGTCTCTGCGTGACATTGTATGAAGCCTCTTCCTGCACAGACCCTTGTTTGGCGCGTGAGAACCTCTTGTGCTTGATCGATCTTCAATCAGAATATATACACCAGATATGATAGATCAGGTGAGCACTTGCTGATTTCGTTCTTCTTCTTCTTGTCTTGCGAGTCGGCACTGATCGAACTAGAGTTCCGGAGCTTGAAGAGTTGTGGAATGAATGAATGCTTCAGGTTGATTTCGTTCTTCTTCTTCTCGTCTTGCGAGTCTGCACTGATCGAACTAGAGTTCCGGAGCTTGAAGAGTCGTGGAATGAATGAATGCTTCAGGTTGATGGTCCCGAGTGCCATTTTGGCTTTCTGCTCTCCCTAGGGGCTGGGATGGAGAACGGCAGGATGATGGAAGGGTGAAAGTTGGACTGGGCTTGCACTTGGGGTTAGTGATGGTATTAAGAAAGTGTGTGTAAGGTCGAGCCTCCAAGGGTACAGTATATTAGAGGCTTCATGAATGACCATACAAGTGAGGTTTGACATGTGCTAGGATTGTGCAAACTCTCAGTCCATTGACATGTAATTTTTTGCAGTATATTTTGAATTGAGTCAGAAGTGTAAGGTAGAGGCTCTGTTAATCGTGCAGTACATTTGAGACTCAGTTGACCATACAAGGAAGATTTGGTTTGTGCTCAAAGTGTGAAAAAAACTCTTCATCTATTGGCGTGGCTTCCTGCGTTGGTCCAGAGTTTGATTATTGGAGGTGCTGATTTGTATGGCTTAGGGCTGACTGTTGCGGTGGAACTGTTGAAGCTTCTTTGAAGAAGCCGCCATACCATACCCTGGTAAGATAGCTCGACACTACTTTTGTTGTTGAGCATTAGTAGATGTTTGTGTTGAGTGGAAGAGGATTCCAACTGCAGAACAATTGAATGTCTTGTTTGCATCTTGTTTGTGAGAGTTGAGAAGGGTCTTGTAAGTTGGATATGTATGTTCTGCTCGAATTTCCACATGAATTGCCTAGGTAGCCACAATCTAACATGTTCATCCTTACTATTGCAGTTGCCATCGACATTTCAGTGATTGGAGCAGATATACCAAAAATGGGTGTTCATTATCAGTTGCAAGCTTTGGTGCGGCAGATTTTACGCTGACTTGCTTGGAGTGTTGGAGGGAACCGAATCCATTCGTTGAGTCACGTGTTATAGCTTGAAGCCATGGCTGAATTGGACGATGATATTTTGAGGATCCTTGGTGGTGTTACCTCACAGACTATATTACAAGATGCTGCTAAAGGTGATTTTGCGCATGTGATGAAGCTCAAAGTTGAACTGGACAAATGTAGCCCGAAATTTGACAGCCTGTTGACTGCTAAATGTACACCAATGAAGAGGAATTTGATTCACTGGTTGGCACATTACAACATGCGGGAGATTTTGTGGTGGATTTGTGGCAAGGAACCTCCTTCACCATTTGCTTCCTCAAGCAGTCAAGGGCGTCATTGGCCCACCATTGCCCTAGAGAGGAAAGTCTCCCTCAGGTACTTCATTATGAATGCACAAGATGCATACGGCTTTACGGCCCTTCACTTGGCTACCTTGGGAGGTCATGGAGAGACAGTCCAAGCATTGCTTGAATATGATACTTGGGTGGACGTTCACATTTCAGCTGAAAACATGAGAGGTTGGGACAATAATATTGAGAAACGCCGAAACGGACAGACAGCCCTGCATATTGCGGCAGCAGATGGAAATTTTGATATAGTGAAAATTCTTTTGGATTTTCTCAAAGACCGGATGCAAGATCGAGTTGTTGAAGGCCAAGGAGAATTCTATGAAGCCCTCTCCATCAAGTCCAGGTCTGGAAAGACACCTTTGCATTATGCGGCTCAACATGGCAACTGGAAAACTGTGAAGTGCCTCTTGGAAGCTCTGAAGCTGTGCAAGGGCGTTGAGATTGTCAACAGTTGTGACCATCTGAGACAAACAGCCTTGTACATTGCTGTGTCTGAGCAGCATGTAGATGCTGTAGAAATTCTGTTGCGAGAAGGAGAAGGTTTGAAAGTCAGTAGCGTGACTTGGGAAGGAATAACGCCACTGGACAAAGCAAAGAGTAACGAAGCACAGCATCAAAGGAAAAAAGCAAGTCCAAAGTACTTTGCAAAGAAAACCGAGGCAGATCGTCAAAGGCTCCACAGATTGAAGATGGAGGAGAACACAATCCAACGGATCGTGCTTATATTGGAGAGCTATGACATCAATTGGTTGCAAGCTGAGAGAGCCAAGTATGCGAATGCTGCCAATTCCCTCTTGGTGGGTGCGGCGCTTATTGCTTCTTTTACATTTGCCGCTTGGTTGCAGCCTCCACTTGGCCTCACCCAGTACTACGAATTTCCAGTATCTAGTGCTGCATCACCTCCGCAGTCCTATAAATCCTATGCTGGAGTGGAGCAGCATCGAACAATTCAACTCTTTTGGATCTTTAACAGCCTTTCTTTCTTCAGTTCCATTGCCACTTTCATCATTGGAGTGGATGCCGGAATTCCCAGAAGTTGTGCATCGATGAGGGAAGAAGTGGTCCAACTTCGGCAATCCATTGTGAGAGCATCCTTCGTCCTTTCTATTGCAATCACTGGTGTCATGGGGGCCTTTTCGGTGGCAGGGATTTTAGTCCTTCCTCCAATCGGGACACAGAGGGCTCCCACATATGTTACGGTGGCTTTGGGTGTGATACTTTGCTTCATTCTTTTGATGCAATTCATGAAGAAGCTGTGGATCTGGTTTTGCTCTCCAAGTTTACAGTTCAAACTATCTGAAAGGTTCCTTAGTTCTCTAGACAGAGGATCTTACGATGAAAGGTGGCCCTTGTCCCATCCATGATTTTGGAAATTTTGTAGGCAATGTAGCGACCAATATCTGTAGCTTGGGACATTTTGTACATGAGCAGTGACCAATAGCCATCAATGGAATCCCTGTCATTTTTCTTCTCGATTTGCGTACATTTCCATCATGGTCCCACAACCACGCAAGGTCCTCCAGCGGGTGTTGCTAAAGAAGGTGTATCGGTTGGACTGCGGGTCTGACGTGCCATGAGGACTACTACGAGGTGAGGGCTATGAAACCAAGAATTTATATCAAAAGATTAAGAAACTTGATACGAATTTCTGATTACCGGAATTTCGAAATCTGCTGGAGGATTCAGAGTCAGTTGCGTGATTACGACGGTTGAACCTCGAGCAGCACGATAAATCCCGTCCAAAAGAAACCGTTAAAAAACCGAAATTTCCGGTTTAAGGAGGCACTCAACATACCAATTACAATGGAAGGACTTACCGCTAGATTAAATCTAAGAAATTGAAGTGGAACAGCAGGTTTCCACATGACAACTGCGACAGAATTTGGGATTCTGATATGTACTACCTTGATCCAAGTACCACGAGTACTCATACCTATTGAATATGTCGGCAGTGGCTGATGTTGCCCCCATGATCGTGCTGCACTCGAACCGCTTCAATTACCATAACCTGACATTATCGTACTCCCTCCCTTTAGCCAAGTCGATGTCCAGGAAAGTACCTAATGCACATTTATTTTGGAGAAACTCTATAATACAACCGGGTCTGCCGTCAAGGTTTATTTTCTGTAAATGGGGCACTGTTACTAATGGTCGATGGATGGTCTCCCCTGTCAGCCGTTGAGTTTACTGTGACGCAGGCCGCAGATTGGTGGTGGAATTTCTCACTTCTTCCAGTGGCAGGGACTCCTCAGATTCATGGCCTTGAAATCTTTGAAACCCCACAGTTGAAGCACACATGATCTACTCTTGGAGATGGTAAGTTTCTGGATGTTACTCTGTAGATTACAACTTTTCTTTAAGGTACATGTAAGTTTCCTCAGAAGCAAAGGGCTGTATAAGCAGTTTAAGAATGCATGGTGTTGTATGTGCGGAGGCCAACTAAAGGTTCACTTGAGTGTGTGCATTGGTGGTTTGCAGTCAGATCTCTGAACCTGATTGAACTCAACTTCAATATCCAGAGTGCATTGCTGGACTGGGCACTTGATAGTGATCCATGTTTCCAGTTCCATGGAGAGGAGTCATTTGCAACACGGAAGGCACGATTACTTCTGTGTAGGTGCTTCTCTGCACTGGTAGATTTGCTATTAAGTTTCAACTATATATCGCATTCATGAGTTCATTTGGACTCTAGAGAATCAATTATCGTTGTCAGAACATATTCTAGCAATTTTTCCCTTGAGATGTCCATGATATGGAATTTCAATCTCATTTACAGGATCTCTCGAGCTCGCAGCTAATAGAAGATACAGCAGGGCTTTGTCAACATTTCACAAGCCTTGAATATTTGTAAGCATTCCATCTTGTAAGCACTTCTAGTTTGTTCTTTTATTTGGCTATTGATTCTAGATAGGAGTTTGAGAACAGTGATAATGAACTGCTGAAAATTTTGAATTACTCTACAGGTAAGATTTCTTGACAGAAGTCGCTGCGATAACGAAGACAGATGTCGCTGCGATAATATTTCTGTCGAACACTTCTCTGGTTTTATCCGAGTGCCAATTCTTATCGCGAAGGGCTTTGTAGCTTACTCCTTGTCCTTTATCTCTCTTTTGTCGCACCTTCGATTTGGGAATATTGATTCTGTCAGGAACGTTGCGAATAACCAGTTCTCTGGCGCCATACCAAAACGATTGGAACATCCCGGCTTGGTGTTGATGTAATCTTCCTCTGCCGATGCCCAGCAAATTACTCTCTTCAAGAATTCTACCTTCTTGATGATAACAGATGCCCGTAGTAATGTGAAGCTGTAATTCCTTCGTGAATTCTATTCTCTTGATGAAGACTAAAATTGTCGTCTAAAGTGATCTAATTCTTTGTCCAGAATTGGTGCAGCACGTCAGGGAATCCTTGCTTAACTCAGAATGGCACAGACCCCTGTGCACCATGAGTCACAGGTCAAACACCACGCCCTGCTGAGGTAGAACACATACGAAACTCTAGACACAAGTCAAAGTCGATCAAGATAAGGACCGTAGCGGCAGCGATGGCCATTGCAGCATCCGGGATAGTATGTTGTCGCCGCTGCGGAATCGAAAGAGAATAACTAATGGATGCCTTGGAGGGAGGTGAGGCCCACGAATTATCACTGCTCTTCAGAGTGGTTATATCTTTATATTCTGAAATTTTTCCGCCGTGAACTTATCTGAAGTTATTAACAAATCTAGTACAACCTATCTGTCTGCAGCGGGAACGAAATGGCGTGCCCTGCGTTGCCTTTGTGTGCCTCTTGCCATTGCAGAAGCTGAACGAGGAGCACCGGATATGCTTAAGGAGAACCGGGCTATCTTGAATGATAAGGTTGGACTGAAGGCCACAGAGTCGGGTAGTTCGGATTACTCGATGCCCCAATGGTTGTGCAAGGCCGTATATGAGGGAGCTCGGATTAGTTGGTGATGAGCCTAACAGCTATCAGGTACTTCTGATGATCTCGATATATACCCTAATTAGATTCCAAAATTTAGTAATTGTAAAATTATCTTAATCAAATAGAAAGTTTAATCAACCGTACAAAAAATAAATGTCAAGTTTTAAGTCAATGTTTACTTAATGTTCAGCTCTGACAGAAAATTTGTTGCTGAAAGTTGGATGCACAGTTTCTGTGAATCTTGCTACGTGATGATGCATCACTCTGGTGTATGACCGATCTTTTTTTTTATTTTGTTTTGCAGATATGGCTTGATGGAGCTCCAATCAGACTAGATTAGCAGAGACATTTATGGACAGAATGAAGCTGGATAAGTTGGAGTCGGTGCTGGAGCCCCTCTTTTACATGTGGAGGACGCAGCGACTCGAGAAGGAGTCGTTTGGGGACTTCTCTTTCAGACAGGTCAATATCTTAACCTAAGATTTCACGGTTTTAATATGAGCATTTTGATTGATATATTTTGAATAATCAATTCTTCACATGGGTCAAATTTAATATCGCCAGAAATTTTACAACATTGCAGGTATTGGTAAATTAGGCCAATAGAAGTCCCCAATATTGCTAGAAAATCATGAAGCCGAATTAGCTCCTCGAGTAACTTTTTGAACTGGACAGCAGAATCGAAATTGCGTAAAAAATCTGGTGATTTGTCGATGCAGGTTTTTTTCAAATAAATGTCTCTATGGTCTTGTTGAGCAACCTATGTGAGTTAAGTCTTGATGTGTGTCATCTGTAATGTTTCTCTATAGGGGTTTTCTGCTTTGAAGAACTACATTGAGAATTACACTGGCCCTCGCAAATCGCCCAGCAAGTTTGGTGTCTATCTGGATGCGGCTGTTGCTGAGAATCTATCAAAAGCAGCTGAAAGCCAAGGTATCAGTCCTCAAAAGCTTGCCTCAAAAGCTTTTGCTGACTTTCTTAAGAATGAGGAGAGCGAGAAGAGTTAGTCTTATTTACTTTCGAGCAGTATCTCTTCTGCTGAAGATTATGGGGTGTCGTGCTTTCCGATGAGGGATTATCAATGTTCCTCTGTAAACGAATTATTTAGGTGAGCCTTTTAGATCTTGTGTGCTAATTACAGAGAGTAGAGAATCCGTGTAGGGGGGCAAATTTTTGACGGTCATGTTCATACCGAACATCTGTAGCGTGCTTCAACAGATTTAGAACGAAGCTTACATCTTTACCCTTTAGTGTTGAGGCCCATCGGATTATTTATAATTTATTCGGATATACTCTTAGTAGCAAGTATGAACCTGTAATATGGACTACTTTTGAGATGAAAGAATCACTGCGGCTGTTCAAAATCTCCTTGCTTGTAAATGATCAAATTGTCTTGCTGACAATAACACCACGTAACCTGGTGGGTTCCTTTTTACTCTGATTCCTCAAGTTTAGGTTGACAGGAACTCGTTTGGGTTCTTGTGTTTTTTCTGGTCCTGAAAACCTACTGTACTGTACTGTACATTGAATGGGCTTGACATTAGTACTGTTTCCTGATATCACTGCGAAATTAGTGGTGAGCCTGTGCGCATTTTTGGATTTGTGTGGAACTTCTGGTTTGGACTCGGTAATTAGCAGAGCAGAGGTTACTAGGAATAGTTGAGCCACTTCAATACTGAGACTATTTTAGTACCATAATTACTCATGCCAGTTACCATACAGTAGGGGTAGTCACACCTTCTCGATCCTATGAAGGTTGAGAAGATTGGAAGAGAAAAGTGGAGCCAATGAGAGCACATTCTCATTGAAGGTGTGACACCCCTTGTGGATGGTCTGGAGAAATAGAGTTGAGAATGGACCTGGTTTTTACTTGTGCTGGACGCATCAGTTACGCAAACTTGCTTGGTTGTTTGCTGGGTTTCACAGTCGGTTGTTCACCGGGCTTCACGGTGAAATCTTCAAGGGTTGTTCGTGGTGAAATTTGCGGCAGAGGGCAAAACTTCAAAAAGCAAGGTTAATAAACCCCGTGTGTAAACTTCTTCACGGAACGTTCTTGTCCTCTGGAGTAGAAGAACGGCTCTTCTCAACCTTCACTGTCCTCTGGAGTAAAAGAATGGCACTTCTCAACCTTCACTGAACGGAATGAAACAAAGCTGCGGAGTGCCAATGCCTAAGCGCCACATCCTGATTTTCAACCTTCACAGAATTGCATGCAGAAGCTGTGACGACCCCTAGTCTACATTTTAAACCGTTTGTATAGGTACTTCGTGGTGATGAGCAATGGGTTAAGTTGTGGCATATCCAATAGAATGTAGACACCTCATTGAGATGCTTGTTGCACTCTAGTTATATACAAGGTAGTCTGGTTTTTAAAGAACCATTAGGATCTGATTGCCTTTTGGGGAAGCTAAAATCCTTGGAACAATTTTCAGTAAATTTTTGGAGAAGGAAAAATGGAATTGGCATCTAACCCAAGTCGTTTCATATTGTTTGGACCTTTGTGGAATTAGTTACGAATTTCTGAAGTTGAAACGCAGCGGTCACTAAAACCGACCACCTCTTGAAATGCACACTTTTTGTACATTGAAGAAAGCAAAATGTACCTGTGTCATGATCGCTTTTAGAGCGTGGTCGCTTTTAGAGTAGACTACCTTAGTCTATCGTCTTTTTATTAATTCAGCATTAACCAATTTGCACCTTACGTGTTTTGAGTAGATGCCAAAGTTGGGAACAAATAGTTTCGGCTTGTCACTTGCGTCCACATTTGGTTTCTGATTGACCGGATGAACGTATGACTCCACCGTTACGCACTTGCAGTTACTGTAATTCGGTTTCAAGAGCCCAGTACTGACCCAAGTTTGCTTTCCTGCTGTAACACGTCTTCCAAAATCAGTTGTCTGAATGACCTAACTAGCAGATGCAAGATGTGCGTGCATGCTTGCAATAGAGAGAGTTTCGCAGTAACCAAGTCGTCTCTCCATTTTGTAATACGATATAATTTTACTGCAGTCGTTAGTTTTGCAATGTGGCAAGCTTTCACTTTTGCAAGAACAGATGATTCTCAAATGCAGGGGTATATCTCTGGAACAAGTCAGAGTCGGGGGATTAGAATTGTACAGGACCTCAAATAGAAATAAAATAGGAAGGAATACTGATTGAAATCTTGCACTAGAAATTGAGAACACTCCTATTGTTCTCATTCCAAAAGAAAGATGTCCAGTCCTTTTCAAGTTCAAGTTCCACGCAATCGGTGAGCTCTGGAAATAAAGAAATATGAGTGCGCCCGAGCCAGTGCCCATTGTGGCTCCTGCAGGCGTGACAATTTCGGCTCCAACAAGCAGACTGGCTACTCCTGCGATGCTGCCTCGCCAACCCCAGCCATGGAGCTCCAACATCTTCGCCTGCTACCAAGACTTGGGCAACTGTGAGCATGGGCAACGAGGAGTGTTTTTATCATAGTTGCAAATCTTAAATTCATTGAAAGTATGACCCAAAGACAAAAATAGTGCAAGTGTTTTTGCAGCAACCCAAACATAAACATGTTGCTAGGATTTAGTTGTGTTGTTTCATGTTGCCTGTTTTGTGTTCTCCAAGTATGATTTATTGACATTACCGGTATTGACGAGAATTTCACATACGAGGTGCAGGTTGTTGGACGATGTTCTGCCCAGCAGTGACGTTTAGAACGATGGCCAACGCTATGGACAACCGACCAGGTACAGACCACATTGTGAATTCATCACTAATTTATGATCTGACCTCCATTTCTAACTCTTGAATTCTCAAACTAAAGACATTGAAATCGCTTAAAAAATGAATATGAAGTGGATGAAGAGGTTGAGAGGATTGAGGGGTTAATGAGTCAAGTCAGTGTCTATGTGGGTAATGATGTTTGAAGAACGACACCCTAAACCCTAAATGAAATGAAAGGTGTGCTGAATGGCAAGGAACCCCGACTGGTGGTGACAAGATGATCAATTCTTCTGCACTCCTGCTGATCCATCTTCTGGCCGGGTGGGTCATGTGTGGGAAGCGATGGAAGATGGAAGCAACGCAAGCTGCTGCTGCTCTTCTTTTGTTCGGCGATGGTGTTGTGCAAGTGCCACCATCTCGTCCAAGTACCGGACCCGGATCCGAGAGAAGTACAACTTGGTGGAGAGCCCGTGCTCCGATTTTGGCACGCACTGCTGCTTGTCTCCATGTGCCCTGTGCCAGGAGTACCGGGAGCTCAAACGATTCAATCTGGACCTTGGTATGGATACAGTATGCCTGCCTCGAATTTTCTTTATCTTAAAACATAATTTTTGATAAAAGTGAACTTGCAGGTTCCCAAAATGCTCTTGGTGCAATAATCTTGTTAAAATTATGAGAGCTAGGAGGTATTTTAGGCTTGTCCTATCTGCAACCTTAACAAGTCTAGTAACCAAGGTATTTGCAACCATCTCTTCTTTTTGAACCATGAAAGGATAAAATCTATCACCAAGGTACTTCGCCAAAAAGGATGTGATTTTTGAATCAATGTTGCATTCTTCATTTCAAGGGTAATCTAAAAGTCATCCACTAGACACTCTTGATATGCAACATAGAGGGTTGACTTTCTAGATCATTATAGAAATGAAGAAATGCACCTATTGGTCTAAAAATGAATCATTTCTGACAAAACACCTTGATAATAGGTCTCATCTTTTCAAGGTTAAAAAACAATTTGGGCTTTAAGCCTTTTGCAAACCAAGGATATAAAATGTATTCCCATTTAAAGTTTATACTTTACAATATGATAAATCAAAATAGTCATGTGAATCCATGATTTCCAAAGTGTGAACAAAGTCAATAACCACAAGTCATTATCTATAAAATTGACCCCATTTCCATTTTTTTCCACCTCTTATACTCTTTGGATTCCATTCTAAGAGTAGAAAAGTGCACGTGACCATGTCCCTACTACAGAATGTTACAAAAGTTCAAAAGTGTATTGTCATAAACCCCTTAGAATCCCAAGGGAGGAGGCAAATGTAGATTTTGAATGATTTTGGCAAAATAAATTATATATGAGTAAAATCTAGATATCAAATCTTTATTTTTGCAAGTTTTCATTTTCTTCTCATCCCTACGTGAATACATCCATAACCTTAGCACAATAACATTGAAACACCAAGTGACCACACTAGTCACATTGTTGAAAAATAGACAAAAATTACTTTTCCAACACACTTGGATGTACTTCATCCATCCATTTCCTATAGCTCCAGCAATAAGCTCTTGAAAGCATTCATAATCCAGCTAGTGGATGACAGCTCTCTTAGTTGTTAAATACTTGAATTTGCTAATGCTTGCAGGGCGTAAAAAGAAAACCTCAGGGAGTAAGAAAAAAAGTTTAAGACACCAGTTGTTGTTCAAGAGTGTTACACGTGCCTTAAATGAGTCTACAGTCGCTCCAGATGGATCAGTAGTGTGGCTCACCCCACACCCTGGAGGCCCTCCCGTAAAACCTGAAGCAGGCCCTTCAACCTCTTCTGGCCTTCGACCAACTACAAGCTAGTCAATCCAGATTTTCTGCCATGTCCTGTCCCATTAGTCTCATAATGTATTTCGAAAATCTAGTGCAATTATCATTTATGTCTACAACAACATTTTGCAATACTAGGACTTAAAAAAGAGTAGCAACTCCACAACCTGCAGAGTTGTACAAGTGACAAACTACGTCTGTAATAGTAAGAATAAAGATGATGCAGCAATCTTGATTCCTCAATCAAGAGGCAATGGCCTCACTGTGTAAAACACCAGGACATACATAAAAAAAAGGAAGAATGAATAAAAAAAAGAGGCTACTCTGAAGTCCGCTGAATTCGCGAGGCCCCCAGTTTCATGGGCGCTGCTCTGCCGCGACCTCTACTAGATGCACCATCAATCGTCACATGTTGAGCTTGTTGAGGTTGCCGTCTTGGTCCACCTATTGCAGGAGCTCTAGGTGCAGAAGAAGGCTTCAAAGCACGCGCTGATGTAGCCGGTGGAGGTGCTGCAATAGCTGCCCATGGATCATCATCATCTCCCCAACCATCGGAGCTTTGGGTACTGCTTTCTGTTACTCTCTCCACACCTGCAACTCATGACATTACCAAGTCAAACAATCGAATCCCAAAGAGGCACCAAAAGAGGTCTTAATACCTGGAAGACCAAAGATTCCTGGTTTTAGAATGAACAATTTATTTTATCACATTGTGAAAAACATAACTCAGAGTGGGTCAAATATTATATCACTGAAGAAACATTAAAGAATGAAGAATCAATGTGCTGGTCCAAAAAATATATAGAAAAATGGACAACAGAAAATTTCGTTTGACCTACTCAGAACTGGTAAAAAAAGCATAAGAAACATAAAACCATAAGAAAGGTACTCTTGGTTTATTTGAGTTAAAGCTATGTCCCAAAAAGTCTGCGACAGAGTTGGAACAAAATGGGTGAACTCACTGGGTTTTATTGCAGACTTTGTGACAGTGGTTGCTGATATTGCCACCGGCTTTTGTTGTGTTGTGACTGGCTTCTGCTGAGCTGCACGTATTCTTGCGAGAGCTGGTGCTGGCTCTGCAGGTATATCCAAGTCTCCCCATCCATCATTGTCATCGTCATCATTCTCGAAAGCCTGCTCCTGCGCATCTCCCCACCCTTCTGTAGACGTTGGGGATGCAGTGGCTGGCTCGTCTGCTTGGAAGCGGGGCTGGGCACTTAAATGTGTTGCGATAGATGGAGGAGCAACGCCTTGAGGAAGTGACGCTGCAAATACAAGAGGGCGTTGTGAAAATTTCCTTCCTAGATAGCGACATGATAGCTTCCAGAATAAACTCTCTGCCGCTACCAAAAAAAAAGGTCTCACAGTTGATGGAAAAATCAACACAAACATACCTGTCATGCTGGTGGAAACGGAAATAATTTCAGCAGGAGCAGACGAAAGTTCTACAGTCTTCTTTGAAGTCAAAGAGCCAACTGCCCATCTGTTACAGGACCGCACACTTCTCACTGAAGGACTGCAGTACTACGAATTCAAAGGCGCTGAAAATGCATATGAAGGAGCTTTATATTTACACAATCTCATATAGGAACTCTGTATTTAATTCTGAGCGAACTTGCAATTCACTCCTAGAATAGAATTACCCTTCGCAGGGGATATGCCCCACAGGATACAGTCGACCCTCCATCTATTGAATGTTAAGGACGTTAATACATAGTTAACACCTAAAAATATTATAAACCCATATATCTTCATATTTTCGCACACTCGAGATACCTAGGCTCTAATCATGGAATCAGAGAATCTAACATTTAGAGTGAGAGCTTTCTATTTACGAGATTAGCATTTTCACAGTGTAGGAAGAAATTACGTAGCCCAGAGAGGTAAGGAACTTAATCAGGGAAGGAGATGCCTTACCCGAGTAGGCCTGAGCCGTTCGTTTCTGCTAAACTTGCAGCTGGAGCAGCGCTTGAAGTAATATCTCCTGATTTCAACTGCA
Source organism: Neckera pumila (assembly GCA_963969595.1). Lineage (NCBI taxonomy): Eukaryota > Viridiplantae > Streptophyta > Bryopsida > Hypnales > Neckeraceae > Neckera > Neckera pumila. Next base: position 25,178,676 of record OZ018408.1, read on the forward strand.
CCAGTCACAAATAATTACACAACCGTTTGTATCCCCGACACTAAGACAAGAAATTGCAAACAAGTAAGAGATTATCCAATGTAGAGAATAGCTGACACCCAGAGTAGCAGTGTCACACCTTGGAATAATAATCTTTTACAGATTGCACAAATTGTTCGGTTGCCTGAAAAGCCTTCGTCCGAACATCCCTACAAAAAACAATAATGAGCCTTGGATATCAGAAGGACACTGGACTTGAAAAAACATAAATGCATTATACAAGCGATATGACCTTCAAAATATTACTCCCTCCGTCTCAAAATAATCCGTGGTACTTCCACAGTTTCCCACTAGAAACCACGAATTTATTTTGAAACAGAGGGGGTATGACTGTTCACACATTCATGATACAAGATCACCAAAAAGGAAAGCCAACTTGACTGAACAAAACCGAGTGATGAGAAGACATGCAGAAGTAGAGCTGTACCCATCTGAATCAACAATGAGAACCACGAGATGTGGTAGAATACGAGTTGCGATTTCTGTTGCATCATAATACTCAGCAGTTGCCATAAGAGCCATTATTCCTGCAAGAAAGAGTGGACATTCACCTTCTCAAGTTGCAGCATAGAGGCTTTGGTATTATTTTGAAGAAATATAGGAGTATCTAGAATCACAAAACCTCAAAAACCTGAATCAGACCCAAGAGGAGTTAATCCTGCAGGAAGACCCCGAGAATAAGCCAAATAGCAGCATTGCACCAATCATCAACTAGCAATCTCCACCAGCAGATTAATCCAGGTCAGAGAGACCGCAAGTCATGATGTTTGCCCCAAGAGAATCAGAAATTACCTGCTACTCTAGCAGGAGCAAAGGCGTCTCGTAGAGCTCGCACAGTAAACGCGTTGATTAAGACCCTCTTCCTTGTCTGCACCCAAGAGACGTCACTCAGTTTCTTCCTAAGTTGCAATCCTCCAATATTTTGCACAAGTGTGGCAGCGCTACTAGATAAAGAAACGAAGTTGAAAGACAGCTTACTGCATCGTTGAGATGGCTAGCAATATTGCCAAGTAAGATTGTGGTATTCGTGCGAATTGCTGGTTCCTCGTCTACCTGAAAGGAAAATAAATTTGGTTCAGTTCCAACTAGATATGACCTCCTGAGTGTATGGAATAGTTCACCAATGTGAAGTAACCCAAACCTGCAATTTTGAAAGGTGCTTCAGAAGCGAGCCAGTCAACGTCCGCTGGCTTAGCTGCATAATGGAAAATCAAACTAACAATCAGCTCATACATAAATAGTTAGAGGCAATAAGTTCTCCAAATTAGTCGATAATGACTACTCAAGTGCATGAATTTATCCTGTTTATAAAGCGACTCTGAATCTCCGTGGGATTTAAACATAGCATTACTATAACTTATAAAGACCGCACTAATAAAAAGGCAAAAGAGATCATCGACTGGCAAACAACTTAATACAGATATCTCCAACAGCTGTACCAGACAGCTGGTAGCTTACTCGGCGTAATATACACCAAAACTAGTGCATCCTTAGTCAGCAAGGTCCGAAACTCACCTTTGGAGCAAGCAAAAGCATGGACTTCAAGGTAAGCTCTCGAAGGAAAGCGGACGTATCAGCAAAGCCTGTTGCAATATGAGGAAAAATCTGCATCCAGGCAAACAATGTAGATGAAAGGATGGATACACACAAGCTCCAGGAGAAAGGTACCTAAATGAAGCAGGAAACACTTGAAGTTCAGGAAACACTTGAAGTTCAGGTTTTTTACAAACCTGCTCATCAACTACTTTAGAGGATAAACCAGATCCAAAAGTGTCAATATGTTGCAGTAATCCAACTCGAATGGTCCTGTCAGTTGAAGCAAACATCTTGACGATTGTTGGCAGAACCTGGTCAAAGCAGTATGCCGTCAATTACAAGAAAACTAAGACATGACCAGAATATATGATAATAATGCTTTGAAACTATTCAAACCAGTACCAACTAAGAGACAAAGAAAACTGAAAAGGGCAAATTAGATATAACAGTCACGTCCATGACACCCACCTTCAAGTTAAATTCATCTTGCGGCAGCCATGACCCTATCTTCAGCAAAGGGTTTAAGGCAGGAGACGCAGCAGAACCAAACTCCAGAGCAGATGCGAGCAATGGTAGGAGCTGCAATGAGTATAAATGCCACGGTGGTTTAACAAAAACTCTTCCGAGCTCATCAGACTAGTTGGGAAATCGTAAATTATAATAAAACAGAACAAAATGAGAATGGCGTAGGGAAGTGAGTTGGAACCTTCTTTGTTACAATAGGTCGAGGAAGCTGATCTGCAAGGGTAGGGAGCTTGCGGAAGAAGACGTCTTTCTCTACACTATCCTTCAAGTTTAAGATCTCCATAAATTGTATTGTCTCCACGAGCTTATTGTGAAAAAACTCTGCTCATCATTAGAAGTATTTAACCTCTGATCAGCAAGTGAGATCGCTAGTTTAACAACGAACTTCCTAAAAGAAAAATACACTAACATCTGCTCATCCTAATATCATAGAAAATAAACCCTACTTATAACAGAAAATATAAAATACCTTGTTGAATTCAAGACCGTTCAGCTTCTAGTGGAATTCAGCGGAAATAATGAACTCAAGATACAGAATATAGAGTCCTCCTACTAGTCACATTACTACTTAGTCCTCAAGTCACAATTAGGCACATTTAAACTCACCGCTATTTTCTAGCAATTTAGCTGAATTTAATCTTTTCACAGGAGCAGATGCCAAAAGCTTCTGATATTCTGGAAGCAAGGTCTGCAAATTGCACCACCAGAAAATGAGAGATTAATAAATTTGCATCCGTTCACAGCATCAATGCACCCTGGACAATGTGGCTGTTGATGAGGAGAGCAAGTGTTGCACAGCCTAAGGTCACAACTATCACCTTAGGTATTTGAGACGTATTCCGTAGATCCTCTGTCTTTGCAAGTTTGGTGGTAGAGAAGAGTTCGTAAATAAGACATCCTGTTGACGGCAAGACTCCAGGGTCATTAAAGTAACTTTACTAGTTCCTCATCATGTGGTCCGAAGAGTGCACATCTATAATGTCTACAATGTGCATAAGAACGCAAGATAACAACTGTAAAACAACTACGTGCTAGGCTTACCCAAGCCCCAGGAGTCAAGTGCCCATGGAGGGGAACGTCGAATGAGAGTCCAGTCACTTTTTGCCAGCTCCAAGGATTTAAATTGAGTGGCCACAAGCCATTCATATTGCTACCGATGCACACACAGAAGAGACAGACTGAATTATCGCCAAATTGACTGCGAATAAAAAATTGACTCTACAGGAAAAAAATTTATGACCAGGGAATAAATGTGATGAACTCACAAGCATGGAGCCAGAAGCTGCTGGATTGGCACCATCAAACTCAGACAACACATCAAACCCGTGGAGCTTCCAATCTAACGTCGCAGTTACGACTACTGATGCCAAGCAGACATTCCCATGCACCTGCATCAAAGGAAAAGAATCATGATAAATTATAGACAAAACTCCAAGCAATCAAATTCCAAGATGTGGCAGAGAATGAAGAGGATCTCCATAACCGGTACAACTATCCCCCAGAAGAAAGCCAAGAGGAACTCTTTGTTCAGTTCTTTCAAATGGAAAATCCAAGGAAAAACAGTGAACAGCGCTCATACTAGTTTGCAATCGTTGTTGAGAAAGCTAACGGCTCTTGCAATTTGATTAAGCCCCCATGCATAATACTCATTCCTGCGGTTGTCCAAATTCAGTCCAAAAAAAGTACCGACATTCCATGCAGTCACAAGCATATAGCCAATACACTCCATAGCCAATCATCATAGCCATAGAGGATATCAATGCTCAAATACCCTAACACGATACCAGAACATGATCCAGAATATGAATTCTCGACGGACAACACGCTAAATTCCAAGGGAAACAACTGCACAACATTCCTACGACATGAATCCCATGACTAGATAACAGCAAGACCTCAGTGTGTTCCTAAGTGAGTAGTTAACTCTTCCCCTCTCGCAATGGGTAAGACATGAAAAAGTCATAAGTGGAGTAAACGATGCTGACGATGGAAAACAGTTGAAGAGTCAAAAGCCTACCCACAATTGTACTCAACCTACGAGCAAAACTTTGAAAACTCATAACTTGTTCATAAGACACCCAATAGTGAGTACTTAAGTGAATTGGAATCCTCTTGATTACAGGGACAAGGCCCACATTAAAAATTCCTTTCAAACAGCTGAAAGTCATGGGAGTGAGTTTGCTACCGTAATTGCGAGCTACCTCATAATTTCAGTCAAAGTGAGCTCTCCATTGAGCTACAATTTTTAAGCACAAACACGCAGCTGCAAAGCAAGCTGTACCTTTGTGTGCCTTGCAAGTCCAGCTCTCTGATTTTTTCGGCCAGAGGCACGACAGGCTCGGTAACAAGGTATACAGTGGGTTTCAATACCCCCCCATCCATGACTTCTGCTTCAGTACTGTGCAAGAACACGAGCACATTCGGATGACGCACCTGCCCAAATCCCAAAACCTCCAGTGAGCTCCCCTCCCGGTAGAATAACAATTGCACTCCCAAAACACAAGCTTCAAAGGAGGAAGCTTCCAGAAGACTGACAAAAATCTTACAATGCGGAGTCGTTTGGCTCCATTGCGAGCAGCAGCCAATCGAGCGTCCTGCGCATTGCTCCCCGTGTAGGAGAAGATGGAAACAGGGGAGTTGTCCTCCTGCACGAACAGATTGCTTCGATTTTTTAGAATTCGAAACCCTAAACTCAAACTACAATAGATTCCAACTACTAGAAACATTCCATGGCAAACAAAAAAACAAAACGAAGCACCTTCGATGTGCCCCTGCAGTGGGTCCATCCGCCCCACGCAGTAGAGTAAGGCTCCCCGAAGGAATAAGGCAGATCCTTGATTCCGTCCGCGGAACCAACCACGCTTTTCAGAAACTTCAACATCGCGGCTATCTCCGAGTGCTGGGTCAGTAAATTTCAATTCGCCCGTGCAGCGATCTCAATGCGAGTTTCTGCATTCTCTCCGCTTCATCAAGCACCCACCCAGTAACAAAACCCTAATTCTACAGCATCAAAAATGCTTGTGCTACCTCAACTCCAACGCAACCCTTTCGTTACAACAATCTCGATATAAGAGAAGCAGCAAGGGAAGTCGATCCATGCAAAACGGTGGCAGACGTGAGCATTGAACTGAATGTGTGCAGCTTCAACACTGTGTCAGAAGCCTGGGCTGAACCCTGATATTAACCCCTAAACGCCTCAATCCTTTTCTGAATTTTTGCACATTTTTGCTTATATCTTTGTACAGAAATATCATTTACCAGAATTTCATGAATTTGGTCATTAGGGACTGCTAAATACGACTTGTATTTAGCTTTATAATTCTTCAATTATGATTTAATATATGTATTGCAGCATGTGATTATTTACTTTCTATCATGATTATTAATGTACTTTGTGCTAAAAAGCAATTGATCAATGTCTTCTTCATCAAATATCACCAAATACATAGCAAACTATATGGCCACGAAGGGCTCTCTGGTCCTTTAAGGGTCCACAAGGTTGTCTTTTCTAGATTCATTGGATGAATGAGAAGTTAGGTGGACAAAACAGTGCCTCAAAGCCCTTTGTTCATTGTCCAAATAATGGATGTCGGAGTGCTTCAGGATTAAGGAAGGTTGTCTTTTGTAGATTCAAGTATTACATTGGATGAATGAGAAGTTAATTGGACTACTTAAACAATGCCTTGAAGTCTTTTGTTCACTGTCCAGAATATAGACGTCAGAATGCTGCAGAGTTAAAGATTCCAAACTCCCCACTTGAATTTATGGACTTAGATATGTGCATCTAAAACCACCACTTTTTCTACCTTAGAGAGCTTAGTAGTCAAAATGATGAAATTCTTTGGGAGAGTATTAGCCTCCTTGAGAAAGCATCAATCCAAGTTGTTTTGTAATTTTCCAACATTAACACAATATTTTGAATATTCTCAAAATTGAAAATACTAAGCGCCCTCTTTATGCCACTAAACTCCCCTTAAAATGGTCATCGTTGAAGCACAAAATGCTTCAAATTCCATTGCTTGCACTTACACAATTGTGGTAGATTTGGGACATCAAGTGAATTCTTTTCTATCAAAAAATAGTTGGCACAATTCAAAGTGTAGTATACCTTAGGCACTTTTGTTTTACATCAACAATTTTTTTATAAGGCAAGCATATCCATTATAAACCCTCAAACCATTGTGTCCCAATCTACATTCATTTCACATTCCAACCCTTGTTTAAAAAAATTTAACATTTTTTTTCCTCATAAAAGTATATATATCTACATAAAACTTTTATATTCATTCCATTTGGATTAGTGATGAGAAAGTTACAAAGAATTTTGTTTGTTAGAAGTTAGAGGGTCTTCTTGAAAAATAAAGTGCAAGATTGTTTTTTATCCCTTAATTTAAAAATAGTCAAACCCACCTCCTTTATACAAAATACAATTTAGATGAAGCCACATTACATGTCACCAAGAATGAGTAAAGAACATTACGCAAGTTGGTAAAAATTAAAGACAATAGGTCCTCATTCAGCCATTCAACAATTAGGTAATTTTTCAATTGACAGTGTACCAATTGAAAGTCTAATTTTTTTTTTAATGTATAATCTCAAAGTGTTGAAGGTCTCTTTACCAATCTTTACAATATTAATTATGTATGTTATCTTTCTCAATGTAATGGATTTTATAGAATTCAACCTTGGTAATCATGGTCATTAATTATAGAAATATCTTATAATTGGATATAAATGTGCATTCTTCTTATTTGTTTGCATTGTTCAAGTAAACTTTTTTGCCATTTATTGTTATATAGTTAAATTGGTTGTCTCCCTATTTGTAGAATGGTAGTTATTGTCACTTTTGAGGTGATTGTGGAAGAAAGTGTACAAATGTAGGACATGCAATTCCATCTTCAATATCATCCAGTACAATGACATTGTCCAATAATTCCACTTGCTATCGTGCTTCACCCAAAACAATTTCTAGAAGATCTCCAAATTCATAGCAATAATCAGCATTTTTTTTTCTTTGTAGAATAATATATTCAAGCATTGAATAAATATATTTATACTAACAAAATCTTGTAATCCCTCCTTGTCCCAAAATGATCTTCTGGTTTCCTTTAATTTTATTGCAAATAAGTTTAATATTGCACTTTCAAAAGGCCTACAAAACTCAAAGTTTTAAAACAATAAGTGTGCATTGAACTCTACTTATAGCTCAAAATGGGTTGAAATAAGTAATGTTATTTTCATCAAAGAAATTCCAAACATATAGTCCAACCAGAAGATTGTTTTGAGATAGAGAAAGTATTTATTTTACTGAATTTCTATACCTTTTCAATAGCTTCTCGAACTTCCATTACAACAAGTTCAAAGTTGTAATTGCATGCATATTGATCATCAATAATATATCGCAGAAGAAGATAATCTCTATGAGAATTCTGCGAAAAAAATTCTAAATCCATTTAAAATAGGATAGTCATTCTTTCAATTTGATTAACAACTAATATCAACTCAAATATATTTTAGTTAAGTTCATTAGTTGAATGTCTTTGAATAATATAAAACAATATATCAATAATAAATGCATGTCATAATATATAGTATTTTTTTAAATTGAAAAATATATAACTAATTAAATTATTAGTAATTACCATCAATGAATCTTTCATAAGATAAAAATCAGATGTAACTTCCAATTATTTTATATCTTCTTTGATAACATGAGTACCAACTTTAAAATGTACATTGTTTTCAATGTCTATTTTTTTTCAATTTTAATCTTCTTACAAGTATTGTTGGAGATGTACAATGACACCACCCCAAAAACATGTTCTTTAGGTATTGTAATATATTAAACAAAAAATTAATACTTTGATTCAACAACTTTTATAAATTGTTGTCCATTCAATACATCAAATATCAAGATGGTAACAATATGATTTAAATTAATCATCACCATTGTATAAAAAAAAATTATCATTCATATTTCTTAAAAAAAAATTCTTGTCATTTCTACTTTTAAAATGCATTTCAAAATGATAAGTTTAAATAACATTTTAAATAACCTATATTTAAATTTGATGTTCAATTTTTTTTAAACCTTGTTGTGGAGGTGTAGGAATTTTTTCTTCAATTTTCTTCCTTCCTATAGAATTGTCAACTTCTCTGCAGTTAACTTTTCCACCGTGGTTGCAATGTAGCATTAATAAGCAAATTCAACTATAGTCTCTTAAACCTTCACAAGTGATGATGTAGTTATTTAGATATAATATAAATCCTTTTTGAAATCTACAATTATAATCAAGAAAATGAAATTGCATCAAATTAAAATTGAATTTTGAGAGGTGTGATCATTTTGCTGATAAACTTTATTGCCACCAAGTAAGTCATAGGACAAGCTCGCACAGATACTAATAGCTTCTTTTTCAAGTCCAATTAAACCACACTGCTTTTGTTTTCTTTTCGAATTGCACGCTCTTGATTTTTCAAATACGGATATTGTTTTCTTTTCAAATCGCATGGCTATTGATTTTTTGAAGGGGTTCTTGTTTTCTTTTCAAATTGCATGGTTGTTATTTTTTTAACTCACATCGCACGGCAAGTTGAAGGTAGTCTTAGGTTTTTTTAATCTCATCCGACGGCTACTGATTTTTCACTTGGAGGGGGCCTCACAGGGTTGTGCAACAACTTTTTGGTACATTGTTAAATTGGTTGTCTCCCTATTTGCAAATACATTTGTCTCTCAAATAGTCAAACCTACCTCCTTTATACAAAAATTTTAAAATAAAATTCTATAATTATTTGTTCACTATTGCTACTTGAAGTCATCCATCAAAGAATTTTAGTCCATGGCGTCCTTTCAAGGTTAAACGTATATAATGTTTATGCATTTCATCTATTCAAACTTCTAAAAAATTACAAAAAGGATTCAATCCAACAAGGAATGAATGAAGAGTTACTTTGCACAAGTCATGTGACCTTAACCACACACAATTTAATCTTATCAGTGAAGGCTCAAGATATGTAGACATCTTGTCCACGGACAATAAATGTGATGAAGGATTGTAAGGGTTGTATAGAAAGGTGAAAGGTGGCGGAATAGTTGGCAATTAATTAAGAAGTCTACGATTGGCCATTGGATTTGTCAAGCCATGGGAGTAAGTACATTATACATTCAATCAACTTTACTACACGTGGAAGTAGTTGACAAAGTAAGAAGCAATTAGGAAGCCCACGGTTGATCATTGGATCTCTCAATACATTCAATCAACTTTACTAAAAGTGGAAATGAGTACACTATACATTCAATCAACTTTATTACATGTGGGAGTAACTGACAGATTAGGAAGCCATTAGAAAGCCTATGGTTGATCATTGGATTTGTCAAATGTACATTGTACATTCAATTAGCTTTACTACATGCATTTGCAAGAGGTCAATTTATGACACTTAAAAATATGATGGGTTAGAAGATGCCCATATATAGATTTTTTTTTTTCCTTTTCATTAGGTTATCCTTGATTTAAAAGTTGTAGTTAAGTTGAAAAATTCTCCCACTTAATTTAACTCACTCACGAACACGAGCACCAAGCACTAAATATACCCCACATGATTGGTCAAATTTTTAGAATACAATTAACTTACAATTACCTCAAAACTAATGCACCCATGTGCATAGAATACTGAACTTTCATCCTGTAAGGGATAGTATCAATAATTATGAAAATTAGTACATCCGTTAATGTTTAAACCTGCACTAATTTAGATATATTACATACAGTGTGACTTTAGTAAATTAGTCAGACACTAATTATGTAAACCACCATAGCCTTGTGGACCTAGAATAAGAGTGGAAAGGAACGTGTGAATGCTCAGATTGCCTGGAGAGCCCGAACTACCGGTCCTTCGAGGGTGAGCGACTGAAACATAAACTTCCCAATTATGCAACTGAGACCCAAACTAACTTCAGGGATTCACAACTTAACATGCTCAAGAGATCCAAACATTTGCTGGACAAACTTAATTGCAACCAAAGAGTAATATCCTTTTTGGTGACCTTAGCACGAGTACTTGTTCTCTACAATTTGTATACACAAACAGAGACTCAAATGACGACAAATTTGTAGAGGCCACAGAAATTTGAAAGGCCCCAAAAAAAATAGCCGCATGGATTAACTCTCCTTGTCTGTTTACATTGAAGACCTCTATCGACCCAAAATCTTGTCACAACAAGTGACTGACAAAAAATTCCGATGCTTCTCTCATCCTGGAACACCAGGAATGCCACAAAGGCAGACCTCTTGGAAAATAGTGCAAACAGCAGGACATCATGGTTTGCTTAAGAGACAACTAAGTTTAATTCTGAAAACGTGACCCAATATGCAATTGCATTAGCAACTCATCAGACTAGTGCTTAAATGGGGGTTTCTTGTCTTTCCAGATGGAGTTCGAACATGAAGCAAGCCAGATTTCTTTCATTATCAATCTTGAAGAGTTGGCAGTGCATCCCTGTCAATGTCGGAAGTGCCGTACTTCAGTGAAAAGCATAGATACCCCATACTTGTTGCAGCAGTCAATAGCGTCCTGGTCACGCATGCTGCCACCAGGCTGGGCAATGACCTTCACACCTGCCTTGCAAGCATCTTCCACCGCATCATTCCAGGCAAATGGAAAGAAAGCATCACTGGCTAGAGCTGCACCTTTCGCTTCTTCCCCAGCTTTCTCTAGTGCAATTTGCAAACTCTTGACGCGGTTTGGTTGCCCACTTCCCATTCCCAGCATCCGATTATCCTGAAAATGATCATACGGTAAAACGCATATCAAGAAAGAGGCAAACTGAAAGCACTGCAACAACTTACAAGAAGCAAGATACTAACGACCTGTTACTAACAAAAACACAACGGTGCTATTAGAGGCTCGAAACGAAAACCTTCATAGATATTAAATTCAAGCATATACCTTTGCTACAACAATGGCATTGCTCTTGACGTGCTTGCAGCAGAGCCAAGCGAATTGTGCATCATCCACAAGTTCCAAGGTCGGCACCTTGCTCGTCACAACCCTGAATCCAAGGTCTTCAGGTGCCTTATCATCGGAGTCTTGGAGCAACCAACCACCTCCAATTTGTCGCAAAGATCGTCGGCCCTTTTTAGTATGTTCAGCCTTCAATATACGCAGAGTTTTCGATTTTCCTTTCAAGATCTCCAAGCCCTTCTCGGTGTAGCTAGGAGCCACCACAATTTCATAGAACATCCGAGTTTCACCGTCTGTAGGACTGCGGAACTCTCGAATCTCCCTTGCAAGGGTCTGAAAAAGCACACAGAGGTTATGTGGTCAAAAGAACGAAATTCAAGAAAAGATGTAAAAAAAATCTGAACTGACACTGTAGAAATGATCCAAAAGATTCTATACCTCATCTACTTCCACATTGAAAGCCACAATGCCTCCGAAGGCACTAACAGGATCAGCCCTCACTGCAAGTCGGTAGGCTTCCAGAAGTCCTTGATTTGGACCAACAGAGGCAACCCCACAAGGATTCGTGTGCTTCACCACCACACATGTGGGATTGTTGAACTCACAAACACAATTCCAGGCTGCATCAGTGTCCAAATAGTTGTTGTATGACATTTCCTGCAGACCACAGACAAATTTAGCATCTCCTTTTGAGAAGCCTGATCCTCAACAACCACCACAATGCCACAGAAGACAGGATAAAAAATATTATATATTATTATTATTATTTATATAATAATGGTATATATCGAACAACAATCGTGAAGGAAAGGAAAAACACCAACTCTTGAGGCCCTCACCTTGCCATGGTACTGCACTGCTGTGGCAATGCCTCCTGCTCCAAATTCACAGAGAGACTTGTCTTCATAGAATGCAGCCCTCTGATGCGGGTTTTCACCGTACCTTAGCTTTTGTTTAAGAGTCATAGGCACCGTCAAACTTGGAGGGAATTCAGTCGATTCCTCTGGAAAAATTTGCCAACAAAATCCTTTGTTATGAATGATCAAAAAGTAGCAAAAGGCTATTCTACATTTCTCCCCTGAATGTGAAGTTCAGATTGTGCAACCGCAAGCATGAGGAGCTAACCTCCAGCCTCACATAAAGAACGACAACTAAGTGAGGGTGAGAAAAAAAAGCAACATACCACCATCTCGCTGATACTTCCACAGCCACTCCGCCACAGCTGAATCGTAGGACGAACAGTGCTGGAAGGCTTTCCATGCCAGCTTTCTCCGGAAGCTGTTGTCACTATCATCACCACCACTCTGCAACTTTGATAGCACTTCTGAGTAATCATCGGGATCCACGACCACCATCACATCCTTGTGGTTCTGTGACACAAATCAGTGAACAAGTCCTTAGTTCCTTAGTCCCTAAATTACCGTATCATCCGAAAAATTCTTCGCAGAGATCTAAGACAGAATCTAATTACGTGTGGTCAATGCCATTCAAATAGACTCAGAGCAACATTGAACTTGTCTCAGCAGGAAAACGCCTCGTATTCGGGGAAAAAATGCGATCGTGCCTTATCAAAAATACTGAATCGTTGATTCTACTAGGGATAGTAAGAACAACGAAGTTAACCGAAAATGTGGATAAATTCATAGAAATGAGAGGAATGGGTTCAGGAATCGAAGAGATGTGGAGATCCAGTAAGCCACTAGATATGACACGATTGTGGACTCAATCGTGACAAACCCCGCGACATGAGACCCACCTTACCTTTGCGGCAGCTCTGATCATAGATGGTCCTCCTATATCAATATTCTCCACTCCTGTGCCGAATTCTACATTTGAAGATGTCACGGTGCTGTAAAAGGGGTAAAGGTTCACAACCACCACATCGATAGTTCCTGAAAAATTACAAAAAAAGCCAGACCCGAAAGGTTACAGAAGAGATTAGTCATCGTGTCAGGAAGAAGTAAATAATGAGCTCCGTCACGATCCAACAGGTTGTATGATTTGGAACCTCTGCAGGACAACAAAAATATGATCTTTCTCAGTGCAGCGCGGGCCGCAACTCCATCCTCAACCAAAGAGGCCTAAGAATATCTACAAGCTGAAACACTAGTAGTGCTCACCAATTCCGTGTTGCTGGAGTGCTTCCATGTGTGGCTGCATGTCTCGCCTTGCCAAAATACCGCCATGAACTGCTGGATGCAATGTTTTCACACGCCCATCGAGCTAATAGCAGCGACAACAATCGAAGAAGGATCAGCTCAGAGTAAACTGCACTTAGCTAGATAATACCAACCAGAATCTCTACTCCGGTAACAAAAAGCTTACTAGCTACAAGTGCCTAATCGCTGCAAGGTTTTGCAATAGCAGGTAAAAGACGATTGCTGCCAAAGTCCAAGGAATCAGAATCACATACAAAAAGATTCGGACTATTCCAAATTGAAAAGCGTGAAGATCTTTCAACCGGCTGGAAAAGCAAAACACGTCGAAGTCCCTTACCATTTCCGGAAACGACGTTAGCTCTTCAACCCTGGTGACAGCAAATCCTGACTTCTCAAGCGCTGTGGCAGTACCGCCAGTCGAAACCAGTTTGTATCTGCAAGAACCCGCCATCCAGTCCCCACTCAATACAATTCACCCAAACTACCAGGCGAGCCTCTAACCTTCCTAATCTTCATCTCATCACAGCAAGAATGCACGAAGCTCAACCCCAAGTCGCCAAGTCCTTTCGCCAGTAATTCCAGGTTGCGCTTGTCCGAAAGCGAAATGAGCGCCTGCTTCACAGCTCCTGCCCAAAAGCACAATCACGCAACCCAAAACCCAAAACACCGGTTAGAACAAACCCAATACCCAATACCCAATCAGCAAAACAAACACCATTCACACAGAATTCGTCCCATATTTGCAACGACAATTCCCCAAATCCACGCGACCTAAAAATCTCCACAAACCCACAATTCTCCTAAACCCAATTTCCAAATCAAGCCCAACAAGAAAGGTGCCAAGCTCACCCTGGCTGGTGGCGCCTGGGCTCGAAGCTGAAGGCGAAGCAGCTGTAACTGAAGCTCTCGCCTGCATAGCTTTCACCGACGACGACGACGAGAGGCGCGGCTTGGCCGAGAGCACGTCCCGACTGCCTCCACCAACGTGGGAGCTTCGGGAAGCGGCCATGAGGAGACAGTAACGAGCTTGTGAGGGAGAAGAAGAGGAAGCAGCGGGAGGAGTGGAGAGCGTGAGTGCGGCGAGCTTAGAAGAAGAAGAAGAAGAGGCGAAGTGTGACAGCAGCATCGCCATGGCCAAGCTGAGATGTGGGTGGGCTTCAGTAGTGGGGCTTTGCAGGGCTGAGCTGGGCGAAGGGGAATGTAAAGGCCAACGGAACTGGGCAGGATGTCCTTACAAGAAAAGACCAAAGGGCACCTGCCTACTGAATGCCTGAAAGGCTTCGTATCCCGTCTCTCTCTTGTATTGTATCTGCAGGTGTAAGCCCAGCTGCTGCTGCGGCTGTCTGTCTGTCTGTGCTGGACCGGGTCTGTCAAGATCTCTGGCTCACGATTAATATTCGCTCGCGGGGATGGGAAGGCTTGCGAGAGAGGGGAGTAACGCGAAGGACGTCCTTGCATCCGTCCCGCATTCCTGGGTCTGGGTTTAGGGTTTAAGCTACGAGCACTTCGCCTGAGGCGCGAGTTTGGGTCGCAGTTGTGGTTGATTCCCAGTGAATCTTTTTTGTTTTCACACTACAGTAGAACCTCTCTTAGTGCATAGTGTAGGGACTATGCACTAAGGGCCTCCTTGCATGTATCGGTGGGTGGGTGCAGTCAACAATGCCGAAATATAGAAGGCACTTTTATGTTCCTTCTACAATGTGAGATACACAGGAAATCGGTAGAATTCTCCTCCTCCTTCCACGCTTGTCGATCATCGGTGATACTATACTTGTCTTCTAGTTGTTTTTTCTGCCCACCAGGCCAACATGTAAGCCCGCCCTAAGAGAAGTTTATGCAATTGGAGAGGTTTTGTATTGAACTCTAGCTAATGTGGCTGCTCACTATGGGGCTTCTAACTACTGTTCACAAATAAATGCTTCAAAGTACAACCTCTCTTACTGCAAATTATGCACTAAGAGAGGTTCTATTGTAGTAGAAATGCAAGTAGGTCAGACAGACCATTCAATTTTTATCATTCATCCATCACTCATCCACAACATTGTCTTAAAAATAAACTTCATCCAAATATTGACAAATTTCATATTGCTTGGAGACCCTTTTGGCAATTTCATTATTTTTTTTTTCTTCTTTTTATTGTAGAGGGTGACAACTTGAAAATCAAATAAGATTTTGGCAATAATTTGCTGAGAAAAATTTCCGTAGTGGACTAACACTTTTGAGGTCATAGAAATAGTATTTTATGTGCATGGAACGTACATTAGTTAAGACTTGGGGGGGATGTGATAATTTTTTGTAGAATTTCAAATTTAAATCCTAAAGTCCCATTTATCTCCTCAGGGGATAAGATGGATTTAATGGGCAAGCTTGTACAGTCTCAATATTTGTCGGGATTTTCTAAAACTTTTTGTAAAGATAAAAAAAAACATTAGCTTTTTGGTAGTATAATTATTATTGCAATTGAGGCCTAGTTGTAAAAGGTTTGGCACAATAAATCCAAATTTTTGTTGGTGGTAGGAAAAAAAAAATGAAAATAAAGAATGAATGAATTTTTCATAGATTTTATTATTATCTACATGGAAAGCTTTGATTCATTTGTTTAAAAAAATAACTTGTAGGATTCATTTTTTAATTCAATTATCACAAAAAATAAATTTAAATAGGTTTCACAAGGTTAAGATTTCTTGCTAGAATAATCTCACAATTGAGATTGGTATGTTTCAATTCCATCTTAGAGTTGTTAACAATTTAGTTTTCCCTTCAATCTTAAACCTACTTCTACTTAATGAGTAAAAATTAAGTAAGTGAAAAAAAGACTTTCCCTACACTTTCAATTCAACTCTTCAACATAAAAATTAGAAATTCAAAATCAGTAGTACAAAAATTTTAAGCTAAGAGGATTCAAAGTCAAAAAGTCTAGTCGAGCAAGGTGCAAAAAAATTTGTTTTCTTCATGTTAAATGCAAATATCTTGCAATCTATGCAGTCTATGTTTTTGAAATTTCTTCCACACATTTTAGCACTAGTTTAGTGCAAGTTCTTATAGTTAGATATGCAAAAAAAGCAATTTAAAGCTTTCTGTTCTTTGCAATAGTTTGCTCTTTGCAAAAGAAATGGTTGATTTTAGTGGTTTCCGCTGGAAAAAAGGCCTTAGGAATTTTATTAGTTAAAATTAATCGCACAAAATGCCACATCCAAAATCCTTAGTGCTTGAATCCTTTCTTTAACTTTTGCATATTTTTGCTTATATCTTTATAAATATATAGTATATATAAAATTCATCAAATTCATCATACAAATTTTATTTTTTTAAAAGTCAAGCATTGATTTGAATGAACAAGAAGTTCTTTGGTCAGAAAAGACTTTAGAACCTCTCCCAATTCATCATCCAAATTTGGAATTGATGCCTTAAGGGGTTTAATTTATGAATGTACACTTATTATAGTTAGCTATAGCTAATGTATAAGTAAAGATTGATTGGTGAAACAACTCTACATAAATTATCTGGGTAAGACAACTCCAAAATGATGATCAATAAGCTAAAGTTAGACAACTTTTAGAAGATGGAAAATTCTCTCTTTTAAGTAACTTCAAATGACTAAATGGGTGTTGGCCCTGATATTAGCATTAATTAAGGAATTCCAATATGATGATCTTTGCGCTACACTTAGACAATTCTAACAAAAGATAGTGACCACAAATGTACAAGAATTAGACAATTCTACAAGATGTTGACTTATGCTATAGAATTTGAAGTTCCAAGATAATAATAAAAAATGCACAAAAGTTAAAGAAGAAATGATTTTTGAGATGAAAAAATATAACTCTAAGTAAATGATTGTTGAGAGGGTATTCAGATAGGTCAGCAA
Organism: Neckera pumila; assembly: GCA_963969595.1. Taxonomy (NCBI): domain Eukaryota; kingdom Viridiplantae; phylum Streptophyta; class Bryopsida; order Hypnales; family Neckeraceae; genus Neckera; species Neckera pumila. The sequence continues at coordinate 25,195,767 of OZ018408.1, forward strand.
ATGATTGTTGAAATGGTATTCAGATAGGAAAGCAAATGAAATAAGACAACTCAAAATTGGTGATTTTGCAGGAGAGTTTGATTAATTCAATATGATATATATTGAGATGGATTTAGAGAACTCCAAGGTTATCTTTGATAGTCATAAGAAAAAATTTGGTAGATTTAGTGCATCTACCAAGAAAATTTTGACCCTTCCTAACTTTTGCATACAATATCCAAATGTTGCATTCTTTGGTGCATTCATTATAAGAATTATGAACCCTGCAAAGCACTGCAAGTTTTTGATTTTCAGCACCCCGCAGTACAATTAAAGAAAAAATTAAAAAAAAAATTTATTAAAAAATTAAAAAATTTGGAAATTTTTTTATTAAAAAATTAAAAATTTATTGAAAAATAAGAAATCTGATGTGGCACTGACGTGGCACCAATAGTGCCATAACAGCATCCAACTTTTTAAAAATAAAAAATAATTTTTTATTTCTATTTTTTTCCATAATTGCACTCGGGGGTGCAAAACTCGCGGCCCCTTCGAGGGCTGAAAATTTTCCTAATGCGAACCTTCTTTTCACTTGCCAACAAGAAAATATGAAAATTTGACCAGTCTAATAATAGTAACAGTAGCCAAAAGTGATGGTTTGAAAAATAACCATCTCAACACGGTGTTGGTGGCAATGGTGGGCTTGCTCATTCAATTGATTGGGTGATGGCTTTGAAAATATTTCTTTGCATTGGCAACCAGGATTAGTTGGAAAAAGGAGGGCCTCTTCCCTTGTTTATTTGCTTAGCCTTTTTTTGTCACTTGTTCTTTCTGCTCATTCTCTCTTTATTGTCCAGCCTTCTGGCTTGGCCATTTTGTACTTTTTTTTTTAATGCTATGGGTCTCCCATTTGTTCAAAAGAATACACATACATACATACATCTATATATATTTCTTTGCAAAATGATAAAAGTATTAGGCCTAAGTATTGGTGAGGCGATTGTGTTTTCCAGTTTTGGCTAGACTTTGGATGCTTCTGATGTGGGAGCATCTGCCCAGCAATGTGCTGCTGGACTTGACGAACTTAAAACTTATCCGTTGAGGAGCCTGTCGGTCGTGATAAGAGCAAAAGGCAGAATCAACAGGAAATCAATTCTGGATAAGCGCAAATGGTCACTTCCGACATAACTGTATAGCCGGTCAAAGTCTTCCATAACCGGATGAAAAACATTGGGGATGACCGACATGATGAAACATTTTGGATGAAAATGTGATCACTTTTGTGACAATGGGTCCTAATAGGGGTTCTGACATTGTGTTAGATTAATTATTAGATATTTTCTTGTTGGCAATTGAAAAGAGGTTCCAATACACCAAAGGACACGACATTTGAATATCGTCTGCAAAAGTTAGGAAGGATCAAAAAATTTCTTGCAGTTCCATTTTTTTATATGGTTTTTGGAAGATGTTCTGAAATTGTTTCTTCAACATAATAATGTACAGTCATATTGATTTTGGAGATGTATACAAAGTGATGATGGTAGTTTTAGGCAAGGTGCAATTTGGGTTGTACCTACCTTATGTAGTAGGGTGAAAAACTCTAATTTTTTTCATTGGCCCTTATAGTGAAGCTCTTAATTTTGTTTTTTGTAATCTCCATAGATAAATTTGGAGACCCTCATTCCAAGTATGAATTCAAAAATTTTCATCTTAGGAAAATGAGAAATTCTTGCATTTCTCCAAGGAGGGATAAAATTTCACAAGATGAGATGTAATTCAAGCCTTGGACAAAGTTATCCTCTAAGTCATAAAAATTTCAACTCTACCATAATTCCAACAATAAAGGAAAAAAAAGTAAAAATGACCAAATTACATGGGCATCAATTGCAACATTTGCAAATTCAATCATGATTATGAATTTGTTTGATAATATTGTAATTGACTTTCTATTGGCATAAATTAACTAAGAGTTGTCCATTTTTGTTTTTTTTACAAATACTACTCTCATTTCATAGAACATTGTGCATTATCATCTCCACCAAAAATTGCAAAATGACTAAAAAGTTGTGAAATTTTAGATGAGCATTCTCAACTCTCTTGTCTTCCATTTAGAATGAAATAAAAGATCAAGTCATTTCAAAATATTTTCACTAAGATATGCTCCTTCAAAGTGCACTGCCCTATTTTTCCATTAATCCAAATAAAACTTCAAACTTAAATATTTACTAAACTATGGGGTCTAATAATCTGAAGTTTTTTGGGTGCTTACTTTCAATGTGAACTCACTAGTAGAAAATTCAACTTTTTTGTTGATTTGGTCGCGTTGATCCGGTCAATTTTTGACAGATTTCTGTCAAAAATTGACCACATCAACGCGACCAAATCAACAAAAAAGTTGAATTTTCTACTAGTGACTATAAGGTCCTATGGTTACATTCTAATTGATCTCTAGGAAAAATGAGCAAACAAGTTGCTCAAGTCTTGGCAATTTTGGCCCGTATTGAAAATACACTCCCCTTGGATCATTAAGTGTTAAGGTAATTACACCCAATTGTAGCTTATTTCTAAAATTGACCATTACAGATTTTTCTTGAAATCACTAAAGGAAGAATGGATCTCAAAGAGGGCTGCCAGAGTTGGAACTACTAGTGTTTGACATGGCAAATAATTTTATTTTAATTTTTTGAAAAAAAAAAAAAAAAAAAAATCACATTTTGATGTGGCAAATATTCTTTAAAGACTATTTCAGGCATTAATAATTTGATTTTGAAATAAAACTATTCATGATTTTTCTATTCAAGATTTTGTACAAGAGTTTCTATTGCTAATCTTCATTTTTGTGTTAGTGTCTTTTAGCAAAGTTGAATCTAAAATACACTAGATCTCAAGGAAAAAAATCTAATTACAAATTCATTTAAAAAAATTGTAGAATAGATTTTGAGAAGTCATAAAGTGATTATAATTATGCGTGTTATGTCCTTTAGTCTCATATTTTTTTCATGACGTCAATATGAGATTTGACATTTAAAAAAGTAAATAGGAAGACTTCTATTAGAGAAAATTTTAGGCCTCCGAAGGGCCTCTCTACAACCCTCCGAATACTAGAAGAACTTGTGTTAGATCCCATAAAACCATGTGGGATTGGTTTTGTTGACTTCCTAGTTTCCAACGCAAAATTTTGTGTTGGAATGTATTGGAACGTGTTGGAATGTGTTGGAATGCATTTTCCAATATAGAATTTTGTATTGGAAACTAGGAACTCAACAAAACCAATCCCACATAGATTTATGGGATCCAACATAGTTTTCCTCTAGTGGAAATACCCTGAAATTTTGTTTTTGGAGGCTAAAAATATCTTTTTTCCCCTATTTTTGCACAACTGAAACTGTAGTGACAGTGGTGCACAAACCAAATTTTACGAGTTAAAAATTAATTAAAAAACAAACAAACTTTGTTTTTAATCTTAAAAAAATATTAAAAAAATAAAAAATAAAAAAATTGCAAAATCTGACTGTTTTGACGAGCAGTCATATACTATGACTGCTCACCGGGGGTACTTTTTTCATATTGACAAGTCAAGCTTGAAATAGCTTGGCATGTCAATTTGGAGAAGCCTTCCGTGAAATAGCTTGGCATGTCAATCTGGAGAGGCCCTCTGGAGGGCTGATTTTTTCTCTAATGAAAATCACTTTAACCATTTTAACACCCTCTTGATCAAACATTATAATCTTTTAATAAACTAAGTCTTTTCTTTTCTTGTGCAATCCATAACACCTCTAGTTTGAATTCATATGATTACAATTTATTTTTTGATTTGATAAAATATATGAAAACTTGGACTTCTTCTTTTATTTTAGAGCAAAGTCCAATGCAAGAACCTCAACAAAGGTCTTGGCCGACATTTACGCGGGGTTAAGTAAGGCGAGTCTTCCGGCCACATCCGCGAACCCGTCCTCTTGGTCCGTAACTGAAATTATGTCAGTTAGTTATGAATGCGGAAGCACGTGATGAGCTCTGCTTCGGAACAGAAATCGTTAGCTAGCAAGACACTCCCTGATCCCCCACAAGACACGGAATTGCGTGTAACATCCCATCCGAATGGACTGTTGTAACGGGACTGAATGGAATGCGGATCGAAGGGCCGCAAATTCAGTAACTAAAGACTTCTCTTTTTGGACTAATGAACTCTGTTGGACATGGCATGGGGGACCTCACCCACAACGGCAAACGCAGCTCAATTCGTTCAGTACGTAACAATAGTCTGAAAGGTGAACTAGCAGAATCCTCGACTGCTGTGTGTATTTTGATCGAGCATTCCTCTTCGATTCGCTTCATCCCGATCGACTCAAACTATGCAAGGGTTTATGCTTGCACCCTGGAGGAATTCCGAATTTCAACGGCGCAAGCTAGCACTCTCACCACTCTGCCTAAATTAATCTTGGGATGCAATTAACCATGCATCACAAGCCTGCTTCAGGTTTCTGCAATTAAGGGGGAGACTTTCAGCAATGGAAGTTGTACAATTAATTAGTGCAGACAGGTCGGAGGGCTGTTGGATGGAGCCGATCGATCGACGGAAGCTTTAATTCAATTCAATGGAGGAAGTATTGGCCATGTGCATGCAGAAAATGGAAGGATTGAAGAAAATCTTGAATTGGATCTTGAGTTTCTGAACTACTGTCTATCAAAATTTTGGGTTTTGCAATTGGTTGCTTTCCAAGACCGAAACCTCGGAGCATGTGGTTCAAGTTCAAGTTGCTGAATTACTGTGAGCTAGCTGGCAACTGAAATAGGGTAGGGGATAATTCTCTCAATCTCTCAATAGGTCAATAGGTCAATAGGTCAAGAGAGAGAGAGAGAGAGAGAGAGAGAGAGAGAGAGAGAGAGAGAGAGAGAGAGAGAGAGAGAGAGAGAGAGAGAGAGAGAGAGAGAGAGAGAGAGAGAGAGAGAGAGAGAGAGAGAGAGAGAGAGAGTAGAGCTTCGGGTTTGAAATTCCGACGTGAATTAAGACATAGTTCGAACGTTCAAGAGCCCACACGGAAATGCAGAGCACAATGGCATTATGATCATATAGTGGGAGTGAGTATATTAACAGCTACATTTCCTGTTCTTGGCAGTAATTAACTGTACGTCTTCAACACGAAAACTGAGAGTTGAGAAAAATTATGGGATGGATGTTTTGGTAATTAGGTTTGTTAATTAGGAAGGTGGTGGTCGGACCTTGGCAAGACTTCGTCCACTTCTAAAGATCCGTAGGAGACAATACAATGGACCCAGGAAGCCTTGAGTTCAAGTTTCCTGCTATGCAGTTATCCTCCTGTTGCAAGTGGTTGCAAACTTGAGACCTCTTGTGACAGAGAAGCCTTTGTAATTAAAGCCAGAAGGAAAATTAAAGCGTGCTTGCAGCGCGACCATTTGAATTGGATCACGATGGGTCGAAATGCAGCCACAATATGGACGTTACTCCAAGTCCTTCAGTTCTTGATGTCATCTCAAAGCGCCGCAGCCGTGATGAGGAGGAAGTTTTACCCACAGATCAGCACCATACGGGACGAGGCGGCGCTTTGGCACTCACTGGAGGATCATGCCAGCTCCAAGTACTGCGTGGAGCCTTGCACGACGATGGTCGTGGAGGCTTCCACCAAATGCCATAGCTGCATTCTGGCTCACCCTTTGATTCCACAGTATATGGCGATGTTGGAGTGGCAGCTTGTATCCGACGTGCTCATTGCATTAGCCTACTTCTCGATCCCTGTGGAGCTTCTGTTTTTCATCTATAAAGCACAGGTATGAGGTAATAGTTACTCCAACCAACAACACCAGTACCGTCGACACCATGCCGTTTAATTTGCCCAAACGCGTGTGCAAATGAATTCTTTCCGTGTATGATTCTGCAGCAGCAATTGTTCTTAAACGTTCTCATCCTGATTTCAAATGGTGTGAATCCGTACTTTTTGCAATACTTTCTGCGAACCTTACAAATATTCCTAGATATCTAAAGCAATTTTGACCATATATGAGCATGTTTATCCCCGCAATAGCTGAGAATTTTGGCAACTGGATATCGATTTGGGTCTGGAATTAAACGTCTGTGAGTGATAATATTAAACGGACAATCTGTGTGTGCAGGTCTTTCCCTACAAGTGGGTGGTGGCGGAGTTCGGTGCCTTCATTGTCCTCTGTGGGCTCACGCATATGATCAACGTTTGGACTTACCAAGAGAATGCAGCTAGTGCCATCCGGATAATGACATTCTTCAAAGTGACTACTGCTGTTGTGTCCTGCGCCACGGCTGTGACTCTCAGTTGGGTCATTCCTGATATTTTAAGTGTGAAAAAACGCGAGATTTATCTTGTTGGAAAGGTAATTAATCCAAGTAATGTATACATCGTGAAATTTATGCTGCTTGCCATCATTTTCGAGCACTTACAAGTCCAAAACAGTTGTTTAACTTATTAATTAGTCCACGTTATCAGAGCGATTCTTCATATTGGGAAGAAAGGCAGCGAGGGCTCGCAGAAGGTACATTTTGAAATCTATAGAAGTCGTATTCGTTACATTGGCGTTATATCACAAAATCGGCACATTCGGAAGAGGGCTCCCAACTAGGAACTGGAGCGCTTTGAGATACTCATTTGAAATCTCAGATCTAAATCTGTCATATATTCTAGAGTTTTGAGTTTTTGGAAAAAGGCTCTCAACCAGCAAGTGGAGCACTCATCTGAAAACTCTGATCTGTAACGATCATAGTTTTTAATGCTACGAGGTTTCAATAGGGCAACTAAAACCCCATCTGAGTATTTGAAGGGCACATTTTATCACACTAATAATGATTTGCCAAGATAATAAATACGAGGTAATCTGTAGTCAAGAGGAATGTGCAGAATCTGAGACTGTGTTGTCAATGGAGGGGGGCTTCCTAGACTGCAGAACTGGATAAGGAAGTGGGAGTTATGAAGAAGAAAGCCGAGACAGGCAAATACGTTCGCATGCTCACGAGTGAAATTCGAAGTACCCTCAACCGCCACACTATCCTGAAAACCACCCTGGTGGAGCTGGCTCAGACCTTGAAACTCGACAACTGCAATATCTGGATGCCCAGTGAAGATGACGAAAGCTATAAGCTCACCCATGAGCTCGAGGAGAAGACATTTACATTTTCAGTTGCTCACACCACCATTCCCAGAACGGACTCCGGAGTTCAACATGTGAAGATCTTTTGCCCTAAATCGAATGATCGAACAATTTTTCAATTGAATTTCATGCTCTGTCTGAATTTTGTCTTATGATCGACATAACATTAATTATTAAGCAAATTGGATTGGGGTCAGTGTCCTTTCCCTTGCCTTGGCAAGTGTACATCCATCTGTTGCCGTGTTCCTTCTTTTGAGCTTCCATGTGCAGTTCAAAAAAATCTTTAAGTGTTTAAGATCTGGTACTGGTGAAGAATATATTAGTTTCTTAGCAGTCGGTGAGTCTGATCTTTTATGAAGTGCACTAGAAGGTGGTTGAAGTGATTCTGATCTTGAGCGTGTGCAGGTTCTTAGCCAGCAAGGAGCCTTACTCATTCCTACAGATTCTCTCCTCGGAAGGCACAATTGTCGGGAAACCGAGGGTGTCACTTGGGTCGAACGAGTGGTGGCTGTGAAACTCCCGTACGTGAGTACTTCCAATTTTGAAGAGGCCAGAGATATGGATCTTGCCAATGGTCATATAGATGCAGGAAAGGCCTCGAATGCCTTGCTGATACTTGTCTTGCCTTGTGATCCTGAGAGAACCTGGCAATCTGAAGAACTGGATGCGGTTACCTCTATTGCTGGCCAGGTTATTGCTATCAAAACTCAACTTATGGACAGTTTAAGAAATTACCAATTTACACTGCTGGGTTGTTCCCATGATGCGTGATTTCAGATACCTTCAGACTTCCTGCTATTCATTCAAATTTCTCAGTCTGTTCACTTTCACCCTTGATACGTGAGCGAGCTGGATATACTTTTCGTGTATTATTTTGCTTTCTGATAACATACTCCGTAGTATATATACGACTACTCAAAATAATACTCAAAGTCCTTCTGAACATAATTCTAATATTCCAAGACTTCATGATTTCTAAGTGCCAAATTCAATTGATTGGGACTGAAATTCAGATGGGACTAAATTGTTCATCACGAGAATCACTGAAGAACTTTGCATTTGTTGCTTAGAAAGTAAATACAATTGGACAAGCCCCCAGAATGATGCACTACTAGAATTCACCCCTACAGCAACGATTGGGGTGATTCCAAATTCCAAACTTGACCTTCACCGTTGCTACTAAAGTTGCTCAAAGCGAACAACGTTTTCAAAAATGTTTGCAGAATTGTGTTTCAAAATTATCATGGTTTTTGAAAAACATTGCTGAAGCATCTTTCCGAACGTTGTAAGTACTGGCTAAAAAACGTTGCTAAAACCTACAAATTCTAGTAGTGAAGTAGTCTGCTAAAACAACATGAGGCCCAATTTGCTGAAGTGTGTTCCAAAATTTTCTTGTTAACTGAAAAACGATACTGAAGCAAATCCTAAACGTTGCTAAAGCCTGTTCCGAAAGTTGCATGTACTGACGCAAAAACGTAACAAACCGTCCAAATTCTAGTAGTGTGATCAAACTTGCTAGTTAAACAACCATACGAGGCCCAATTTGGGCTTTAGGGTTGAAGAATTAACCTGTTCCTCAGTTTCAGTTCCTAACTTAGGGTTGGGACACACACTTTCCCATGGAACAGTGCTCCAGAAGTCCATGAAATTGCGCGTACCTAGTGATAAATTCAATTGATCAAATTGTGAAAAATATAATTCAGATAGAGCTTTGAAATTGTAGATCTCCAGAATCAGTAAAGAACATTGCATGTGTTGGTGAATCCCATCGGACAAAAGATAGTCCCTACAATGATGACCTACTCAAATTTGCTGCAAACCCAAACAACATGATTCCCAAAGTGGGCTTCAGGCTTGAAGAACATGTCCTCATTACGCTTCATTTGCTAACTTCGGTTAATATATGTGAGTCAGGTTGCGGTTGCCCTGTCCCATGCAACAGTCCTGGAAGAGTCCATAAAATCCCGTGACCAACTCCAGCAACAGAACACGGCCCTTCAAATTGCAAGAATGGAAGCCGAGGAAGCTGTGGCAGCTCGCAATGACTTCCTAGCAGTCATGAACCATGAGATGAGGACGCCCATGCATTCCCTCATCGCCTTCACTTCCATTCTCTTGAAAACGGAGCTGAACGACGACCAACGTGCCATGGTCGAAACCATGAGCAAGAGCAGTGGGTTGCTCTCGTCGTTGATTAATGATATCCTGGACTTCTCAAGGCTGGAAACAGGCGGTTTAGCATTGGACATCGGATATTTCAAGCTTCCCAATCTATTAAGGGAAGTGGAGAATATTTTGCGGCCGTTGGCTACTTCGAAGAAAATTGGATTGATCTTCCAATTGCCGCCTGATCTTGCCGAGAATGCGTTGGGAGATAGCAACCGCATTTTACAAGTCATGCTTAATGTGGTAACCCTCTCTAAACTTGATCAAACTTGATGTGCACCATGATGTGCTGCTGTACCGTACACTAAGAGATACATCTAGGGGGTGGAGTGGAAATCCAAGCTTTTGAGCGTATTTTGTTTTTGATTTGATTTATTTTTCATTTTTTCTTCAAAAAGTCGATGTAATTATAAATTTTCACAGAAATCTCTGGATTTTTTACGACTGAAAGAAAGCATGCGATTAGATTGTAATCGCATATTCTCTTAGCTCAACGAAATGTTTAGAATATTGGTTTGTATGTAAGGAAGTTGTTTTCATTTGAGCTGAGAGGATACTCTGTAAGGTGTGCAGATTGGGAATGCAATCAAGTTCACCCTGGAAGGCGAAGTCCGTATTTCGGTCTACATGGGCGAAAAGAGTCCTCCCTACCCAGCTGGCTGCCCCGGCAAAGTGATGACCCCAAAAAAATCGATGGAGTTTCGGTACCTGCATGTGGACATTGTTGACACCGGCATTGGGATCAAAGCCATGGATGTGCCGAAGCTGTTCAACAAGTTTGTGCAAGCTGATAGCAGCACGACACGGCACTTCGGAGGCACCGGGTTGGGGCTTGTCATCTCTAGAAAATTCGTGGAGGTTTGTTTCCATTTGCAAACCCAAAGTCTCTGCTCTCCACGTAGTACCAGTTTAGGCTCCCTTGTGCCGACGTCACATATTTAAGTTAGCCCAGCTAACAAATACAACTGGAATTGCATATAGATTCTGCCGATCAGTTTCCAAGTTGATTGTCATACAGTCTAATTGATGAAGTTTTCAAGAATTCGTCAAATTCTTTATATTGGTACAGTCAATTTCTGAAGTGCAACACAGGAAGCTCTGAAAACTAGGGCTAACACTGATTTTGGTTCCAGACTCCCATTTGGAAACGTGTAGTCTGGTTCGAGAATTTTTGCCACTAACAAATTTTAATGTTTCGAGTAACTTGGCACTTTTCGATGAGCACTTGTGGATTGCCAAATCTGTAATATTCATTCCTATTTTTCGGAGCTCTATGCATTTGAATATCACAACTTTGGTGCTCGCCAATTTGACCGCATATGGACTTCTATGAACTAGGAACCGCATAGTCTATAGACTTTCTATGATTTTCATAGAGGGAATCAGGGTCGCCTTATCGGACAGTTCAGGCTTATTAGAAGTCTAATGTCTTTATCTGTCGAGTGCCGGACATAAACGACGGGTTTTGCAAACATACTCAAATCTTTTTGAAGTTTTCAGAGTATTTTGAATATATCGTAAGAATATGCTAGTGTGACAGGTGGGGAGTCTGTAAATTCGTAGTGTTGAACGTACTACACGACCCTAAAGTAAATAACTACACAAAACAAGAAGTTAACTTTCATTTTAAGCGTTGATCAGCCTTCGTGTCCGGCCTGCGTATGCTTTATGTCAGCAGAATTGTTAATGATAGGCTCTGGACAAGAGTGACGCTCTATCATATAGAAGCTTCAAGTTTTGATGCAAAGTGAGAAATGCTATTGCAGTTGATGGGTGGGAAGGTGTGGCTGGAGAGCGAGGGGCTCGGGAAGGGAACAGCATGCAAAATGTACATTTCTCTTGGCATTCCGGACAACATGAAGCGCGTACGGATCAGCCCTCGGAAGGACTCGGCGGCTCTACTCGAGTTGAAGGACTTAAAGGTTTCCATTTTTCCAGTCCTTCGTGACTTCATAAGTTTTATATAGTAGTATTCCCTCCGTTCGCCGTTTAGTTGAAACCGTTTGAAACCAATTTCATTGATCATGGCATAACATTGGTTAGGTTCTTGTAATGTTGAATGTGTATGAAGGTCATGGTTGTGGACGACAACCCCATCAATCGAATTGTCACCCGACGGCTGCTGGACACTATTGGATGTAAATCGACAGTGTTGGACTCGGGCCAACATTGCTTGGACGTCCTTGAAGAGAAGGGACCCTCGGAGTTTCAAGTCATCCTTTTGGATCTCTGCATGCCTGAGGTGCAACATGAATCCTCTTTCACATCCTTAATACAGAAAGCATGTTTCTGCAAATGTTTCTGCTAATGAATACGTACAGATGCTTAAGTAAGTTAATCCCTAAAGAACCAAGGATTCATGTATTTGACACAAGAGACTTTTTTGCGTTTCCCTCTCTCACTTTCCCCTGTGTGATTGGTAATTCATGTGACTTTTGGATTGTGATCACAGGGAAAGTCACAGGAATTACCGATTACACAGGGAAAAGTGAGAGGGAAACGCAAAAAAGTCTTTTGTGTGAAAATGACGAATTCAATTAGTCATATTATGAAAAGCACAATTGAGATCAGGATAAATTTGGTATCACTCGATTCAGTGACGAACTGATTGCATGTGTTGATTAATAAATTCAAAAAATTCAAAACAGAAAGGCTTCATAAGACGTACTCAAAACTGCTAAAAAACATGAAGCTGCTCAATTTGAGAATTTCGGTCCTTCGATCATGTGTTAACACTACTTTCAAGTGATAGTACGCGATCTCGATTCCTTGTTTCGCCCTCTGGGCTATTGAAAGAGGGCAAATAGATTTTGCTCAAACTTTATGGCCATTTCATTTACCAAAGCAACTAAAATATCAGATTAGCTCTTGAAATGGGCTGGACAGTTCACATTTTAAGAGTTTAATATATTTGCTTCGAGCTTCTGGTCGATCTGTAAGATTGAGGCTAGGATCCTACCCCATTTTTATTTTGTTTTTTTTGCAGATGGACGGGTTCACCGTTGCAGGCGAGATCATTCGAAAGTACGGGAGGAGGAGGAGAAGACCCGTGATCTCGGCCCTCACTGCCAACTGCGACACGAAGACTCGCGAGCGTTGTTTTGAAGTGGGCATGGATTACGTCCTGATGAAGCCCATCAACTTGGAGCTTCTGCAATCGGAGTTGGTGAAGCTTCTGGATTTTCATGAAGAGCTCGCTTGTCCTCCTCAACTCAGTGCTGCTGTGATGAGTTCCTTGAGGATGGACGCGGAAACGCCCGGGTCCAGCACCGACTCCAGCACCGAGAGCTCCCCTGCACCGCAACTGCACCTGCCTCAAGCCTTCGGTGCTTTGCATCACAATAAAGGCAGCGACTCCCAACAGGAGTAGTCATAAGGTAGATCAACCTATTACCACCCTGATTTGCAATTTGACTGTCTTGGGGCCAATTCCATGAGAGACATATATTTTTCAGAGGTGCGCGCATGTTTCATGCATCAAACCCAAGTGAAATTATAATTTTCTGATCAAAATTGTAATTTCTGTGAATTTTTGAAGTGTTCAGCCCTAAATTACTAAAGCGCCCGTGACTAGGGTCATAAACGCCCTAATAACAACCCATAACCACCTTCTTATGTCCCTATAAGCATCTAGGTATTCACCAATCAGCTATTGTCACATTACCCTAACTGACATAAATGCACTGATTTTGTCAGATTTCCAGATAGAATTGGCTCACTTCTGGACAGATTTGGATGGTGGAATGGATGGAAATGGGGCCAAAAATAGGGTGGCGGAAATGGGTTGGAGACAGAATTAGGCTGGTCTACCTTAAGCCAGAGACGGCCAGGCGGTTCTAATTCCTTGACACTGCGAGCCAAAGCATTGCTTCTCACCAGTGGTACAGTACAGTACTGTACAGTGCAGTAAGGGCGGGTTTACATTAGGGTCCAAGACCAAGAGTTCATGGATTTAGGGTGCCCCCATTTCGGACTCAACGAACTCCTAATCAGATCCGACGGTATCTCATTTTCAACAAATTTCAAACCCAATCCTAGTATAAACAATTTCCAGCTCTTATCCAATGGGATTGCTTGATTTCAGAGTTTCTTGGACATGGTCTTGGATCCCAGTTAGTGTAAATCCACCCTAAATGTGGGGAGTTTGGCATTTTCGGGACCAAACTGGTTGTTTTTGGACAACCCCACTACTTTTTGTCATTTTGTCAATGCAATGGGTGGTGAGAACAACCAATGCCACTGGCTCTATGCCATTGGTAGAAAAGAATTGTATTGATGAATAGTACAATACATGTTCATTTTGTTCTGTAATTGCAGTTGTAGAAAACTTGCACTAACTAAAGGTGGATACCACAAAAACGCCACTTTTTTGCTATTGTGCCTAATTACTATTATTAGACTAATCTAATTTTCATTTTTTTTCTTGTTGGCAATTGAAAGGAAGTTCCAACGCACCAAAGAACTCAACATTTGTATCCCGTATGCAAAAATTATGAAGGGTCAAAGTTTTTTGGTACTAGATGTTCTAAAATTGTTTCTTCAATATTTGTACATATTGATTTTGGAGATGACGGTGTTAGACAAGGTGTGATTTTGGGTGTACCCACCTCAGGAGCAAGTGTGGAGAGTTTTGGATTATATCACCATAGTTTGTTAGAATGTTACAACCATATTTTCATGCAACAAATCCATGAAATGAAATGAAATTTTTTAATATATTTGATTCTATTTTCATTGAAAATATTTTTTATGTAAATATAAATTTTTTGTACATACACAAAATTTAAAAGACTTTAGTAACTGGTAGGAAGAATGTATATTGATATTCATTACATTACATAAGTGTCATACGGTTTTCTTTTTATAATTTTTCATATCAGAATATAACTATAGTAAAAACAAATTGTACCCAACTATCAGTTAGCAGTTGCTTCTAGAAAAATTTAAATTTTTCATTGCAAGAATTCGATGCCTTGTTTATAAGAATGTAGTAAATTTATTATTTTGAGATTTGCATGTGGGTCATTTGGCCCATAATGAGATTTGTATGTGACCCATTTTTGGTAATTTAGCATGTACAACATTTATTTATATGTTTTTCCAGCTTTCTCTCAAAAAAATTTAAAAAGAAATTAACTTTTGATTTTTGATTTAAATTTTACCGACCTTGATAGTTAAAGACAATAATAATGTTTTGTATTTGACACTCACTTAATCAAAAGATAATTTGGTAGATGAAATTCCATTGAAAATTGAATAAGAATCATTGAAACATTAGAGGTTAATTGTAAAGTGTCTGCATTGTGGGAACAAGAGTCGGAGTTTGGGAAAAACATTGGACAAAACTCCTTGGAGCACCAAAATTGAAGTATGATGGGATTTGTTGTTGTGTTTCTTTTGTACTATTCTTTATTAAACCTTCCTGACACTTGTTTACAAACCTATGACAAACTTTACGATTAACTCTACTAACCCTATAAGGACGAGCTGGTCTTTGTGGAAATCATCTTTTTTGATACAATGTGCATCATTTACTTTAACCCTGTAACATTGCTGCAAACATTAAGTGTCTAATGAATGATAAAGAATCTTTGCATGTAGGACAAAAGTTTAATAGTTCATCCTTGAAATTTTATGCAAAAAGAGGAGGCCTTGTAGTAGTTTGACCTTGAATGAGTAGTTTGGTTTTTTTAAACTAGATGATGCACACTGTTTCAAAAAAGATGATTTCTGTTGAGACCAGCCCGTCCTTACAGGGTTAACAAAACCAAAAAAATTCACTTAAAGTCAAACCATTGTGTATGACCTACCTTTTTTTATATGAAATTTCAAGGATGAATAATTGCACTCCTATACTACATATAAAGATTTTTTGCACACTTAGTGTCCATAGCAGCGTTACAAGGTTAACTTTAGAACGGTCAACATGTTATCAATTTTCAAACTTCAAAGTCCTTCACTTTATATGTCCCCATTTAACAGCTATATATGATTAAATTTTTTTACATTTATTTTACATTTATTTCACTTTTTGATTGTGCCTAGTTACTATTATTAGACTAGTCAAATTTCCGTATTTTCACTGTGTTTAAAAATAGAATTCGCTGCCCGAGGATTTTTTTTTTTTTTTTTTTTACACAAATAAAGGGAACCCGTTACTGCAAGACAAACGCAAAAAAGAAAAAAGAAAAAAAACAGAGCGCCACGCAGCATGGCACGAGCCTCTGCCCGGGGATTTTCGTCCACCTAAAGAAGGATATGGGAGCTGTTCGCAATCTGTGTCGGTGCCCGCAGGTGCGTCCAATCCTTGCCGAATCCTTGCCGAATCCTTGCCTCTTTTCACAAATTGTTGAACGCCGCTACAGCAGTGATGCACACTGCAAGAATAATCTTGACCAGAATTCTCTCTTCAAGTTCTTTCCATCCGAAGAACTTTGCGAATTTCGGAAGTGATTGAGCTTTCTGAGTCCGTCGCAATTGCAGGGCATGGCGAATTTAAGTAGTGCAATGTCCAATTTCACCGAAGACGCCATGGACGACGAGAGTGACGATGGTGCTTGGGATGAGCGCCTCGTCTTGCAGAAGCGAGGGTTGGAGGTGGGATCCTCAAGGGCTCAGTGGAGGAGACCTGGGTCGACGGGCACCATTGCAACGAGACGTCGTGGGGGAACGGCGGGCTCTGTGCTTGTGTTTTGTGGCAAGTTGGCTGCGTTGGAAGTGTTGCGCCGTGTCACGCAGGCACGTTGTCGCTTTGTGTGGTGGGCTTTGCAAGGGCTCTCTGTTTCCGGGGCGCCCGCCTTGGGATGGTTTCGGAGGTGGGCTCCGTTCCGAGCTCTGGCAGACGCCAGCGAGGTGCACTTCACATTTCATTTCTTGCGAATTTTTTCTCTAAACCCTAGAGTGCTGAGAATCCCAAGTTCTGCTTCGTTGGCTTTAGCATTTTTGAGTGGGTCGTTAGGTGAATTTCTTTTGTTCAATTTATGAGTGCATTTTTTACCAACACATGCAATGGCTCTTTACTGATTTGGGTGATTCACAATTTTGCCCCCTTCTGAAATATATGTTTCTCGATGTGACCATTCCGATTGATCATTTAAAACTATGAATCCTTGGGTTCACTCCCGTCGGCTTTGGAATCGGCCCTCAATGCTCAAAGAATTTGAGTCTAGGACGTGTGACCTAATTCATGTTTACGGTGAAAGTCTGAGTTGACACAGAAGTGTGGGCATTTGCGGCCTTAAGTCGGGTCACAGACATGGTTGTACGTGCACTTCTAATAATGTTTCTGACTTTGCAGAGTTTCTCCAAACCCATGTTATTTTTGTCGTTGACATCGGTGGTTGCAAGCGCATACACCGAGGCGGGGGAGAGAAACACCACCGGTGAGACTGATAAGGATCCCGCTCTCAACCTTTCTGTAGTTGAGACCACAACGGGCGAAATAACAGAGGAGCAAGTTGTGCTCAATGATAGGCTGTCACCGTCCATCGCCTTTCTGAGAAAGGAGTTGAGTAAAAACGGGATTCTTTTGCCTGAGAGGTGACGACTTGCCATATTCCTAGCCATAGTGCATTTTAAAGCATTTTTTCCACTAGTCGTAATGTTGAACAATTCACTCTTCTTTCACTGGAAGGTCGGGACACCCGAATAGGCATCTTTGGCGCTGAACATACATTATTCAAATTAAACTAGTAAAATTTCTACATGTTCTCGCTAGCAAATGAAAGGGTTTTTTAATGCGCCAAAGATTGCGTAATTCGAGCACTGTATGCAAATGTTTTGAAGGTTCAAATTACCAGTAGCAGATGACCTAAAAGTGTCACCTGAACAGGTGTTTGGATTGTCTACAGCCTCCAAATCGATATGTAATCAATATGCACCCAGTCTAAGATTTCAAGGGTGGCAAGTTTGGGTTAGTTATGGGTGTTCCTATCTTGTTGATTCTTCACATGAAGATGGATTTTCCATCCGCCTTTGCATTCTCTCCCCTGCACTTCTCTTGCATGGGTGATTGTTGAAGTCTTTTCCCCTTATAACGTGAGTTTCTTTTACAGGTTCGATGATGAAGAGATTAAGAGGTTTTGGTTTGCGTCGAAAGGAGACACTGTGAGGTTCGTCGCAATGATGCAGAAGACATTAAAGTGGCGCGAGTCTTACATCTTCATGTCCCCGTCGGAGCTTGAGGTGTGGTCATCTCTTGTGTTTTGGCATCTTCACGATGCTCATGGCCGCCCCATTCTTATCATCCGTCTTGGTCTTGCTTGCACTTCCTCGACACGCGCACAGAGTCCTCAATTTGCCCAAGCTATCAGTACGTGCTCTACCTCTCTTTTTCTCTATTCATAACCCTGCGAGAAAGGATTTCCGTTCTAATATACTGTTCTTTCAGATTCTCGTAAGAATTCTGTCATAAACTTTACTAATAACAGAGAAGCTGTTATGGCAACTGTTCAGGAATGTCGAATAATTTCTATCGATGATGTTGAACGGTTCATAGTAGAAGTTCACCTAATTAGGACATGCACCCGAAGCAACTCCTATACTTCCCTGCCTAAAATGTACATGTTGCCTAATATGAGAGCCTCGGATCAATTTTAGGGACGGCACTTTGAAACTTCGTAGGTTATTCAAGTGTTATCCAAAACATCAAGCAGTATTTTCTAAGATGCGTTGGAATTCTTTCTCAATTGTAAACAATAGTGAATAGAAATTGAGGCTGTTAAAAATGTAGGAACAGTGCTCAGGTGCTTAATAAGACGTCTTAAGGTGTACATTCCGTAAGCACAAGAATTTACTGGAGAGGTTGCAGTTTCGCAGGTGGAATATGGACTGCAGAATCTAGTTACTACAGATGATCCACGCTTAACTGTCGTTATGGACTGCCGAGGCTTGAGTGTTTTTGGCTTTCCGGTGCACATGATGAAGTCTTGCGTCGTGCTGGTTCAAGAGCATTATCCGATGCGCCTTGCATCCTTCTTTCTTATCAATGCGCCACCGCTTGTGCGTGCAGTTGCAAATGCTATCATTCAGGTCAGAGTCTTCACACCCGTCTAGCTTTTGTATCGATTTCTGAAAACTGGTTTGTCGTCAATGTGCCTCTCAAACCTTGAGCTAAGTTTGGGAACCCATCAGCTTGGGATCCCTTTTTCGTGGCTTGAAAAGCCACCTATTTCTATAAGCTAGTGTCTTCCAACCTCGTGACTTGTAAATACTAAGAACTATCACAGTCCAAGGTGGTTCCATGAGATTCAGCGGAGATTCATTACTCATGGTTCAAGGGTAGGCTAGGCTTGTGATTGGGACCCTACTATTTCAAACTCGTAACAATTCATAACTTATTTATACAATGTCCAAATAATGAATATTTTTTTGTGTAATCCTCTCAAGAATGTGGCCAGAAAATGTCCACTCACAACAACTGAAAGCCCTGAGAATTGGTTCCTATCTTATTTATATCTCCATGCAATTGTGAACTGCAGATTCTGAAACCAGCAACACGGGAGAAAGTGCGTGTAGAAGGTGACAAGTATCTGAGCGTTCTGGCCAACGCATTTGGTGGCTGCAATAATGTGCCGGCAGTGTTGGGAGGCAGTTGCGCATGTGCCCACTGCGCTGCAGTGGAGCCGAGTCCAACGATATCCTTCATGCATTCTCGGGCCAATCTAGCAGTCACAGAGC
Source organism: Neckera pumila (assembly GCA_963969595.1). Classification (NCBI taxonomy): domain Eukaryota; kingdom Viridiplantae; phylum Streptophyta; class Bryopsida; order Hypnales; family Neckeraceae; genus Neckera; species Neckera pumila. Next base: position 25,214,724 of record OZ018408.1, read on the forward strand.
CAGTTTCAGGGGAGACAGTGGGTGACGCCGATACTTCTATCCAGCAACCTCACTTACGAACCCTTCGGGTTATCATTGTCGCGCTCGTCTGTTTATGGATTGTGATTGCCATGGTGAATGCTCGCTCTTAAACTCTGCAGCTTTCAAGTCGGTCTTTGTACAATGAAATTGTAGTAACCCTGCTGGGTTTGTTTTAAGTAGAATACTATTATTAGTGAGACGCCATATCTCAGAATTTTTTCTTGTCGACAGTTTGCAGCACATCCTTAGCGGTGCTTGAAGTTTCAGTTACTGCAGGGTAGCTTGAAATGCTTTCTGGAAATAACTCGGCATTCTGATCACATGTGATGTATATTTGGTATCAATGCGACTGTAAATACAGGGCCTCATACTTGTATGGAATAACAGAGTCTGCTCATTCATCAGTGCTTCGCATTCCCGGCCCAAGTGCAAAACGATACTTTGTCACATAGATTTTTGTTGTCGTGGAAGTCTAGAAGAAATTACACCATTATTCCGTTATTAACCGATATTCAAAAATCCTCAAAATCGTTGTCGGTCTTTGACAACAGTGCACTTGTCACACCTGCAAACTAAGTCGGTTCTTGGGACCCAAGACATCAGATACTCAGGGGTGTACTTTTACGCAGGAACGGTATACAGATTTTCCAGCTTAATTACTACCGGCAGCAATGCACATTCCGAATCTCATTCTTCCTTCTGTTTTCTTCCCCAAACCGTTGTGAATTCTCTTATTCAGAAGGCGTACATCAAAAGAAGTGAACGAGGACAATGCTAAAACCATTAGGGACCTGATCCGTCTCTTTTATTAACCTTTGTTATCAAACTCATCTATACACTTGCAAGACACTTCCTTGGACAAATACGCATGACTTGGCTAAATGCCCATAACCACTGATCTTTGAATGAAAATGTCTCACTTTGAAATTGAATAAGGAAAGCATACATTGGGATAAAAACATAAGTGATTGACTGATCTTTTCGAAGATTTCACTCATACCCAAAGTAATCACTCCACAGCTACACACTGATCTCCCCAAAAAATTCCTCCTACACACGAAGTTAAAATGCTTAAAATGAGGCAAATAGTATCCTTTTACCTAATATTCAATATTTGCCAACACATCGGAGTATCAACAGCGAGCAAAACCAGACAATCAGTTACCATACTTTTACTAAAATTCTCCCGCAAACTGCGACAGTGGTGCAGATTAATTGTAAGAAAATTGCCTCTATATGTGTCTAACTGATGGCTGCCTACCTATTCCCAGTTCTAGAAATACAACAATCTGTTCTGTACAGTACAGTACAAATCCCTCCATATCTCTGGCCTCACACAAAAGATCCAGGCAGTGAAATTTGCAAATGGGATTCAGCCTCCGAAGTGAGAGCAGCGCAGAATCCACGCCCAAAGATTAGCATATGCGATGCGCAGAGTTTTATTATTGTCATCTAATATGCGCAAGATCGACTTGCACGCCGCTTCCCGTTCGTCGTCCCCAAATTCCAGTCGTCGCGCGCGTCGCGACTTCATGTGCCACGGCCGCGGCAGGCTGCAAGTAGCGCCTTTGCGGCGAGGGCGTGGGCAACGCTCTCCCGACGGAATCCTCGCCACTCCAGTCCGCCGCAATGCGACCCGGCAGATTCTCGCCGTCGTCGTCGTCGACATCCATGCCGTCCTCGTCGCTGAACTGCGATTTCAAGTGCCACGACGCGAGGTGCGCGAGCTTGCTGCCGTGGGTGAGCTTGTTGTTGCTCTCCAGTACTACTGAGCCCCAGTCCTTCAGCCCAGGCCTGCTTTCTCTGGCGCGTCGTCGCGTGCAGACATTCCCCGTAGTTAACCCTCCGAAGTCAGCTATGGAGCGAAGCGTCGCCGTGCACAGAAGCAGCACGAGGAGCACGTCTTCTTGTGGGAGAGTCTCCATCGCGGAGACTTTGAAATTGAACAACGCGGTGGCGCGGCCTTGCGGACTCTCCGGGGAGTATCGAAGGAGCGTGACGAATCCGTCTTCCTCTTCGGGCGTCGCGTTTGGGACTTCGTATTGGAGTTTGCGTCCGTTCACCAGGCGGGCTAACCCGGTGCTCGTGTTGAGCGTAAATTCCAGGTGACGCTCCCAGTCCGCTTGGTCGCCCATCTGGCGCGAGATGATGAGCGTGTCGCCCGTAGACAACGTCCAACTGAGCTTGTACTCTTCGAGTTCATGCGCAAGGGGCGTTGCGCTTCCGACAATCTTTTCAGGGGCGATGCCAACCCCGTGGGCGACGTAGTTCCACCCGCCTTCGTGCACGCTGATCACGCGCTCGTTCCAGTCGACGCCAACTGGTCGTTCGCCATTCTTGTTCCAGACGCCTTTGGCAGCGCGGATGCGGATCACGAAGCTCTCCTTCCCCACGTGGTTGAGCACCGTGCGGGAAACCCAGCGGCCGCGTTGGGGCTGGTTGCGCCGCATGCGCACGACAGTATGGGACAGCATCTGGCCCTTGTCGTCCGTCACTCTGTCGGGGACAGATTTCAGCAGATAAGAACCTTGGACTGGCGGCGTCATGGAGACGCCAAGGCGGAGCTGCAGCAAGGGTTGCTGCTTGTGGAAGCGCTTCTTCTTGGTGGTTAAAACAGCCTCCTGGGATAGCATGGGCGTCTTCGGAAGCTCAAGCCACGTGATGTGCGTCCCGCTCAACCGCTTAGAGGTTCGGAAACAGCCGTCGACATGGGTGCGAAGCTCCAGAGTCACGCCCTTCGTCTTCGCCTCGCATTGCAGCACCCAGAGCTTCTGCCACTGGGAGTCGTTCGTGACGGGCGCGTCGAGCTTGAGAAGCTTGTACGAGTCCAGCGTCCTCAATCGCACGAAGAGTCCCGCCCGCTTCGAATCCTGCCCGATCATCGGACTGCCCTTGATCGTCACGCACACCTGCAGGCGTGATTCCCCAAAAGCGTTTTGCCCGTCACACCTCAAAACCCCCCAAAAAGTGAACACGCCAAAAGACCGACATTTTGAAGATTTTTTCTCGCTTCTCTTCAGAAAATTTCACCAAACGGATTTGTTATTCCGGGTATACAGCAAGTGATGCTATATAGTTAGGTAGTACACCAATTTGGCCACTATTTGTAGATTATATAACTTGTAATTCAAAACTCCAAACAACTCGAATTGGAGCCATAACACGAAGATTCGGGATTATGCTTTGTTCATGCTAGGTTGCAGCCTTTGCAGTAGCTTCATCAATATTACCTACTAAATGAAAATCCTGCTCAGGAAAACTCCCTACAAACATTGGTAAATGCGCACCCATCGCATGTTAAGGGACACCTATTGATCCACAAACCATACTCCACGATTTACAAAACCATGCCGCAAGAAGGTCATAGTGCAGCTTCGTTGGAATGTGGACAAGATTCTGTGACCATAATTTAGCCATTTGAGCATAAGAGTTTCAGTCTTATATTTTCGTTTCATGAGATTGAGTGCTGTCTAAAATTGTAAGATTGCGAAAAAAACTCATCTCATGTGCGAGAGATGCCGTAGCGACAGGGTGGTATACTTCTCGGCCTGGGCTCAATTCGGCCACTATTTGTAGATAAAGTAACTTTTTGTACTTCAAAATTCAAAATAGTTCGATTGGGAGCCATTACACGAAAATTTAGTTTCATGTCTTCTTAATTCCCCACTCGTAAGATTTGCAGCCCTTGCAGTAGCTTCATCAAGATTACCAACAAAATTAAAAGCGTGCTCAGGAAGGCTATATAGAAATCTTGGCAAGTGCGCATCCCATCACATGTTTAAACCTTGGAGGGGCATATTAAACTACCAGTTGCGGCGATAGTGGAAAACCACGACAGACAGCGCACCTGCGAGATATGCCGTGGCGGCAGGACGTTATACTTCCCGGCATTCACATCCTTGAGTCGAAAATCCCAAGGTAGCAGCACCGGCACGCGCTCCAGCACATGCGTGCTCCCTGTAACTTCCGACGCGGGCGGCGCGGGGAGGTTCACGGGCTTGGAGGCGCGGTACAGCGTGCCGGCTTTCTCGTAAGGGTGGCCGAACGTGCTCTCCCACAGCTGCGCCGTGTCTTCGAATCCATTTCCCAGCTTCGTCCCTGGGCCGCGTTCCAAGTTGTCGTGATGGTTCACCACGAAGCCGAGGGCTTCCGTGTCGCGCGCGTACGCGACGGGGGCTTGCTGGTGCGCGTGCCACAGGAGGTCGATGTCGAACGTCGGGACGCACAGGATCTTCCCCTGCGACTTGCGGAGCAAATACAGGAAGCATTTGTATCGCTCCCTCGCGACGCGGAGAAATGCGTCCTCCCACATGTAGCCATGGGAGACCTAAACCACAGACACAAATACAGTTTCGCAACAAATTAGTTGAAATCCGTCCCTCGTACAAAAACTCCCAAAATCCCTCTCACCGAATCTTACGACAATTGCCTTAAATTGGCGATATTCCAGTACTTTGGCACGATTCAGGACGCGCGGTCTGTAACATAAATCTATACCTGCCCTTGTTTGTGGCCTGAAATTAGACCTTTGAGAAGATATATGTCACAATTTTCAGCTTCAGAATTGACTATATCTCCAAACCCAAGTTTTGTGAAAACAGTATGATAACAAACATAAACGAACCCTAATCCATGTTTAACAGGATTTTATGAGTCACGCCTTCGTCCCCATCCCATCTCAAGCACCAAAACCTTACTCGCTCACATTGGGAGTAAGCGTGATTGAATAGATATTAGGCATTTACACCACGAAACTTGTACACACAACTGAAAGTTCATGTCTCGAAATAGGAGGCGTGCGACTACAAAATTGGTTTTATCATCCTCAGTTGTAATTTTCTTTAATTTTGACACAAAGAAGGCGAATTCCATTGCAAGGAAAGGATACAATCAGCCGAATTACAGCCTGGAGAGCAAGCAGACCAAAGCATCTTCATTTGTGATTTAAGGGTTCAGTTAGGGTTTAATTGAAACACTTTTTTGAAGCAGATTAGTGTACCTGGTAATAGAAGCTGCTTTGCCGGTTCACAACAGGCACAAGCTCCCTGACGAGCTCGGAGTCATCGGCGTCTTTAATCGGAAAGGGTAGGCTGGCCTTTCCGAAGCCCCCGGGCAGTTTGCAGAGCGTGGGCAGAATGTCGAACGGCTCTTTCGGGTACAGAATGGCCCATAGTTTCTTACACCGCTCTTGCGCGGACGTCTCGCTGGCGACGTCGGTCAACACAGGGTAGTCCAGCACTCTTTTATATTTCCGTGTACAATACTTCCGGTACTCGACCTATACGTACACAAAAACACCGGTCACGACTGAAGAAGAAAATAACTTCCCTTTGCGTTATCGAACCCATCAATGCAGACAAAATCTCGGCATTTAAACTTACCGGATTCAGACAGTGGCAGAGCCAGATCCACTGCACGTCAATGGGAGGCAAGAGGCTCTTCGATCCCTTGGAACTGGAGTTTAATAGCGCGTCGAATTTCAAAGCGTCGGCTACCAAGGGCAGCCAGTAACGCTCATACCTGCGGTACAGAAGTCTCACGTTACAGATCCATGCACATTTAGGGTTGAGGATACTAAAACCGGTACCAATAGCAACTGCACCAGAACAATTGGTTCGCCTTCAAGTTGGGTGAAAGCATGACTTGGCTAGTAATGTCTATGGCCACCGATCTTCGAATAAACGTGAGTTTGTTCACTGTCACTGCAGGGGGATCACAAACTCCTACTTTGAAAACGCACAGGAAGCTCATTCCGCGTGATTACCATTTAATCTCAAGAGTTTGGCGGTCATACTCAGAGTGATCTCCCGAAAAATAATGCTAACGGAGTGACGCGAACGCCTTCGCAAAGCTGAACTAGGTTCGACCATAAATTTTGGCTTTCCAAAATCTAAGCTTAACGGCATTCTAGATAGCCGAGGCTAGGTACAAAACCATCCACACAACACAACAGTGATTCCTTCCAACCCACGGCAGACGATAAAATTAAAATATCAAAAATTCAATATTTTAACCGAGTGATGAGGGTCCCCCATTGCTTGCATGCACCTTTGAATGGCGCGAGCGACCGCCGGGCCTCGGTGAAGACACGGCAGCGAGTCAATGGTGCGGAGCAGTCCGAGGTGCCGCTTGGCGGCCAAAACGAGGTCCACGCTCAACGCAATCCGCTGCGCCGCTCGCAACTCCTCCAGGCTCTGCTTCTCCCGCACTTGCTCCTCGTGCAACAACCCCGGCGACGGGTGGGTCAGCCCCCGTCTCACGGGATCCATCGCTCTAGCTAACGACTACCCCTGCTCCACCAAAATTCAAGCACGACCACAGCCTAGCGAATATGCCACAAACACATGCATAGCTTCGCAACCCTTCAAGCTTCGTCGTCTAATCAATTATCTCTCTTCTCTCTCTCTCCGTGATACTACGATGCAACCCTGTAAATTAATCCCTTCCACAAAAAATCCCTGGTCCATGAGTTTGAATCCGCGGCACCATCCCTCTCCTTCTCCGACGCATCACACACTGCTCCAAAAGTCACAATGCATAATGAGTATGCGAACCTTTAGGACCGCGACGGACCTTGTAATAACACTAAATTGGGTCCCAGGCTCACAAACTTTGACTTCCCAACCGACTGCTAGCTAGCTTTCGCACCACCAGTGCGCGCGACCTCAACTGAAGTCCGTCGTTTGCTAAGTTCGAGATGTGCGCACGTACTGGCCGCGACTCGACGTGCCCCGCTGCGCTGGAGCAGTCAACGGCAGTGACCCCCGGGTGGTTGCATCCGTGCGTTGTTGGCAACTGCGACAAGGAATTCTGGCCACTGTCGTCGAGGACTCCTGGTGGGCGCTCCCTGTGGATCGATCTTGCACGCCTGATCGATCTGATGGAGCCCGACAGGCCTGATCTGCAATTCTGCAAACCCACTTGAGTTAATGCTCAGTCCTTGCCGCGAGAGAGACAGTCCGTGCGACTGGGGGACCTGGGATTCGAGAGGTGATTTCTTCTGGTTGGGCACGCGTGAGCGGGATCAGGCGACGGAAGCGGAACTGCGGAAGTGTGGGACTGGGGAGCGGAGATCTAAGGGTGGATATGCGTGGACCGACGGACGGACGGAGCACGCGGGCCGAGGTTAATGAGGCCAGGCTCCGGGGTTTAGGGAGAACAGGTCAGAGGGATACTATTGTACTCATGAAGTTAATTTGTGGGGGCAAGGGGAAAAAATAAAATAATAGAAACAAAATGGAAATGACAGAAATGCAGGGGGGCTGGAAATTTTTTCATTTTTTTCACTTTTTCCATTTTTTCATTTTTTTCATTTATTCATTTTTCACACAAATAATGGAGTTACCTTTACTGCAGGACGGAGCTGGATTATACAGTACTGGAGGGTTCAGTTGCACGGGAACTGGCTCAGGTTTGTTTTTTTGGCCGCGTATCAAAGCGCTGGCTCTGTTTCATAAGTTAATTTTCCAAGGGAACTGGATGGAGAGGCCAATTTTTGGTGGGCTGAGCAATTTATCCCTGAACTAGCTGCAATTGTAAGGTGGCCAGCATAACATTCTTAACCGGCTCCGAAACCTCCCCTAGCTGGAGGGACAATTCCCCCCAGATGCCTAGGGGGGAATTTAGTTATAATCTGACTCGCCGGCGCCAAGTTTCGAGGACCGGGTGCCTTTCCATCAAAAGCAGTAATTCTCTTCGTTGGGTCATTTTTCTTTGCTGGGAGGCTCCCGATTCCGGGGGGAAGAAAAGGGTTCCTCCCAAAGAAGGTTAATGATGTTATGAGGCTAAATTGACCCCCACATTCTTGGGCTAGGGAGGATTGACTCCCTCATAGTGCCCTGCAATTTTCCTATGGAATTTTATATTTGCCGCCCATGATAAAATTTCCAAATTTTGAATTCATGTTTGCAATCCAAGGCCCCATAATAGAACCACCTGTAGTTGACCATTTAAGCGATTTTTTGCATGTTCTAGAATGCTAGAAGCCAATGTTAATTTGCAGTCATGTAGAAAGATAGAAATGATGAGCATTGCCAGGAATTCGTAAATTTTTTCCCTTGAATTCAAATTACTATGAAGTTTGAGAGCCCAAAGTTGGCCTCAACCCATACCCAATGTATAGACTCTGTTAATTCCAATCATTCAAGAACTACTTCCTGCTCACTACTTCCTACTTTTTTGCTCACTACTTTCGGATAGGTGTCATGACTTTATTAGTCCCAGTCTTGAAAAGGGAAAAAAATGCACTCCACGCTTTGGTTGGAATTAAGTGCATCCTACAAGCTGAGTATGGGTGTTTGGTTAGGAATGGGTGGTTCTACTATAATTAGGGGAGGTGAAGAAATACAATAATTATACTGCACAAAATAGGGAACAATTTATACATTTAGCCTTGGTTAGGGCAATAAGGTGGGCAATCCTTCTTGGCCTTCATTCCCCCTAGGTGGATTACCCATAGGGAAAATATTGAATTTTTTATTTCCCACCAATGATTAAAGTTGAAAATTTGGAATTCATATTTGGAATCAAAGGGCCCAAATTAGTTCCAATAGATGAATAAATATAAAATGAAGACAGGGGGCATTTTTTATATTTACCTTTTGGCTAAAGAAATGAGGGGGTCAATTCACCTCTAGATCGCATCTAGTCTTGTAGGCCTAACTCAGAAAATTCTCCTCTAGGGGAAACATAAGAACTTATTATGTACAATGGATGTTGATCAAATTTGGGGAAATTCAAATAATACTTGCAATCAGCATAACATTGTTTACCAATGAGGCAAGGGTACCTTTTGCAGTCTTGAAAAGAAGAACATTAGATGACATTGAGGCCTCTAAGGGACTGCAAGTTATCATGTGTTCCTATACTAAAAAACTTACTTAAAAGATGTGATGTCTAGGACACTACTTAAAACACCCCTTTCCCTTGTAGTGACTCTACTTAGTACATCATAATATTTTGGAAGATTTTGTAATATTGGCTTGTAACATAGCAGTAGGGCAAGGTTGTTACATTGATGCCAAGTAATTAATTAATCCTTAAAGTTCTAAGGCATGGTTTTTAGCCATTTTTTACTCTTCTTGGTGCAATATTTATCGGATATGATTCTTGTAAAATTTTTAGGAAAGGTTTGTTTTACTACCAACTCAATGCCTAAACATTTTCATACTAATTCAAGTTGCAAGTTATATCTTAAGAGGTCTTTATTTTTAGTTGCGGGTAGTTTCGGATAGCTATGACAAATTGATAAAATTGGTCTAAATTTCTTTATATGGCATACTCTCAACAAGATTGTTAACATTATTCCAAAATTTGAAAGGCATACAAGCACACAATTTTAACTTGCAAGCGTTTGAAACTCACTTGAATAATATTTAAAACACCACAATTGAAATTCTATATACAATGGAAATATTTTGTTTTAACTTAATCATTGACAATTTGGTGTTTTCTAAACCCAACAAACTTTGGCAACCATTTTGGGATAGAAAATCATTTTTTTAAACATCTGTGAACTAAAGAAAGCTGAAAAATCAAACTAACTTTCATTTGCAAAAATCCGTTGGAGATTTTGAGCTTCGAATTAAAAGTGATGGACAAGGTGCACTTTCTTTGAGATTTTCTAAAATCCTCTTTGAATTTTTTCCATAACTTTTGATTGGAGATTGAAAATCACAAAAGGATTTTTGGAGGTGAAAGTTTTTTTAATTTTTTAATTTTTCTTAGTCCAAAAGTTTCATGGTTGAAACTCATGTTTAAAAACCCCACTTTTTTATTTTACTATGAAAGATAAAAGGTTGAAATGCTCATGTAAAATTTCAGAACATTCTGATCAAAATGAAATTTTTGGTGGAGGTTGCAATGTATGATGGTCATTGAATTAGAGTAGTGTTTGTACAAAAGCAAGAAATGGGCACACTTGTCTTCCCCTTGAGCTCTTTGGATCTGCCCATTTTGAGGTTGTCAACAATCGCATTGCTGGTTGGTTGACTTTTCAATCCATGCCCAAACTGAACCAAAAAAGATGAGTTGTGAAGTACACTATACTATTCAACTTTAAAATTTTTGAGATTTCTAAAATCTATGTTTGGCCTAAATGTTTGTCTCTATATCAGTCTTCGGTGTCACTTTTGAATGCTGCCATTTTCATAGAATTCGAAATGGCATTAGAGAAAAAATCAGCCCTCCGGAGGGTTGCTCCAAGGACCTCTTCAGTACCCTGAAATTTTGTTTATCGGGCCTAAAAAATTAGTTTTTTTCCTATTTCCGCGTAACTAAAACTGCTGTAATAGTGGTGCAGGAACCCAAATTTACGAATTAAAAAATACTATAAAAAAAAAAAAAAACTTGCAAAATCTGCCTATTCCAAGAAGCAGTCATACACTCTAACTGCTCACCGGGGGCGCTTTTTCCAGGTTGACAGGCCAAGCTTGAAATAGCTTGGCATGTCAACTCGGAGGGGCCCTCTAGAGGGCTGACTTTTGCTCTAATGGATAACGGCACACGGAATACCCCCATTTTAATGAAATTGGCCATATAGCCATTAGATTTATAACGTAGTCTATTTAATAGGAATAATTTTTATTGGAAAAAATTCAAAATTCAAAACATTAAAAAGACCAAAATATAAGGGCAACGCCCAAAAAGTGGTCACAAGTCATCAAGGGTTAAATTGTATTCCCCAAAGTGTCATTAAGTTGTTTCCACATATTCACTACAATTCGTTGATCGCTGATTTTCTATATTTCAATTTTAGTACTAAGCTATGTGATGGTTTCAAAGACCTAAGAAGTTCCACTTAGAAACTTCATAGAAATTACATGTTTTATCCAAAATTTCTATTTATCATTTGAAAAATCAAGATTTTCAATTTCTAAAACTACAAAAATATTTTTATAAAGAAAAGGTGCCTCCGACTATGCTAAATTGTTTATTTTGATGATTTTAGGTGTTTAAACTAGAAGAAACAATAGGAATTTTGGAATCTTATATAGAACAATTTGAACACTTACCAGTCTACAACATTTGTGGAGTATCTAAATTGTTGGCTGGTGAAAGTTTAGAGAAGGACTTGTGAGAAGCGGAAGAAAGAAATTTCCAATTTCTAAAAAATGAATTCTAACAATGGACTTGAACTTTTTGGTTGCCTTCATTTGACTAACCCTTAAATGTAGTTTTTTTCTGTTGACTTCTATAGAAGTCAAAGGTAGGTTCACACTTAATAATCTTAAGAATTTCCAATCCCAACACAACTTGGAAATTTACCATAAGAATATAAAATTAACCAACTAGAAGATAGGGCAAAAGAAATTTACTTTTATTTTTTTCTAGATTTTTACATTTATCTACCAAAATAAATATTTTAGAGATTTATAGTCTAAATTAGAGACTAGATGAGATCAAGACCCTTTGAAGACATGAATTCTAATGTGGTAATTGATGTTGACCAACCTACTCTTTACATTTATTCCTTTGGATTTCAAAGGCTTGACCAACTCTTGGACATTGTAGGGCACAAATATATTGTATGTGATGAACCCTTGGGGAGGGCACTTGGTTTTACTACTACAAACCACGTGCGAACAAGTGGTTTCTAATAAACTATAATTTCAACCTAAAATTTTGAGCATTGTTTGGTAATGACTATAGGTTTCTATTGCCAAAATTTCCAACTCAAATGAAATATGGAATGATTTCTAGAAGAGGTTGAAAATGAACCTAAAATGGCATATTTTTCAACTCAAATATTTTCAGAGAACACATTTAGATGTCCATTGCATCAATATTCAACTCAAAATAAGCTTTCTATAGAGAATTATTTTTAGGAATTATTTGTTCATTTTTTAGACAATTTTTTAGGATATAATATAGGGGTGTGAAAGTTATTTTTCAGTTCTGCAGTGTATCTATTTACTTCAAAAATTTGTAACTAATTATCATTAGCAAATAAAAATATCAATAATTCAAAACATAAACTTTCAAATTATGAAAATATACTCATATTTGGTTTGTTTTCATTTATTTAAATTTTAGGATATAATATAGGGGGTACAAAGTTTTGGTCGCACATAGTTTGGATTAGTTTGGATTAGTAGTGCCCCCCCCCATGGATGAGCCTTTTGCGGGACTTGTATAGGAAAAAAAAACTAGGATATGCTAAATTCTATTGTTTACCACCAATGATTAAACTTGAAATTCACATTTGAAATCAAAGAGCCCAAATTAATTAGGAAAGATCAAGAAATACAAAATTACTTTGCTGGCCTACTGGGAGCTCTACAAAAGGCTTTCTACTCACATTTACATTCATAAAAAGTAATATAATATTATAAACAAATTTTAGCCAAGTGGCTACTTGGAAAATAAATATAAGGTTGGAATAATCAACAACCTTGTTTGGAATTATCCGCCAAATTACTGAGCAATGTTGTGATCTATGATGATAATTGTCCCTAATAGCACTAGGACATCACGTGGATATCTTCCCAATATTATCTAGACATCCACTCGTCATCACTTTGATATCAGAAACATGAATAAAATTTACAACAAGGTAGACTAATTTTACTAATTTAGCTAGATTAGCTACTTTGCTAATTTGGCTTCACAAAATAGTGAAATTAGATTGCCTTAACCAAAGAAATTATATCATGATTCACTGCTTGTCCACATAAGGTAGGTGGCTCAAAAAGTGACCCTCTTCTTCAAACAGTCCTATAAGGAGCTTTGAAATGGATACTAAGTGGTTCTTAAATGGATTGCTAACAATGTGAGAGCATAATTAAGACTTGTCATATATTGCTTCATACTTCACCAATGGATGGAATAAGAGCCAAGGAGGGTCCATTTCAAAGCTTGGTGTGTCCACTTAATTTTTTTTAATGAGAATTGATTGCTTAATTGCCTTCTTACAAATGTTATAAGAATGTAGGATCCATTTAAGGTGAGTAAAGGTCGCTTTTAGGAACCTTGTGTATTATCTTTTGAATGCAGCAGTGCTTGTTTTTGGTCAAGCCAAATTCTTTTTTCAGACTATATATGAGTGGCTTTTGCGAGGCCTATGAGTCAAGAATAGGTGCCTATCACAGAATTCATTGAAAATTCATAAGTAATTCATAAATGCTCCAAAAAATATGAAATCACTTGGATTAGATTTCGCATCAGTTTTTCTTCAAGTGCAAAATAAGGGGAAATATTTTTAGGCATCTGAAAACCATCTGAAAGGTCCAACAACCCTTAAAGGGCTGCTTTTTGAGCCACCCACCTTAGAAGCGCATGCAACTTTCTTAACCTGGACCAAGAACTAGTATACCAATCTATGCAACACATATGGTTCTTGCAATATTGCATCTTTCTATAATAACTAAATATATTTATATGTTGTAAAATGTTGAGAAATTAGTAAGAGGCAACCTAATTTCACTATTTTGCATAGTTGAACTATCTCCAACAAATTCTTCATTTGCAATGGTCTTCGCATCAAAATTAATATTAATTTTTAGCATTTCAGAACAATTATTCCATCTTTCGTTGTTGGATACTTTCCAAAAACTACAATATCATCATAGACCTAACATCATGCCACTCCAACTAATTCAATCATACCTTTTTCTTTTTCTTTATTGGCTCTATCCTTTGGACAACAAGTATCAACTCCCTTGTTTCTAAATCAGACTTTCCAAATCTTATCTACAAATACATTTACACTACAAAACAAAGATAGGATTTCAGTTGGCAATGTGAGGTCCGACTAATCAATAAATTAAATATTGTTGTTTAACTACAAAAAATAGTGAAAATAAGTTGCCCCACACTAATTTCTTGACAGTCCACACTATATACTATATATATATATATATATATATATTCATTGCGACTGACAGTGATGCATTCAATTCATGGTTGTGTGTATGATGTAGATTAGTGCACCAATGCAAGGCCTGGTTCAAAGAGTTGCATACGTCTCCATGTGGACAAGCGCTGATCTATGAGATAATTTATCTGAGGTAAGACAACCTATTTGCACTATTTTGTGTAGGACAGAGCCTCATGGTCAGTTTTTTTTTTTTGGAACAGTAATTGTCAAGAGGCTTCATGAGGTAGGCTTAAATTTGGAGGGACCTGTGAGCACAAGTCCAAACTTGTCAGAAGGAGCGATATATTGCTAAAAAAGAACCCTACTCATGGTCACACCGTTCTTGTTTTTTTATTTTTTAAAAGAAAATACCCTTTGTCTACTGATGATTCATCAACCCCCTTTCCAAAAGTGGAAGAAAAAGTGGTATTTTGGGTGCCTGCTGCTGCCAATTCCGTTGCCATCAATGCCACCGTAAAGGGATTAAGGGGCCCCACACTGAATGAGTGGATCTGGATTCTTGGGAATAGTCCAATTCGATGGGCCAACAGCGTCCCCAGTCGGTTCTTTTACGGCAAATTTTAAAATAGAAAGAAAGCATAAATGACCCGTTTTTAAACTTTTTATATTTAAAAAACAACAACATTGGCACTTGTTCACACTTGTTCACACTAGGATATTTGGTAGAAAGGCTTAAGTTGGAAGTGAGGAAAAAGGGACGCTTTACTTTTGGGAACAAGTTAACCCCTAAAGGCCCAAGGCCTGTTTTCTGCCAAAAAAACATCCAAAACTGCCATTTTTTTAAGCAAAGAGTGAAAAAAAATTAAAAATGTTTTTTTTGCACATCTAACCGTAGGATCTTACACCTAACTAGTATGAGAATGTGTACAGAAAATTTCAGAATTTTTGATTGCATAAATTGCAAGATATCTACATTTAAAGTGAAAAAAATAAAATTTTCAGCACATTGTGGGACTGGATTTTTCGAATTTGAAAATTTTTAACATAAAATTTTTACACTATGGAGTTTTGAGCTTTAAATGTTTATAGCGGAGAATTAAATTGACAATCTACTCAAAAAAAAAAAAAAATCAAAAACTTAATTTTTCATTATTGAAAAAATTGTTAAGTAGAAGTAGGTACTAGATAGAAGGAAAATCTAAAATATTCATATATTTTAGATGGAATTAAAATGCACTAATCTCAATGATCAGATTGTTCTAGCAAGTAAACTTAACCATGCAAAAAAAATTGAAAAATTTGAAAAACTGCATTCAGAAATGAATCCTACAAGTTTTTTTTTTCAAAAAGATGCTCTAACTGCCCAAAAAACAAGAATGTCCATAACTTTTGCATAACAAATCCAAATGAAATGAATCAAAGCTTTTTAGATAGACAAAAATATAATCTATGAGAAAAAAATACTAAAAAGAAAAAAAAAATGTGCAAATTTTTTTTGCTGCCCGCCGTCCTCTGTTTTGAGCTTATTTGGTCATAACTTTTGATCCCGGGCACCGATTGTGAAAAGAATTATATTTCCTTGAAGCTAATCAGTTTTTCTACCTCCCAAAAAAGTTTCACAAAATTAGGAGAAAGTTTCAGCCCGTAGGTACCTGCCCAAAAACGCATTTGTCCCCCGAAGGGACGACGGGCTTTTAGGGGTTAAGAAAAGTTTAAAAAATAATGAAATATTTTCATGGATCATAGAAATTATAGTTTAAGATTGACTTATAGTAGATGCCAAAGTTGTATTGGCTTGGATTTTTCTCTTGATATGCAAAACATGATTGTATAACTAGATCATAATGGTCCTCCTATAAGTTGGGAAGGGATTGTACTTTGCTAGATGCTGCTAGGAAGGACTTTTCAGTTAATCCAAAGATTGGGTGTCGCTGAAGAATCATCGAAGACAATTTTGTTCATTGTAAGGTTGGGGTCTACTTTTCAGAGATGAAAAAGCAGGATGCCTTGCCTCATTGGTGAATGATGACCAACGTTATGTGACCAATGTTTGAATTGGGATATTTCTCTCAGTTAATCCAACGGGTGGGGTTGGGTGAAGAGTCATATAAAATAATTTTGTTCATTGTAGGTAGGGGTCCACTTTTAAAGGATGCAAAAAAGCAGGACGCCTTAATTGCCTCATTGGTTAACAATATTATGTGACTAGTGTTTGGGATACTTTTATCAATATATCATCTATTTTTCTTTAATTCCAATATTGAATCATTTTTTTAAGTATAGAGTCCAATTATTTTCTCTATTTTTTAAATTCTAAATAGAAAATTTATAGATATTTTCACCAATTTTTTTGTTGATGTTTTCAAATTGCAAACAAATTTTTTCCCATTTCTACCAGTTAATTCTAAACTAGCTGCTATTCTTTTTTTAACATTGGACATGACATAAGTAATAACCAAAGTTCAATCTTTTGCTTAAAATTCTCAACTTTGACCCCCCTTTTTGTGTAAGAAAAAATATGAGGGAACACTCAATATTAGCAACATGGTTTGCATCAACTAAGTTTTAAGACCCAATTGATCTAATTTATCATTTCATATCTTAACCCCTAAAAGCCCATTGTCCCTTTGCGGGACAAATGGGATTTCGGGCAATACCTACAAGCTAAATTTTTGTCGTGATTTTTCAACCTTTTTTTTGAAGATAGAAAAAATGCTAAGCTTCATGTAAATATAATTTTTTTTTCAATCGGTGCCCGGAAAAAAGGTTATACCCAAATAAGCTCAAAACAACGTTTGAGGGGTAGAAATTTTTTTATTTTTTATTTTTATTTTTTATTTTATCATTTTTTTCTCATAAATTCTATTTTTATCTATTTGGAAAGATTTGATTTATTTCATTTGTATTCTTTATGAGAAAGTTATAGACAATCTTGTTTTTTGGGCACTTAGAGCATCTTCCTAAAAAAACACTTGTAACACCGACTTCGTTATTTTTGCACTTGGCCAAGTGCATTAATTATGCAACCAAATAAGTGCATTTTTCTGATTTTCACAAATGTGGTATACCAATTTCACAAGCAATTCAAAACTTTTCTCTCTTCCAATTGTACAACATGAATCTTTCATTTCTATTGCATATAGTGTACTTATGTATGGTGTGACTACAGATGCACTTGATAATTGTATAAATTTATTAGTTTCCGAATACATTATTTTTCAAAAGCTCTCTTCCTACTACAAACAATGCAATTATTGTTCCTTGTTCATTTCATTTACTTCCATTCATCTACATAGTATTATAAAAAACTTGAACTTGGTTTCAAAATAACACATCACTAAATATTTTTAGTCATTTGCAAGAGTAGAATAAAATAGTCATCACACACTAAGACCAAACTCTGTTGCTGTTACAATCAAAATATTACTATCCTCTAAGGTCACTCTCCATATAAAATCTATCACTCTATTCCTCAAGTGACTCAGGTGTCTCCGCAATCACCCTTGAAGTTTGGCTTCCTATGCCTTCTTCCTCTGCACTATTCAAAGCTTCTTCAGTGAAGATTGCAGCAACATCATGTGGAATTTGCAATTCACCATAAAACAAGGCCCTATCATCTACATCTCCTACTCCTGCAGAAGGTTCTTCATCCACGTGTGAAATTTCTTCCAAGACTGATGTTACCTGTTCATATCTATACTGGCCCTCAACTATGGTACAACGATACCTAATACCCTTTGGGTCATAATAAAATCCATCCACTCCTTCTCTCATCGCTCTGGTCCATGACAAAGCCATTGTATCGAAATGTGTTTCATCTAACAAACCTATTGATGTTGTCTCCTGCAAGGTTGTTGTTCCTGATGTTGGAGGCAAAACCACTTCCACTGATTCCTGCACCTTATCTTCCATCTCCGTATCCACCTCTTCCACTGCAGGAATAACCATTCCCTCCACAGGTATGATCCCTTTTGTTTCTATCACTGCCTCTTCAGTTGAAGGGGTCACGCTTGCTAATACTGCAACTTCACATGTTGTGTCTTGCATTCCCCCTTTATTGTCTTCCCTTCCTTGATTCTCTGTACCCGAACGAACTTCAACTACCTCCTCCACATTCGTATCTTCTGTAACATCTTCTTGTAAAACTGCCTCTGCTTCAGATGTTACGTGATATTCGGTTTCACCCACCACTTGAGGTTCATGCGTTTCAGAGACACTACTTTGATGAACAGTACGTGGTTTTGACATTGCAGTCTTTGACTTCCTTGTTGGCTTCTGAACCTCTGCTGTCTTCTTCATGCCTTTCCCTTTCTTCTTTTGAACAACTTTTTTTTTTTTGATGAATCATCCTCTTGTTCTGATGAATCAGAAGAACCCTCTGATGAACTGTCCTTTGAGTCGGATGTTTCCTCTTCCGAATCTGATGAGCCATCCTCTGTGTCCACTTCTATCTCGTCTTCTTCTGGCTCTTCTCCTTCCCCTTGAACATATTCTTCGTCGTTCGCACTTCTTTCTCTTACTTCATATCCTTCTCGTATTGGTGTATCTTCTGAGTGCAAATCTTCGCCGTCTTCATCGTCCTCTTCTTCATCATCAAAAAGGTCTTCGTCATCTTCTTCTGTCTTAAAGTGTTCCACATGAACTACTGAAGGTTCCGCACGAGGTGTACTTCTGTTTTGATGCGTTGATGCCTCAACGTTTCCAGTTCCTGGCACTGCAACTCCTTGCGCTTGGATTCTTGTACGGTTCACTTCCTGCAATGTATTGTACAGAAAGCGAGTACGATCTATCGAACCATCCAACACAATCATTTGATTACCTACAAAAGAAGCTTGCAGTATAGCTGGTACGGATGTTGTAATGCCAACCGTAACTAACCCCCATTTCTCCGGTAGATATGTAGCAACCAAGCGCTACAACTCCGTAGGAGTTCTCTCTTTTTGATCCACCACAGAAGGCATCCTCCCCTCAATCCACGAATCTGTAAACACTACAGGAACTTGTTCACAATCACTTTGTACACTATCTGCCACCCGCGATCTAGTAGGATGTACCATTATAACTGCAACTTCTCCCACTGCTTGTACACTACGATCTGTTTGACCATTGTGTTGCAAGTCATGTACATATGTGGACACTGTTTGTGGTGAAAACACCCAGTAACTTTTTTGCCATGTACACTCTGATGGCAATACCATCTTCTTCTTCATTCCCTCCTCGAAATAGATTCCAGCTGGAAACAAAAATATTGCGGTCCATCTGTGTATGCCTGCCATCCATTGTTGTACTTTGTGCATGGCGGTACTGTACTCAACGTTTGTCCAAGCTGCATTCTCCCCTCTTGTTCCGCACCGCCTACAATCAAATATCCACAAACAAGGAGTTCCCAATTTCACAACCCCTTGTGTAAAGAAATCCCTTCTACATCGAACAGGAACAACTGCATTGTTGGTGTCAGGTGAACCAGATGATATAGTCACTTGCCAATCCCAACACGCCTCATCCAAACTTCTCACGTCCATGCTATATCCGTGGTATCCTGATTCTCCACACTGAATACTCGCGTAATGATCTTTTATCATTGGAGGTATGAGAGCTTCAAATCTACGGAGAGCTTCCACCGTCTTCACTGCAGGAGACAACCACGCTTTCTTCATTTTCTCATCCACTACTTCAGCTAGCACATTCATCTGTCCACGGTCTTGTCCTTCAAACCTTCACACATTTATGAGGAAAAAACTATGTACTGTACTTGGATGTGCAACCTTGGATTCAACCATCAACCACCGTAGTGCATTTCGTACTGCTTCTCTTCGTTGAATCCGTTCCATTGTCCAAGCTAAAGTACCCTTTGTAGGAGCTTTGCTGCTAGCTTGATTGAAAAATAATCTCTGCTTCAGACGTTCACCATCAATAATTTCTTTTGCAGACAATTCCTTCGCCAACCGTAGGTAATGCGCCTTCGGAACCCTCACTAGTGGTCTTAGCCAAAGCCTCTCCATCCTTTTCCTGTTTTCCCTCACATCAACATTTGGATCCAATGATAATTTATCTGCATACTTCTTCCACTTCCTCTGATCTTCTTTGCTATACCAATGAAATCCGTCCTCGTAATCACGGCACACTTGAAGAACAGCTTCATATGCTACTTCATCTTTTTGCCATGCATGACGAGTATAGTCTGACATCCTTTTATAAATCCCCCCCAGCGATACACTTCCTGCATACGACCTTGTCCAGTGCAGCGCACTTGCAGCCATTGTTACAGCTCGTGCTCGTTGTGCATCATCTGCACGTGATTGCGGATTTGGTCTCCCACATGCCTCCCAAATGGCTCGTAACTTCACCAGGTCCTCTTCCATTGTGGTGTAGAACTCTCTCTCAAACTCCTTCGGATTTATTCGCACTGAAGCTTCAATGTACACTTGGAATCATTGTACACAACAAATCGTGCTTTCCTCTCTGCAAATATCTTCTGGTAATCTTCATCGTCAATCAGTCCCGTGTCATGCTGTCTTTTACCTTGTTTGCATGCTGCAACCACATGTTGACCATCTACGGGCTCCCAGATGATATTGTTCTCCAACCAATTAATCTTTGACATGTTCGGATCTCCAAGAAAGGCTCTACCATTTTGTAGGTACATTGAGTCAAACTCTTTCGCTGCACCAACTTCTGAGAAAGGAATCTCCCTTCGTGCTGGAGCACCTTCTTCATTGATTCCTTTAAGAATGTAAGCAACTGGTCGCAAAGTTAATGGTGACATATTAGGCTCCTCTCTCCCACAAAGTCTCTTGTACATCGTTGAAACACGCCTATCGGTCAATGCTCGATGGTTTGTCTCTACATGTTCAACTGCTCGGACATTTGCAATTTTTGCATTGAAAACTAAGTCCATACCCCACAAGTATCCAGCTAGAAAATCGTCATTCGATGGAAACCGTACAAGTGGACCTATAGTTGCCAATTTGCGAGCTCCATAAGTCTCTTCTTCCTCAGAGGCTTCTTCTATAATTTCAAACTCTTCGCTCTGTTCGACCTCCTCTTGCACTACGCTTGCATCCACTTCTCTTGTAGCACCTGCAGTATCTGCCACCACTCCATGACGTATTTGTCGAGTAGTCCCTCTTCCTATTCCTCTTCTACATGGATTAACAGTACTGGGTGCTCCAATACCTCGAGGTCGTGTTCTTTTTTGGGCTACTTCCCTAGATGCCTCCGCTCGTGTGGATACTGACACTGGAAAGGTGTTGACACCAACACCTACAGACAACACTGTGCTAGGTCCTGCACTTGGTGATATAGAACCGCTGTGATGAATACCACCCCTAGATGTGCCTCCACTAGGTGATGAACGTTCCACTAGTGTCCCACGTGAGCTCGTCCCGCGCTTTGTTCTTACTCTTCGTTGTCCAACAGCAGTGGGAATAGATTCATTGTCTTCGACTAATCGTGGTGGTGAACGCCTTCTGGCACGATCTTGAACAGGCACCCAATCCACGTTCACTGGAGCTGCCAATATTCGATACAACGGATCCGTTTCTTCAGGTTCTCGTGGGTTTTTTTTGTCTCGAACACTGGAGGGATCAATTCTCCCCATCTCTTCGTAAGCCAACGTTTCCGCCACGTACTGCTTTGCTCTCAGAAGATCTTGTGGATTCAATCCCAAGAATCTCTGCACTGCTGCACTACGTTCGCTCTGTACTGATTCCGGCATTGAAATCCAATGCTCTTGAAGTTTAGGCATTACCCTCATAGGCTTGGCCATATCCAAACAAATAGAAGGAACTGCAGCCATCATGAAATTCCTTTGCAACTTAAACTTTGCTAAGTCACCTTCTTCCAGAGTGACATTCATGAAAATCACATCTTGAGCGGCAGTACTGATGGATGTCAGCTTCCCACGCTCGATGCCCAAGGCTGACCAACGTTGCCCTCCTTGTAATGCCCGATCTGTAATCCACAGCATCGGCGAATGTGCGTCTGTTGCCAGAAGCCACCATCCGTGTTCAATCCAGTCATTGTACGTTTTGATGACCATGACTTCCCTGCAAACAAACATCAAATCACTCAAAACCCTAAACATTAAAACTTTCCATGTTGTTTTCAATACATTATTGATTGTACTCATAAATAAAATCTAAAAATGTACAAGCGCCATTATCCTTGAGAACATTAATAAGCAATACACATTTTAATCTTGATATACATAATTGTACCATCATGCCCTATTTTATTATACAAAAGTCTCTAAGTAACTTCGTGAATTCAAACCAACTACATTGTAAGATATTTTGTTTTGAAAATAATAAGTTACATTATATTGTAGTTTATGTAATTAGAATAAAAGACTTCAAATATTTTTCGCTTAAGTTTCAGGGCTTAAAATTCTTGGCAGACACTACTTTTATATATAATGATTTCATTTTGACTCTGGAAGTTAGTAGGCACATCAAACAATCTTGTTTTATCATTTTCAAAATAAAATTAAAAAAATTTAAGTAAAACATTTTAGAGACAATTCAGATATTTCTATGCCTCACACCAAGTACTACACATTCTTTTATTACATTGAAGTTGTTTTAATAGAAATTAAGTATTTCAGAATTCCTTTGTTGTATGCAACTGAAAAACGTATATGCTATATTACTTCATGCAGAAAATGCTCCAATAGTCTAAACAACCAAAGTTCTACAACTTCCACATCACTATCCAAAGGTAATAGATCAAACTTCACATTGTACAACGAAGCATGATTTATACATATCAATTTTTTGCTTAAACTTTGAAAGTTCATGTGGCTCTAGTCTTCTCCAAGTGAGCTTTTCTTTATAACAAGGATGACTCTGTATTTCATGCAAACACCGAATGGAAGAAAAATTACATTATAAAAAGATTGTATGGACATTACTAAAACATCATTATCTAGAAATTAAAAGACTACATAGAATTCCTAGTACTTGTTCTTGAATTCAAGTTGTATGTTATTTAATTCACTTACTTAAAGTATAAATGTTGTTATTCATTGTAATTGAAATACTTATAATATGAAAAGAATCTGTTCCTCCAAATGAAATACATTTACAAATATACATATATTACATACATCTACAAGTCACTCATCTTCTACAGATGTCCTTTTCGACGTTAATCTATTATTATGAAGCACAAGTCAAGAAATATTGCAAAATAACTTTCATATAAGAGATGAACTACAAAGCCTTAACAAAATATGTAGCAGTTATTCCTTCAATAAAACTTATCAATCACCAGCACTTCATGAACACCTAAACAACTCTAATTGTTCCTATTCAGACATTGTTTCATATTCAAGCAATTAACAAACCTAATAGTTTTGTAGCAACAAAATGAGCGCTCTGTACCACTAAGCGCAT
This sequence comes from Neckera pumila, assembly GCA_963969595.1. Lineage (NCBI taxonomy): Eukaryota > Viridiplantae > Streptophyta > Bryopsida > Hypnales > Neckeraceae > Neckera > Neckera pumila. The sequence continues at coordinate 25,237,956 of OZ018408.1, forward strand.
CATATGTGGAAATTGAATCTACTATAGGTAAATCAATATTTGTAGTATGTATTTTAGAACTTCCAATTGCAACAAGCATGACAATATTGTTCACAATACTCTCCCTTACCTTACATAATATGAACAACCTTCAAAAAACTCTGACTAATGCATATGTTGTGACGACCTTCTGGAAATTATTGTTTACTTGTACTTTTTTCATTTATGCAAAAACAATGGATAAGAAACCATTAAAAATTACACAAAATAAATATTACATAATGTTTGTAGCTTGTACAACAACAAAATTCCATTTTTTGCCTATAGGATTGGTATTGCAAAATTATCATTGAGCACTATGATTGTTAAAAAAAATGCAAAATGAAATATATATACAATAATGAAAACTTTATACATTGACTTTTGTAAGATATTTTTCTATTTCAATTTTCTTATAAATAGTATATACTTCTATTCATATCAAACTAATTTTTATTAAAGTAAAATGAAGGAATTATTTAGGATAAAATCTCAAATTACAAACGTCATCTGAAAGGTAGAATTTCTTCAACTTCATAATTATGAACTCACTTTTTAAAAATAGACTAATGGTCAACAATGAAAGAATCCTCGAGGCTTTGATAGAATATAGTTACCAGCAAAACAAACTTGAATTCCTTTAATTTTTGTCGACCTAGCAATCTCTTCCTAGAATTAGGCCATCTCCAACTATGAAGTGGACAAATGAGGATGACAACTCCAGTATGAATTCAAGACAAAAGTATTCCAAAACAAATCAGCTATTACTAGACAAAACCTTCTGAAACCTTATTTCGTACCTCCACTCTCAAAACGTCACCATCACCATTTTCAGGCATTTGGATGATAATCTCATGAATTGGAAAGAGTTTGAAAGTATTTTTCCATAAAGATTTTTCTTCTTAACCTTTCATGATGGATTAAAGAGTATGCAATTCAATTTGTAGTTTTGAAAATATTTGTCTTCAAGTGAATGAGAAGTTTGTAAAAAAAAAGAATCACAGAAAATGCCTTTTCAGTGTATTACTTCTGGAATGATAGTCATTCCGTCCAATTTTTATACCATTTTCATTTTCTAAATTTTTTTAAATATTCAATATTATATTGCAAATTCACTGAAAATGTACTTAAAATGTCTATAGAATTGCCATTATATAGTAACATAAAAATTTAATTTATACTATGATGTTTACCATTGTAATACACACATGGAGACATTTTTAGATTTTTGAAATAATTTTGTATTTTATTTGATTTATCTTCGTGTTTTTTTCAAAAATTCTCAAAGAACCAAATTTTTGACCAAAAACTCTAAGTTCTCTGTGGAGTGCAAAAGACACGCAATTTTAACTCAAAAAAAAAAATTTAAGATTTGAGACATATCTGGTTGCACAATGGTTGCAAACAGAGTGATGCATATTGAGCCTTAAAATCAATGGTCATAGGTCTATCCATTAAGGGCTAACAATGTGAAGGCCTTCCTACTTCATACTGTCCATTGTTTCTAAATAAAGATATGTCTGTACAATAAACCCTAAGTTAACTAAACTGTTGCAATTGTGTCTTCCATTGGAAACTCAAAAACGAAGGAGACAAGTGTACAATTGTACAGAGCTTCCAAAGAAAAGTGAACAAAAACTCTTTTCAAAAAAACTTTTATTTGGCAACTCTTTTTTTCTACATACCAATTTCAATCGAAAAAGTTTCTAGTCCGTCTTTGTATAAATACACAATAATGCTAAAATTTAAGATTATCCTTCAAAAAATAGACTGGTAGGAAAATGAAGTGAAAAAATACCTCCACAAAGTATATTTCCAAAACAATCGTGGAAGAGCGTCTTTATTCCATAAAGTAGCACTCTTCTAATGATTCTGAGTCAATACGCAGGCATATGAATTAGGGTATTTATCATTCAGACTTCTCAAGTAAACATAATTATTTTCTGGAAAGATTAATCAAGGCACACTTGCATGTTAACCATTAAACAACGTTGAGGCCAAGAAATTGTCAATAGATGACTGAATTCTAAACATATAGAAACTAAATATACACCTAGTAGTCCAATAATCAAAGCATTAACTCTTCACTGTAAAACCAAAAAATATTCAATTTTAACAATAATCAAAGCATTTAGTTGACTCCCTCAGTCACCAGATGCCATGTCCTTTAAAGTTCAAAGAACTTTGAAAAAAAATTTAAATGCACCAATACGACTATTTCCGTGTTTTCTATATCCACCACCAAAAATCCATCTTTTCTATATAAATAAGATTGTTAAATCAAAGCGCCAGATTGAAAACCTGTAATCATCCTAGCAATTTTGGTTTAGTATATTATTAAAGTAATATCCTATTGTAATATTCTAACATTTCATATTTTAGTTCACATTAGAATAGTCAAGTCCTTCATCTTGTAGCCCATTTAATTGATGATTGGAAAGCTAGTAGTCTAGATACCATTTAATGATCCTTCCTAACATTGCAACAACAAAGAGTAGGTGCTACCATGCAGAAGTTCCATAGGCCATAATTACTACTTCGTATTATTATAGTCTACCTTCCTTTTTTTTATAATGATTAATTACAATACAATTATAATATGCTCATTGATGCAAACAAAATTAACGAAATTTTCCATATTTTGGTTTATTCCAATGTTGGCACGTTTTAAGAACGTGGGCAGACATGCAATGACCTAGAGGTAATGATTTTGGTGCCAAATTTCATTAGAGAATTTGTTGGAGGTGATCCTTGTTATTAACAATTACATGCCAACAAGTTCTCTATTTGCCTATGTATTATAGCATATGAATAGGACCACTTAAAGGGAAGTACTGCAACAGTTGAACTCTCACAGAACCTCATCTTAACTTCAAAGGAATCTAATTGCATAGGCTAATAAGGTTAATCTTCAAGATTTTCGAATTAAGTTAACATATCCGTGTTTCTCTAAATTCCAAGAATATAGTTATAGAAATTTGCTTAAACAATGGCTGTAACTAACCTAGTTCACTGTAGAATGTTGGATGAGGTCAAAATCAAGACAACGTGCTAGTATTCTATCCATGGAAAATAGTGCATCCAAAAAAGTACATTGGGTTCTCATTGACACCGGCTCCTCAACTCCATTTTGGTGGAAAGCAACAGAAACTGTTAGATTGTCTTGTACTCCATACAAAATAGAGAGCAAATTTTAAGTCAACCAACTAGAAAGGGCACCCCATAGCAACAAGTTTAAAAGACCAAGTGAGCAAAAGGCAGATCAAAAACCCAAAAATCTTGAGACTTGAGACACGATCCCAAGCAAGGGAATTGGTCTGAAAAAAAATTCTCTAAGTCCAACGGCAAGGGTCTCACTCCTGAATAATTGACTGACGAGGGGGGCGGGGGAAGTCCTGCTGCACTGCTTGTGTGATTCCCGAATTCCACCAAATCACAAGCTGAACAAAGCAACCCAACATAAAACACTAAGAAAATCAAAAGAATCATAAGAACACCTAGACCAAATGAAAACAGAAGAAAATGCAGAACAAACTTTGACGAGTTTGGGAAAACAAGAATCCCAGCATGTACACTTCATTCTTCAAAACCATAGATACATAGTCAAAAAATTTGTAAGAACTACCCACTAGTAGATGACTAACAAAGAACAAAGTTTTAATATCAACCTTGTCAGTACCGTAATTCAGCTCCAATATGCTGTAACAACCTCAGCGAAAATCCTAAACCAAGTCCCCTTCCATATGTTTGTCGAAACTATTTAAAACCCCATCAACAACAATTAGATTACCCTCCTAACCGAACGTATTCCAGACATGGCAGCAAACCCTACACCAAAATTGTGCTAAACAACTTCAAATGCTGCACCTAAGTTCAGCTTCAGCTTCTTCAAGTCCTAGAACACGCAGCTAGAGGTCGGGGGGATCTACGGCAGCTCCAGCACCAGCTCCTGCGTCAACCAGCACATCCGCTGAAATTTTCAAGGAGAGAAATCTTCAGTCAATTATTGTTGGAAGAGTTAAAACGGTTTGCTGTAGAAAAAGCAGCATTCTTTTGTTCAATTCTCAAGCAAATTTTGGCATGGATTCTAAGCAAATCTCTAACTCTTACATCACTAGATTCACTGGAATTTCAAGAGGGCCCACTACCAAAATCTAATCCTAAGTACTATTGACTCTGAAATCAACGATTACTACAGTTTCTAGATTCCCGACATGATGCAGCAGAGGACAGAGAATGCCTCCCTACAAGTTGCTCGGTAGTAGCAACTTGGAGAGACTCAGATTCAGGAAGGCTTCTTCAACCAAAATCTACTCCGCAGTACTACTGACTCTGTCGTGAGTACCACAGGTGACGTAATGCCTCCCCAGAAGCAGCCTGCGGGTAGCAATCTGGAGAGACTCGGGTTCAAAAGGGCTTGTTCAATTGGCCCACAGAAGGACAAGGTAGGTGATCAATCTGAAGAATGGGAAAAGAAGGGCCTCATTGTTTTTTCTAATTTTTAGAAAGATGGCTTCATAATCTCTAACTCCTACATCTTGAGTACTCCACTTGATCTGTATTTCAGAATTGAAAGAAACGGCAGCCTTTCCAAAAAAAGCAATGCAAACAACAGCTGGAGAGACTCGCTCACCTGAAGCCAGCACGTTAATTCTTTTGCTGCAGGTGCGTTTCCGTTTCCTCGCTTTCACTTAGAGTTTGCCTGAGGGGGTTCACTTATATGCTCGTTTTCCTAATCGTGCCGTGACGCTCCTTCCCGCAATGTCGTTGGCTGCCTCCGACTGCTCGCTCCGACTCCCCTCGGTGGGTCCGTGTTCTTCTGTCTTCGACTTTCAAAAGAACCTGCGCAGTCCGAGCATCAACCTCATCAGCGCAGTGTAAAAAGGATCGACAGTGTAGAACAGTAAGCTGAAAACTTGTACGTGCCGCACCATCTCCGACCTTCTCCAAGACGCCTTCCTCTTGAACTGTCCCTCGAGTGGAGAACTGTAAATTCTAGAAAACGATCATATTCAGAGGAGAAGATGAAGTCGCAAAGAAAATTGCTTGGAAAGGGCAAAGCCAAGGTTGGATGCCCATTGTCAGATGTACACGAATTGTGCAGGAAGTGAAATTTCGTTCCAAAGAAGCGCGCAACAACAATCAGAGAAGCTCTCATTCTGCACTTGAGCTTGAGGTACGGTCCTCAACATCACTCAAACAGGCGCTCAGTTTGAGTACCGTAATCGTAAACCCGAAACCCTACAAATCCGAAATTTCACAACCGAAGCCCTGTTTCTACCCTGAACCCTGAACCCGACAGGAAATCCTCTATCGCTGTGCAAACGGACCGCAATTGTGACAGTTGTGAATGCCAGACCTCAGAAGCATCTGGAATAAGTTGTGCATCACCTGCTGCCGTTGTCGCTCCTTGATCGTTGGGTCGCCGACAATTTTAGTGTTCGAACGGCATTCTAGATTTCTGGACTCTGGCTGCAGCACTGTACAGTAGAGAATGACGACCCTCCGGTTTTCCTCGCCGTTCAAACAATCGTCCACCAACCTGGCTACCCCGGGAAGAAGTGCGCACATGCCACACACGTCTCAGTTAGTGGTGTGCATTACAAACCAAACATCCGCGGAATTGGAAGTGCATGCGCGAATTTGTAGAAACTAGACCGTGCTCGAATTGTGAAGTTGATCAAGCCTGAACTAGGGCAACATCAAAGACAAAGAAATTTGCAAACCCTAAAATCACGATAGCCACAAGTCTATACAAGAAAATCCTCTGAAATTAACGCTCACTTGTTCTCTGTGAGTGAGCACCGAGTGGGCAGCAAGTAGCAGCAGCGGAGTGTTGCATTAGCGGAGCGGAGCATCGGAGAGACGAGCAACAGTAAAGTATCGAGTACAACAAGCGGAGAGGAGCGACGGCGAACAGCGGCGAAGAGGAGCAGCGACGGGAAACTATTGAGGTCAGGTATGAACCTAAACTCAACTCATTTCCGACCCCACGCAGCTACGCGGGGTCTCCATTAGTCGATGAATGAGCTCAGGTATTCTGTATTTTGGTTCATGAATGCGAATAAGGTGTGATGCTCTAGGAGGAACCACTTATGGGTTGTACCGCCTTTCTTCGTAGGTTTCCATGATTAGAAATATTTTTCGGTAATTTTTCAGGGAAATAAAAATGGATGAAGAACGTAACACAGTTGGTTTCATATTTTTGGAAGCATTTTTGAATTAGTTATAAATTTTATAAGGTTTCTTGTTGTAGGTACCTATTTGAGGCCATAGGTCTTCCAAAATGCGTTCACTTACAACTTTTAAAGTGATTTTAGGAAATTGAGGCCAATAACTGGCTCTTGCAATAAAGAATACTTTTTTGGAAGTTTCACTCAGTAACTACAGTGGTCCATTGAAAGACCAACTCATATTTGTTCAATACCATTTACAAGGGTTGATTAGATGAAGCCGGTAGCTTTTAAAGCATCGTACCTTACATTCAGTTTTGTAAATCTAATTTTTTTCATGCACATGGTTTTGGAAAGTGTATGGATTGTCGTGCATAGTGGGTTGTTCCAGTTTTTGTTTTATTACTTCCACCTTTTGATTTTAGTAATAAACAAACACCACGAACTATCCCAGTAAACTAGGTTGGGGTGAATTGACCACTCGCTCATCCACTTGGGAAGAAGTTGAAATTTTTTATTCTCCACGTATAATTGAATCTGAAAATTTTTAATTCATACTTATAATTACAATCCTCAGTTCATGCAGAAGAGGTATACAAAGTTATTTAAGTCTTAAAAGTCCATTCTCTTTTCACAGGATGCATGACTTTTGGGCCGGTACATACGAGTAGATTTTTTGTTGTGATTAATTGAAACTATTTTTGAAGATAGAGATTTTGCTAAGCTTTGTGGAAAAACAATTTTTTTTTCAATCATTGCCCGGAAAAAAAATGTATGCCCATATGGATACAAAACGGGGGACAGCGGGTACCAAAAAAATTATTATTAAAGGTTAAGCTTTTTCTCTTGAACTATATGACTATTGGGATGAATACTTTTTAATTCCATGTAAAAAATATTAATACTTTATAGTTTTCTTCTATCTTGTACCTCCTTCTACTTAAAAAAAGAAGTAGAAGGAGGTACAAGATAGAAGGAAACTATAAAGTATTTAATAATTTTTTAATAATTTAAATTAAGATTATTTTTATTTTTTTCCTTGACTTTCAGCTCAGTTGTCCACTATAAAGATATGAAGCTTAAAAATCTGTATTGCAAAAAGTTTAGATATAAAATGTTCAAAGTCATTAAATATAGACCCGGAATATTTTGAAGAGCTTTATTTTTTCACTATAATGTGGCAAAGATGTGATGATGTGATGTTCATGAAGTATATTTTTAAATCCACAAATTTGTAGGCGACAAGATGAAGATTTCTAAAATTCATCAAGTATTCCGTGAATACATTATATTGGCAATGGGAAAAGGATTCAAATACACTTAGACACACATTATGTGAACAGAAGAAAAAGTTGTGCCTTTCGAATCAACATATTTTAGGTCAAGAGTAATATAATTCAATAATATGGTCAAGATGTTGAAGTACAAACAATAGTTGTAGACCTACTTTAATGAATATCGTAATTTATATATCATTCTGTGGTTAAAATGTGGTTATTGCATGTAATGGAAGTTGATGATGTTTGCACACACAGTGAATTACTGAATAGATTAAGGGCTTTATCGTAGTCTTGCCCTCAATGTGATGGAATTTTTTGTCTACCTTGCACTGTAGTTCATGATAATTGATTTTTAGTGTGATAAGACTCTAGAAGCGAGTAATCCACGATTGTATCTACATTTGTGGCTTAGTATTTAGCTTCATGTATAAGTGTTGTGCTTTCTTATAAGCCATAGAATTAGAAAGAGGTACTAGTCATCTTCCATTATTGCAGTGAATTTATTATTTGGAGCAGTTATTCATGCATATATATGAATTTTAACTGCATGTTGAATTCTAAAAAACAATTTTAATACTAGATAGAATATGAAAGAATGTGAGACTGCATGTGAGTAACATTTATGAAAAATCTTGGGGGGTTCACTTAGAGTGTCCATAAAAAACCACGTGCACACAAAACTTTGGGCTATTTCGTTTATGAATTTCAAAGAAAATCTGACAAAAGAAATATAAGTAGATTTTTCTATTTTGTAAGTTTATTTTTTGAATTATGGAAATTTTTTTTTTTACATGATTATTAGGTATGCATTTTGAAGTAAAAAGATACACTGTAGAATTGAAAAATAACTTGAAACCCTTATGCAAGAAAAAATTGTTTAAAAAATGAACCAAAAATTTCTAAAAATAACTAACTATTGGAAGCTCATTTTCAGTTGCATAGTAATGCAAAGGTCATGTAAATGTGTTTTTTATGAATATTTGAGTTGAAAAACATGTTTCTTTAGTTCATTTCCAACATCTTATAGGAATCATTTCACATTTTTTTAGAGTTAGAAATTTAAGCAATACAAATCTATAGTCATTATTAAACAATGCTCTTACTTATGTCAAAATTGTAGTTTATTCGAAAGCACTTGTTTGCATGTGGTTTGTTGAAGTAGAACTAAGTGCACCCCCAAGTGAAAAAGTGATTAAAACATATTAATTTTGTTGTTAGTATTGAATGTATTGCAATTTGTATTTTACAATAATATTGAAATATTCAATGATTATGTATTTGCATAACTTTATATTATCAAGAAGAAATATGGTGTGTGTGCCTCCATTAGGAATTTGAATCTGTGATACTCTTAAAAATTCAGTTGTGAGTAATTTGAGCAGCCTAATTATAAAACTTTCTCACTTCATGCACATAAAACACAGAATTAGGCATTTTTGCACTTGGGGAGTGCGACATTGCACTTGGCTTTTACACCATCCAAAACAATCAGTTTGAAATGTTGAGGGGGGGTGGTGCAAAATTTCAATAACATCAATCATTGTTAGTAAGGAAAATTGTTTAGTGAATATTTGTCAAATCCTCCATACTTTATAATGACTTTATGAAAACCTTTTACACTTTCACCTCCACACTTTTTAGAAGGCATGTTACTATGCACTTCACATTCAAGCACATCTACGTACCTAGAACTAGAAGGTCAAAAGCACACTGCAAAATTTAATGCTTCACTAACATATATTCAAATCATTCTGCAAACGTTCGTTGTCTAGGTCCTCCATTTGCATCGCTATGTATTCCAAAAGATGTGGTTTAGCGTCATGCGGAATGATCGTTGTCTTCTCTGTTTGCACACCATATATTATAATGCTCAAACCTACAATGTGACTACTTCTCCCTTGATGAGGGACATCCATCCATGAATATAGTGGCTTCTTTGTCAATCCAGGAAAAGTTCTCACTAGATGATTCCCACATCGATTCCAAGCAGTTTGTGTACCTCACTCTATTACTACCTGCTTCCTTCTGTACTCTGGGTCCCAATGAAGGCCAGTACCACAAGACCTTCATCTTTGGGGCCCTTCTCCTCTGACCAAATTCAAGTACCTTCCCTAGAAAAAAAGGCACCCCTTCTCTTACTTCCTTTTGCTCTACAGTAAGAGCTACATACTAGCCAACAACAACGTCATTCTCTGGATTGAATGGAGGAAAAGGATCTTCATCTGCATCTTGTAGGGTTTCTAGTATGACTTCATTTCTTTTGCCTCTAATTGTCCCCTTCGTCACTCTCCGTGATGCTTCCGGTGGAGGTCTGTCTTTGTGGGGTCCAAAATACCCCCTCCTCTCAGGATTTAGCATTGTCACCATAATCAAGTCAACGGTTGCACTCTCGGTTCCGTTCCCATCCGCGTCGGTTACTACGCTTGAACTTGTACCTCCTTCTTCAACATCCGGAACAATACCACCATCCCCGTTTTGGTTCAAGACGTTGCTGGGCCAAAATGGTAAATTGCGGAAGCCTTCTCTGTTCCGTCCTGGGAACTCCTCCAAATAGTCCTTGAATTTGTTTGTATTGTCCACGACTTCCATATCCCTAATCCGGTCGTGACCTCTCAACACCATCTTTTCTTTATATGCAATGAACTTGTCCAGTGCTTTCAATTCTCTCTAATTAGTTAGAAACACCTCTGCAAGGTCCGGTTCCTTTGCTATGCTCGGTATTGAGTTCAAACATAAATGTCCTCCTGTTGGACCCTACTCAATCTCTACAAATACAAAGGAGCTTGTCAAAAAATAGCATGTATTTCACATATGTATATGTTTAAAACTTCTTATTTGAGTTTTTCTATCAACCAATTATTATATTATGCTTTATTAATTGAAATTATCCTTATGATACAGTTCGGGAAAAAATTATAAATGTGGTTTTACAAAAATATCACAGCATTTGAGGCTAATAGTTCAAGCATTTATACAATTTCTACTTTAAGCATTAGAATTTCCGTTGATTGGCTACATTTCATCTTACATCAGCTTGAAAAAAAGAATTCAATAATTACTCATGACATGACCATTACTTTCTTCTAATACTACATTTTAAATACTTCATTACTTTTGCATAATTTATGTTCTTAAATTCTCATAGCTTTACAAAGTGAGGTTAAAGAATTTTTCTTTTGCAACATACCATTCAAACACAATCCTTTTTGTAAGCACCAAAAGCAAATCCTATTGCAAGGAAACAATACCCAAAATGTTTCACCAAGCTCCTAAAGGTCAATTACCAATATTATATTATGCCATAAGCATATTGCGAGAGAAAAAAAAAATGTTCTTCGGCAAGTAACAAAAATTTCAATTCATATAGGACAAACTATAATGTTTCAAAAAGGTTATTGTTTGCCCTATAATACTGCTTGAAAACAAAAGAAAATAAAATAACAAAATGGTTGTGCATGTCATTGTGGTTCACAAAAGTCTGCGTAAAATATTTCAAGCAAATTGTTCAGCACATTTCACATTATGAGGTTCACTAAGTTTTGTTAGGATACAAAAAATAATTCCAAAGTATTTTAATAAATTATAATTTTGTAATTGCCTATTTAACTAAAGATTTCCTAAATACATGTGCTTGATTCAAAGCGCTTGATTCAAAACATTTGCTTGATTCAAAGCACTTATAGATAGAAGTTTAACATTTTAGGCCAACAATATAGATTTCTTGATTTCAATGCTGAATCACAATTGTCTAAAAAACAACACTCTTGTTTGTGCTACTTCAAAATGCGAGAAATGAAAGCAAGGAATGTTTTGAACAAGTCACCCTATATTCATGACTTCAAAAATTGTAGCGTTCACTACAATACCCTGCATTTTCTAATTACAATAGCACAAGGTCCCTGTTAATTGTCAAGGGCTTGTAATGTCATAAGCGATTGTATAACTACTTTTAAATAATCATTACTATGTACCATGAATTGCTCATAAATATTCTACCACCCAAAAAATGACATAAACATGATTTGAATGAGCATCCAAACATAAAGCCTTCTATTATATTGAAATTGTTTTATATTTGCTTGAAAATATTTCAAAATCAACATAACTCACTAAAAACTTTAAAAATAACTTCCTCTAAATTTATGTAAACAATCGTAACTTGCTCCAATTGTTATTAGTTCTAAGACACCTTTTTAAAATTGGGATTCCAAATATAATAACATTTTTGAAAATAATTTTTTTTATTGTCCACTATTCAGGTTATGATTTATTCATCACCTTATTTTCTAATTTCATATTGATATTTTTTCACCTTCATCTCATTTTCCATGATCATTTCAAAATTTATATGTATAACTACTAGCAATCATAAAAAAATTATCAAAAATGTCAAAATAATATAATTAAGTTAAAAATACTTAGACATTAATTATTCTTAATAAAATGTTCAAGTTCAATAGCATAAATCAATGTGTTTTTAACATATTATACTTACAATAACAAATTCTAAATTCCTTTATAAAAAATCAAGTGCAACATTGTCACATATCTATTTTGGATCCAAAGAACTTAGAGAATCTAGAAAACCCAGAGAACCCATTGAAATTGACCAATACAATCATTGAGTGAATCAAGCAAAAAAAGCATTATTAACCCCTAGAGTTCCTTGACTATATTTACACTAAGAATGCTCAGAAATTGCCATTTTTAAAACAAGTACCAAATTTTTGAAACAAACTTTTTTTGACATATATTATTGTAGGATCTTGTAGTATTTTGACTTAAGAACATGTGGGAAAAATTTCATAAATTTCCACCACGTGGATGGCAATATATAAGTATTTGAAACCACAAAAATTCTTTTTCTGTCCCTCTGAAAAACAAGGCAGTTGCACCTCACAAGCTCACGATTCTATGAAAAATGGTCCAAAATGGTAGTGCTTCTTTGAATTCTTTTTCTTACACAAGTTGGCCACATGCTTGAAAATTTTCACATCATTTGGGATTGTACAAGTTGTAGAAAAAAAATATTAAGTCAACCATCCTAGAGAATGATTCAAAAATACGAAATTGTTTAGAACTTAATTATGGAATTAAAAAATGACAATTCCAATGGTTGAAATGTTGTAATAAGCAATCTGTATCCTAAGATTTTATTTTTTTCAAAAAATGATGAAAATTGAGTAAGATAAAGGATATGTAAGGTTAATTTACAATAGAGAAATCACAATTGCTCGCAATCAAAAAAGCCTCATAACTTTTGACTCATTGATCAAAATGTAATGATTCAAAGCTTTTTATCTGTATATAACCTTAGAAAATCGATTTCAAATTTTTGTTTTCGAAAACAGTAATTTTCTTTGATCTGCCCAAACTACTTTATTGAGAAACAAAGTAAATATAATGCAATAACTTTTGACTCCTATTTCCAAAATGTCATGACATTCACTACATATTAAATATATTCCTTGTCCCCACCTTCTATTAAAATTTGGGCCAAAAATATACAACTCTCTAGTCACACGAACCTACCCAAAATTTCTATACTACCAGAAATCACATGTTGGTCCTTTAGGGGTTAATTGCAAGAGCTAACCATTTGACTTGCTTTCTCCATTTTTAATTAGAATTGCAAGTGAACCATTTATGAAAGACCTAGGCTAACAAATAAGGACCTACGACCCAATTTGTTTGAAAATTCATAAGTAATTTGGAAATGCTCAAAAAAATACAAAACCACTTGGATTAGATTCCTCATCAATTTCTCTTTCAACTGTCTGAAATATGAGCAAAATATATTCCCGTCCAAGGAAATACATGACAAAGGCTGACAAGCCCTTATATGCTCCAATTCTGAGCATCCTATCTTAATCGGAAATTCATCAACGAGACCAAAACCTGCTGTGCACCAAAAGTGCTCGCAGCGTCATACGAAGTTTAATTCCCAATGCACAGAGTGTCTTCTGAGTGCTGACAGAATTCCAAATTAGTCACCCCGAAGATCAAAGTATTGTAGACTGTCGCTTCTTATGTTTGATCCCCATATCTTGTTAAGGTAGACGATACCACCCTGTTGTTATCAAAATTTTAGGGCTTGGGGATTTACGAGCTTTGAGAATACTTTGACAAAGGATTCAGTCGTTTTAGTTTGAAGCAACACATTCCACAAACCCCGAACTGACCTCACAAGAGGAGCAGGCACTATCGCTAGAAAATGGAGAACTCTTCGTAATCTCTTCACACATTTTGCTCACAACCCTCGATTTCCGGTTACCACGCCTTCAACTCAGCGGTTTCAGCATCTGCTCAGCTCTAGTTTGGTACTGTAGGTTTAGTGAACGGTGAAGAATGCGTGATTCTTCAGGCGGTGCAACTTAGTTTGACACAACCCAAGACGTGCATGGGAATTTCCGGATTCCTTACCTCCGCACCGACATATTATAAGCGTTCTTCCGACAGTACTCGCTCAGGTGAAGCATTCTTCCCCGTGAGTCTTGCATTCTATTACGTCCAACTTACACTTACACTGATTTCATGTTCTGTAAGTGTGTAGTTTCGTGCAGAACTACCGCGAGAGTCAAAGGCAGCAGAAGAGAAGGCGACGAAAAAGTTTCATACTCAACACACAAACGGTGAGCAACTCAAATCCTACCTCTCCATTCTTTTCTTCAATGTTGTGTTTGCAATGAACAATGAACCTCCGCGGGCGCGGAGGTTCACTGTTCATATGAAGTTTGCATTGAAACTTTATTTGCAATGAACAGTGAACCTCCGCGCCCGCGGAGGTTCACTGTTCCCCACCGTCAGACGCCTCTTGTAGAAAAACGCGGCCGGGACGTGGCACTGGGAAAATTGGGACTCTGCACTTGAAAAGCGGAAAAAAAAAGGCTGCGGAAAAAGAGGTTGAATCTCACCTGTAATTGCCGCGGTGGAAGCCTCCTTTTCTGCGATAACATACTCGCTCGAAATTGCACCTAATTTGTGATTCCGCAAAGTAATTTGGACCTTCTGCTGGTGACGACTGCTTGCAAGCTTGCACACGTTTCATCGAAGGTACATTACACTTCTCATGCTTGCTGTTGGCCACAACCCCCACTCAGTTAAGCTGTATTCCCCGATCAGTCCTTTTGCACTTTCAAGAATTTCTGCTTGACGCTTGTCGCAAACCCTTAATCAATAGGCTAGCTTCCCTGATCAAGCAGATAAGATATATCAGGATTAAATTCAGGTCCAGACAAGGTCAGTTCAGAAGGATACCAACACATTGGTAATCAAAAACGGAATTGAGGAAAGACTTTGCAACAAAACGCTCTCAGTTCAACTGCAAAGATGCAAGAGGATTCCCTTACACCGTAACACCAAACATCACTTATAAGAACTTGCTTGGTTCTACACACTGATTTCCATGAGTGTCGCTTATAAGAACTTGAGTGTCGCTTATAAGAACTCACCTGGTTCTACACATTGCTGGCGGAGACTTACATTTCCTCTTCTTGGCAGCAGGAGTGTCACTGACTAAGGTGATGCAGCACGTCGTTGCAAGGGTGTCATTGCAGAGCAGCTGGTGCAAGAGTCTGGGTGAAGGAGCGGCTTTGCCCTCTCGGTTAATGTAAACCCTAACCCCTTCTACTCCCGATGGCTCAATGTGACGTTGGAGATCAGCTTGTCTGTAAATGAAAGTACTGCATTGCGGCAATTATTGGAGAGTTGGTAGAGTTCAATTGACAGTAGAAGAATCCCCTACTGTAAAGAATCTTAAAATAACAAATTTGAGAAAGGCACTGAGCATATCCAGAATCTCATCGCAATCTGAGGGACGCACTCACCCAGGTCGCAAAGACAGAATAGACAAAATTGACAAAGCAGCACCTGTTCCGGAGTTATTGAGAAGTTAGATTAAGTACGCTTAGAAGATTTGACAAAGTTAAAACATTAGGTGCCGTCTATCTGATCGCAGTCTAGCCTCCTCATTCAGTGGAGTCTAATCTGATTGATTGGAACATAATATTCCTGACTGCGGCGGCTCCTCCAACAAGGATAATCCAATTCGGTCCCTCACTAGCTCCCAGCATGGGTTTTCTTTCGTGGATCCTCGCCCTTAGAGCCTGGACATTGAGCTACAATAATGAAACAATTTTTTTCTCATAGTAACTCAAAATGATGCAGAAGTTGAGTCTTAAGTAGTCATTCGGGACTCACAATTATGTGGCGCAAAGTCATTCAAGGAAAATCGAAACTCTGATACGTGCGGTTTAGTGAGAATGCACCTGCGGTTGAGTGAGAAAGAGTCCACGAAGCTTGTGCAGTTCTTCATCGTGGCTTGCTACGCCACGCCGCGCCTCCGGAGTCTGGACACACATTTTGTGGCTTTTGTCAGTACCAAGTTACGTAAAAGCATGTTCATTGTTACCTTTTCAAGTATGAATTCTGCTGTGAGAGTAATATTTGGGTGTTTGTGTAGGTCCTGTAGTGTCTGCGTAAAAAGAGTCCTGCTGTAACACTCGGTGGATGTGGATAAGGTCAGGGTGATATTGCTGTAGAGAAGGTGAATCTGTTTGAAATTTCTATGGAAATGTTTGACATACTGGTTTGATGTTTGTAGAGCAAAGACTATTTCAAGAACTTAGAACGAGGGGCTACTGAAATACATCCAGGTACAGAATTTTATTTAGTTCTGCTAATAACCTGTTGTACAATAAGCTTCTTTGTTCTGATTTATCTAGTTATTTGCCATTCTATTGAGTTTGGAAGATGGGAGATTGGCAGCTGTGTAATCCTGTGCGAGGTTCATTGTTGGTTCGACGGACATTTGGGATTTCGGGCAGGTACCTACGGGCTGAAATTTTGTTGTGATTTTTTGAAATTTTTTTTGAAGATAGAAAAACAGATAAGCTTTGTAGGAATATAATTTTTTTCATAATCGGTGCCCAAGAAAAAAAGTTATGACCAAATAAGCTCAAAACAGGGGACGGTGGGCAGTCCGTGCAGCAAAAAAAAATGGACAAAAATTCGAATTCTTTTTTTTATATTCTTTTTACATAGATTGTATTTTTGTCTATTTGAAAAGCTTTTATTCATTTCATTTGGATTTGTTATGAGAAAGTTATGAACATTCTTGTTCTTTGGACAATTAGAGCATCTTTTTGAAAAAATAAACTTCTAGGATGCATTTCCAAATGCAATTTTTCAACTTTTTCATTTTATTTTATTTTTGCATGGATTATATTACTTGCTAGAACAATCTCACCATTGGGATTAGTGCATTTTAATTCCATCTAAAATATATGAATATTTTAGATTTTCCTTCTATCTCATAACTACTTCTACTTAACAATTTTTTAAAGAATGATAATTAAGTTTTTTTGATTTTTTTTTTTTTTCCTAGACTCTCAACTCAATTCTCTACTACGAAGTTTTAAAGCTCAAAACTCTGTAGAGCAAAAATTTTAAGTTAAAAATGTTCAAAGTCCAAGAATCTAGTCCCACAATGTGCTAAATTTTTTTTTTTTCACTTTAAACACAGATATTTTGCAATCTGTGCGGTCAAAAATTCTGAAAATTTTTCCGCACACTCTCATACTAGTTAGGTGTAAGACCCTATGGTTAAATGTGGAAAAGAAACATTTTTCAAATTTTTTTACTTTTTGCTATAAATATGGCAGTTTTGAGTGTTTTTTGGCACAAAAAGGGCCTCGGTCCTTTAGGGGTTAAGCATTGATGCTTTGTATGATGTTTATGCAGCAAAATAGTGAGTTCCAGAACCACCTAAATTGCTAATTTAGTCGAGCGTTTAAGTCACATTGTAGCGGTGGTTCCCAATTTGATATTCTTACTTAGCAAAAAGTTGTTCATGAAGATCCTGCTCTTCATGGGCGAGGCACCAAATTTGCATTGAAGCATACTCTGGCTAATTAATCTGATTGTCATTGATGCCCAGCGTAAGAGAATGTGAAAAGAATGGCTGATTGTTACACCACCCTTGTCAGTTTGAGAAGTTATTGGTATTGCAATCCAAGGGTATACTCCAGGGCTTTATTTTTGGACTAGTGTCCCTCCCTTTGGCTTCACAGCAGAGGCTAGTATTTGGAGGGAGGAACAAACATAGGCCAAAATTTTGACAATCTGGCACCATGGTGCCAAAAAAAAAAGCCCTGGTATGCTCTCACAGTTTTAGAGATCAAAATGAAGTTTATTGCTTACTTGTCGTTCAATTGAATTTGCTCAGCAGACCTTATGGTCTAAGGATCTAGAATTTATTGTGATCATGCGGTAGTGCTTTTATTTCTTCAGGCGCTTCTGTGCCATTGCTGCTTAAACCCTAGCAATGTGACAGTCAATTTAATGTTTGTTTTCACTTCATGAATTTGGAAGTGAAAATCCATCCTTTTCTTAATTCTATGAGGCAGTCAGCTATGAAATTGACCATTGAAGAATTGATTGCCCTCTTGGAGAAGCTAAAATCCTTGAAACAATATTCAGGTAATTTTTGTAGGAAGAAAAATGAAATTAGTATTTAACCCAAGTCGTTTCAAATTTTTTGGACCTCTTTGAAATTAGTTACGATTTTTTTAAGGTGAAATGCGATGGTAACTAAAATTGACCACCTCCTGAAGTGTACATTGCTATGACATTGAAGAAAGCAAAATGTGTATCTACGTCATGATTGCTTTTAGAGCACACTCGCTTTTAGAGCTAACCTTGTCGTGTCTAAAACTTAGAATTAGATGGAATTTCACAAAGTATTTTTCAAGTATAGGACCAAACAAAGGACATTAGATGTAGCTTTTTCTATTGTGATTAACTCTTGAAGGACCAATCCAATATTTATAATATGAATTGTTAGTTTATAGGAATGGGTTTCTTAAACCTTATTAATCTTTATGAATTTTTGAAGTAGAAATGTAGTGATCTTTGAAATTGGCCATGTCCTAAAATATAGACTATTTGTATTTTGTTGGTATTATTTACACAAGATTTCTAAACATTTGTACCAAGTATTATGGATGATATAATACACAAATTCCATATAAACAATGAAGCTGGTACTTTTTATACTAATTCTCTTTGGAAGTCCATGAATTCGCAAGCTTAATCTTTTTTTCCTTCCAAAAACATATAAGAACTTATGTTTCAATATATTTAGACAAATTGGAAATTCACAAATATATGGTTCTTTGCTTGACAAATATATTTAGTCTCTTGCATTGTTGATGAATTTCCATACGTGCTAGATGTCAATGTCCAAATTGATGTATATCATTATTGTATTATAAATTGACGTAAATGGAGATTAAAATAAAAATATTATTAAGAGTCTAATATTCCTAATAATTAATTACATATGTAATTTATATAATTATGCTTTTGTGACCTTGAACTTAAATTTTTAAAAGCGATGCCCGCGAGGATCTAGTAGATTTCATGGAAGTGGAAGCGGACCCTACATATGCGCCAACACATAATACTGTTGATTTAGAGAACAAAGAATCAGAAGGTGTTGAAATGGACGTGAAGGAAATTGAAGGTACACATGCCATAACAGAACCGTTGTCGACGTTGCCACCATATAACTTTCTGAATTCTGAGCCGTTGCTATTAGGCAAGGATGGATATTTTTATGATAGGGAGAACGTACAATATGTTTGTCATGGTAATCATGAGGGACCTCATATATATGAGCGGGTGAGTTCTATCTTGAAAGCACCTATTCTGTTGTGACTTTATCAGAGGGAGTGTCATTGCTCATTGCAAGCGCTATGGTAGATAGGGCATTGCAATACGCCTCTCCGCCTCTATTGAGTCCAATTGGCGGACCAAGTGTAAATGAAGAAATAGAGGCAGTTCGTGGAGGAAAAGCGGAAGATTTGACACAGTCATCACCACGCATGTTGGAGACACCAGATGAAGTAGTGTAGTAATTGGAGGTCATTGTGGTACATGTGACGTTATTGTAGGATGTGTAGAAGTCCGATTTTAGGGTGCGTTTGTTTTGAAAAAGTTGGTAGGTGTTGGAGTGGATTTTTTATGTGTTGTATGAATCAAATCTCTAGAATGAGAGGGTATTGGTCATACCTTCAATATCATTTTGATTTCCTAAATAGCTTTTCCTATGATTAATGTGATTTTTTGTTGTTCATATGGTATTGGCATAAAAATGATATGATATGATTGTAATTGCAATTCACGATGTTGAAAGACTAAAATATAAAAACAAAAAAAATAATTGAGATAAGACAAACATGTATTCTTTACTTGTTTAGCCTAAAAGTAATCTAAAAAGCATCCCCATACAAAATCCGTATGCACAAGTGAAGCACACAAAGATTTCAAAAAAGTGAAGTATTCTTAAAAAACTTGGGGGGGCTCAACTTTTTAATAAAAACTTTTTTAATGAATAGTAATGCATACGGTCATTGCACTTGGCCAAGTGCAAAAATGCCTAATTTTGTGTTATAAATGTAGCAAAAGTGATAATTTCATGTTGTAATTTGATGTGAAATTGTTATATCAAAAATATTTTTTGGTAAGTTTGCTTTCATTTATTATATTTTAGAGATTTGTGTGTTCCACAAAATATTGAACAAGTCAATTTAGAATGAAAGGACTGAAATATGGCATATGATGATTTTAATTTGTGGACAATCAATGTTAGTAGTACAAATATATGAAGTCCTAATCTGAGTAGAATTTTTAGAAATGACTAGAGAAAACATAGAAAGTAGACTCCTCTGGAAAATAGTTCCATGCAATCAAAATCCAATTTGTCATATCTCATTTACATTACAGAGTAGAAGGTCATTATCCTATAGAAATTGAGAAGTGGTATTCTATATTTCTGAACTTCATATGGCACTTTAGTAAAGGCTGAGTGAAATATTTTTTGAAAGTTTAGGACATTGACCTCACGATAGGTGATGATAATCACATCGATATTTATGAAGGATGTATTTAAGAAAGGAAATTGAAGAATCTTGAACTTTGATTGTTTTTCATGAAATGTAATTCAATATTATTCTCTTCATTTGGTTTCATTTGATTGAAGTAAGTGAGGGCTTAAAAACACAGAATAAAAGTAGATTTTAAACATTAATTTTTTATTGCTTCATAATTTATAATTTATTATGGGAGCTAAATAGTATTCTGCAATTTCACTTGCTTTTTTGTACGGCACAGAAGGTAGCAGTTTTAAAAGTAAATGTAGTAAATTCCTAATTTAAATAATAATAGTTGAAAAATCTGTGGAATGGAACAATGTAGAAGTACAATAGGAACAATAGAGAGTGTTCATAGATGATTAGATTATTAAGAATTTAGAGTTGAAAGATACACGTGTCAAATATGCCAATGCAATTGTTGCAATAGTAGTGAATGTACAATGTTTTAATTAATTCTTCTTTCACAATATGTGATTATTGAGGAATAAATAAGGAGTGTTGTAAATGTGGTTATGAATTCCTATAAGATTGGAAGGTGCACGAAATTGTACTGGCAAATGTTCCATTTGAAGAAATGTGAGATTGCAAATGAAAAGAAAACTTTTCAAGTAATCACAGAGTTCTACAATTCGTCAGAGAAGCAAATATTGAGTAGTGAACAAAGTATAGTAAATGAAAGAACTGAGGTTATGAAGATATGGTATTTAAAATTTGATAAATGACCAAGATTTATAGAATCTGAAGTATGAGTACTAATTTTTGAATTAAGATTAAAATATTTCCATAATACATGTACATATATTTCGAATTTAAAATGAAGTCATGATGTTAATGAAAAGATATGAAGGTCTAACCCTTATTATGACAATGAAAGGAAAACTCAATGGAACTGGACTATAAAAATGGAATGTTCTGTTTGGGAACTTAGTGAGAATTATCAATGTCCATTTCATCTACTTGAATTTCATGAAGGAGGTTGTATAACAAGTTAGAAATCATAGCTGAATTGAATGCAGTTTTGTGGAAGATTTATTTGAATTAGTTAAAGCAATATACCTTTTTTTCTCAGGAAAAGAGTAGTAGGCCGACATGAACAAAAGTTTAGTATGAATTGAAGGGAATTGATGATTTGAGTTCTTTTTTTTCATAGCAATAGAATTCATGTCTTCATTGATTGGCCTAACAATGCCATGCACATGTGAATGGTATAACAACAGAAGAAGAAAACAACTATGGATGTCAGAGGTTTCGGAAGTCCTGTAGCACTTCCGGCGATAGCAACAACGGGAGGGCCCACTAGAGGGAGCGTTGGACAAAGAATAGTTCGAGCCCGTCGTGCAATTCTATTTGAAAGCATTAGTATTGAAAGGGATGACATTAGGACAGAGAGGAGGGTAGACACCGTGGAATTGCTCTCAGAAGGTGGAAGAGTGGTTGGAACTGGAGCCATTGATGAAAGTATTTTATGTAGAATGGAGCTGCACCATGTTAAGCTATGCCCTCATGAGGTTGCTGTGAAGGTGTTGCATGTTGTAGACACAACGATTTGGACGGGAGAATTAGTAGGGGAGCGGCTTGGTCAATGTGTGGGGTTCGTGATTCGGTGGAAGAAATCAAGACTCCGTACTACAGGACAAGGAAGGGCAAATACTGCGGAATCTGGTGGGGGACAAAATGTTACCTTCTCTCTTGTAGCAACATCAGAGTTTGAGTTCCACGAGAGCAACACTAGTCCTGGTCCATCGGAAATATCTCAGAGCACCCCTGGTACTAGTAGCACCCCTCATCAAAGCTCTCCAAGAATCAAACAGTTGAATAGTTTTGGAAACAATGTACAGATGAGGGATGGGTTACCGGATTGTAGTAGTACCCGAAGTTATTCTATGGCTACCCGAAGGAGACGAGAACGAGGACCACGTGTAAGAGGAGAAGCATTGAGTTAGAAAGTGACCTTGCAAAGTGTATTGGCAGCCAAAAATAGAGGCGGATGCAAACAAAATTGTTTGACAAAAATAGACGAGAAGTACATATTGAACCAGAGGTACATGGCATGGGACAGAAGTACGAGCTCCGATCAACGTGGATGCTACAAATGTTGAGCGCTTTCTATAGAAGAACGGAAAGGGAGAAGAGGGACAAGTATGAGACTAAATTGGATGGCTTTCATGTTTGCAATGCTTGCTACGCTACAGCACTTGGTTACTCGCAACAGCGGTTCAAGCAATTGAAGCAATCTCAACAGGTATATGGAAGAGTGGCTGCAATACATGGAAACACATGTCACATGAGAGAAGGAGCAAAATTGTTTGCAGCACGTGAGAGTTTTGAAGAGTTTGTGAAGGAAGTTGGATGCACTCAACCCCACAGACAGGTACAAAGGAAGGTAGACAACAGCATAGTACCATTGATATTATTACCCATGAACACAACGAAAGTGGATGTATTCAACTACATCAACGAAGAAGTGAAGAAGATGGTAGACGGAGAGCCACTTTCCCTCGCTTCTTTCCATCGGTTGTGGCGCAAGGAATTTCCACACGTACAGATTCCCCCGTACTCCCGATTTTCAAAATGTTATCATTGTTGGGAATATAAATGTGGAATGGAAGGTACAACCAATGTAGCAGCGCGTGCGGAGATAAAGAAGTGGTACATTATACACATCCAACATCAAATGGAAGAGAGGCGCGATTATTGGCTGTTTAAGAGGTCAGCAATGATAACACCGGACTTGTACATGTGCTTAATAGTAGACAGCATGGACCAGAATACGACCATGGTTCCCAAGATGAGGCAAACCGTGAAGAATATTGAATCTCGATTCGTGAAAACTCATCTTTGTGGAGTCCTGGTGCATGGGATTGGATTATATGCAGATGTGTGGATTGACGCACACCACAAGCATGATAGCAATCAGGTGATAACTACAGTAATGCACGTGATATCTGATGTACGGAGACAAAAGGGGAAGCTGCCTCCGACTTTGCGAATTCAAGCGGACAATACAACTCGCAAAAACAAGAACATATACATGTTTGCCTTGTGTGCAGCATTAGTGGGCATGGGTTACTTTCAGGAGGTGCAATTATGTTTTTTAATTGTAGGGCACACACACGAAGACATAGACCAACGGTTCAGTATAATTTCAAACACGCTGAAGAGGACCAATATTGATTCTCTGGATGAGTTGTTGTTTTTGGTAGAGAAAGGGACATCATACACAGAGTCTTTCATCAGTGCACGAAAACTTGAGAATGTTCGTGATTGGAAATCATTCATCACACCACACCTTCTGAAGGGGGGAGATCAATTGACAGGGATAACGTTTCCACATCACATGAAGTTCTACATGGAGAATGGAGTGCCTAGAGTTTAGCACAAGCACTTCAGCAAAGACGCGTGGGGACCGGCAGAAGGGCACATGTGCTTACAATCCGTACCGAGCCCAACAAAGAAGCCTGATCTAGCAGAGGTGTTTGCGGCAGATGAGAGAGAGCTGAGGGCGCTCGAAGATTTCATTGTATATAAGGACAAATGTGTGGAGAGAGGTATGCACATGGAGTGAAACCTTGAAGCAAAAAAGAAAACAGAAGAGTTCAAGAAGTATTTGAGAGAGTTTCCCAATATGAATAGAACAGTGGAGCAGGACCTACCGTTTTGGCCATCAAGAGTTGAAGGGAACGAAAGGGAGCACACGGAGTTGAACAAAGTTCCTGTTGGAGGAGATGAATCGAATGAGATGTTGGTTGGAATAGATTCAATCATGGCAACAATGCCAAATCCAGAAGCCCGAGGCTATTTCGGTCCCCGAAGGAACAAACCAATACAATTTGCGGGGAATAGGGCCTCGAGAAGAAGGAGGGTGAAGGAAGGTACAAATGCAGCTGCAACAACAACCGCAGAGGAAGGGCAGAATCCATTTCCAGTGTTCGAACCAGAGAAAGACCTACGAGTTGGACAATTTGTAGCCCTCAGTGTGGAGGCAACTGAAGTACGAGAAGGCGTGCCGTTTTTTCTCGAGAAGGTGTTGGAGTTTGGTCAGCGCAAGCGAGCAGCAGAGATGAAAGTGATATGGTATTGGCCAATTTTAAGAGCTAGAAATGGCATAGGTGGAAGCTCAAGCAGAGAGCGTTATGCAAATTGCATGGAAGCATCGTGGGAGCCTTCTTGTGAACAACATGGATGGGTAGAGAAAGAAGCTGCTATTTTCTCATGGATGAACATACCTATGAAATCAAGAAGCGGGATTGTGCAAGATGATAGTGCACGAGTTTATGAAGAGGTAACGGAAAAAGAAGTCACTATTCCAATACTAGCGAAACCTCATTTGCTGGAATACATTGCAATGCAGATGGAGGAGTTGGACAATGAACGTTTGCGGAGTGACGTACATGCGTATTGAAGTGAAGTATTACGTTTAGGGGGACATATAGGAGTTGTGAATCTAGTATATTTGTATTGTCAATAGTAGTGGACTTGAGCTTATTTAGTTGAATATATGCAAATGTTGAAGCTATTTGCACTTAAAAAAATCATTTATAATAATGATATACAATATTTTGTATATGTATCAAAATGCATCATTGCAGTCGTGAACTTGTGAATTGGAAATAGAAATCATGTGTAGTACTCCATGAATAGGAAAAAAAATGGCTCAAATATAGTCATTGCACAAAGAACAATGAATGTCTCATTCTACAATTTTCTACAATTCCAAAAAAACAAAAATTTACAACCCCCCCCCCCCCCCCCCCCTTTTGGTAAAGAGCTCAATTTTGCTTGTATGGTTTCTAAGTGCAGTTTTATAAGGCTAAGTGCAAAAATGACGAATTCTGTGTTTTGTAGGATTCATTTATGAATGCATCTTTTACAATTTTTGGAAAAAAAAAGTTCTACAAGGACCTCGACGCCCAAATTAGGTGTGAAGTTTTTTTCAAAGCAGTTTTTAGAATGTCAAACGGGGAAGGTTTAATTTTTTTGCTAGAACAATCTCACCATTGGAATTTGTGCTTTCTAATTCCATATAAAAGATATTAATATTTTAGATTTTCCTTCTACCATGTACCTACTTTTGCTTAACAATTTTTTTAATAATGAAAATTAATTTTTTTTGGATTTTTTTTCCTAGACTCTCAACTCAATTCTCCACTATAAATATTTATAGCTCAAAACTCTGTAGTGCAAAACATTTAAGTTAAAAATGTTCAAAGTCATAAAATCTAGTCCCGCAATGTGTTGAAAAACTTGTTTTTTCCACTTTAAATGGAGATGTCTTGCATTCTGTGCAATCACAATTTCTGAAATTTTTTTCACACATTCCCATACTAGTTAGGTGTAAGATCCTACTGTTAGATGTGCAAAAAAAAAAAAAATTAATTTTTTTTACTCTCTGGTATAAAAATGGCAGTTTTGGGTGTTTTTTGGCAGAAAAAAGGCCTTGGGCATTTAGGGGTTAAAGCTTAGTCTTATGCAGACCATATTTCTAATAGTGGCAAAAGTAAGCCATAACAATTTTTATCTATTCTTGGAAGATGTTATCAGCCAATTGAGAGGTCACCTTTGTTGTTTTTTCTTAAATTCTTTTGTACACAATTTTTAATGTGTTTATGTCAAGGTGCGAAGACAATTAAACATGCAAAATACATTTTTTTCATTTGAATAATTACCACAATGTAATTGATTTCAGAAGTTTCAGATCTTAACCCCTAAATGCCTAAGTCTTTCCAAGTGTATTTTTTCTATGAAAAAGAGCATGAACTTAGTTATCCCCAATGTAGCAAATTGTTTTTTTTCAAAATCTAACCATATAGATGTTAAAGAGCTTGCTTATTAGTATGCACACCAATTTTAAGTGTAAAATTGCATAGGAGTTGTGAAATTATAACAAGAGAAATGTATTATTTCTATTTTTAGTATATTGCCCCTCCCCACAATGTTTGAGAAATTTGCGTACAAAAGTTTTTTGGGATTGGAGGTGACATGAACAACCACAAATCATGTTAGCACACTAGCTAAAATATACTTTCAAAAAATTTAATTCACATAAAAAGCTATCAAACTCATTATACAATCCACCTTGCAGTTGTTAAAATACAATTTTTTTTATAAATAGAAATTGCAAATAACTTCAAATTAATACTTGCATATCTAAATTTTCAATGGTGAAAATTATGAAAACAATTTACACTTTCCATTGGGACCATTTTCAAAACAAACAAATAAGTATAATTGTTTAGATCTCAACTAGCAATTGGCGCTTGCTTTGCTACGCATTAAATATATTACTTTCATTAGTTTTTCATGTGATAGAATGTAGATAAACAAAGTATGTATAATCTTTAAATGAAAATATTGACATCTTCATACAATATTCTTTGAAAAAATTTATATAGTGCAGTATAAAGTAATTAAAGAAAATCTTTATATCATCATTTTTACAAAATAACCTTTGCAAAGATGAAAACATTGCAATAAGAATAAATTAACCAAGTGAACAATGTAAGTAGAATCTTCACATTTGAATATGTAGAGCAACGCTAGTGGTTGGTGCTTCTTTATTCTTTAATATCACATTTTAAAAAGACATAGAATTTATCTATAGTTTTGTTGTCTGAAAAGTTTTTTTGAAATTTTTTTAGAAGTATCCATTTGATTTTCAAATATTTCACGAAAAGAATACATAATATATAGTAGAAAGTATCCTATGGCTATTACAAAAACAATTGAATTTCTATAATATTATTCAAAATTGAATTGTGATGTTACAGAGGGAGTTATGGTTTTAGTAGTATGATTCAATTGAAATTGACAAGCTTTGCTTAAAGCCAAGAAATCAAGTAAAATTAGTAAGCTTTACTCTTCTACAATGAGACATATATGTCTTTGAGGACCTCTCAAAAATCAAATTTTTACCTTTTTCAATGAAAAATAAAAGTTTTCAATAGTTAACCTTTAAAACTACCTGTAAAATTTTTAAAAATAGTCAAAGGAATTTAACCCCTAAAGGACCAAGGTAATTTTCCTATCAAAAAACATTCAAAACTGTCATTTCTATTGCAAAGAGAAAAGAGCTTTAAAAGTTATTTTTTCTTGCATATCCAACTGTAAGATCTTATACTTTACTAGTATATAAATATGTGGAAGAAATTTCAGAAACTTTGACCATGTAGATTGCAAGATATATGCATTTAAAGTGAAGAAAACAAGTTTTTTTGCACCTTGCTTGATTAGATTTTTTGGCTTTGAGTCTTTTTAGCTCAAATTTTTTGAACCATTGACTTTGATTTTCTACTTATTTATGTTAAATAGTTGAGTCGAGAATCTTTGAAAAAAATTTAGGATAAAAAGCACTTAATTTTCACTCATTAAAAAATTGTTAAGTAGAGGTAGATTCAAGATTGAAGAAAAAATTAAATTGTTAATTGCTTTTAGATAGAATTGAATCACAATAATCCCAACGGTGAGATTGTTCTAGCAAGAAAATCCAACCTTGTCTAATGAATTTTTTTGAAAAATTCTAAAAATTGCATTGAAAAACGAATTCTACAAGTTATTTTTTTGAGAAGATGCTTAGATTGCCCAAAAAACTAAGATTGTCGATAACTTTCTCATTATTAGTCCAAATTAGATGAAACAAAGCTTCACATGCAGACAAAAATATAATCTTTGAGAAAAAAATTTGAAAACAAATATTTTGACTTTTTGTGATTTTTTTTGTGCTACCCGCCAAATTCCATTTTCACTTGTTGTGCCATAACTTTTGCTCCTGGGCATCAATTAAAACAAAATTTATATATTCACAAAGCTCTCGCAAAAATATACAACTTCAAAAAATTCCAAAAAATATTATTAAAAAATTAAAGCAGTAGGAACCTGCCCGGACCTGAATTGTCCTCCGAGGGGACAAACGGTCCTTTAGGGGTTAACTGCCTACATCATTATGAGCTTGAACTTTCAAAACAACCAAATATGGTTGCTCAGGCATGTAGGGGTTAAATCCCTATCAAGCTTTCCGAGGGGTTAATATTTGATCACAAAAACTAAGTAACGCAGGTCTGTTCTATAAGCAACAATTGACAATTGAATATCTGATTTGCTTTTTTCATGGTTTTCACTGGACATGAAGATTTTTTTATCTCATTCATTTTTCAGATGAAGAGAAATAGATGTGGAATGTAACACAAGTGGTTTTATAGTTTTTGAATCATTATTGAATTATTTATGGATTTTCAAAGATTTATGTTATTGGCACCTATTCATGTCACTAGGTCTTCCAAAATCACTTACACCTTGTAAGGAGATAAGGGGAAACCAAAGAGAATCATTGGCTCTTGCAGTAAACAATATTTTAGCCTCAATCCATTCATAGTCTCTCATGTATTGATTTTAGGACCACCTTATGTCCGTTTAAGAGCTAATTATAGGGTCAATTTGAAGAAGACAATCTCTCATATATCGATTTTAGGACCACCTCATATCCATTTCCTCGTATCCATTTAAGAGTTAATTAAGAGCTAATTATACTATCCATTTAAGAGCTAATTAAGAACTAATTATAGTATCCATTTAAGAGCTAATTAAAAGCTAATTATAGGGTCAATTTGAAAGAGACGATCACTTTTAGAGCCTTACTGATGATCACTCTTTGTATGTATCATTCTATATTAGAGCTTATTAGTGTGCCCTGTGCCGTTGCCACATCCAAAACCATAGTAAAAATAATTTTCTAATTTTCCAATTCATAATAAAAACTTTGGAATTCAATATCTTTCACATCATCATTCCAAACGCCACAAAACAAAGCCTGTCCATTCCTTCTCCTCAAGAGCTTTCCAATGGTACCAAGAACACGACCAAAATCAAAGTAAAAGGAATTTTCTAATTTTTTGACCCATAAATACTTCAGAATTCAATAGCTTCCGCACCGTAGCTCCAAACGCCACAAAACCAAGCCCATGCACCCTCCTTGCCAAGGGCTTTCCGATGCTACCAAGCACACCACCGGGGGAC